>CAWLCW010000032.1:10000000-11200000 GCA_963856015.1 Helicoverpa assulta
CAAAGGAAGCTGTTTAACAATCCTCATGACAAACTGGCTCTGGGAGAATTGCACAGATTGAGAAACAATAAAGATTAACCTTTGGTCATTCTAGATTTTCAGTAAAAATATAAATCGGTTTATCCGTTTCATTCCGGCATTGGAGAGTTTCATCCGCCACATCCCATTTCTAGCATCAGGTTCTCGTCAATCAGAAACGTGAAGAGAACTCGTCAAGACAAATTCAACGAGCCCAAATTCGATGGGTTTAGTAAAAGGCAGTTCAGGGTTACGTCTCCTATCTTCGTGCCCTAACAGCAGACCAGCTCAGTGGTTCCAGAAGACATTAGTGTTTCAAATTTCAGATCCCACATATGCTTGCAAGTAAACTAAACGTGTAACATTCCTATCACACCTTACAAACGAGCTGATGACCTTGAAGACCTGAACCGATTTCCACCAAACATAGCTAAGAACACTCCCGAATGACATTCCTTTTAAACAAAAAAAACCGCATTACAATCGGATCATCCGTTTGGGAGCTACGATGCCACATACACACACACACACACACACACACACACACACACACACGTCAAACTTATAACACCCCGTCGTTTTTGCGTCGGGGGTTAAAAATTTAGCAATATTAAGAGATAGCTCCGGCCTCGCACGGGATAACAGTATTTCCACACTATTAATGTTTGTTTTAATACATATATGTATAAACCTTCCTCTTTAATCACTCTGTCTATTTAAAAAAAAACCGCATGAAAATCGGTTGCTTAGTTTGAAACATTTAAGTGTCGTGCAGTCAA
Source organism: Helicoverpa assulta (assembly GCA_963856015.1). Taxonomy (NCBI): domain Eukaryota; kingdom Metazoa; phylum Arthropoda; class Insecta; order Lepidoptera; family Noctuidae; genus Helicoverpa; species Helicoverpa assulta. The sequence continues at coordinate 10,000,798 of CAWLCW010000032.1, forward strand.
CTTCAGGTCAGTGGTAATAGTTTTATAGGAAAATCGTCATACTATGTAGTGAAGTCACAGACCGCAATATGCTTAAACTTAAGTTACAAGAACCAATAAATCGCGTTCCTTCATAACTTGAGCTGCTCAGGTAATAGTTGCCATCCCGTTATGAAATGAGGTACTTTGTATGCGAAACTTTGACGTCTTATATCGAACAATAATAGTAAATAACTGAGACAAACGTTTTACAGCCGAGATGGGAATTCTGTACCAACAGTTTTGGTTTTCAAGTGTATTTGTAGGAGATATTAGGTGGCCTGGTCAGCAAAAGTAATGTAGTAGTACGTAATTACTCTTGGTAGTGAAAAAAATAAAATAGAACCTATTTGTGATGTCTGAAATGGTACAGAATGACAGAATCTTCTATGCTAATTCAATAAAGGGGACATCTTTTTCTGTTTGTTTATCTATACCCTAAAGCTTCGAAACTACTGAACCGATTTGAAAAATTATTTCACTGTTCGAAAGCAACACTCTTGCCGAGTAACATAGGCGCTATGTTATTCCGACACGAGCATTATAAAGAGTTTCATTCAAAACCTTACTTGAAAGCAATCGTTTGTAACTTTCTTTGGCGTGAGCTAAACATTTGAAGAACATTTTATTTATTTTATCTCATTAAAGGACCAATCACAAAATAAAGTCGTTAACTTGTCTTTTATGTTATCACGATAAATAATTAGGTACCAGTAAGGTAAACATAAACTCAAATCCAAACGCAACCCCTCCCAAACAATTCTAAGACCTTTTTGTCCTCCGTGCCTAAATTACTTTCCCAAAAAATTTCAATCACCTTCATCAGTGTAGCGGAAGGATATCGAAAAAATAACATAGGTACAGAAACTCTAATCACAGTCGGGATAACATACTGCGACTCGGAACTTTGCACAGCTAATTCCGTGTGCCAAATTGAATTCGTGGTGTTCCGAACTTTGCTTTGGCTAGTTTTTGCGATCCACCGTTGACGGAAGATTGGTATGTTGTGAACAGCAGTTGCAAATGCTTTTTGTTGCAGCTGCTTATTTGAGATGGTTAGCTTTTTGCTTGGAGGGTTTTGTGCAATTGGTGTAGTTCTGAATTATGTCGTAGAGTTATATTGGCTAACCAAAAGGAAAGATGACCCATATCGACGGAAACATATGTTCAAAAGACAGTCATCATCATCAACCTAATACCCTTAGATAAGGCTGGTTGCCAGACTTACTGGCTTCTAATTACCCGTATCGATTGCTAAAGATTAAATGACAGCCGGGACCAACAAATGAAAGTCTCCCGAAATGTGAATAGTGTGACAAGACCCACGGACCGACCGCGCCAAGCGTTACTTAACCTTATGATCGATCAACCAGTACGACTGTAACTTAGCCACAAATTCCTTCATTAGTCAATTAAAAATAAGTACTTAATAATTTTCAAACACTCAAGTAAGTTCTAGTCTTCTAAAAAGACGTAACTAAGTCCACAAAAAAATCCCACACAAAACTATGGATGTAGACTGTAGAAGTTTGATAAACATTAATGTACATCAAAGTACAAGCTATAAAGTTGATATTTTCCCCCATTACACCACTTTATGGTCGGCCATGGAATGGGCTTTCTTCAAAGTAGTTCACGTAATTGAGTTCCAACGGCTAATTACCGGTAGTTGTCGGTATTTACCGGTTTTGCTATTAACTTGCCGCTGATTTTTGTTGGAGGCTGGTGTAGTAAAGAGGCGGCCATTTTGGTTCTGATTTTGAATTTTGGGGTGAGTAAATTGTGTTTTGAATTATCCATGTGATTATATTTGTCATTCTAGGTTCGTGTTTGGTTTATGCTTAAAGGAACGCCGTTTTTAACCTTAGTTAGTTACGATTTTAAACAAATGAAGGAAATGAGAATTGGAAAACATAGTTTTTCTTCTGCTTAACTCATCACAAATTCTTGACATTTCAAAAAATATCCGTCTTGATATCGGATGAATGAAATTGAAAAGTCGATATATTCTGCAGATGTTTTACTTAAAACAATGTTAATTCTAACACTTACACCTAACATTTAAACCATATCCAAAGTTCTACAATAACCTAACAACATTTAGGTTATAACCAAACTTCTACCAATAAAATACATAACAATGTATAGGAGAATTAGTAAAATATATCGCGTGATCGCAAGCGGCGGTCGGCAGTAATTTTCCCTCGCTTGCATGATTGCGCAACGGCCAACAATTTATTGTTTTTGCTTAGCTTAAAGGGTTAGCTGCAACTTTGTGGGTAATTTTACAAGCTAGAAGTAAGTTTAAGTCTGTTTTCTTTGAAGGGTTGAGTGATGCTCGAGTGGAGGAAATTTTATTGTAGGCTGTTTAAACAATACCTTAGAGATTGATTTGCTGCTAATGAAGTGAACTATCAAAAACGATTATCTATACTAATCTATACTAATATTATAAAGAGGAAAACTTTGTTTGTTTGTTTGGTTGTAATGAATAGGCTCAAAAACTACTGGATCGTTTAAAAATTCTTTCACCATTCGAAAGCTACATTATCCACGAGTAACATAGCCTATATTTTATCCCAGTACGGGCAGTAGGTACCACGGGACGCGGGTAAAACCGCGGGAAGCGGCTAGTCTCAGTATAAGGCCAAGTATTCAGATGTTTTTTGATGTGTGATTATCGTCCAAACCTTCGCTGTGTGAGAGGAGGCCTATGCCTAACAGTGGGACGACAAAACGGCTGATGATGACTCAAGAGTGTAAAAAAACGACGCAACGCAGTAACAATATTAAGATTCGAATTGTAAGTTGCTTGGCAGACACAGAAAGTTAATTAAGTGGTAGATAGGAACCGTTCCACCGCGCGGTTCGCCTGAACCTGCCCATCGAGATGGTGCATGAACTCACATATGACTAGTAATAACTAGACTAAAAAACTAAATAGACAAAATATGTATTTCTAATTAGACGTCCAATGGTAAACGTAACCAATTTGTAATGAAAGTTCACGACATTGCCACAAGGGGGCAATCATTCTGCCTCTCTCCTATCAATCTCTCACAAAGATTTATCTCAGTTATACTAATTGAGTTACTTGCTTGTTACATTAGTATTACTTCCTTTGATGCATCAAAATTGAATAATATTGGCTGTTTATGAAATGTTTTGTTTTGTTGATTAGGTAGACAATTATATTCTGTTTATTTTGATATTGTAATATTTAATTAATGTTCTGACTTATTAAAGTAGGTTCCGCTCGCGTCCGCGAGCTACTCTGCGCTCCTGGATAAAAATTGACTACGGCACCTTGCTCTATAAATAGGTCACAAAACTTCGATTACTAAGAAGTTGCTAATGTCCCAGAGTATGAATTTTGCAGTAAACTTACAAAAAAAATAACAAAAATTATATATTTAAAAAACAAAAAAAACAAAAACAAAAGAAGCTACACACACATACATACACATCAACATAACAAGAAAAGAAAAAACAAAAAAAAAAAGAAGAAAAAAGGAAGATGAATCGCCCAATTATCACAGAATTAATATTTACTCCCATTGAAAATTACGACTGAATACGTAATCGAGTTGTGACACAAAAAAATCTTTAATATTCAACCTTTGATCTTTGTAGGAAGTTAAAAAAGAACCTATACTTAGCCCGGGGCAAGCAGTCGAAGTCCCGGCCAAAGAATAAATTGCTTGATAGACGCGACATCAACCTATAAAACTATTTATATTTCTACCTATTTCAGTCCTTTAGGTGACTCTATAAAAAAAATCATTCCAAATAATTTCTTGGTTTTTCAGATATATTTCAAAAGTAAAAGGTCATATCAGATTATTATTTGACCTTTCGTTTTGTAAAGGCGCTTGTTCTCAAAGGTTTATCAAGAAATACTGGCAGTATAGTATACAGAAAGATTTAAAATAGTGTTTGTTAACCTATTTATTTACTATTTATCGGTATTTTAGAATAGAAAAATAACTTTTGTCGCTTTACCTATAGTAATGCAATGAAAAGGTGTTAGTTTATTTTTATCCTAGAGGCTCCGAACCGAATTGAAAAATTCTTACACTGCTGAAAAGCTACACTTTTCCCAAGTAACACAGACTATGTTTTATCCCGGCACGGGCAGTGGTTCCCATAAGATGCGCGTCAAACCGCGGGAAAACGGCTAGGAAAACAATCAGTATTAGCAGATTACTATTATTTGTAACAAAACAAAAGGGTTTTAGTTTTTAAATTCTGATTTTCCTGCAAGACTTGTCTGCATTATTTTCACATCTATGTACGAAACGGAACGCAAAATTTCAATTCGCGAATTTGTTATTTAAATTGGTTAACTCAGCTGCCAGTAATTACTTATTCTTTTACTTTGGAAATAACTTGAACGCCGTAACGGTAATCAGACCGATTTCGTGTGAAAAATAGTCAAATATTTAGAAAAAAATATGGATGTCTTTGATTCACGTTTTTTAGCGAAAGAAATAAGTGACTCAACTTAAAAATATATCAGTCATTTTAGACATAAGACTCAGTTTATTAATTTTCTCTTAAAAAATGCTCAAGGCCTAGAATCCTAACATTTGATAAAATATTCAGTTTTAGGAACTTTTATATATAAATGGTAATAAATATATTTCCAAGAATATGTTTTGTAATAAAACAACAATCATATGATTAACACAAATTCATAAATTATTATGAAATACTAGACAATATTTTCACAATTACATTCTATGAAAAAACATATTTAAGTAGGTAGATTCTTGTTACCACAAATTGAGTTTTTATTGTAAGAAAGATTTGGAAATATATTTTCTAACTTTCTATTATTTTGTACAAATTAAGTACAGGTACACACTTTTTTGTATATATATAGAAATATTAAAAAAAACCTTTAGAAGTTTGTAAGGGTGTACGGAACCCACGCAAGGTAATTTTTCGTAGGATTTTCCTGAAATTCAGCACATGATAATTTTTCGTTCTACCTGTCTCTAATACATAAACGAAGTCGCAAATATAAACTAGTATTCTAATTACCTCCATGGTTAACAATTTGCCAAAACAAAAAGATGAGCTTCTAACGTAAGCATGTTATTATTTGGAATCGTTTTCTTTGTTTCGCGTAACAATAAGAGCCCTGCCTCACTAAGACGCCATGGCGACGTCGCCAGCGGCGCAGGCCTGGCTACTTTTGGCATCCAAAGGTCGCCAATTCGAGTGGCCATGGCGTCTCGGCAGTCAATTGTTTACGTCGTCGCTGAAGAAATTGCACGCTGACTGGCGACCACACTGGCGACTGAGTGAGGGAGGTGCACTTTACCGCGTACATTATAGTGGCAACCGCGCCAACGTCGCCAAGCTGCCAGAGTAGCTAGAAACCACGTAGCGAAATGTAGATCGCGGCCACGCTTCCAATTCGGCGACGTTGCCAAACCGTCGCCAAGTGACTTAGGTTCCATACATTTCAATACTAACTGCTTGGATACGTAGCCGGCGACGTCGCCATTGGCGTCCTATTGAGGCAGGGCTCTTACCCTACGCGCACACTTCAAACTAAACAGTCGGCCGACTGTTGGCAAGGTGGTTAGAATTTTTTCTTTTATCAAAGTTTTTAGTCGTGGTGGCCTAGTGGGCAAAGAACCAACCTCTCGAGTATGAGGGCGCGGGTTCGATTCCAGGTCAGGCAAGTACCAATGCAACTTTTCTAAGTTTGTATGTACTTTCTAAGTATATCTTAGACACCAATGACTGTGTTTCGGATGGCACGTTAAACTGTAGGTCCCGGCTGTCATTGAACATCCTTGGCAGTCGTTACGGGTAGTCAGAAGCCAGTAAGTCTGACACCAGTCTAACCAAGGGGTATCGGGTTGCCCGGGTAACTGGGTTGAGGAGGTCAGATAGGCAGTCGCTTCTTGTAAAGCACTGGTACTCAGCTGAATCCGGTTAGACTGGAAGCCGACCCCAACATAGTTGGGAAAAGGCTCGGAGGATGATGATGATCAAAGTTTTTAATCAATGAGATACCGGATAAATACCTGATCGTTGTTACGCGTGTACTTCCATTCATCTTTATATTGATTTATGCGTCCAAACTGTCGGCCGACTAAAAGTTTGTAGTGTGTGCTACTTATTAACATTTTGTGAATTTTCGCAAGTAGGTCACCCTGTATAATGTTTACAATGAACATTTTTCCTTGAGGCAGTGCCTGAGGTGTTAGGTTGCGGTAGAAACGTTAAAATATAACAGACTACATAATTGTGGTGCGGTATCTCGCTATTTATAGCGAGTGGTTTGCCACATTCCTGAAAAAATATATACGTATTCGTTTCTAAAAGTCTTCTTTAAAAGAATTCGATTACAAGATGCAATTATGTGCCTAAGTTATAAAATACCTAATCAAGTCAAGCGAAGACATTTATTAATGTTAATCATCTTTGAAGCCACCCCGACAGCCCAAACCAAACGTCAACTTTAAACCTCATCCTGTAAAAAAAATTGACACACCAACACAAAATAACTCCCCCAAAATATTCCCAACGAACAAAACATTTCGATTCACAAAACTCACAGAAAAAAAAACCAAGCCAAAAGCAATGCAATTAATAATATTTTTTCCAGCGTCTGTCCCAAACACTTGGCTTCCTATTTGCTTTTAAAAATTTTCTAAAATCGCGACATCTTTCGACTTTAAAGCAACAACGCGTGCTGCCAAAGGCAATATCATTATTTCATACCAGCCAGCTTCGGAAAGAGTCGGCCATTTTTATTGTTTGCTACTTCAAAAACGAAGATTGCTTTCGAAAATTTTGGCAAACGACATCTCTGCTTATGTGGGACGCTTAATTTTTAATCGTTATTAGTTGTTTTTTATGTGAAAACAGTTATGCCTCGTTAAAATTGACGATCTGTTCTACATCTCATCTTAGCATACAGGGTTTGTGTTGTGAAAATTTCGTGAACCCTTGGTCTCAGTTATTATTTTTAGAGTCCCATACCTAAGATCATACTCAGACTTCGCTGCCTGTCTGCCATTATCTGTCATCGGTCTAAACAGGTCATGTCATTTAAGATCATGGGGATGAAATAATTACAAATCAAAGTTATTGTTACACCATTTCGGGTCTTCCAAAACTGTAGCTCCCTATATCTTTGCAGTTTTTTAACAAACTACTATTTACGTTGATTATTTGAGTGTTTCGCCTTACCCTGAACTGTTTTACATAATGGCTAAAAGACTAGCCGTATGCTGCAACTACCCGATGCGGTGAGTTGATTCTTACGAGCCCCGCTAAAGTACTTGTTTTGGTGTTTCCTTCGAACGAGTTTCTTGGGGAAAACAGAGGCCATTTTGTTTGAGAGGAGCTTTAGATTGGTTAGGTTCGTCGTGGAGGTTAAAAATAAGTCTCTGGCATAATATTTTTGAAAATTAAGCATGTATTTTAGCAGGCTCACGGCTAAGTAGCTTGGCTGTTTTCCCCGGTCGGTCCATGGATGACTGACCATCTTGTCATCAGGAGTACCTACCTCCGTGTTTTGGAAGTTACAATAAAGAAGGTCCCAGCTTCTTTGGAAGTCGTGGTTATGGTAGAGGGTAGAAGCCAGAAAGTATAACAACAGTCTTACGAAGGGGTTAATAAAAAATTAATTGGACCATCTAAGGTTGAGAGAGTTTGATAGGCACTGGCAATTAGGTAAAATAGAGCACTCAGAAGCAGAATGATCACCAAAGAATTTATGATAAGGCAAAAATTCAGGTATTAGCTACCCGTCAGGTTAGTTAATCGTCTCCAAATAAGGTTAGAAAAAGTACTAGACATACACATGCTAACAGAAGAAGACTCATCGTGCTGTAACTTATTTATCCCATGCTACTCTAACGTTGTTAACTACGTTTATTCCTTAAACATTGCTCACTAAAACTACAAGCAACAAAAAACAGCTAATTTAACACCAACAAAACAACTACCGTGCAATTTCTCGTTTTAAAAACCAGTGTTAACATGACATGATCTAAATTAATCGTGTACAGTGGGGGCGAGGAAGTCGCTCGTTTGTACCCGTTGTGAAAACATGTTAGCAACACATAAGCCTTTCTCTTGGCGGGTATCTTCGACAGATTTGGGTGTGGTATAAGTTACAAGCGAGATAAGTGGTAAATTGAATTATGAGGCTTATTTCCTATTCATAAACTAACTTGTGCCAGCTGCATTGACCACGTGAACTTTTGGTATCAACTTGGGTCAGTTTTCGTTACGATTCCTTTGTGTCCAATATTAGTTCTGCTATTGGAGAAAACTATTCATTTGTTTTCGCTTTGCTTTCAATTGGTTAGCTATACATAGACGTGACAATTTTCCTCTCTTCATAGCAAGCGTCACATTGACGTGACATAGACGTCACATTGGAAATTCAAAATGGCGACCTCTGGATGCAAGTTAAATCTTAGAAGGCCTTACGATTAAACCTGCATCAATTCCTCTAAATTACAATTATTTACTTAATCTTGCGCCTTCTAAACATAAATTACAAACCAGAATCCAATTTCCCCGTAAACTCCTGTATTTCACACCAAACAACAAACGTAATTTAATATTAATTATTTTCAAGGAAAGGTATTAATTGCAAGCGTTTACAACGAAACGGTTCGCGTTTCTTACAAAATAATAGATACCTAACGTGTATCTACTAATAAACAAGACGATAATAACATGTATTTTGAAATTCTATCTTAGTTTTTAGGTGGTAAGGTTGGGTTTTCTTTGGTAGGTCTTAAGCTAGTTTGACGATCAGATTTCTTATTGGGGGAAGTTTGGATTATGTAAGCACGTGCTTCTTAGGTATGATTAAATATTTTGTGTATGATCTTTTGTAAGCGTTTAAGCAGGTTAAATGTAAATAGGTCGGTACTTACCTACCTATCATATTTATTAAGACCCCATTTTAGGAATGCTTAATAATAATTTGTTCCACTACCATTATCCTGTGTATTTTTCAAAAACTCCTAACTATTATAAATGCGGAAGTAGGTAGGTAACTCTCTCTGTCCTTCGCGATTTTTCGTCAAAACTACTGAACCGATTAACACAAATAGTCTAAAGCCTGAGAAAGGACATATCAATTACTCATTACCTGTACGTCGATTCTATAAAATTCAGACAACAACTCGCATTTCACTTCGCTATTCACTCTCACTTCGCATTCGGTTCAAAACGTTCTAAAAGTCATCTCATACTTTATCTGTCAAAATCTTGAGTTTAATTTAGTTCAACTCGCAAACACGCTCGCAAGAGTAGCGCTAGTGTAGTTTGAGAATGCCAATCACGAAACTCACGGCGGATTCAGATCTAAGTTAAGAATGAAGTCTTACAGAATCACACCACTGGTTGCAAGAAGTAGGTCCCTAGATTTTCCCCTGTTTTCTTTTTCAACACTTGTTAGGATTCAATCTAGAAAATATACGTAGTAGATAATATGACAGGTTTCGAAAGATTTGCCTAAGACCAACTTTTCACATTTAAGACGATGAAGCAAAACCACAGCAAATTCTAGTCCTAAAAATAAGTCTAAGATAATCTGGACCGTTTATCTTAATAACCAGACTGAAGAAACTGCAAGTCATTCATTCAATACTGACGGATATGTATTGTTTGGTTTGTAAGCCTCGACTACACTGCCTGGAAAATTAACGGAGGAGGGTACACTGTGAAAATAGGTGGTTAGTTTTATGTGTTTTAGTTTTTAGGCGGAATATAACCGTTTAGGGTATTTTCGTGTCTAATTTCAACTTAATGGATGTAGATTAAGATTACACTAAATAAAGAATTGATAACTTTTATATTTTTATAATAATTTACCTTTTGAAATATTTGTAAATTAAGCACATTAACAAGCTGTATTTATAATAATTAACTAACCGCTTAGAAAGCATTCGCCAAGACATGTCAAATCTAACTTGCACTCATACCGTAACAAAATCGATAAATAACGTTATAAATAGATTTTTTAAAACAACCTTTTTTATACTTTAATAATTTTTAAATTAAGTTTTACAAGACCTTTAATATTTGAATTCTTAACTAAATATTTGTAATAATTATTCTATCTAGTAGGTATTTATTAATTAAGGAAATATAATAAAAATGTGCGAAAATTAGACCTAGGTATATTACTGTTTATATATAAGTACAAATGTAATAAAAACTTTGATATACTTTCCCAAAAAACCTCAAAACTTTCACTACCAAACAAAAAATCCCTTACACCCCAACTGTAAAATTACTATAACAAGATGAGCGGTCCCGCATTCGATTCCCGGAAACAATTATCTGATAGTGGCGGCACGCGGTTATCATGTTAATTTATAACATCTCGCTCGCGGTTACGGGAAATTGTTCTTGACTATTGCCAAGCCTTTTTGTTTTTCTACTATAATAGTAATAATATTTTCTTCAGGGCAGTAGTTACTGTTACTATTACAGCCTTTTTATCGTCCCACTGCTGGGCACAGGCCTCCTCTCACACGGAGAAGGATTGAGCGTTAATCACCACGCTTGCTCAATGCGGGTTGGTGATGTCAGACTTTATACTTAGTCCAGGTTTCCTCAAGATGTTCAAATAGGTTACTTAGTAATAATTTCACTTTTCGTCTACTTTCGTTTAAGTGTTAGACGGGGGAATGTAATTTAACTAATTATTTTTTCTAATCAGTTTCAAACTTACTTGTAGACTTCTAGTTTAAAGGAATGCATCTAAACTAATCCAGTGATCCAGGAGTAAGATTTTTGCGTTTTCTAGTTTTTTTGATGCCCGTGATAACTTTGACTCTGATCTTTCTGTCTTTAATCTTCAAAAGACAGCTGGGACTAGTTTTACTGTAAAACAAATACAGCCTTACTACAAAAACTTGAACATCTGTTGAACACTTGTCTAAAAAAGTGTGGCTGCAAAACGGACCTTGTTTCAACGTCATAATCTGACATTTTTAGACAGGTGTTCAACAGATGTTTAAAAGTTTTTTTAGAACGACGGATAAAGCCATTCTATACCGTAAAACAATTCTTTTACAAATGTCTTGATACTAAGTTATTAGTTGTCACCTTTGTAAATCAATACCTGTTTCTAAACAAATAAAGAAAGTACCTACCTACCTTCACATTAATCAACACAAATTGAATTACAAAACAAAACAATTCAATATCTATTCGAAAGCAAATAAACAGGCGTCATTTAATTAAACAACAGGTAACACAAAGCATGAAATTCATATCATCTGAGGTGAAACAAGCAGAACTTTCATTGCTTTTTCGTAATAATACAAAAGATGGTTAATTTTGTTACGGTTAAGGAAGTGCGAGTCTATTGTGTAACTTTTGGTTGCAATTCTGTTAAGTTTGTTTGGTGTTAATTAACAATTGTTTTGTATTGATGTTTTGTTTATAATGCTTTGTTTTTTTGTATCGGTAATTTTTAAGAATCACCAGAACAGTTTAAAGCTGTTAAGGTGCGTTTAAACTGAAAGAGAGAACGCTCATTTTAACCCAATCTAAAAAATAATTAACTTTCGTCAGTGGTTTTACTCGCATCTGGGAATTACCTACTACTTGAACCAGTAGTCCATAGCCTTTCTCAATAAATGGGCTAACTAACACCGAACGATTTAATCAAATTGGTCCATGGTTCTAAGATCAACACGTTCAAACAAATAAACTGTTCAGCAGGCTTAATGTTAGCTTAGCTTTATGAAAAAACAACATTTTTTTTTAATTTAATACATTTTTGCTTGATTGTACTGAACGGACTCGAATACAAAGTAGTTGCAATAATTATGATATTTTTAGTATAATGAGCTAGGATGGAGCTGCTTTGAAATGCCAATAAATGTGCAAATAGTTTTTTCTTTATAATAACGAGCAGTCATAATGAACCTTCTTTCGGCTGTGCAAACATTCATTTACAAGCAAACTAAACTAATTATTGACTTTACAAAGATATTTGTTTAAATACTTATTAATTAAAGTGAACTTGTTTACTTTGCTTTCATTAAAAAATAAAAAATACAAGTCATACATAATTAAATTATCACCATCTAAATCTTCAAACACCATCTAAATGACAAAAAGGACCGGAGTTGGAATGTTCCAGAATCTTCGTCTTGGCAACATTGCTGAGTGATTAACTCATACCTACTCTTAATTAAACTATCACCGTCCAAATCGTAAAACACTTCCTAAAAAAGCAAGAAATAATAATTTTAAAATACTACCAAAATCAAACAAGAAAAAAAAATATTGCAACACCATTCTTCATTTAAAACAAAATCTGGCTCATTGCCCTCCAAAAGAAACAAAAACAGATTCCAAATTCAAAAATACACGATCCTATAAATCGGTACATTATTATATCTTAGTAGAACCGACAGCCAATGACAAAAAGGACCGGAGTTGGAATGTTCCAGAATCTTCGTCTTGGCAACATTGCTGAGTGATTAACTCATACCTACTCTTAATTAAACTATCACCGTCCAAATCGTCAAACACTAATCTTAAAAAAAGTTACGAAAGCGTAATTTAAAAAGACTACCAAAACAAGAAAAAAAAAATATTGCAACACCATTCTTCATTTAAAACCAAATCTGGCTTATTGCCCTCCAAAAAAAAAAAAACAAAAACAGATTCCAAATTCAAAAATACACGATCCTATAAATCGGTACATTATTATATCTCAGTAGAACCGACAGCCAATGACAAAAAGGACCGGAGTTGGAATATTCCAGAATCTTCGTCTTGGCAACATTACTAAGTGATTAACTCATACCTACTCTTAATTAAACTATCACCGTCCAAATCGTCAAACACTAATCTTAAAAAAAGTTACGAAAGCGTAATTTAAAAAGACTACCAAAACAAGAAAAAAAATATTGCAACACCATTCTTCATTTAAAACCAAATCTGGCTTATTGCCCTCCAAAAAAAAAAAACACAAACAGATTCCAAATTCAAAAATACACGATCCTATAAATCGGTACATTATTATATCTCAGTAGAACCGACAGCCAATGACAAAAAGGACCGGAGTTGGAATGTTCCAGAATCTTCGTCTTGGCAACATTGCTGAGTGATTAAAATCTCTGGAGCGTGTATGGGAGATAATCTGGCATCAAACCAACGATCCTTTAGTACTGTAGCCTGCGACTATCTGTTACTTATTTTTGCTGCGTTCTTGTAAGGGGAAGGTTGGATTGGCTTCTTTATTTAAGAAGTTCTCTACTAAGAATTAAGTACTCCAATAATTCTAACTAGTTCTCTTAATTTAAAACATTCAGCTGAATCTAGGAATGGCTAGACAGATGTTGACTATACTGAGTTAAAATTTCGAAATGGAAACCTTTAAAGAATTACTTGTGTGTGTTTTGGGACTAAGAAAACTTTATTTGATTATTATGCAGCAATTTTTAAGTCTGGTTTTGACTGGGCTTGAATTCATAATCTAGGATTCTCTACCGTAAAAGCTAGCTAAAATTCCAGCTTTCTTTGCCAGGAAATAGGCTCAGAGACCAACGAAAACTTCAAAGAAGTATTTTCTCCCAATTATTTTTTTCCGAATTCACAGTGGTAATTCCAATAAATATAAATTTGACTTCTCCCACTCTAAAATTTCCAAAGAAACTCTCACTATGACCAAGGCTTAACATCCGTAAACAAGCAAAGGACCTTTGTACGGTCCATTGTAAGGAAGTGAGCACAAGAATTGTTTACACCGCTTGATTTTGTCTGGATATTGTTGTCTGTTGCTTCCGTTTATGTACCAGCACATGTTATTAGAGTGTACAACTGTTTGTTAAAGAAGAATCGTCTTTTAACCTTCGGCTGACAACACTTTTTTTAATACATAAATGGCAACAGGGGTGACGCATCACCCCATTTTTTAAACTCAAATAAAACAGCAGTGTGTAAGAAAATTCAAATTATTCAAGAGATCAATAACATAAATAAAACAGTTGTAATCATGGTACACTTATATTTTGGTATTATTGTTTTTTTATATTAAACGCAGTTCAAGCATATATCTTTGCGGTGGTCAGGGCAAGCGGGCTGAAGGCATTGTATGCAAAAAGTTATAACTTTTTTGTCCCGTTTATACTCAATATAACAATATAATAAAAACAACAACTTACCGCAACACGTTGACGCGTGCTACTGCTTGCATTCACTCCAATTAGAGAATAGATTGAGCGTTAGAAAGAGATGAAAACAATAACAAATAATTATCGAAACTTTTTCCGAGTAGTGGGGTGACGGGCAACCCCTGTTGTCATCCTAAGGTTAACGGTGCTTTAGTGTAAAAACAAAAAAAATGGTGAGCTTTCTTCTTTATATTCATTGCTTTACCCACGTCTCGAGGGAATTACTTTCCGCATATGGATAGAAAGTAGCTATATACTGTTCTATTAAAATCCATGCAGTATATTTAGCGTGAAAGAGGAACAAACAATGCATTCACAGATGTAAGTAGTATTCTATACTAATATTATAAAGAGGAAAACTTTGTTTGTTTGGTTGTAATAGATAAACTCAAAAACTACTGGACCGATTTTAAATATTCTTTCACCATTAGAAAGCTATATTATCTGCGACTAACATAGGCTATATTTTATCCCGGTGCGGGCAGTAACTCCCACGGGACGCGGGTGAAACCGCGGGAAAACGGCTAGTATAGTATAAATATAGTTTCGCATTTATAATGTTAGGTAGGATATCACATCTATAACTAGGTTTCCTTACGTTCCGAATATGACAAAAATAAATACCATGTAATTACGCATTTTACCCATACAATACGGACCTACAACAAAAACAATCCGTAGGACCGTGACACACTTTCCCGAACTTTGCAAACGAAAACAAATCTTCGGGATCGAAATACACGAAACGTCCAATATCACAAAACTTCGACGTTCCTATATAAAAAAACAATTTTCGATGTTTCATAAAATTACTAGTCAAGCCCAAAGAATGGTCGAGCATTAGAGTAAAACACACTGCAAACTTTTAGTCGGCCCACAGTTTTTTGGGCTTATAATTCAGTATGCAAAAGAATGGTGGTACGCACACAGCATCATCTCCCGAGTCTTTTTCCAACTATGTTGGGACCGGCTACCAGTCTAACCGGATTCAGCTGAGTACTAGTGTTTTACAAGACGCGACTGCCTATCCTCAACCCATTTACTCGGGCAACCCAACACCCCTTGGTAAGACTGGTTGTCAGACTAACAGGGTTCTGAATATCCGTAAGGACTGCCAAAGATGTTCAATGACAGCCGAGACCTACAGTCTAACGTGCCCTCCGAAACACGTGCCGTGTTTCACCTTCATCATATCGACTGAAAACTTTGATGAGGATCAAGATTTTATTAAAGAATATTTTTTTCAATAAATAAAATAAAATACTAAATAGTCGGCCAACGGTCGGTCAACTGTTTAGTCTGCCGTGTGAGGGTTGAACATAAGATTTATATCTTAATTTTGACAGTCCCGTAAGGTTCTTGGGGCGGAATAAACAAGTTATGACTAATGGTCGCTGCACACAGCGGGCGCGGCGCGACGGGACGGGACGGCGACGCGACGCTGAGCAGTTGTAATGTACTAGATATTACGGACGACATCACACAGAGCCGTCCCGCTCGGCGCGACGCGACGCGACGATCTAGTACATTGCGTCGCGTCGCCGTCCCGTCCCGCCGCGCCGCGCTCGCTGTGTGCAGAGACCATTATCGTTCGGCAATTGAAAAAAATCGGGACAACTGTTACCTTTGGTACGAGAAAGTTTCTCTGCACTACGTGTATTAGGGATATTTTTGGCGTTTTCTTTTTGCCTTTTGATTCTTAGTGAGTACCTATTATTGAATTGTGTACATAAGTGAGGTACATAAGAGGAGTACACAAGTGGAGTGCATAAGAGGAGTAAATAAAATAATACGTAAGACGACTACATAAGTGGAGTACATAAGAGAGTTCATGAGAGTAATTTAGTGTTTTTTGAAGTCGGTTTAATTTTTTTGTAAAAAGTTTTTTTTAAGTTAAAATTTAACCTAAACAATTTAGAATGCTTTTGTAAAATTCCTTTTTTTCTGGAGAAAAACCAAAATACATCCAATTCAACAAATGCTTTATGTTTTGACCTATAAATTAATGTTTCGACCATTCAATAATTTCCATTCGCAATCATTGCAACACTTTTACTCCACAAAGAACAAACACGTCGTATCCAGTACGTTCATACGAGTGCAATAATTATAAGTGTCACGACCACAAAGGAAATGATATTATATCAATTTTGTGCAAGCCATTGTGTGGTTATAGTCCGTAAATATAAAATGTGTACGTAAATACACGAAAAATTCTGAGAATCGAGATAATTTATACTATCTATACCTACTAATACAAGGTGTTGATTTGAATTTGTGCAATATTTCAGGAGGAGGACATAAATACGTAAATAATCGATTGGAATTACAGTAGACGGGAAATAGCTAATATGCACTGCTTTTTTGTCATTGTAATGTAGTATTTCAGAAGTAATCCAATTTTATGAATGAAAATGAATGATCGTTGCGTATGATTTGTGTTTGCGTTTGTGTGAGGGCGCAGCACGGTTTTAAGGCCAGTAACATACGCGCCAAGTTTAAACACAGCTAAATGACATTGACGGGATTCCGAAAATTATTTTTATTCTATTTACTTTGTTTGAAAAATGCATTTTTTATTCTTACGTATTTTTCTTTTGTCTTTGTGTTAATCGCCATATATTAACCAGTATATTAACGCATTTCATTTAATGTGATTGTGAACGACACACCCGATGTAAATAAAACCAAAGATTAAAATAGTATTGTTGACATTATTTAAGTGCAATTTATTCAATAGTTTTACTGTAAAATGAATATAATAATAAAAACCGGGTTTGAAACATCCGCATTTGTTTCCAATTTCGGCCGTGTTGTGCGCTGCGGTCGTTATCTGTCCGCCACTACTCGCTTTGCACATAGCCAATATCTGCGCTCCGACATAAAACGGGTTAAGCGAAGTCGGTTGAAAAAACTAGTATTGACCAATAAAATTCGCCTGTAAACATATTCCAAGCGTGTCCCATTACATAATTACTGGTGACACGACCATTGTACTTAGCATACAATAATTACACGGTCCCATTAAATTGAATGAAGCTTTCGTATTTTTAATCAATTAATTGGATATTTTTAAGGCTCTTTGTTCAAGAGGCAATTTCGTGATTATAGTCTTTAGTGTTTCGATGTTTCGTTGTTTTAATTTCATTTTTATGTTAATTTTTATGTAGCTGTGTATTATTACTTTTATTACTTTGATATATCTATACTAATATTATAAAGCTGAAGAGTTTGTTTGTTTGTTTGTTTGAACGCGCTAATCTCAGGAACTACTGGTCCGATTTGAAAATTTCTTTCAGTGTTAGATAGCCCATTTATCGAGGAAGGATATAGGCTACTTTTTATCCGGTACGGGAAGTAGTTCCCACGGGATGCGAGTGAAACCGCTGGCAGAAGCTAGTGATAATTATATGTATATGCGCTCGTGACTAAGTAACATCATAAGGTTAAGCAACCAGTCATGTTCGGTCCTAGTCACGAAGAGTTCTTCCGAGTTTCAGATAGCACGTTAAATAGGTGGGGCCTGGCAGCAATAGAATATTTTGGCATTCGTTACGAGTAGCTATAAGCCAGAAAGTTTGACAGCCAAACTTACCAAGACGATCGGGTTGAGGAGATTAGACATGCAATTATTCCATGTTGTACACTGGCACTCAGCTGCAATCAGATAGACATCAATACAGACAGTAATCGTTTTACAAACTCTTCTACTTCCCAATTACTGGCCATTTAATTTTTTTGTTAAACAGCTTTTTTCCTTTATCGAACGTTTATCTTGTTGATGAAAATGGGCTTTTGTTGGTGAACCATACAAAACACCGTGATTTCGTTACCTACGTTTTCGGTTCTATTTCTGTTTTCTCAAATTACATTTATGAAAGTTCAGTTCACATATTCTAGGAAACAGTTTTAGCAAAGTTTTATCATACAGTTATTTACAGCCACAACAGCATAATGCTTTCAGCTGAAACGCGATAAGAAATACAGAGTAATGTATGTCAAGTGAAATAAACAGTTTAGCCGGATGAGACGAATTTCATCATAACTTTAGTTTACTAGAAATCTTAATGGATGTATGTAGACTTCTACATTAATATAATGAAGAGGAAATTTTTTTTTGCTTCTTTGTTTGTTAAGGGTCCGTTCAGATAGACCGGGTCGGAGAGCAGAGCAAATTCTTAACACGTTGAAAATTGAGTACTTAGTATTTGAAGTAAGGTTTATTTTTGCATGCGCACTGCTTTTGTCATTGATAATGCTCGAATGCACTCGGTGTGAAATAATAAGAGGAACCGACCGACTCCGATCGTGTATTTTTTCTTGACGTTTGGCTCCGCTTGCATGCTTTTCAATGCTCGCCAGCCGATCGGCTCCGGTCTGTGTGAAAAGAAAAATGCGCGCCGATGCTCTCCGACCCGGTCTATCTGAACGGACCCTAAAGGCTCTGAAAGTAATGAACCATTTTGAAAATTAACTATTGGGTAGCTAGACTATTGCCGAGTAACATAGACTATATTTTGTCCAGATACGGGCAGTAGTTACCACAGGACGAGAATGAAACTAAAATATAATATGCGATCGAAAAACGACTGATTTGGCCCTGTTACATAAAGGGCTTAAGAAGGAACATGGTGGGTTTCAGTCAGTAAGAGTCTGACACCCCCTCATAATGGCGTCCACGGCCGATTTCGGCCACGGCGGCTGTTCTCATTTAAGGAGATCAGCCAGCTGCGCAGGACATATTATAGTGCACAAGCATTTGCGCAGACACAGGTTGTACTCCCTATTCCTTCACTCTCATAACCCGATGGGACGGCAATCCGACACGACCGGAAAGAGATTAGGCGCAGGACCGACATTTACGTGCTCTCCGATGCACGGATGAATCAATCACCAACTTCCAGACTACGGGCTGCTTTGTGAAAGTTTAAGAGAACCCACAAAGCGATTTCGGCCCGACCCGGGAATCGAACCCGAGACCTCGAACACAGCAGCCGTGCTTGCGACCACTCCCCCTCATACTGCCCCACAGCGGGAAATGAACCCATTTGATGATTTTCCACATAAAGAAAAGTACGTCTTCATCAAAACTTCTCTCCCAAGTTTTGCAAGTTCCAAAGTGACATTCCAAAATACTTGTGTACTAGAGCAAACTAAAGAGTTAATAATTAACTGGGGCCCGATTCTCCTAAGTTAATAATGTCAAAATCGAATAGAAATCGAGTCGCAATATGATCGCAATAGCAGTTTTAACCATATCGGGCAGTCTGCTACTAACATAAGACCAATCGTATTCCAACGACATTCGATTGGTTTGCGATTGGTCTGCTATTTTGGTGATTTTGGTCTATACGGTAGTTTGATCTACATTCATTTTGCAAACGTAAATCATTTGCAGACAAAATGATTCATTATTGAATGACAGAAAAGGATAAAAACGTTTATTTCAAAGAAAAAATAGCGGACTGCCACATACGCTTCAATCGTAATCGAGTCGGGATTGGATCTCAGTCGAACCGAGTCGAACGTGAATCGTATGTCGCTTAAGTAAAATTAGGAGAATCGGGCCCCTGACCCGAGAATCGAACTTCAGTCGAAACGTGTAATTATTGTTGTCCATTAGCCAAATTGTGTTGAACATTTAAAATTTATAGAAGGAAATGGGCGTGGCCTAAGAAGGGTCGAGCGTTCTGTTGCCGTCAAAATGAATGAAAATCATTAGAAGGTGCACTCTGAAACATTAAGATTTTGTGGAGGTACTTGTAGTCGTTTGTGGTCTGAAAAATTACCAGTTACTCATCTAATTTTAACATATTTAAGGTTTCAAAGTGCCTATTTACCAGTTGCTTCCCATGAGAACTGCTCCGCACACCGTTTTAAAAAAGTTAAAGTCTTTCTCTACGAATGAGTCATCCACTACCTGTTCCTCAGATTAGCGATTCAAGCACAGAAACTCTTCAGTTTTGTAGTAGGTACTAGTACTTTTGTAGTATTCATGATTTTTAAGCACCTTAATATATTGGTCTAAAAAATAGTTTTTGGCGTAATTTCAAATTTTCTTCGCACTATGAACATAATACAGGTTATGGGAAACAAAAAAATAACTAAAGTTTTTGGGTTTATCCCTTTGAGATATTATGCAATAGTGGCATAGTTTGGTGTCTGAGCAAAACTTATGGTGTCATTTACAAACTGTTGTAAACCTTCTGCATATTCACCAAAATAATGGTTTCCAGTAGAGTTTTATGGGTCACGATATCGAGTAATGCTTGAAGGCATACGCCAGCAATTTACGACTTTACTTGTTAATGAAGATAGTGTGAGTACCCCGCCCAAAGGGCACTTCAATGGTTTCCTAGAATACTTGGAAATATTTCAAAGAAACATAGAAATGTATGAAAAACTTTATTGGAGCCACCTTGTGTTTGATGAGGTGGAAGAAAAGCGAGACCATGCAGTTTATCTGTTAAAACTCTGCTATAATATACTAAAATGAATCTTACTGCACGGTATTCACCTATATCCACGTGTATCGCGGTGGTGACAGACAGTTTTCACAAATTTTAATAAAATCGATTTTTTTTCTTACTATTGAGAATTTAATCAATTCTTTCTCAACATTATATTATTATTTGTGCAAAAATAATTTAATAATAGGTTGTTCAATAATTTCAACGAGAATGCTTAGAAGACAGCCTGACAGAGTATTTTACACTCTGAAAAGGATTAAAACAGCAATCACAGCAAACACCTTAAAACAAAACAGCAAACAAAAGGCAACAGCAACACTTTCCAACCCTTCAAACGCTGCCGGTCACATTACACGAGCAGCTACATAATGTAGCACGCAGGTGTTAACCGCACTAACTCAAAAACATGGAGAACTAAATGAATAACGGAGATGTCATCACGCACCGGGGCTACGAGATTGTTAGAAAGAATTAACGAGCCAAGGCCTGCCGGGGCTGCTGGATTATTGGAAAGAGTTACCGCAGCCCTGGTATATAAAGGGCTTCGGAAGGAATATGATGGGTTTTAGTTGGTAAGACTCTGACACTTCCTCAAGCTGCTAACCCACAGCGAGAAGAGTCATTTGATGATTTCCCATAAAAAAAAAAGATGTCGTAACGCAATACCTCCTCAGAAAGTAGCGCGCCAAAATGTGGATGTTTGAGTTATGAGAAACGTTACTAGCTCCGCCATTACAACGCCTTCTTTGGAACCCGTCTATTGGTTTCAAAATAAATTCACCAATCAATCAAGAACAATCTTTGACAGATTGGTTATGATTTGAAAAGACACCCGGACGCCTCTTTAGTGCTAGTAACTGATCAAGCCTACCGAACGTTACTTGACCTACAGAAAGGCGCCTGACCTACCTTTCCTATGACATCTCCGGCATCTTTCCTTCCTCCGTGGTCAAAACTTTGCACCATCATTCTCTAACACGGTTTGTAAGCTGCGTCAGTTTAAATATTAACTGAGCAACGTGTTAGCATGTTCACTACTTATTAACGGGTTAAACTTACTGAGAATTAAGGGCAGAAGGTTAGGTCTGTTGGTATATTACTTGTAGGTAGTTGAGGGTTGCATCAAGTTGGGGTCTGTTGAAACAACTTAGGGTTAGTTGCAAGGCAGTTGCAGTTGCAAGATTGAAGGTATAAACATAATCATTGAATTAGTAGAAAGTGTGTTTTGAAGTTTTTGCAATGTAAGGTACATGTTTTACTTAATATATTTTATAAAACATGAGAAAGTGACAGTATTGACCGTTTCATATTTTATTTCAAAAACTTACAAGAAATATCTGGAACATTCAATCTATCTAGAGCAAAATGTAATGTATACATATAGTGATGGCACTAAAGGTTATAGTTTCTTTGTATCTATGAGAACAATATAAATTAGCCAATATGGATCATTATGAATTTAGTCTAGTACCTCCTTAGACGTAAAGCGTCGCTTTAAAATTACCTGAGTACATATTTGTAGCTCAATAGCTCAGAATACTGTCGTAAAATCCGCAACATTAGATAACTATTCATTCAAAACACTGCAGTGCATACGTAGGGAACACAGCGTAACTTGTTTGTGGCATAGAAATGGGAATGAATTTGAAAATAGCCCGGCTATGACCTTTATAAAATGTACGGGTGACGTAGGCATGAGCTGTCATCTGTCATCATGACATCTGTCACTTTCGACTGCTGTCAGTTTTGTGGCCTAACGTGTATCTAGAGGTAATTGTGATGCATATGTCGTGTTTATTATAGGTCTTTTAGGGGCTTAGGCTAAATTCAGCCTGGATCGATCTCGAATGACTGGCGGTTTTGCGGTAGTCTGTGTTCGTAATAAAGCAAGAGAGAGTAGGTATGTTTGTGCTACTCATCTCATCCTCCTACCCTTAGTAGAATTTTATTTGGGGCCAGTTGTTTTCCCGCGGCTTGTCCCGCATCCTGGGGGAACTTCATCCCGTACCCGGAGAAAATATAGTCTAGGTTAGGTTAGCATAGGCTTAGCATACCAACAGTGACATAGTTTTTCAAATTGGTCAAGTTTCGGAGCTGAATTGGTTGTCAAACAAACATACAATCAAATCTTTCCTATTTATAAGTGTAGATTGTTTTCTTCTTCCATACTTTTCTTACAGCAAGTAAATTGCTTTAAGCAAAGATACGTCTTTTTAACCCTAAAATGGCAGTTCGCGTGTAACCCGCGACTTAACAACGCAACATTTCGTAGCTAAAGTGCCACTTTGCAACTAACTTTATAATTCTGGCGTACTTGTGGAGTAATGAAGGTAAAACCTGCATAAGTTGCTAGTCTAGAGTAGAAGAGCGGCAACAGCGCAATGTGGTATTATAGTTGAAAGACTGACGCAACATAAATTGAATCATGTTTTAATAATGTTAGAGTTGGTTCGTGCTTTTGTGGTGTGTTCGTGGAATACAATACGTTTATGTTGACGTTAAATCTAATTTGAGATGGCAGTGATAGGTCTGAGTTCTTTGGATCTTAATGAATTGTGACTAGACCACTGTCTGATTGGGTTTAGAGATCGCGAGCGCAACTGTTAGCGACGGAACGTGGTCTCTTGTTTACAATGCGTACAATGCGTTAAGGAGTACACATTTCAGAAAATCATTTAGTATTTAAACAATCATGCAGCTCTCGTCATCACTTTGGCCCTTTGAATCCAGCTGATAGAGCACCAAATACCTAATTTCAGGGAGGCAAAGTTATTTGACAAAAACTGCAGTATTTTGTTACTACATTTTGACTATAATTGTGAAATCAGTAGTAATCAATGTCAGACCTGGAACGATTTTTGTCAATAGCTGTGATTCAGCTGATAAGCTGAGCTTTATCTGCTGAAGCACAGTTCAATTCAGTTAATGAATACAAGTATTCTCTGACTGAAAGGTACCTTTCAGAAACCCAAACTTCTGCCTAAATAATAGGTGCACCAAACAAGCAAGTTGTATGTGTAATTATTGAGTGCAAATAAAGCTTGGTACAGCTTACGATGCAACGCTACTAACGCGATGCTGCGACAGAATTCAATAGGCCAAATTGCGGAGAGGACAGCGCTCGCCGAATGGCTAAGTCGACGTATGGTCTAAGGCATAAGCGATAGCGAGAAAGTCCTTACACCCGATTCGTATAAATCATGGACTAAGGAAAGACGAGTCATTTTATTCTCCATGGTATAAAAAATTGTCTTTTAAAAGGAGACTGGATAATTCTCTCATTAATTGCAAATAAAATCTTTCCCAAAATTAATAGTAAGTTCAATTTTACTCGTACAAATGAAAACATATTCAGTGTATAAACCGTTCATTTCCACGTATCCTTTATATAATTGCTCTATAATATGTACGCATAAAACAGTTATAAATTGTGTTTACCATACCGTTGTAAAAGATTTAATAATTTTAATAACGAACAAAATTCCGTAAGCCACATTCGTACTATATTAAAATTAAACGAGGTTGGCCACAATACGTGATTTAATTCAAAAATATAATGAGAAAACCAACAATAAATGCATGCAATGCAGTTTCTCTCGCCGAAACCAAAATTATAACGAAATGATTTTTTATATTTGCAAGACCACTTCAAACAGTGAATGCAAGTTATAAGCATATGGAATCAATCATTATCACGAAATCATTCATCATCATCATCTCAGCCATAGGACGTTCACTGCTGAACAAAGGCCTCCCCTTTAGACCTCTATTACTTTCTAATAATTACATTATCTATTAGACTTTTGCCTGTGTTTGTAAAGGCACGATAAATTGGTGAATTCCGACTGTCATTCGAAACTCTTGCAATCTTTACGGATATTATTTAATCTTACAACCACTATAACCATGAGGTATCGCATTGCCCAGGTAACTCAGTTTACAAGATCAGTGGTGTGATTCTGTAAGACTTCATTCTTAACTTCGCATCTGAATCCGCCGTAAGTTTCGTGATTGGCATTCTCAAACTACACTAGCGCTACTCTTGCGAGCGTGTTTGCGAGTTGAACTAAATTAAACTCGAGATTTTGACAGATAAAGTATGAGATGACTTTTAGAACGTTTTGAACCGAATGCGAAGTGAGAGTGAATAGCGAAGTGAAATGCGAGTTGTTGTCTGAATTTTATAGAATCGACGTACACATAGACAGACGGTCTATAATAATAATACTCAGCTGCATCCAGATAGGTGGGAAGCAAATTCCAATATAGTGAGGAAAAGCCTAGGTAAATGATAATGAACTTCAAAAAAAACAATATCAATCACTACTAACCCGCTCCTCGCTACCTCTTATGCATTAACCCCCTAACCCAGCCATACACAGGAAGACTGTAAGCTGTGGGAAGAGGGGGGGGGGGGCAGGAAATTACGCGGGGTGCGGGGCGCGAATCAACGTAACCGCCCTGTTTATTGTAACTCTAGTGTCGGTACGCGATTGTAAAAATAGAAGAGTGTAGGGTTAGAGGCACCAGGACAGCAGAGGTTAGAAGGAGTTCTAATGCCATGAATTACATGATAAAACTTTCTGGTTTTTCAAGGATTAGAGTGAATTAGGCTGCAAGTATACTTCTTTTCTTTGAAAAGAATAGTAACACAGAAAAAAAATATGTAATAATAATTTCAGTGTTTGATAGTCCATTCATCGAGCGATCTTATAGCTGACTTTGCATCCGGGTGCGTGAAAAAATACCCACGGGATGAAGCTGAAACCACTAATGGTAGCTTGGTCTAGTACCAAGTAGTCAGTATTAGTAGTAGCTCAGATTATACACTAGGACCCAACATTAATACAAGATGCAATTAAACGACTATTTGGAGACGCAGTTTTTTGTCAATACGTGCTACGTCTATTAGATGATAATATATTCCACAGGTGGACAGACGACCTTATAAAGGTCGCCGGAAGACGCTGGATGCAAGTCGCCTCCAACAGGTATCTGTGGAGATCTAAGGGGGAGGCCTATGTTCAGCAGTGGACATCCTATGGCTGAGATGATGATGATGATGATATTCCACAAGCTTTCGTTATATTAAACTCTTTACAAATAAGGACTCTAGAATCCTCCAAGGCTGCGAAAAAATACTTAAACACTGTTTATTATTTCATAGCCATTTTACAATTTAAAGTCACATTTACGTTGATTGCGAGCTCTTTTAAAGCAAGTCCCATTGTCTCGAAGATTAGTTTCATAGTTGTTTGAACTTGTTTCTTTGAAATTAATTCTTTGCCTGGCCTCTTTACTTCTGTCTTAGTTTCGAAGTATTGTAGTTAAAGCAGACCCCGGTATTACTTTTCTTGGACTTCTTATTTGTATGCGTTACTTATTGCATCTAGTGCAAATTATTTAAAGGAATATAATTTTATGGGTGTTACAATGGTGTTGGGTTGGGGGAACTTGTGGCTTAGTGTCAGCCATGTGAGTCGATAAAAAGGTTGAGCAACTGTTATGTCGGCTGGTTTGTAGTTGGGTGACAATCTTGTCATGATGTGAGATGTTCTATATAAAACACTGGTACTCAGCTAATATAGGTTAGACTGGAAGCCGACCAGAGTTGATTACCTATTCAAGAAAATATTTTGATTATAGATTATTTTACTATCTCGACACAAATTATTTGTAATCAACTTGTACCAAATAAAGAAACAAAACATTAACAAAAACGTTTCGCTTTACAGAAAGTTATGACTATATACTAAAATGTTTTACTAAGTAATTTATCCCAATTCGTTTTACTAATTAAATTAGCTTACGAATGAGGGTAATCTTCTATCTAGACACACGGCAGTGTGTCCGCCAAGTTCGAGCAAAAAAAGCGACACACCGGCCGTGGGTTATATTACACGAACCATTTCGGGCCAAATTCGACCCCCCTGTAACTCAAAATCTATTTTATTTACGCATATCAAATTTCTAGTATCTGTTGAGACCCCCTCACTTATCTAAAATACAAAATTTCATTAAAATACCTATTGTAGGTCTTGAGATATTGACGTCAGAAAATCGCTATTTTTACTATACACTGATTCACTGATTCACTGATTCACTTATTCACTTATTCACTGACTCACTCATCAAAAACCTAGACCACTTCCAATGGTCGTATTGACTTGAAATTTGGCATGGAGGTAGGTCTTTATGTCAAGGTAAAGGAAAAAATCTGAAAATGGCCAAGTGTGAGTCGGTTTCAAAATAATGAAGGTGTTTTATACCAGGTGTAAATTTATACCCCTAAGGAACTAAAGCGACCTAAATTTATATAATATATCTTCGAATGGTACAAAGGTTTGTATTTAGTCAAAGTAAAGTAAAAATCTGAAAACGGCCAAGTGTGTCACTTTCGAAAATAACGAATGTGTAACTTTGATCCACGAACATAATATATGATAACATGTCATGTCAGTCAGTTGGTAAATCTAGTCCATTTAGTTAATCTAGTAAAAAAAAAAAGTCATGGTGGCCTACTGGGTAAAGGACCAACCTCTCAAGTACAAGGGCGCGGGTTCGATCCCAGGTCAGGCAAGTACTAATGCAACTTTTCTAAGTTTGTATGTACTTTCTAAGTATATCTTAGACACCATTGGCTGTGTTTCGGATGGCACGTTAAACTGTAGGTCCCGGCTGTCATTGAACATCCTTGGCAGTCGTTACGGGTAGTTAGAAGCCAGTAAGTCTGACACCAGTCTAACCAAGGGGTATCAGGTTGCCCGGGTAACTGGGTTGAGGAGGTCAGATAGGCAGTCGCTTCTTGTAAAGCACTGGTACTCAGCTGAATCCGGTTAGACTGGAAGCCGACCCCAACATTGTTGGGAAAAAGGCTCGGAGGATGATTAGTTAATCTAGTTCATTTCTTTGTAAGAAACATAGTGCATATTAAAAAATCTAAAAGATAGTATAAATGAGACATTTCTTTAACTAACTTCATCATAAGAAAAAAATAAAATAAACAACCTTACAAAAATAAATGAAATCCCACCCAAAACAAAAATGTGAAAGACTGCCAAGTTCGATAATATGGGAATGCTTCGCCTATAAAAGAAGTGAGATCTAAATAAGTACCAAGTTCCATACACATACCTCAGTTAAAAATAGTTACTTTTTAATGATGTTACTTGGCAAGTTTTAATAGAAAATTAAATACTTGATTCATTGCGTTTAGTAGGTTTATAACAAGGTGTATGAAAACTTGCCAAGTGACATCATTAAAAAGTAACTATTTTTAACTGAGGTATGTGTATGGAACTTGGTACTTATTTAGATCTCACTTCTTTTATAGGCGAAGCATTCCCATATTATCGAACTTGGCAGTCTTTCACATTTTTGTTTTGGGTGGGTTAAGTTTAGATACAGCTTTTCCTATGTTTTGGATTTATTTTTTTGGAGGTCAACGTACTTTTAATTGGTGCTGGAATTGGGCTAAATTTGACGTTGATTAAGAACCGGATTGTTTTAAAAGGTTTAATAATAAATTTATTTAGGTTTGTACCTTAGAGGCTCCAAAAAAATTATCTCACTAGGAAGCTACACTCTTCCCGAGTTACAAAAGATATATTTTATCGTGGTACGGCCAGTAGTTCCCATGAGAAGCGAGTAAAACCACGGGAAATCGGCTAGTTTCTTATATAGTAGTATTTTATTTAAAAACAGAAAATTTCTCTGCTTTTCTTATCTGAGTGAACTTCATGTTTAATCACCTAACAAGCCCTATTTTTATCAGCTTACCAAGACAATTTTCACTCTCAAAGTCCAATTAATGTATGAGAAATCGAGCTTCTATCCAGCCATATAACTCAGATTTCATTCTAAGCTAGCACTACTAGCTTAGTCTCTGGAACACCATAATAGATATTTATAAAATAGGTAGACACAAATGGTGAATAACCTATTTTTTTCAATCCCATCCATATCGGTATCAAATGACAGGGCTTATACGTTTTAAAAGCTTGTCACGAGATTTAAGTACTCGTATTTACTTTCTTAGTAAAACCGCGACAAGCTTTTAAAACATATAAATTGTGTCAAATATGTTAAATTTGAAATGTCGTTATAAGTTGACAGTAAAGTTACAGTAAAAGTTTATTTTTTTCTTTTTAGCGCATTTAAATAAATAAAAGCTTGTTTTTAAAGATTTTTTACCTCAATTTATTTTATACTTTTTAGTTTTCACCTGGTAAGTTCCTAAGTCTAAATTCTGTAGCGGCGGTCATCTTAGATTTTGATTTGGTAAAGTGCACTTTATTCTACTTGTCAAGCCCTGTCATTGGATACCGATATGGATGGGATTGAAAAAAATAGGTTATTCACCATTTGCAGCGGCGGCCATCTTGGATTTGTATTTCGTAAAGTGCAATGTGTTCTACTCGTCAATCCCTTTCATTTGATACCCATATTGTATAGGTACCTTAAAAATAACTAGTCCGTCATCTTGTATATTTAGCCATGTTGGATTTAGGATGACGTCACATAGCTTAACATGCATTGTCATCCAAACTAAACATGTATGCAAAATTTCAGCTCAATCGGTTGAGGGCAAGTGCCTTAAAATTGAGTTGTAAAATTCCACCCGAACACACATAGTTACATACATACATACATACATACATACATTGCAAGTTAAATAAAAGCTTGTAAATAGGTAGACACGTGACACACTGATTATAAGAACAAAACCGTATAAAATATAGGATTCAAATTAATGAAATTCCTATTTAAAGTCTTCTATTATTTCTGTGAGGAAACATTTATTTCTATTTAAAATATTTGTGACATTTTGTTCTAGACCGTTTTTAGTGTGAAAGTGTAGCAAGAAATCACTTACAACATTTTGTTGCATTTACAACAGCATAAAGAAAAGATTTGCGATTTGGAAAAAAACAAGAAAAATAATAAACGCCTCGATAATTTCATACTGGTCGGGTCCCCTTTATTCTAAAAAGATTATAGATATTTATAAAAAGTTAAACATACTTACTCACTTCTATGATGTGTTTAAGAAGGGATTGAATTTTTTTTGTTTAAATACCCGTCAAACGTCTGTTTAACTTTTTTGTAGTACCTACCTTTTACACTACAATTTTCATGGACCATGACGTCACACGTTAGAACAACCATTCCGTTTAATATGCAACACCGTATGTCAGTACATTCGACACTCCGTATATAGGTGTTTCGTGTCCCAATTAAAGGCGGACGGACTGACCTACCTAATTCCTATTAGAGAGCCTGCTCTTATAAGCGGATTGTTTGAAGTTTGTTGCTATGGGTGGATGATAGGGATGAGTGTGATGATGGTGATGTGATTGGTTGATTAAGATTTGTAGGCCGTGTTCGAAAATTAGGTAAATATTGAATTATAGTTATATACCTACCTTGTTTGATCAGTAGCAAAAAAGATGTTTTTTTTATGAGTCGTTAAATGTGAAGTCGATTTTCGCTTATCTTCGCGAGCGTTCAGTTAATTAGTGAGAAAAAAATAAGCAAACTTTAAATGCCACGTGTACCTAAATTACTAACATTTTCTTACATGTGTAGTGAAAACTACTCCGCGCACCAAATTAAAAAGTATATATCCTTCTTCAATAATTCTTATTATAGACTAGCTTTTGCCCGCGACTTCGTTCGCGTGGAATAGTGATTTTTGGTTTGACCAATAGATGGCGCTATATGTCCGAAATAAATTTTATTTTTACTTTTATATTTTTTTGTAATAAAAACTATCCTATGTCCTTTCTCAAGTTCCAAACTATGTCTGTACCAAATTTCACACAAATCAGTTCAGTAGTATAGGCGTGAAGAAAAGACAGACAGACAGACAGAAAGACAGACAGACAGACAGAAAGACAGACAGACAGAGTTACTTTCACATTTATAATATTAGTTAGGAAGTTAGGATAGTTAGGATTAACATGTAAGTAAGACATTTTAAAATAAACAATTAATCTATACTAATATTAGAGGTATAAAGCTGTAGAGTTTGTTTGTTTGTTTGAACGCGCTAATCTCAGGAACTACTGGTCCGATTTGAAAATTTATTTCAGTGTTAGATAGCCCATTTATCGAGGAAGGCTATAGGCTACTTTTTATCCCGGTACGGGAAGTAGTTCCCACGGGATGCGGGTGAAACCGTTGGCAGAAGCTAGTTTCTAATATTATTTTTATTTTTACAAAACACCTTCCATCATAGATCACATTCATACTCGAGTGATTCAGTAAAACCATAGTAAGTACTCAATTCTTCATATCAGCAAGCACGATGCATTCTGCCACAACATGGTACCTTGGTACTCCAACCCTCTCCAATTAGGCAAGCCCGGCCTCTTGTGTCAGATTTCAACTATAAAATAGCGAACATATCAAGGGTGCTTTGTCTATGGTTTTCAGAATTCATTGTGTGTACCAACCTTTTAAAAGTAACGTTGTTTTGTTAAAACAAATTGTTGTTGATGGTGTTGAAACAATTTTTTGTTTGTTAGAACTTTTGTGTTGGTATAATTGGAAACGATGTGTTAAGGTTTAGTTTGTAGTGTTCTTTTTTTGAATTTTGGTTTAGTATTGCGATCTTTTTAGATACTTTGGTTTGTGGGCTTGCGCTTTCTAAGGCGAGTGTTTTGACGGGTGATCAACGTCTCACTGACCATTAAATTTATTGTGACACAGATTGGCCTCTCACTATTAATTATTAAATAATAATAGTAGGAATTAAATAATAGTAGGATTATTTTTTTTTCAATCTTTCAAATGATAAGGGGTTGAACACTACTGTGCCAAGTTAAATTATCACAAAAATATTTCAATGAATAATTTTCAAATTATCTATTCTTCTTCACCAAAAACCGTGTCATTCAGAGAAAGGTCTGCACAGCCAATACATACGTCGACAGTAACAATGATTCCTCTACCACATACATCAACGACGTGTTCCAATAACAACATAAGTCTAAAACATACACCAACCACAGCCAATCAACAGACAAATGAATAACCCAGCAATCAACACAACATATTGATATTCTAATTAAACAAGTTTTGCTAACGAATGTAGCTATAATTCCGCAGTGTACGACCACAGTTGTAAACTTTCAACCACATCGAGGAAGGAAATGGTAGCTCTATATTGAAGCTGTATGCATTCGGCTGTTAATTTTGATAGAGTGGCGAGATTCTAGTTATTTCGTAAGTCTGTGGTACGGGTATTTTGTCAGTCAGTTAGTTCTATAATATTGTGTTTACTTTATTTGGTGTTATTAATGAAAAAAAAAGTGCGTATGTGAACTCCAAAAAACAAAATATGGTATGGATGTTACTCACCCCAAGAAAGATAGGCACTACACGTACATTACGATACTTTTCCAAGGAAAATGGAGAAGGTGGACGTCATTTGTCTGATAAAGATGTTGATCATATTACCTAATCATTTAACAATACACTAGCAAACCTATAGCTAAAGAACAGTAAGACTTACAGAATAATATTATTCTTTTGAGAGTTAATACTATTTCACCTAATAAAAATACAAGAATTAATACAGTTAAAAATATTAACGACTAATTACAACACCCACTAAAACGGCACACACTCAAAGAAGAAACTTCAGTACCAATCAAACTATAAAATTAAACTGGTATGGCATATTTAATTGGCTTGTATCCCGCGAGATTTGTCAGCGATGCGCTCTGCAGGGGAGTGTAAAATTATCGCGAGTTGTTTCCCCTTGTGCAAATACTAGTGTGAAAATCAGGTTTCACGTCTGTATGTGTAGGCACCTTTCTTATAGGGTTATTGATGGAAGTTCTCTATACTTTCCGATGACATTTTTATGACCATTGATTTTTATTATTTACTCTTCTTAAATAAAAAAAAAACGACAGTCTTTACAATTGTGGTTATCGATAAACAGGGTATTCAAGATAAGATGTGATTTGGGTATAGATCATGAGTTGATACAGAGTTCATTCAAAAACGTTCACCATTTTTTTTATTGAAACAATATAAACATGAAACAAATGAAAAAGCAACGTTTTTGTCTACAAATATTTTGTTTTAAAATCTATTATTAGAATTACTCATTACACTAAAGTGAAAAACAATTATTTTCAGAGTTCAAAATTAAAATTTGAATAAATACAAAACTCATTAAGAGCATAAAATTTCCAACAATTTGCCGTCGACAATAATTTTATTATTTGAGAGGTTTTCATTACCAATTCTTATTCAAATACTGGAATGATGTAATAAAAACATTAGGTTCCATGTTCTACGAAGTGAATCCTATGCAATTACGGTTAGCAAGCGACTTTGACCCTTAACGCTAACAAATTAAGACGAGTAATCCATTGGTTAATCTAATGGAAACTAAGTTAAAAGAGCTTTAGCATTGGCTGGTTGTCACACCGCAGTTGCGGTTTTAAAGTATTATTTTATTGATTTAGTTTGCTTTTATATTCGACTAAAGTTTATTTCAGTTCTTTTTTTTATTTTGTTAATATCGCAGGTTTTTGCAGTAAGGGAAGTTTCTTATCTTACTTTCTCTGTTTTGCTCTCCATCAGTAGATGTGTTCTTAATGGTGTTTTTTTTTTATTTTTTTTTAGTGTCTTCTTAGATTGTGTGTGTGTGTTAAAAAATAAAAAAAATCGGTGGAAATACATAAAAACAGCTATACAGGAATGAATTTTATCCAGTGCGCAAACTTCGTCAACTTATAGTTAAATAAGTTTTATAGATACGTATATTTTTATTTTGTCGTGTTTTAGTACAAAAAGAAAAGTTATTGATATCGAAAGATGTTTATTTTGTAACCGATTGTACGGTCACAGTCGTCATAGTAGAAACGGCTGCAACGCGAAACCGGTTTACTGACGCGAGCGTTGCTCGGCGCGCGTAAGAATAGTTACTTAGTATCCATATTTTGCTGACTTTAGGGCGGACAAAAGAATTAATTTTTTTGATGATGCAGATTTGTTCTGTTAATGATTCTGGACCACCAGTTTTTTTTTTGTGCACTGCTTAAAATTCATTCCTGTATAGAACTTCTTTTTTAGAATTCGAGTATAAAAACAAGTAATTTCAAAAATATGAAGAAGTCGATGTTCGCCCCGATGGAACAGTTCTTTCAATCGGATAAAAACATTTTCGCATTTTTCTTTGTACCTTTTCTTAAAGGCCCAAACAGACCCATTGCGGCTTCTATGCTAAAGTTTCAATTCTTGCTTGTACTTTATTATTACGCTCTAAGCTCCTGAAATATGTTACGCGTCGGTGTAACAAGCGGCCCGTTGTAATGGGTTGTTAAATTTGTTGGACGCCTTATGGCTGAGAAACGGTTGAGTTGGAGCAAATTTATGCAACGGATAATAATTTTGTTCTCATACTCGGGTTTAGTTCTCTTACTTATTTCATAATATGTTGCAGAGTAAGAGATAGTGGGGAGAAGATAAATAATAAATAACCTACTACCTACTCCTCCTCTGAGTGCCTAGTGCGAGTTTTGCAAGATAATTTTTTCGATGCGAAGATTGTCATACCATTGAATCACGTAGCACTTATCATAGAATAGTTTATTTAATAAAGTCTGTCATCGGTACTTGGTCGTATAACACTCCAGCTCACTTTTGCGAGTGTAAGCATTATTAACCGGCAAAATGAATGAACATTTAATATCTAAATCATGTGACGTAGCATACGACTCTTTATTTCAATAGACTTATAATTACGTATCGAGTTGCGAACGCTCACAAAACTCGGAATCAGCACTCAGATCCTTTTTGTTTAAAATAGTTTGTGATACGCAAAAGTTTATAATCTCGGGAACTTTTAAAGGACTTCTAACTAGGTATTCAGTCAAAAATTTCGTGTAAAATGTACTTTGCACATACAGAAACTAAGCAATATGATGCACCTAATACCGTTTATCTACTTTTGCACCCGCATCCTTAAGAAACTATTTGGATAAAAATTAAGCCTATGTACACTACTCGAAAAAATCATAATCCTGTAATACTCTTGAGACCAGCCCTATAGTATAATGTATTCTTACCAACAATCTATACTAATATTATAAAGAGGAAAATTTTGTTTGTTTGTTTGTTTGGTTGTAATGAATAAACTCAAAAACGACTGGACAGATTTTAAATATTCTTTCACCATTAGAAAGCTATATTATCTGGGAGTAACATAGGCTATATTTTATACCGGTGCGGGCAGTAGCTCCCACGGGACGCGGGTGAAACCGCGGGAAAACGGCTAGTACCTAATAAAGACACAAAAATACCTAGAATTCATTCAAAATCACAACCCCACTGATAATTGTAAGTACAGCACTAAAAATATATCATCAATCATAATCAGTACTCT
The DNA here is from genome assembly GCA_963856015.1 of Helicoverpa assulta. NCBI lineage: Eukaryota > Metazoa > Arthropoda > Insecta > Lepidoptera > Noctuidae > Helicoverpa > Helicoverpa assulta. Next base: position 10,035,885 of record CAWLCW010000032.1, read on the forward strand.
TTCAGAGTGCGATTGTATGATAGCACTCCAAGTGATTGATGGCGTGTGATTATATTCATTAATATTTATAACTATGTGAGGACATGGCGCGGGCACGTACCAAAGTGATTTTGGTTGCGTTGGTAGGACTAATTTTTGGGGTTTTAACCATCAGTATTGTTTTATACATCATCATCCTCCGAGCCTTTTTCCCAACTATGTTGGGGTCGGCTTTATACACCGTGACTTTTTAGTCGTCTTACAACGGCAGCCCACTTCATGTATCCAATGACTAGTAAACGTTCATATAAAAAAAAATATATTTATGAGATTTGAATAATTTAAAAATAAAAATTAATTCATTATTATGATGCATGACGTAGATTATAAGAACACCCTGTTGTGAGCGCTGCCCGAATCTTGTATCAATGGAGCGCGGCGCGTTGGGAAGGTACCTACTTTCTACCGTTTGATACGTAAACATTTTTTTCCAGTATTTTTCTTTGTCCCTATTATCTTAATTAAGTAAGGCTATAAAATTAATAATCGTGTCTAGTGGTATTTTATGTCGGATAGATTTAGTGGACCACCTTTGTAAGACGACTAAAAAGTCACGGTGTATACTTGTAAATAGCTCCGTATATATTATACTAGCTTCCGCCAGCGGCTTCGCCCGCTTGGAGTGTTGATAAAAAGTAGCCTATGTGTTAATCCAGGTTATCACCTATCTACATACCAAATTTCAATCAAATCGGTCCAGCCGTTTTTGCGTGATTGAATAACAAACATACATCCATACATTCTCACAAACTTTCACATTTATAATATAAGTAGGATTTGTTGTAAATAAAGAATCTTCATCTACCTAATTGTCTTTACAAGGATAAAATAAAAAATCGGTAAAAAAACTTTTAAGTTAAACGGTTTTATCTTATGTGCACTGAAAACTAGAAAATAAAAAATAGTTACTTACCTGTCAACCTACGTAGGTGGTCCCGGTCATATTAGACTAAAATAAAAACGTGGGGCCCATTAACTATTGCTGTAGTACTTTCTTCTAGAGGTATAATAGGTGTGGATTGCATCGACTTACTATAATCGTAACTGGAGATTTTGACAATCAATAATCAGCCGTAGCGGCTTCACCAGCGAACGCCGAGCTCATGATCTACCAAAGTATAAAGATATGCTTTGCCATAGGTAGGATTTCACAGGGGCCCCACGTTTTTATTTTAGTCTAATATGACCGGGACCACCTACGTAGGTTGACAGGTAAGTAACTATTTTTTATTTTCTAGTTTTCAGTGCACATAAGATAAAACCGTTTAACTTAAAAGTTTTTTTACCGATTTTTTATTTTCTAGTTTTTAGTATTTAATGAAAATGCCTACCGAATATTCCTCATTCTATCTAATTCATTTAGTGCATCATTATTACACGGTCTCTTACCTGACAATTTATTACAATCTAATTCCTCAATACATAGCCCTTCCAGATACTTTTTTTTTTTAACGACCCCAAAAATCATCACATGACCTCTCCTGCTGTGGGTTAGCAGCGGTGAGGGAGTGCCAGACTCTTGACTAAAAACCGTTTTGTTCCGTCATAGGCCTTTTATGTACCAGGGCCGCGGTAACTCTTTCGAACAATCTCGCAGCCCAGGCAGGCCTTGGCCCTGTTGGGCCCCGCTGGAGTTACTGACAGTTTTCTACTTGTGAAGCCCCTTCATTTGATACCCATATTGGTGGGATTGATAAAAAATTGTTATCAGCCATTTGGTAGCGGCGGCCATCTTAGATTTTAATTTTATATAGTACATTGTATTCTACTGGTTGAAAACTTTCATTTGATACCCATATTGATGGGATTGATAAAACCTACGTTATCCGCCATTTTGTAGCGGCCGCCATCTTGGATTTCAATTTTTTATAGTATATTGTATTCTGCTTGTTGAGCCCTTTCATTTGATACCCATATTGATGGGATTGATAAAATCTACGTTATCCGCCATTTTGTGCCGGCGGCCATATTGGATTTACAATGTTATTGATATTACTATATTGTATTGTCATCGGAATTAAAGGTGTATACAAAATTTCAGATTAATCGGTTGACAGGAAGAGGGTGAAATTTGAATTACTAAATTTGACCCAAGAATGAATAAATAAAACAAACGGGGTGAGCTAAATAAAACCGTTTAAAAAAATATCATCAGTACCTGTTGCCTTTTTAAGATATGTTTTGCTTCCAAGCTGGTTAAAAACAGAATTGAATCTGTAGGTACTACATAAATAATACAAATGCAATCTATACTAATATTATAAAGCTGAAGAGTTTGTTTGTTTGTTTGAACGCGCTAATCTCAGGAACTACTGGTCCGATTTGAAAATTTCTTTCAGTGTTAGATAGCCCATTTATCGAGAAAGGCTATAGGCTACTTTTTATCCCGGTACGGGAAGTAGTTCCCACGGGATGCGGGTGAAACCGCTGGCAGAAGCTAGTTAGGTATAAATGACTTCGTCTACTTGGTCTGTCTGATGATTATAACTTTTTAAATAATCGTATTATCTGACGTGGGTGAAAGGGGCGGAGAGACTAGTTTATTTCTGCAAAGACTTATCTTAGCTTTTTTTCTGATCAGTCAACCAGAGATGTAGAATTACGTTTTATTGGTTGCTTTGCAAATTGAAATCCATAACTGAGAATTGCTATTGAACCTGCCGTAATTATTTTCATATCAATGGTTCTAACTTCTATGAATAGTTAAAAAAAGGTCAATTTAGCATACTTCTCAAAAAGCCCAGTACAAAACACCACCAGATAATAAAGATGACGCGATCAAAATTGTGCTGAATAAAAAAGTTAGACTGGTGAAGTTAAACTGTTCACGAGGGACTTAATCAGAAAAAAAAAACTTAGCCGCGATGAAAAATGGGAGTAAGCAACTTTGTTCTTTTTTATTCGTTTTGTGGGTAATACTGATATTTTTAACATTATGTCTATTTTTCTGGAAGGAAATATGCCTGTTTTAGTCACTGTGTAATGTTTGTATCTCTTGCAATATTATGGCCCATACCATAGTGGCTATATTAGAAAAGCCAGAGACCTGACGATGTCATTGATAAATAAAATAATTGATCTTAAGTATCTACCTATATACCTACTTAAGCGAAAAAATACCTGTGCTCATTTATTTGGAGATAGGAAATCATGATATAAACTCTCCCATTGTAGGTGCAGCGTGAGGGAGTGTTAGACTTTTCCGTAAGACTTGTGCTCTAGAAGGCCACGATATTTCTTTCGTACCATCCCGCATCTCTTCAGGGTTTAGTTCTCCAAGTCCTGTTCCTGGCAAGGTACAATATTGATTCACTTAATTCACTGTTATAGTATTACTAATTACAGGTAAACACCTGACAGTCTGATACCTTCCTAACAATACGTAGACACTCCAATTTGATCTCAAACTTAAAAGTCACTTCACATCGAAATTTTTCTAATTACATCCGAAACTCTATTAATTAACAGCCATAATTTTAAAACAAATTAATACCTACGTAAACTCATACATCTCGGCAGCCATTTTAATTTCCCGGCACCCTTATCAACTAGATGACCGTTTTTAATTAATGAAAAGCTTGGATCAAGTTGGAAAGGAATTTGTGATAATGAACCGGTGGCATTTTTTTTTAATTTCTCCGTCACGAAAAGTAAGACACTCAGTTGCTGGATGCCAAATTGGATAACAATTTTTTTCCGCTCTTACCTTCTTATTTTGAGTGTACCTAAGTGTACCTTTTGAATGCGGAATTAAATTCTGATGTTTATTTTGGGGAAGAGATTTGGTTTTATGAGTTTTGTTGATTGGGCTGCAACTGAATGGATCCGAAATATGAGTAATCTAGTTCTGTGTGTGTGGAGTGTCTAATTTATATAAACTACGCATGATATTATTGTACAAGCATTGGGACAAGCATTTTCATGAACGTAGGTGCACTTTCTGCTCCGTTAAGGTCATGGCACATTATAGCGGCACCGCAACAGCACGGATGCAGCACGGCGTCGCCTCGAATCAAGACTACGGCTAGCTGCCAGCGCGCTAACTACGCGTTGTCCGCAAGGTGCCAGCTCGCGGTCCGCGCGCCGTCCGCGCGCCGGCCGCGAGGTGTAAGCTTGCTGTCACCGCAAACTCGATATTATTTTAAGACAGTTATGATTGAACACGACGCAATGACGTTGTTTCGCTACCGGCTCGGAGTCGGCGCGTAAATAGCGCGACGACGGCGCGCTGTACGCATTAGATCCGCTCGCTTGCAGCACGCGGGTGGCGAACCGAGTTGTGTGGTAGCGGCAAGCGCGCTGACTGCTCGCCGTTGGCTTTTTCATATTGACATTACGAAATATATTATAATATACACGATTTAATGCTCTAAATTGAATGACAACTTAAATGCTAGTGTGGAGCCGTGCTGTTGCGGTGCCGCTATACTGTGCCATGACCTTTTACTCTCATAGTTATTTTCATACATATTCGTTACATGCTTTCCTTTCAGACTCCGGTCTGGTATATGAAAGTTAGTTACTCAAAACAGTCGACAGTTAAACAACAACAAACAGTCGACAATTCGGACCACTAACATGATTGTAGATAGTAAATTAACAATGATTTTTAAATTAATTCAAAAGCGTAAATGACGATTTTAAATAGGTAAAATGTAAAGTGTTTAAATCAAAATATGTACCTATACTGAAACACAATTACAATGCCTTTAAACAATAGTATTGTCTAAAAATGCGATTTATATACGCATTAAAATAACGTAGAGCATAAACCATCATAACCACTACAACGATCAGAAAAGAACACAAATAAATTTAATATTCGCCCACTAAAAATATGATGCAATGTAACCCTCAAACGCTGTGGGTATTTACGAGACGTGGCCACGAGTAGTTTGCACAGCACTCGCGCGGTGCCACTGTTTGCGACGCAATCGCGTGACTATTTGTCGCATCCTGTCGCAGGGTTAAATCGCAACTGAATTGTGTCGCCTTGTTATGTAGTTATTCTTTTACTGTGGAGGAAATGCTGACTGTACTTGAACGGCGATTTTGCTTAGAAAATTGTGTGAATAGAATCGTTTTTGTTGTTTTTATATTTGTCAGTGTAGTTATGAAGTACAATTGATTGATTTATTTTGTCGAATATGTTGTTCAAATCATAGCCATTTTCATGGAAAATGTTAACACAAACAGTTTTGATTGCGTTCACAAAAAAATTCATTAGTCAGAGCCAGTTTCAAACGAAACCTGTGTTTATTAAAACCAGTTCAAATGTTGCCAAAAAAAAAAACTGTCGACGTTTTAAATATTTACAGACACAAAAAAAATAAAAACTAAAGCCACAGCCTAATCAAACAGTACGGTTGGCAACACCGTTGACTCCAAACAATTTAGCAGGACAAACGTTGGCAGAATTTTGACAAATGTCATCACGAGCCAAGGCCGAACAAACAGTAACGTGTTATTTGTATTACCGTACGTCAAGCACGGGAGGGTTAAAAATATTAACGTTCGTATATTAGTCATGTGTACCCGCACTGCTATCAAGTCGACCAATGGAACTAGTGCAAAGGTTCCCAACCTTTTTGTTATGAATAACATTGTAATATTTAGTGGTTAATGATTTAGAAGAAAGTAGCACAAGATAATTTATGGATTTTTTTTTATTATTTTTGATCACATCATGGTCGTCCCGTCGGAACAACTGCTCGTTCCGGCATAAAATATAGCCTTTATTATGTTACTTGGAAAGAGTGTAGCTTTCCAATCTTGCATTTTCAAAGGGTTCCGTAGTTTCGGAGCCTTTAGGATATAAACAAACTAACAAAAACATGATTCCTATTTATTATATTACTTACTACATTATTTATTAATATTTTGGTGACAAAACTTTGGTAGCCACTGTTCTTCAGGGTCAAATGTTATATCGTGTTCAAATTGTTGGGATGTTTGTGTTGCGTATTAGGCTAGGTTCAGATGAACATCTGACACCCGGTGCGTGACGTAAGTGTGGTGTCAAAGCCCTTAACGGAATAGATTTGAAAAGTACTAGTAAAGGGTGAAAATAAATAACGGGAATACAAAATTGGTTACTGGGAGATATTGTTGCGTGGTTTTCATGCATAAAACAAATCTTATATATTTGGAATACTTTTAACCACTTCACTGTACACGATACATATACTATATGTAAGCAATCAGTGTGTATCACATATAACTCATGTTACAGGGAAGTTATTAAATACTATATTATTAATTTTACTTTGTGTTGATGTTGACACAACCCGGCAGCATTGAGAATGTTATGCGAATTTCAGCTATCATGCACGCACGGTCTCAAAAGCTTTTCATGTATCCCTCTTAACCATTAAAACCAGTAACAATTACTCCAGTAAAGCTAAAGTCAAAAAATATAAAACAAAACAGGAATCATTGAATAGGCAAGCGGATTCCAGTGTTCAGCCTTAAACAAAACGTCCAAATATGAACAGACTGCATGCCATGCAACTGTCAATGAATAGACGGGTAAAACAATCATTTTTAGTGTACAGATTGCAGAAGTGAAGTTGGTAGTTTATTTAATTTTAATTTGGGTATTCTGTAGAGGTATGTGTGGCGTTACGCGAATGGATAGAGTGAGGAATGAGTATATAAGAGGAAGTTTGAAAGTAGCGCCGGTATCAGAAAAACTGAGTGGAAACCGGCTGTCGTGGTATGGGCATGTGATGCGGAGGAATGAGAGTCATGTTGTGAGGAAGTTGATGAGTATGAACGTGGACGGATATAGTGGAAGAGGAAGACCAAAGAAACGATGGATGGATTGTGTGAAAGTAGATATGGTAAGAAAGAATGTCACTTGTGAGATGACGGCAGATAGAAGAGTATGGAAGAAGAAAACATGCTGCGCCGACCCCAAATAAAATTGGGATAAGGGCAGGGGGATGATGATGATGATCTGTAAATGAGCACTTATCTAAAGTTTTTCAATAGTTGAGTATAGAAGGGCGCTGTAAACCATAGGTCCGGGGATTTGAACATCAATGGCAGTCGTTACGGGTAGCAAGAAGACAGTCTAATGACCAGTCTTACTCAGGGGTATTGAGTTGCTCTGGTAGCTGGGTTGAGGAGGTCAGATAGGCAGTCTCTTCTTGTAAAATACTGGTACTCAGCTGCCCCTGGTTAAAAAGGAAGCCGACTCCAACATTGTTGGGGAAAAGTCTAGGCACGTGATAATGAGATTTTGTTGTTCCCTATAAAATGTTATAAATAATTATAGTTTTAACAAAATATTAAGTTTGTTTTATGTACCTACTATATATACCATTCGATAGCTTTTCAGATTTCCCGTTTCACAAGAGGTTCTTAAGAAAATTGGCTCTTGAAAGCAGGGAAGCAATATTCATCCGACTATTTTAAATGTAAAAAAAAATTGTAGGTATTTTCTTTATGATAGTAAAATTTTTAACACAAAAATTTGTGAAAAGCTCCATTTTTTTTATTAGGTAATACTGTAGTAAAACAGATCGTAATACAACCAATAACAAACACTACACACTGTCACCCACAAAAACAAGGTAACCAAACTTCAAAATCCCACACCAATTAAAACGAAAAACTTATTTAAATAAAATACTGAGCGCAATTTTTACGCAAATCTCTGCAACCGTACCTTTTTTTAGCCAGCCGGGCCAACGATACCCGTATATTTTGAAAGAACCGGCCCGCACATCCAGCGCTTTGTTTACATCCATGCATCCGTATTACCGGCTTAACAAAGAGAACAAAGTTGGATCCAGCCCCCGCTGGAACGCTGCAAGAAAGCGCTGATTGTGCTGGTTTGCCGAAGACCTACTTTTTGAAGCGGACGAAAGATGTCTGTTACCTGGTGCTGTTTTTTAACAGAGAGGTTATTGAACTTTGTTATAGATGTTTGAGTGCGTAGATTTATTTTTATGTTCTTCATTCTTGAATGAAGAATGGAAATAAAAAAAATACTGTGGGTTATTTTTGCGGTGTTTTCATACGTAGGTAAAAATGAATCTTGCCAGACATTTATTACATAGATTGTAACGAAGGACATAATGTAAAAATTATTAAAAAATTTGTAACATATATTTTATGTAGGTGTACTTAGTATTCATGAAAAATTCTTCCGCTACAAGCCTTTTTGCTGAGCTTGACACATACATTGGGTTTCCAGGTCATTATAACATTTTATTTCGGTTTTATATGTTTTTCACAAACGGGTTATAATCTCACAAACATGAAAGTTTTGATAAGTGAGTGTAAGGTTGTCTGTATGTAAATTTTTCACGCAAAAGCTACTGAACATTTGTAGATAGTTCTAATTTCCTCGGGTTGCGTCTAAGACCATGACACAGCTACTATTTTCATAATTCCACGGTAATACGTATAATTAGGAAAGATCACCAAATCTCACAAAATGTAAATACATTTTGCCTTACCATACCTATATAACACGCAACAGTGGTAATTACATTACATACAATATTAGTATTATATACAGTATTATATACAGTATTATATATGTTTACATACATATATGTTAACCTCAAATCTTCATGTTTACTCTCAAGTATTATTTAAACTCCCAAGAGTTTGGTTAAGTCTATACCAGAGAACTAGTCTGTAATTATATACATTCAACCGGGTCAACCGGGTATCTAAGCCCCGTGTAATATCTAGCAACATCCGGTAGCAAGATGGCCGGCCCGGATATCCGGCGCTCTCAGATGTCGCTACTTGAACCGCTCTATTAAAGTTGCTGCGTCGTTATTTGCTTAAAAATGCGATTTTAAGATCCTTAGTTAGACGAAAATTTTAGCTTTTCGAAGAATCAGTATTTTTTTTGGAAAATATTTCAAAGTTTCAAAGTAGACAAGTGACATCCTACTCAAACAATTCCTAGTTCCACAGTATTCAAAAATCAACTTGACGGCCTCTGACATGGAATTTTAGTAACGATTGCTATCCAGGTTTCAACAGATGAACACGGTTTCAGGTAGGGTATAACTCTACTAACTATCTCAGTGTGAACTACTATATGAAAGTTTTGAAAAGCCCACTGCGACATTGGTCTGATCCGGAGATCGAACCAGCGATCACGTTTATGGTGGATGTATGTATGTCTCCAACATATTTTTTTTTTTTTTTTCGTTTATCCTTTAAAGTACCTATCGAATATTTACATTAATTGAAAAAATAAAATAAAATAAGTGTATATATATATATACAACTTAAAACTAATACAGTGCATCAAAAAATACCAACATATTGAGAAAACAATGAAGTAAATACCTATCTATACTAATATTATAAAGCTGAAGAGTTTGTTTGTTTGTTTGTTTGTTTGAACACGCTAATCTCAGGAACTACTGGTCCGATTTGAAAATTTCTTTCAGTGTTAGATAGCCCATTTATCGAGGAAGGCTATAGGCTACTTTTTATTCCGGTACGGGAAGTAGTTCCCACGGGATGCGGGTGAAACCGCTGGCAGAAGCTAGTACTACATAATAAAAAGGAAACATATTTTGTTCGGTTGTTTGTTCACCTAAAGGCTCCGAAAGTATACAACATATTTGAAAAAGTATGACTCTGTGGGAAAGCTTCACTCACTATTACCAATTAACATATGCTATATTTTATCCCGATACGAAAAGAAGTTTCCTCGGGACGCGAATGAAACCACAGGAAAACCGACAGTACCTATCTTACATAAATGAGCACTAAAGAAATTAGTCCCAGAAAGTTAACATTCCAGCACTTAACATTTTGACTCAATCAAAGAAAAAAACAAAATTCACTCTCACTCATTCTATTTTCGATCTAAAAAATCGACAAATCCATTTTATCTACCTGGCAACATTCGGCCGTGTCATTCGAAGCCTTTAAAAGTCGGTCGTAAAAATAAAAAAGGGAGAGTCTATGGACAATAGAGTTGGCGGTAATTTTTCACGCATGTATAGAGTTATAGTTTATGTTAGGGTGCTTTTGTACTGGCGGGAAAACGTGATTATTTTTTTCGTGTTATTTGAAATATTTTTTGGAATATTTTCCGGGTTGATATATCTATCTCTGTTTTATTGGAATTTTACAACAACAGAGTATAATATAGATATTGTCAGGTCAGGTTTTTTTTATTAATTGCAGCCCGGAGTCTACGTTTTGGCTAAGAGGATAACTGGCAAAATGCAGTGCACAATACATATCTTCATTTACATCTGGTTAAACACTGGTAAACATGATGATACATTCACACACATAATAAGGTCGGTTAACAATTGCAGTTAAAATAAATTAAATTTTGTAATACGGCCATTAAGAAGGTTTGCAACAGGAAAACGGGTCTATAAAAGTGCATCTAGAATAATGTTGAAAACAAGAGTGAAATAGTGAACAAAAATATAAAATTACACCTCACTTGTGCACACGGCTTTACGCCATATAACTACTATCTGTTGAAAAGTAATAATGTTCTATTGTGAAGGAAAATTCGCTATATATCAGCGATGACGAGCGCTTTTAATTCACAACAAAATGTTATTTGGTAACACAGCTTTGTTACGGCGGTTTCAAATTAGATTGAATAATAACCTTTTATGTTATAGAAGAGAATTAAACATTTTCAAAATGTATTTGTTTCTTGAATAATTCATCATTTGCCTAGCCATTTCTCAACTTTGGAAGCCGACCCCAACGGTCGGCTTCCAGTCTAATCTGATTCAGCTGAATACCAGTGTTTTACAAGGAGCGACTGCTTATCTGACCTCCTCAACCCAGTTACCCGGGCAACCCCAATATAGTTGGGAAAAGGCTCGGGAGATGATGACTAGTTTTCCATGGGACCTAGTTTTTGAAACCGCCATTTTCATGTAAAAAAAACTCTCAAAATCAAAATCAAAAGTCATTTATTCAAAGTAGGCTGAAAATCAGCACTTTTTAAATGTCAAATTTACAAAAGACATCTCCCAAAACGCCCGCCCTTCACCACTTCCTATGTGTCTCTTGAAGACACTGGGACCATGAACCTTTATAACGTAAATGTAATATGAGGCTTGTTTATTCCGAAAGAAAATATAGTGTAACACAGTGCATTAGCTCTTCAAAATTCTCACCACGCCACTTTTGCAGTACACTTGAAGTACTTAAAAATGACCCACTTTCCACGCTCCGAGCAACTCGAAACAAAAGTTAGTAATGGCCATGTCACCCGCGGATATGATCCGGGACTCGAATCTTCGGATATCTTCGTGTATCCTCGGCTATCTTCGGATAAATCCAATACACATTTGTGATCCGACTTACTTACAAGTTGTCGGATAGTCGTCAAGTTGTTTCCGATATGAAGTTGTTGTGATAGACGCCTTGTAACACTTTGTTGGTACTCGTCAAGTTTTCATACTTGGTGATAAATGTGTAATCGTTGTTTGTAAACTGGGTCAGTTTTTTTGGGTTTCAGTGTTCGTGTATTACTAGCTATCTGTTTAGCTTGTCTGTTTCGTTTAAAATGATTTTTGTTATTTTCAGTTATAGTGAAGTTTTGGGTAATCTTTGCTTTTTATTACTTTGGATAATCTGTTATTAGACGTGATCATGTTTAACACCAGTGCTAAGCTGCATCTGGTGTGTTCACCATTGCCCAACTTGGAAAAAAATGATAACTTGGAAATTGTTATTCTTTTTGTAATACGAATTATGCTCATACAAACAAAAGCCTATTGTTTCATCGTTTTCAGCTACACGTGCTAACTTTATATATAGTAAGGATGCTAAATTAACTACATATAAGGCTTAACCAACAGTTGCTAAGCAGAAACCATAGCATAACCTGAATCGATAGGTTTGTGAGCCCGGCCTATTGTAAGTGATATCTCATTTGACTATGAATGCACTGTGTATGTGTGTGTGGGTTATCAATGTTTGTGTTTATTTATTGATTTATTGATGATAGAGTCTGTCAGCGGTTTCATCTGCGTCTCGGGAAAATCACTTCCCTCAACCGGGTAAAATGAATCCTATGTTCTTTCTAAGGCTATGGAGTTTCCGTGCAATAATTGGACAGACGGACTGGCAGACTCGGTAATTCCGCATTAATAGTTATAGTAAAAATTTGTACATTTTTGTGCCAACTTCTATGAATCATTTCTGGTAGATAACGGTGACTAAAGGTGAACACGGTAAAATAAAATTACCCACCAGTGCTCATAATTAAAAGGGGAATTTTAAACCATTATTTCAACACAAACGCACAAAATCAATCAAATACCACGAAACCCTTGAGATTGATACACTATCCTAATCTAAAATCCCTAAAAATTATACCCAAACAGCCTTATCAAATCATACTACACCACTGTACATAGAATATCGAGTTTGCACGTCAAAATCCCCCATCTAGCAAGTCTTATGCAAATGGTATTTCATACCGACCGGATTGCTTTCAATAGGCTGCAGTATCTACCGCTCGTTTGTAGGCGAACCCGGGGAGCACGTAGTGTTATTCTCATTGTATTTGTTGGAAATCCATCGTCGGTGATCTGTGTGGAAATTTGTTTGTGTTGTGGTGGAAGATTTTGAGGGGATTATGATATTTAGCGCCTGGGTAAAATATTTGCCATAGTGGCAGTTCTCGAATGAGATCAGCCAGCTGCGCAGGACATATTTTGTACACAATAGTACACAAATAGGAGTAGGAGTAAATAGGAGTACACAAGCATTTACTCAGACACAGGTGCACTCACTATTCCTTCACTCTCATAGCCCGATGGGACGGCAATCCGACGTGACCGCAGAAAGACCAGGTGCAGAACTGACATTTATGTGCTCTTCGAGGAATGGGTGTATCATCACCAAATTCCAGACTTTGAGCTACTTTGTTAAAGTTTCTCAAAACCTACAACTTTGGCCCAACAAAACACGAACCTTAGACCCAGAACACAACAGACGCATATTTCAACTATTACATATACCATTGAAACATGGTACATAAATCAGTTTGTATACCAAATAAAATGATATTGCGCCCTAGTGGGTCCCGGACGCGTTGCTTCAATAATATTTGGGCACGCCTCAAGTTTATTACTTCAATATCGATGCGGTTTGCACAAACAGACGTACTGACTTCGTATTAGATATTACGTAGGTACGTAATGTAATGAATATTTGTTTTTGTATGTAGTTTTGTTTTTTGTTTACACAATATTTTTTGTTTGATGGAAAATCATCAAACGAACACTCGCGCTGTGTGGGTGCAGCGTGAGGGAGTATCAGACTCTTACTGACTAAAACTCACCATGCTAATTCTTAAGACCTTTATGTACCAGACATTTCTTTTTTATAACTAAAAATACTTATAAAATAATAGATAAAAGAAATGACAATTTATTTAAGAATAATTATTTTGATTAATGTTTTAAGTTTAGTAAGCATGCATACATACTTTAACTAACGTCTTTTCCCGAGAGGATAAGAAGAAAAATTGAAAAACGTCACCTTACTGCTCTTTTAATAGTTCTGAGCTATCAATTTTATTTTTTATTTATACAGATACACTGACATTCTGTAAAATGGATGTTCTTTGAAACATACGATGCTATTTTTATTTACCTCATACTTTTTGTCTACAACACACATACACATTTTTTCTTACACGCATCTTCCCATTCATAAATAAAGTAAAAATATAAAAACTCATACCGAAAAGCTGAAGCAGGAAATTTCCAAAACTTTATGTTGTTCCATTTCCTCCTATCATTATTATTCCCACTCAAAAATTATCACATTACACAAAAGTATCAGTATATCAATACCTCGGTATCATTACATACAAAAGTGGAAACCAAATTAATTTAATTAAAACGAACAAAAAATATCGTATTACAATTATAAGGGTAATTCCACACTTACAATTGTTATCAAAGATTTTAACATTTTACAATTTATCGTCGGCTCCATGGAACATTGTTCCGACCATTTCTGATTTCAATTAAAGTTTCAATATATGGTAATGAATCATGGGTATATTGTAAAAGCTGGTTCGTTCCATTATTAATTCCTAGTTGGATTTAAGGGCAATGTTACTGTTTCGTTTGTTTTTCCTTTATTTTGTACGAAAAAGTTCTGATTGGTGTTTCGTATTTTTTGATTGATTGAACATCGTGTTGCGGAGTTCTGTGTGAAATCATTTTGTTTGTAACAGTCTTTTTAATGGTGTGATTTTGCGATTGTATTTTTGCATTTCTGTTTGTATTTTTGCTCAAAAATGTATAATATTATGTAGCAATTTAGATAGATTCGTAGATTTTTTTTGAGTGTATTTCATCACATTTGTTTAATTGAGAACTGAGAATCAGTTATTCAATAAGATTGTTGCTTTATGACAATTGATGATGAGGACGATAGATTTAAGCCCCAGATGGTAAAACATAATAAAACGGTAAAACTGATTTTGTTTCAGTTTGTTGTAGATTTAGTACAAGAGTCTGACACAAGTCTTACTTAAAAGTTTCGCGGGTATAGTTATCGGCATGGATATTGAGCCCTGACCTTCACCTGCGCAGAAGCGATTTATTGGTTTATTGCCTTATGTGTACAGTGCGCAAAGCGATCCCCACTCTTCCGCCGAGAGCTCAATATCCGTGCCGATAACTATAACTGGGTTGAGGAGGTCAGATAGTCAGTCGCACTTTGAAAAACTCTGATACTCAGACGCAACCAGCTAGACTGGAAGCCGAGGAAAAGGCTGGCCTATGAAGAGTAAACCACTCTTACCTTAAGATTAACCATGAAAATCCTCAGAAATAGACAATTTAATCGAAAAAATACTAGGTAGCATAAAATTTCAATCTCCCCTTAACAGTGCCAGATGGTGATATGGAAAGAATCGGAACATATCGAGTGTTAAAACGATCGGACATTACGCTCCTGTGAGATTGACTTCGTACCTGTGTGTTACGTAATTGCTTTTAGCCGCCATATTTGATTGCTTGAATATGTTAGTGACGTCATATTTTGGTTGTAGAAAAAAGGATGGTTTTGAGGGTTAAATTAAAATCGATATTGACCTCCCCGTTTTTGGGAAGTTGGTTAGAAATAATGTTTTTTTTTTTTTGGAAACCTTGGTATAGTTATCGGCACGAATCTTGAGCTCTGACCTACATCTGCGCAGAAGTGATTTATTAGCAAAGAACCAATCCCGAGTACGGTGAACATAATTTAATTATAATTTGTATATATAGAACACCAAAGTATACCCAAGAAAAAATGGGTATATTTTTTAACACTCTTAATGCAATAATGTATTTAGTACAAAAATGGAAATCTAAAAAAATTATTTTATGTGGTGATTTTAATATTGACTTGTTGAAGAGAAACCCAATTTCTTTACGATTTGAACATTTAATTGATAGCTTTAATTTGAAAATAGGTTTACGTGAAATAACTCGCCCAAGCAGTAAAACATGTATAGATAATATATTTAATAATGTAAGAGGTAGTAAATGCGAAGTAATTGATCTTGGTATGTCAGACCACACTGCTCAGATATTGACGTGTCCCGTCAAAAAAACTTGTACACTCAGATATTGGTATACAACAAGAAGAGATTATAGTGAGGAAAATGTATCAAAATTTAAGGAATGTTTACAAAGCCTTAAGTTTCAAGAGGTATTTGATTCAAATGATCCAGAATTTGCCTTTGACAAGTTTTTTGAATATTTTAAGCTATTCTATGATCTTTGTTTTCCTGTCATAAAAATAAAAAATACATGTGTTAAGACAACAAGGTGGTTGTCCAAAGGAATTGGTAAATGTTGTAAAAATAAGAGAAATCTACTATGGGATTATCGAGCCAATCCTTCAGAAAGTAAAAAGCAAATTCTTAAAACTTACAGTGCACGCCTAAAAAAGATTATAAAACTTACTCAAAAGTGCCAGAATAATTATTATATATTAAACGCAGACAATAAATCAAAGGCTACGTGGAGAATAATTAATGCAAATAAAGCCAATTTTCCAAAAGAATATATTACACAAATTAAAGTAAATGAACAAATAATAACTGACCCCAGTAACATTGCTAACGAATTTAACAACTTTTTTATCAACGCGGTAAATGTTGATGATAACAATAAAATAAAATCTTTTTCTGAAACAACACAAAATGATAAAATTGACAGTAGTAGCAGACACAATACATCACACTCTTTATTCATGACCCCTGTAATTCCACACGATATATTTTTGCTTATCAAATCTCTAAAAAATACCCAAAGTTCTGGTTATGACAACATTACAACCTCAGCAATAAAATCGGTAGCGCACATCATTAGTCCAATTCTTTGTCATATCATAAACTTGTGCGTTGAACACGGCGTTTTCCCTAGTAAACTTAAAAAATCTGTCATCAAACCGCTTTTTAAAAAAGATGACAAACAAAACGTCACATGCTATAGACCGGTGTCTTTACTCCCAATATTTTCAAAAATTATAGAAAAAATTATTTACAAAGCAATCAACACGTATTTTGAAAAACATAATCTATTTACACAAGAACAAAAAGGTTTCAGAAGGAATAAATCAATCAATATGGCTATTCATGATCTTTTAAAACCATTATATTGCAATATAGACAATCGAACTCCTACTGCTACGCTATACATGGACATGACTAAAGCCTTCGATGATGTCCATCACCAAACCCTTCTTGACAAACTATATGACTATGGAGTTAGAGGCAATGTCCACAAACTATTAAAATCATACTTAACCGACAGATATCAAAGAGTAGATATAGATAACATATGTCCTATTAGCAAAACAGTAAAAAACTACCCTTCAGATTACAGGAAAGTGCATTCTGGTGTACCTCAAGGAAGCGTATTAGGGCCGCTTCTTTTTCTTATCTATATTAATGACTTCCCAAAATCAATAGAGCATCCAATGATTCTTTTTGCTGATGACAGTACTGTCATTTTCACAGAAAAAGAACTTAAGTCGTTAGAGGCCGCTATCAACACTACCCTCAAATTATTAATAGAATGGTTAAGAAAAAATAATTTACTTATTAATTTAAAAAAAACTAAAATTGTCACGTATCCACAAGAAGTGCAACATTCCCTAAATATAGAATATAAAGAAACACAAATTGAAGAGGTGAACAGCACCAAATTTCTGGGAATTTGGATTGATAGCGACATGAAATGGCAGACGCACATCGATACAGTATGTAAAAAATTAAACCAATATTCATATGCATTATTCAAATTAGCTAGGGTAGTGGATCCATCTGTTGTACTGACAGCATATCATGCCTATGTGGCATCTACTCTTAAATATGGTGTCATATTTTGGGGTAATGCCACTAATGCTGATTATGTATTTAAAGCACAAAAAAAATGTGTTCGTGCTATAGCAAATATATATGTACCAGACTCATGTAAGCCTCATTTCCAGAATTTAAAAGTATTGACTTTTCCTTGCTTATATATTTATGAGGTAGCTGTTTTTGTCAAGACTAATATTAATATGTTCGCAAAACCGCAATCCAGGCGAAATGCGCTAAAAATTAGTTCATTACCGCATAAAACCGCGCTTTTTGATAAAAGTTTTTTTAGCATGTCTACCAGAATATATAATAAATTACCTGTAAAAATTTTGAAAACTTTAGATTTAAATGATTTTAAGAAAAAATTACAAACATTTCTAATTGATAAGGCTTATTATTCAATTTCAGAATATTTAGATGATAGTTAGTAAATTTTTGTGCATTTATTTATTTTTAAACATATATTTTACATTTTTAAATATTAAATATAAAAATAAAAAACATTTAAAAATATAAAAAATAGGTTGCCACCGATATCGGGCACAGGGTCCAAGGTACCGGTGGTTAGGGTCCCAGAGACAGAAACCTCCTCACAATACGCGCCGTATCAAGGAGTACTGCCTTCTGAATCAGTCCCTTGATCCAGCCGCCTAACGAGAGCCTCCTGAGGTGTTGGTCGAGGCTCTTGGCTATTAGACCATTGGCCGTAACGACAATCGGCACAATGACAGCCGTGTCGACATCCCACATGGCGACAACCTCGTGCGCTAAGTCAAGATACTTTATTTGTTTCTCTTTCTCAGCTTTCACGAGGTTCTCGTCATGCGGAACGGCGACATCGATTATCATCGCGCGGCGCGCTAATCGATCTATCACCACTATATCAGGCTTATTGGCTGCAATATGCCTGTCAGTGATGATAGATCGATCCCAGTACAACGTGACATGGTCGTTTTCGAGAACTGGGTCGGGCGCATACTTGTAGTACGGTACCTCAAGATCTACAAGTTTGTACTGCAGAGCAAGCTGCTGGTGGATGATCTTGGCCACTTGGTTATGTCTGTGCAAATATTCACCGTTAGCCAAACGAGAACAACCAGAAATAATATGTCTGATAGACTCACCCGGATGGTGACATGCCCGACATATGTCAACCGTCCCGTCTCTCATGATATATCTCCGGTAGTTATTCGTAAGGATAACTTCGTCCATAATTGCACATACAAACCCTTCGGTTTCTCCAAATAAGTCACCGAAGCATAGCCAAGATACGGACGCTTTGAAGTCTACATCGGGGCCATGAAGAGCCCCGAAGAAGCGTCCGTGTAGCTGTTTGCTCTGCCATACCTCCTTGCGATCATGGGTAGTTAGTACCACAGGTTTGCGCCAGTTCTCATTTGCCAACGATAGCGGGGTGAGTCCTCTGTCCACTGCTACCACATCACGGTGCATACCCACGTCACTTTTGAGAAAATATTCTCTGAGACTGCACACCTCGCGGTTGTGGAGCGTCTTTGCATTTAAAAAGCCTCGACCTCCACATTTCCGCGGGATGTACAGTCTCATCACCGACGATCGCGGGTGATGCATTCGTTCTGCGGTCAACAGTGTGCGGACTCTTCTATCCAGGGCATCCAATTCAGTTTGAGTCCATTTGAGTATGCCGAAGGAGTACATCAGGACTGGCATGACCCAACCATTAAAGGCGCGAACCTTGTTGCCGCCCGATAAGGAACTTTTTAGAACCCTATTCAAGCGGCCAAAGAAACGTTCCCGTAATGATTGTTTCATGACAGCCACATTGATGCCTAACCCCTCCGCCATACCCAGGTATTTATATGTATCGTTTGCGGAGAGTGATCTCAGGTTTATAGAATCTGAGACTTGTACTCCCTCAGATTCCACAATTCCCCCTCGCTTTACATGCATGACTGCACATTTGTCCACACCAAATTCCATCCTGATGCAACTACTGAAAGTTTCAGTGACCTTCAGTAGCTTCATCAGCTGCAATTCCGTGGTAGCAAACAGTTTCAGATCGTCCATATAAAGCAAATGGGATATAACCTGACCCCCTCTCCGCAAAGGATAGCCCAGCCCCGAAGCCTCTAGCAATGTGCTCAATGGGTTCAAGGCCAGGCAGAACCAAAGTGGACTCAAACTGTCACCCTGGAATATTCCCCGCTCGATCTTAATAGGATCGCCGGTCCCTTCAATTTGTCGGCATCCTGGATAGTGAAGAACCGTTCTCCATTGCTCCATACATGACGCAAGAAAGGTGCGTAAAGTTGTATTTATTTTGTACAACTCCAGCACCCTCTTAAGCCATGTATGGGGGACCGAGTCGTAGGCCTTCTTATAGTCTATCCAGCATGTTGACAAATTCTTTCGGGATCGTCGAACCTGTTGGCTGATGACCATATCAGTGAGGAGCAGCTCCTTAGTAGCACGGGACCCCTTCTTACATCCATTTTGGGAAACCGACATAATTGAGTATTTTTCAATATGTTGATTTATTTTTAGTCTCAAAATAGATGTAAGAAGTTTATTGTTATGATTTATTATAAGTTTAGTAGAGATATTATAAGTTTTGTTAGATTTATTATAGTTTTAGTAAGATTTGTTAGTGATAATTCAACATATTAGAAAGATTAATGTAAGTAACCATATAGATTTTAACTAGTATTAGGTATTTTTAATTAATTAGTATTATATCTGTACGCTCTACGAGCAGGGCATAGTGAAACTAAACATTATATACCAACACTTTGTAACCTACCTATGTTCACAGAATAAAGAGCTTTGACTTTGACTTTGACTTTGACTTTGACGGCTATGACGCGATGCACTGCGGGCCAATCACCGCTTTAGCCCGCCCCCGCGCCTCACTTCATACCACAAAAGGGACCCTATAAATTACTTCTGCGCAGGTGAAGGTCAGAGCTCAAGATTCGTGCCGATAACTATACCTAATGTTAATTGGCACAATGATCACCACGTATGTACGACTGTTTAACTTGGTATATATCCTTAATGTTAAGTGGCACAATGATCATCAAGTAGGTACACGACTATTTATTATTTAAAGGTTGCAATTATCGAGTTTTTCTATGATTGAAACTAGAGTTAACATACAAATAATATACTTTTTCATCCCACCATCTCGGAAAGAGTAGTTTTACCCTTTGATATCTGAGCGCAAAAGCCGTTTTTATTCTCTAGAGCGGCAAAGTGATTTGAATTTAGAACATCGTGTGCAATACTCCATTTGTGACAATATTGATAAGACTTTTCGAACAAATACATATTAAACAAATAAAATACTGCTTAAAATAATTATTCAATTAATTAAGTAATTTTTATTATTGTTTTTACATACATTTTTACCCTTGTTTCATTTTTAAACTGAGTTTTTAAATAAATGAACTTTAATAGTACTTCTTTTTAATTTGATAGGTATTCATATGTGCGCGCCATTTTGTTTTTTGGCATTTAGTAATTTCCTCGATGAAGTGGGAAAAATTATTATTTTGTATTGTTTTGAGGTCGATTTTAAACCTCATTACATTTTTAAACTGAGTTTTTGCATAAATAAATTTTAATAGGTACATCTTTTTAATTTGTCATGTGTGACGTGCGTGCCATTTTCTTTTTTTGAGTTTAAAAATTTCCTCGATGAGGTGGGATGAAAAGTTACGTGTTGCACTCGAGTGCAAAGATTTTTCACCTTGTGCTCTTTTGATTCCCTCGCTATCGCTCAGGATTCTAATTATTGAAACACTCGCTACGCTCGTGTTTCAATTTTAGAATCCTTCGCTTGCTCGGTCATCAAAATTGAGCCCGCGGTTAAAAAGCAACTTTGCACTCTTGTATAACAAATAACTATTTTCAATTAATCCCTTTGCTTATTTGAATTTGTTTTTACAGCTAAATCAATTTTACTTAGGCAACGGCTATATTCTCCATACTTAACGCTCTATGCTTGCATTTGACTTCAAAAATTGGACTTACTTCTATTTCATCCTTAGCTATGCTTAGGATTGAAGGAAAAAATATCTGCAGAATCTTTTCATCGGTCATCTGAATCGGTGAAGCCGTTTCACCGTGTAAGTGGGACCAAAATGACTAACTAGAAAAAGTTTACAATACTACCCTGTAGGGCCAAACCAAAAGTACCAATGCAACTTTTCTAAGTTTGTATGTACTTTCTAAGTACCTATATCTTAGACACCAATGACTGTGTTTCGGATGGCACGTTAAACTGTAGGTCCCGGCTGTCATTAAACATCCTTGACAGTCGTTACGGGTAGTCAGAAGCCAGTAAGTCTGACACCAGTCTAACCAAGGGGTATCGGGTTGCCCGGGTAACTGGGTTGAGGAGGTCAGATAGGCAGTCGCTTCTTGTAAAGCACTGGTACTCAGCTGAATCCGGTTAGACTGGAAGCCGACCCCAACATAGTTGGGAAAAGGCTCGGAGGATGATGAGGGCCAAACCGAGCTTCCAAAAATTGATACAGAGCACCCACAATTAAAACATAAGCTATATCAATTAAAACTAATAAGCCTTGTCTAAGATAATTACCGTTAGAAACTTTAAGGGGACATCCGAAGTTGCCTTGTTAAAATTATTTTGCCATTTTTTTTCAACGGTAATGATGAAGGCCTTGTTCCGAAGTTTGTTCTTACAAAATTAACATAGAACAGTTTTTATTAATTAATTAGTTGAGCCTGATGTCGGCACTGATTTTTCTTGTACACCTTTTTTTAGGTGTTACATGGCCTGGTGAAAGAAGGTTGGTCTGTATTTTGTAAACTTTTTTGTAGAACATTAACTTATTAATTTGATGAATTGGAAACTAAATTAATTATATATTTACGCATTATTCAATAGCTTTCACCAACTTTAGGACAACACTGTTTTTTTTTATAAAATTGAGTCTCTTCAGTACACATCAACAAATTCTATTTTTTTTTGTAGCCTATCTTCCACTAACAGCCCAAGTAACACAGTCATGCTGAATAACGTTTGAGTACTAGTGATCCGCGAAACTATAAGCTGTAACTATTGTCTGGATAATGTCTGAGTGAACGTCTATTCAACTGTTATTCAAGCAATTTGGGCACATTTTTAAATGCTTAAGTCTGTATAATATAGCTGTAAAGTTTGGGTAATAGCTTAATAATAACAGCCTTAGCTTAGTAACGTCTGAAAAAAGCTGACATCACTTTAATACAGCTATTATTTCGTATTTATTCAGACAAATGCATATGGATTTTGTTATTCAAAAAATATTCAGGATTATGTTCATTTGCGTAATACTTTTCAAACATAATTAAAAGCTAAGTTGTGAATTAGAAAAAAAGTGGTGTTTAATCTTGCAGTGCGTGCTTTGTTTTGAAATTTCATAGTTTTGTTGCATTATTTGTTAAGTAAATGTTATTATGTATTATAACCATGATAAACGTAAAAAATTACTGCGCAAGTAATTTTATCGTGAATAGCATATAAATTATCTCAACATTTTTCACGCGCCGCTTTCATATTCATTTTTAGTGATAGTATAAGACATAAATAAAGACTTTTAGAAAATACAAAGTATTTTTGTCACTTCTTAAAGATGAAACAGCTCTATGCTAATCTTTCAAAAGTCATTAAGTTAATCAAAAAATGTATTTTTAACTGTAGTTAATTACTGAAATGGGGCATTTTATATACGTAATGTTTCAATAGTTTACTTAAAAATAAAATTAAATGGCGATTCATTATAAAAGTTCTCCACGCAGCTATTTTACAGTACAACTCTGATTTAAAAGTCACGCATTTCTAATTATTAAGCTTTTATTTGAGAAATAGTGATCAGGCACTACAAGTATCTGAATAACACTTGATAACGTTACTAAATGTGATTAATTATACAGCGAATCAGGGTTCAAAACATAATTCACTTACTACCCAGAAAAACTCTGTATAAGTTCTTTAAAAATGGTATTTTTACAAGTATTTGTGGAATAAAAATACATCATTCGACTTCCATCTGTGTTACGATAGCTATAAACTATGACTTTATTTCCCTTATACCAAAATAAGCTCTATTAAGAACCCAGAAAATGCTTTTATACAGTAGTTGAATAATTGATAAAATGTGGAACCTTATATGACTTGACGACAAAATAAAAGCCGTTATTCAAAATACAATGCTAATATTCCTTTTATTAGAAATTAATTACACCCTTATTCAGAAGACAGCTGCCGAGGACACAGTTTTACGGAGTATGGTGGTTTCATAAGCAATACGCTGAGAAAAGTTTGTTTATTAGTATTAGATAATTACGTTTATTCAGCTACTTATACTATTATACAGATAAATGCTGACCCAGGCAATCTTTTTCAAATTAAAGTCATCTGTAATGCTTTAGGCTTAATAATATCTGTGTTCTATGCTGTACAGAAGTTATTACTAAGCTTTAAAAATAATAGTCGACCTAATACAACTTTTATCAAGCATAAATGGATATAAAGGCCGAAAGAGAATATTATTCAGAATTTGGCTATTTCAATAGCCTTTTCACACACGTTATGGAGCTTATCTGTAAATATTTTCGAATTACTTGAACTCAAACACTATTCAGCATGTCTGTGTTACTTGGGAGACGACTTCAATAATCTTTATATCTTGTGGATTATCTTACCAGAAGAAGAATTTTGACACGAGCTCAATCCTACTTCAAATTCCTATCTACAGTAACCAAATCCGCCGATAGATTATAGAAATCTATCGTAAATCTAGCTCAACACTAACAATGAAATCCATTCAATCAATGCGCGGAGGTCCAACGGTGGCAATAAATACATTCACGTCAGGGCCTCAAATTAGGTTAATGTTTGTAGGCCATTAATTCGGGCACACTCTACGGGTCCACTTGCGACATAAGTTATGTCACAACGACCCCTGAAAGTTGGATGTGGCATTTTTTATTGTTAGAAGTAGCATATGATCTCGTAGTGTTTGCACCAAACATCAGTGGCTGTATGTATGCTCGTTTGATAAACATCAATAGTCCTTCCCTGACTGCTTCCTACAACCAGATTATTATTCTCCGTTTTGGATTATAGCAGTAACTATAAACAAACACTTTTAAGTATACCTATATTATGAACCACTATGCAAGTCATTACATAAAACTATATACAATTTACATCATTATCAAACCATTTACCTACTGTCCAATTGCAGGACACAGGCCTCCAAAAATCAGTATAAATGTGCACCAAAAAGTACATTCTTCATACTTCACAGACACAGTCCCAATTGCCACATCAAATCTCTTTCACGGCTCTCTCGTACCCTGAAGTGCACTAAAAGCATAGCATACGAATACCGTGAATTATTTATTGAAGAGAATTCCGACTATGTGCAAGTTTCGTGCACTTCCCAAGAACCTATTAAAGTCACGACTATTATAAGATCTACTTAATTAGCTCCACGAGGTAAAGTTTTAGATGAAAAGTTTTTTGCAAAAAAACTCGAGTTTTGCTGTTGTCTGTTGGCAGATTAAAGATTTTATTGAGGTTAATAAAATTAAAGGTAGAATGTGAATGGTAATACAGAAAGTTTTTATGGGAAATTCTAGTAAAAAAGTGGAGTTCAAGGTTTGGTAGTGATTTATTTATTTATTTATTTATTTGTATAGAATGTAGGTACAACAATAATGGTCTTAGCTTAAAAAATATAGTTCCAGTACATTCTGCCTGTTGGCATACAAATTTTCTTACAATTATAGATAAGAGAATTCTTACAATTCTAAAGTACCTAGATACTTACAATTAAAATGAAACAATTATAGATTAGAGAAATCTTAAAATTCTAAAGTAGATACTTACAATTAAAAATAAGATCATGAAAACTAAATTTTAATAACTGAGAAGAACAATAGGTTACAAGTCATCATTAAAAAAATCTGTAACGGAATAATAACATTTCTTAGTTAGCAGCGCGGACAGGAGGTTTTTAAATTTTCTCAGGGGCTGATCTTTTATGGAATTCGGTAACTTGTTAAATATAGTAGGTGCCATACCAATAATGTTTTTCTTAGCCAATGTAGTGTTATACTGGCCTTTGTTCAATAGATTCCTATATTTTGATCGCATGGCTGTAGTTCGTGTTCTCGTGTTACTTAATGTAGGAAACAAATCGGTGTTAGTTTTAACGAAAATAGCTACTTCTAAAATGTTACTGTTACTGTTACAGCCTTTTTATCGTCCTACTGCTGGGCACAGGCCTCCTCTCACATGGAGAAGGATTGAGCATTAATCACCACGCTTGCTCAATGCGGGTTGGTGATTTCAGACTTTATAGTCCAGGGAAAACATCTTGAGGAAACTCAAGATGTTTTCCTTCACCTTTTTATCAGCCATTGGTGTCTAAGATTTACCTAGAAAGTACTTCTAAAATGTAAAGGCAAGGAAAAGTTAAGATATTGTGTGTCTTGAAGATAGGGATGCAGCTGTCTGTTACCTTAAGATTAAAAATCGCCCTTATGTACCGTTTTTGACATTTAAATACAGCCTCTCTTTCAGAGCAATTGCCCCAAAATACCACACCAAAGCTTAGGATAGAAACCACCAAACCGTGATAAGCTATCAGTAATGTTTCAATGTTCGCTTTTTTTGACAAATTGTAAAGAATATACGCAGTAGTACTTAATTTTTTACAAATTTCATCAGCTTGTGGTTTCCATGTTAATTGACTGTCCACTATTATACCCAGAAATTTTGCTATGTTAGTGCTATCAATGGTTTGACCGTTATAGTTAATGTTTAGGTTTAAAGGATGAATTCTTTGATAAAAGTGCATAATATTTGTTTTGCTGAGATTTATCACAAGATTATTTTTGTTGAGCCAATTAATTATTAATTTAAGTGAATTATTTATTTCATCTTCATATATTTCTCTATTGACACATTCTATTAGGACCGTACTATCGTCGGCAAATAACACGCAAGGGTAGCTGATGTTGCGGGGAAGATCATTTATATAAAGCAAAAATAATAACGGCCCTAGAACGCTGCCTTGCGGCACGCCATATTTAATTTCCCTAGGATGAGATAAGTATTTGATTTCTCTTTTGGATTTGACGCATACATTAGATATTTCGGTATATTGAATACGTCCGCTTAGGTATGATTTTATCAGGCTTAAGGCATTCCCTCTTATACCGTAAGCATTAAGTTTGATCAAAAGCGTTTCATGGTCTACAGTATCAAAAGCTTTTGTCATTTCGGTGAATATGGCGCAAATTGGTATTTTTTTGTCTACATTAATCAATATTTTATTTATTAGGTCATATATCGTGATCGTGATGATAGATGTTATGGGATGATTTGATTACAATTCCTTGAAAATGCCCTCTGAAAATTCTGAAAGAGAAGTTCTACTTAGTGTAATGAAAATATTCATCGTTTGCCTACGAAAGACTATGGAATATGGCACCAAGGCCAATCCATCATCATCATCGCAGTCCACTGCTGGACATAGGCCTCTCCAAGTGCACGCCACTTAGATCGATTTTCGGCTTCCACCGGCCAATCCACTATAAATAAATTAGCGATCTATAGTGGATATTATGATGTCCTCCTAGCCGATTATCAGCTACGGCGGCTGTCCTCATGTAAGGAGATTAACCAACTGCGCAGGACATATTATAGTGCACGAGCATTTGCGCAGACACAGGTGCACTCCCTATTCCTTCACTCTCATAACCCGATGGGACGGCAATCCGACACGACCGGAGAGAGATCAGGCGCAGGGTGCTCTCCGATGCACGGGTGAATCAATTACCAACTTCCAGACCACGGGCTGCTTTGTGAAAGTTTAAGAAAACCCACAAAGCGATTTCGGCCCGACCCGGGAATCGAACCCGAGACCTCGAGCACAGCAGCCGCGCTTGCGACCACTAGACCAACGAGGCAGTGGATATATTGAGAGTTAAAAAGGAAAAAGAGGGTTTATGTAGCTTTAAAAAATTTAATGCTTTAACTGTTTCCAGACACAAAAAAGATAAAAAGAAACAAAATCGTTTAGACTAGTAAATAGTCAGTTCTTAACAAGAGAGGTACAAGCGAGGACAACAGTGTTCTCTGTTCGGGTCCCTTGGGTAAAATATCCGAGCTCTTATCTTCCTTTTAAAAATAAATGCTTTCCTATATTGAGAGAATAACTATCGCTTTGTACGGTACACTCAATTAACAGCTTTCTTAGAAGGGATTAAGATGTAAATTGCTTTGATCGTTTAAATAGTGCAGGTGATAATGTTTCCTAGAAATTGTGCTATGGGTTAACAATTCCTTGAATAGTTGATGGGATATTGATTTTAATGTATTATTATAAAGATGTTTAAAAACCGGATTCTGAAAGAAATAAACTTGTAAACACGTATCAGTCACAAATTATGCTCAGTTTTAATGTGGTACAATGCATACCGAAAGTAGGTACATATGCTTACAATTTAACTTTAATTTTATTTTAAAACTTAATTTATCCTGAAAGGACTATTTCATGCACCATGTAAGAACTTTTCTTAGTATTCATTAAACTAGCTTTTGCCAGCGGTTTCACCCGCATCCCGTAGGAACTACTTCCCGAACCGGTAGCCTAAAGCCTAAAGCTTAATAAAAAGTAGCCTATAGCCTTCCTCGATAAATGGGCTATCTAACACTGAAAGAATTTTTCAAATCGGACCAGTAGTTCCTGAGATTAGCGCGTTCAAACAAACAAACAAACTCTTCAGCTTTATAATATTAGTATAGACTAGCTTCTGCCAGCGGTTTCACCCGCATCCCGTGGGAACTACTTCGCGTACTGGGATAAAAAGTAGCCTATAGCCTTCCTCGATAAATGGGCTATCTAACACAGAAAAAACTTTTCAAATCGGACCAGTAGTTCCTGAGATTAGCGCGTTCAAACAAACAAACAAACAAACTCTTTAGCTTTATAATATTAGTATAGATTAAATGCGAAGAAATCTTATGATACTTCTTCAGAAAAAAATACACATTCTTAATGTAACATTATTGTACTAAAATATTTTAGTCAGTGATCTGGCTTCATCTAACTTTCGCATCCGACCTTAAGTCAATTCAAAGTCAGAGTGAGAGAGATCAGGAAGTAGTTATCTCCTTCACAAAGGTCATGCAATAAATAGCTTAATAGAGGTTTATTATCTATACTAATATTATAAAGCTGAATAGTTTGTTTGTTTGTTTGCTTGAACGCGCTAATCTCAGGAACTACTGGTCCGATTTGAGAAATTCTTTCAGTGCTAGATAGCCCATTTATCGAGGAAGGCTATAGACTACTATTTATCCGGGTTCATGCCGAGGTTCCCACGGGATGCGGGTGAAACCGCAGGCAGAAGCTAGTTCGAATATAAATACTCGACACATAAAAACAATTACCAGAGAGTACAGTCATTACCAAAACGTCAGACTCTGAAGTGCAGTTAAACACAAAAGTGTTACTAAATGTTGACTGTAAAGTAGGTAGAATCGATGCACCGGCGCCGGAGCGCAGTTTAATGAATATTTTCATTTACCCGACTGCAATAAACTGCTACATGAATGACGTAGGTCGGGAGCTTGGATGCAAGAACCTTGGCTTTATAAACATGCTTGATTTTTGCTTAACTTCAGTTTAAAAATACATACAAATGAGGTATTATTGACAGATTACATGTGGTCTTTACTGCAAAACGTTTGAATCGAGATTTAGATTTAAAGTTTGAAATGCAGTGAGAGTTGATATTATATACAAGCTCGTCCTCGCGGTTTCGCCCGAGTTCCGTGGGAACTTTAGATGACGTTTTTTTTACCTGAAAAGTGTCGATGTTGTTGATGAATAATTAAATTACCTTCTTGTGTCTGCATTAATGGTAACCTAAGCCTTATTTAATTTAAGTTGGTTAAGTCGTTTTGGAGTGAAAGCGCGATAAAGGTTACTTTCGCGTTTATAAATAAGGCTTTCATCTGCTTGTTAAATCCGTTATTTAAAAAAAAAACATTATTTTATTCACAACAAACTACCATTTCTTACGATATTTTTGACGTTCACAAACGCAGCTAAAATTGCAGCCCGTACGTGATACATTCACGGCGCTGCAACTTGCAGACGCTGCGATTGAATATTCCCTCGCAGTTAGCGCTTGCGAAACGATAACAAGTACAAACCAGCCAGACTAGACTAGCTGGGTGTGGGGAACTGGTAATGTTATGGTTATATTTATTTATGTAATTGTGTTATGGGAACTTAAAGGGTGAAGTTATACGGCTAGCTCATATTTTGTAAAAAGTAAACACATAATACGTCTCGTAAAAATTGTTTTCCATGAGAAACATATAATAATGGAAGATCGGAATATAGAACTGACAAAATATTCTATCCTTTTCGATTTTGTAGCCGCGATGAAGTCTTCAAAATAACTTCAAAAGGTAGGAAGTAGGTAATTTTCTACCGGACAGCAGATTGTTCTTGATAGTAAAATCAACAGGCATTCATGCTGGTCACTTCAGTGTTTGAGGAACGCTGGCCGTTTAAGTGCTGGATGTCTTGAGTGAATGCTGAGTACCTACTGTGTAAGCGAAGACAATACGTTGTGAGTGCAGTATGTATGTACAATGGTAGGATAGCAATGTGCAGTAGTATATTGATGTGATCATCCCCTATTTCTCTTTGGAGGCTTTCTTATTGCAACTATAAAAAATACTTTTATTATTATAAGAAAACATTTATGCTAGCAATGCCGTTGGCAACATACAACAACATTTTATTACCCAACTAGCTTTTGCCCGCGACTTCGTTCGCGTGGAATAGTGGCATCCGGCAGATTTTTGGTTTGAGCAATAGATGGCACTGTATGTCCGGAATAAATTGTATTTTTTTGAAATAAAAAAAACTATCCTATGTCCTTCTCCTGGCTCTAAACTACCTCCCTGTCAGTTTTCAGCTAAATCGGTTCAGCTGTTTTTGAGCTATAAGTGGAGTAACTAACACGACTTTATTTTATATATATAGATTTCTCTCATCTAATTTCCTTATTTAGAACATTGCAAGCCCAGCTCCCGGTCAACAGCAAAAGTGTTATTACTTACTATGAGTAAACCGCGTGAATTAATTAAGTGCTCAACTTAATTATTTTGCTACTTGTTTCTTACCTGGAGATAAACTTTTTAGGAAATAAATGACAATTGAGGATTGCATTTTACTGTTTTCTTAACGATACTTATGGAGGACTCAACGGAGCTGAAATGCCGAAATAATCTAATTTTATATTTCATTATATGAAAATTCGTATGAAACGTAGCAGAGTCGATTCATCCGAATCTCAAAAAATCTTAAAAATTACGAATTCTTGAAAGGACGAATTCAGATAACGTTATTAGATTCAGTTGCGTATGACAAGTGTAAAGGAAATATTAAGCATATCAGATTTTTTCAATACATTAGGGATCGGATAAGTATGCGAGACCGCCCTAGGATTCGATTCACCGTATACCAAACTTATACTCTATGTACCCTAGATCGACCAATCAGCTGAAAATGAACGCATTACTGCACCAGAACGTGAGATCATTTCTCCTTGTTACCTCAAGTACCTTACTCGACATTGTTTCATCACGATTTATTCGAAGACTTTGTTCTTACCGATCTGTACTTTATAGTTTTACGACAGATGTGAATGTATGGGTGGAAAGCTTTGAGCTTCGAGTCTTCTTTGGAGTTTATCGAGATGGGGTATTTTAGTGGTGGGTAAAAAATGACGGGATCCTCCTTAAATTTAGGATAGCTATAACCGAAGCTGAAACATAGAAAGTCTTAGTAAATAAATACAGTAGATAAGTATAAGCCATAAGCACAAAAATAAGCCAATAGCACGTTATTGTCGGTCCTGCGCCTGACCTCTCTCCGATCGTGTCGGATTGCCGTCCCATCGGGCTATGAGAGTGAAGGAATAGGGAGTGCACTATAATATGTCCTGCGCAGCTGGCTGATCTCCTTATATGAAAACAGCCGCCGTGGCCGAAATCAGACGTGGACGCCATTATTAAGCACGAAAACCCGTCTCACACTGTTGGATTTTCCGAGCGGAAAAAACAGAGTGACACTGTTTGTAAAAAGGAATTTGGGTCAATTTTGAAAAATTTTAAAAATTTAGAAATACATATATATCTGCTAATCAACCTCAGGAACCTAAGTTAGTCACGAAAACACCAAACACTAAAACAAAATTAACAAAGCAATATAAAAATAAATTCACTACAAAACGTCTACATCACAAGAACCTATTATACGGACATTTTGAAATCGCAAACGTGACAACTTTGCATTGAATTTCCGTACTAACTGCACTGTCCGATACCAGACTGTCCCAACCTCATATACTTCTATATACACTCTTTTGCAAAAAAACCGGGCACCTATGCGAAATCTTGGTTTTAAGGACTTTATGTGTGTTTCAAAAGGTTGCAATGACTGAATTATGTTACTAGCATCAAAAGGGTTTGCCAAGTATTCGTAATAGTCAACTTTATAAGAGTCAAACTCAAACCTTTTTGATGCTAGTAACATAATTCAGTCATTAAAACCTTTTAGAACACTCTCACCAAAAGTCTTCAAAACCAAAATTTCGCATAGATGGCCGTTTCTTTTGCAATAGAGTTTATATATACGAGTATATATGTATGTACGTTTGTAGGAAGCGCCGAACTAATCCGGTGCACCTGTGCTAAGAAAAATGTTGCTATCACACGCGATCCGGACCTTTTAACATGGACAAATCGTATAATATGTCTATTTAAAACGTATTTAGGATGCTTTGAGCAGATGTTCGAGGGAGGGTGGAACGTCGGTTGTTTTTTTGGTGTTTATAAAGCGCATTTTTTATAGAGTTTGTGTGCTTTTCGCCTGATCTTAAAGTTGGTGGTCCACTCCGAGCATTGATGGAAATAAATCATTTTCTAGTTACTTTATCTCCGTTAGATATCAATGCCATACATAAAGAGAAACAACTGTGCTTTGTGGAAAGTAATACTTACAGTGGTAATATCACACAGCAAGAATTCATTCAGAAAGAGCCGGGACATTTAGTTTTCTTTTTTGGTACAAAACAACTAAACAAAGATTTTTATGTCCACTATTGCTAAAAAATCCTACTCTTCATGAAACAAGAGGTATTACATACAATATTACCTACTCCCCAAAAATCTGAAAACCGTTCGGTCTCTGAAAATTGACACTCCATAACAAGCGAAACACGATGAACTGGTTCCGATCGGACTGAAAACCGGCAATTTTGTTAATTAAAAGGTTTAACGGTAATTTGTACTGTAAACAAGTTGTATCCAAAACCTAAGTTGATTTGTGTAAGGTTTTGTGTTCGTGGAATAAAACAAATTGGTGTGCTCCGCAATTCGATAATTATGTGAATCTGGGTGGAGTTGTGTTTTTGGTTTTGCTGGAAAGTTGGTATAGAGGATGTAAATATTTCGGATCTGTTTTTGTTTGAGTGGGAAGAGGATGTATGTATTGTATGTATTTCTCTATATATTTTTTTATGATAGGTTTATCGTTTGACAAGAACACTTACTGTTACAGCTTTTTTATCGTCCCACTGCTGGGCACAGGCCCCCCTCACACGGAGAAGGATTGAGCATTAATCACCACGCTTGCTCAATGCGGGTTGGTGATTTCAGACTATATAGTCCAGGTTTCCTCAAGATGTATTCCTTCACCTTTTTTATCAGCCATTGGTGTCCAAGATATACTTAGAAATTACATACAAACTTAGAAAAGTTGCATTGGTACTTGCCTGACCTGGAATCGAACCCACACCCTCATACTCGAGAGGTTGGTTCTTTACCCACTAGGCCACCACGACTTCAAGAACACTTACTTTAATCATAAATAAGTGAGATAGTGCAGCGGTTCCCGAATTCTTTTGGCTTCGGAACCCTTTTCGTTTCACCATTTTTCGGCGGAACCTTAGCTCAAGTAAGAAGTAAACTAAAGACGTGAATACACTTAGGTACGGCTCGTGGCGCGTGGTAGCGCACCAAATGGTTATTTGGTTAGAGACATATTCAGTATACTCAGACGTAGCATGGCTACCTGCCACACGGGCCAGAAAACAATTTAGCCGCCCTTGACTTTGTGTATTATATCAATAGTTTTTAGTTTGAAGACTGACAAAGTAACAAAAGAAATAGATTGAGTTTGTTAGTACAGGTGCGAGGCGAGCGAGCGCGATTTTTTTAACTAAAAGAAGAAGTTCCAAGCACCCGTTAGCATTGAAAGACATTTAGTGGTAGCCGGTATCGCGAGCGAAGCGAGCGCGATTTTTTTTTAGTTTAAGTACCTACACAAAATAAACAAAACCACTGTAAATGAATAAGGTACAATATCCACACAAAAAAGCAAATGCCAATGAATAAGCAGCTAGCGAAGAAAAGCGCTGTTGCTTTTTCTGAACCACAGGAATAAAATATAAACATCAAATAACCTCGATGGAAGAGCGCGAAATTTATTCAGTGTTGAATACTTGAGCAATTAAACGAACATAAAAGCATCACACGTAACATGGAGTCGCGAGCGAAGCGAGCGCGAAATTTTCGGATTCGCGGAGGTGCAAAAATTGGAAATAATGTCACACTTTGATTCATGGTAAAAATAGCCACTGGAAATACTCGTATGCCGTGTCATTTCACGTCCTGTCAAATGTATGAAAACGTATAATCCTGGCGATGAAATAAGCCCAAAAAATGCAGTGATCTTTTGCCGACTCGCTACCTACTTTTGCCGATTGCCGAAGACCTGGAGGTATTAAGTTAATCTACAATTTGTAAAAAACGGAATTAAATTATCTGCTGCCGTGGCCTTCCCCCACCACTTGTCGCGAAAGTACGAGACTTACACTCCCGAGTGGTACCCACCTACATGGTGCCTAAATGGAATTTTGGAATGCAATATTTAAAACAATTTAATTGAAAATTAATAATAATTTAATATTGTCAAAAGTGAAACGATTTACCATATGGAAATCTTGAATTTTCCACGGAACCCCTGAGGGCCTGTCACGGAACCTTAGGGTTCCGCGGAACCCCATTTGGGAACCGCTGAGATAGTGAGTAAGCACGCGTAAACTCATACAAAATCAAAGTCAAATCATTTATTTCATTAAGGCATTTACAAGCACTCATGAACGACAAAAATGTAACCAAGTTTGATTCTAGATGACCATTCCAAAAGTACACATATTATATTGTGACTATCAGGAAAAAATTAGAACTGACTTTGATATTCATCTTTCCGTGTGAACGCAGTTTTAGTCAAAAATTAAACCAAACCATAAAATCTCAAATCATCGAATCTAAAAAATCAAAAACCAAACCAAAGGTGAAATCAAAACAAAAAAATCGATAATCCAATTGGTGATTAAGCTTGGAATCTTGAACAAATTCACCATTATTTAGTTTCGGGGTTCTGAAAGTCGTCCGCTATGCAAATTGTATAGCATAATCACTGAAACTGTTTAGAAGGGTTCCCCAATTAAGTGTACAGTCGAAAATTTCACTTCCAAATTTTCCATATCGATTTTCTGTGGCGTTTTATTTTATTTACTTGGGGACATTTAAATATGGAGTGGATGTTCCGATTTTAGCCCTCCATTTTTAATTTTGGAAGAGATTTTATTTTCTTGATGATTTATTTGGAACTTACTGACTCCGGACTTTTTCAAGAGAGCACTGAATAACTATAATGATTGCTTGTTACGCTTTTTCCCACTGAATGAGATAAATATTAACAAAAAAAAAAAAAAACGATTTAACTTTCAATCTAAAAACATATTTTAGACATATCAAATATTCATCTCAAAATTAATTTTACGATTCATAACTCAACAAAAATTACAACTTAAAAACAACTTTGCATGTTGCATATAAAATATTACTTTAAAATGAAAATATAATTATTTGGTTTATAAAACTTGAAAGCTCATTTAATAATCGAAGCTAAAAGACGCCTAACTTTCTTCAGATTCAAGTGTTTCGAGCTTTCAGAGATTTGTTACGCCTTGTTGAACTTCAAGGTATTATACTAAATTGTTTTTTGAAATTCAAATAATAAAATATGGAGATATTGAGAACGTATAATTTACTTATATAAAAATGTTAGTGTATTAGTTAAAATATCATTGTAATTGATTGAAGCCGAGTTGACTCTGTCATCATTATACTTAATTTGTCTTTTTCGAAGGGGTTTTCTAACAAGGCAAATAATGATAGCTCTAGGTAGAGCAGGTCACAAAATAAACAATATGTCGTATCTTTGCACTTTCTATAAGTAGTAGTACTTCTTGTTCTACAGATACATTAATTTAACACTCTAAAAAATCTTGACCACAACTTCCGCAATGCCCAAGGTGTTACAAAACCCAAACATTGTAAACTTCCCAGATATGAAACTTCAATGACACATTCAAAACCAGCATACAAAACTCACATAAAATACCGCAAAAAACCGCAAGCTTACCTAAAATAAAAATCCACATACGATCGACGCAATCTAAACACGAAGTCGTAACAATAAATTTGTTTCGCATCGGTTGCCGCGTCTGCGGGCAATTTATGCCGGCCGGCCGTCTCGAGCCGGAGATGTATCGTATCCGATCGTTGCATCGACGTGTTCATTTGCCCTTAAGATTTAGTGGCAGTATTCACGTGGCTCTATTTGATACGTTTGAATCGGGGCTTTTATTTCTCTTTATGGAGTAGTTTTGGGATACGGTTGGTGGTTGTGATTAGTTTTTGGGTGGATTGAAAATGTGGGAATTCATGTACACCCCAACATAGTTGGGAAGAAGGCTCCGAGGATGATAATGATGTCCACGATGCAGGCACATTAGTTGAACAATCAGGGTCAATTCCCACTGAAAGAGCAGCGGCCGGCAGCGTCTTTTTGAGGCAAAATATTATAAACTATTTTGAATCTTATGTACGTGATCAAAAAGTTCATAGTCATTTGAAGGCAAAGGAGGGGTAGCGTGGCGTTGCGAGGCTGCACGAGCCTTCTACCGACTAGTCAAAAGAGGCGCCGCTAGCTGACGTGCGGCCGACCGCGGTGCAGCTGACAGACTCGCAGCTGCGCGCGAGCGACCATATCTTACCCGCCCGCCCTGCCGCTTGCGCACACAACTTTCCTTGAGTGAAGTAGCTCGCGCACTAGTTTTCAAAGCTACCACGCGGAGGCTCATTGCGGCGCCTCGGGATGCCGCGCTGCCTCTCGCCTCTCGCGGCGCCGCACTGCCCCTTGCGGCGCCGCGCTCAGTCACTTGCTCTTACGGCCGCTGCGCACCGCTGCTCTTTTAGGGTCAATCCCCACTGAAAGAGCAACGGCCGGCAGCGGCCGGCAGCGACCGTAAATGCAAGTGATTGAGCGCGAGCGCGGCGGGCCGCGCCGCCGCGCCGCGCTCTTACATTGTCCGTGCTCTTACGGCCGCTGCCGGCCGCTGCTCTTTCAGTGGGAATTGACCCTTAATGTGGATTGACCCTCAGTGTGTATCACGTTTGACTCATAGGACAAGGAAGTTAATAATAACTCGACGAGAAATTGCTGTTAGTAGTAGTAAAGTATATGCCTTTTCTTATTCAGGTTGGGACGGTAAAAAGATACAGTAATAATGCCAAGGATAATCAAAGCTACAATTATAATGAAATTCAACAGCTGAGTTTACAAATTTGTCCTTTCTATAAGATTTTTATAATTAGAAGTTCCAAATGAAAAAATAAACTGCTCGTCAATTAACAATTAAACGTAAGTGATCATCTTAAATATTTTCATATTCATCACCTCCTTACATATTTTTTGTAGTCTAAGACTTAACCTATCACCCAAACTCCAAATTAAGAAAACGCCGCCAACAAAACACAACACAAAAAAAAATTGAAGGATCTTTTCCCTCAAAAAACGTGAGCATAATACACGTCTGAAAGGGGTTTTTTCAAAGGCTGTGCGTCTGAACAGCCTTTGTGTCATGTAATGATTTTTTTATAGAGTAGTCCGTTATTATGGGCAGTTCATTATAGGAGATAAGGCTCAGGTTATGAGGTAATGATGGGATAGCATGGGGTCTTTGATATGAGTATCAGGTTGCTAATTTGTGAATGCTGCACAATGGATTTTTTATCATGAGTGATTTTGATGTGATCCTTTCAAAGTTAAAAGAAACTTGGTGAATGTATCTTGGACATCACTTGCTGCATATAAAGATTTAGAAAAATCTCGGAAGATGTAATAATTTAAATTACTACACAATCTACCTTGAGCAATCAAAAGGTTGGCTCTGCTTGGCAATAATGCCATATATCGTGGTCACACAAATGTAGATACTACAAAGGAAAGAAAACCATTTATTAACACAAATATTTTGTATATCAATATGTTATTGGATTGGTATTAGATGCTTATGTCCCATAAATTAAGGTCAGTCAACTCCAGCAGCCGTTCATTCACTATTTCACTATAATTTTGACTCATTTTGATCTCCCCGTCATGCATTCACGTTTCAACTTCAGTTCGTATTCTACGTGACAGGTGGCAGCACTTAGCCAGCTCTTCTCAGTAATAAACACGTCTTGAATTAAGTATTTTCAGTAGAAACAACGTTTCCCTTCTAAAGAGATTTCAATTGAAAATTCTGGAGTTGTGATTTTATGCTTGCTTTCTGTTTTGTTTTAAAATGGTTTGTGAAATTATTTGAAATTGTTTTGAAGACAGAATAGAGTAATAAAATAGGTCTTTGCTTGATTAGAATGTGCATACTGTAGCGAGTAGCGTGCTAGGTACTGGGGATCTTGGGATATTTCAATGAAAACATTAAATAACTTTAGCTTAATGTTTATTTTTTAGGAAGTTGTCACTTCAATCTTGACCTAAGTGTGGAAATTAACAATAAACACGTCCCTTACAACTGAATAGTTCACAATAACATGTACCTCTATAATAAACTAATAATTAAGTTATTCACTTAACTGTGCCAACTTGCACTGCAAGAATACGATATGTACCTATGTTAGGGTACATATCGTGTTCTCACTACCCTACAATACCCTAAAAATACAAAATCAAAACCACCGAAAATCAAGCATTGAAAATGTTTCTATCATTTGAACATTAATCATGTTTACGACGCAAATAATTGTTTGGCGATTCTAGTTCGAACTCCGACAAAGATTTGGACGGTACGTGCAGAATTGGCCCCGTCCGGACTAAAGAGCCTACTACTTTTGCTCAAGTCACTAAATTCATGTAGTCGAAAATTATTACAGAAGATTTTTTCTTACTTTTTTTATCAAAACGTGATTTGACTTGCTGAGAATTTCTTTGTAGATCCTGAAAAATCCTAAAAAAACTGGAAAATGTTATGTTTTTTTGTATTTTTTTTTTATACAAAGATATGTATCTAGATTAAGACTATAACTATACAGCTTGGTGATTGCTTGTTAGCTAGTTTTTTTTTTTTTTTACTTTTGTTGATTATTGCTTAATATTCTGTTTGAGATTGTAGCAATAAGTAAAAATGTGACCATTTTTTTCTAGTTCTTTTTAAGTATTTTATCTTTGTCTTTCTGTTTTAAAGAATAAAACTTTACACTTATATTTTTGAATACCACCCTGATTCTTTAGTAAACAGTCGACCAAAAGTCTCTTGCTATTTAAAAGAATTCTATTTATATTTTCTTCTTACTAAAATTAAAAGTGTTTGTGCAAAACTTATTAATGAAGCCCAAATTAGAGTTCCGCAAAGTCGCAATTTAAATTAATGTATTAAATTATTCAGTCCGTCTGTCAAGTGTCGCGGCTGACAATGAAGAAGGGAAACCTTCAAAAATTAACTAGACGTTTTAAATAACTGTATTGCAAAGAATTATTTTGGTTTTTGAACTTAAAGATTATAAAATGCCACATAATGCGCTTAAAGTGATTATTTCAGTATGTATATATGTATATGAAACTTATATTATCTGGTAGATAGAGACCCCCAGTCAGTTGCTTAAGTTTTTCAAAATATCAAGAATTACAAAAACTGCACCAAAAGAATGATAGAAAAATGTGACACGTGATTCTTTCTATGGATGTGTTTTTATTGTCGAAAACTATATTATAATAAAAATATACACATATCAAAATTTTAACAACTCATATAAAATTCCTCTAACCCCAACATTTTACAAATTAACCACCTTAAACTAGCTTCTAATAGATGTTCAAGTGACCTCGTTACCATAGCAACGTGACAAACAAGTGAGATTACTACCCCTAGTATCAGCAGGTCACAGATACCATGATTTATTCGGCAATTAATTTTCTAACGGCCATAAAGGCCGAGCCCCGATACTTAGAACTGTTTTAGAGTACTCGCAAACTGTAGACTAAATAATCGGCCGACAGTTGGCAAGAAATGGCAAGAAAAAAGTATTAAAAAAATATACCGGCCGAATTGAGAACCTCCTCCTTTTTGGGAAATCGGTTAAAAAATCGTATCATTTAATCAAAGTTTTTAGTCGATCTGACCGGCCAAATATCTGATTGTTGTGATATGCGTGAATTGGAGAGCACTTAAATGTCGGTCCTGCGCCTGATCTCTCTCCGGTCGTGTCGGATTGTCGTCCCATCGGGCTATGAGAGTGAAGGAATAGTGAGTGCACCTGTGTCTGCGCAAATGCTTGTGCACTGTTCATTTCCATACTGATTTACGAGCCTATCGGCTAACTTAACTATCGGCCGACTAAAAGTTTGCAGTGTGCAGTTACTTTTAGAGGATTTCTGTACCTGTAACCATTTGAATTTTGGTCGCAAAGACTGGGAATAACAATAAAGGTTCCTGTTTGTATAATAGAAGGTAATTTATTTGATTTGGTTTTAGTAGGGATGTTTTAGAATGCAGGAATTATTTTAGAATGATTATGTAGTGTTTTGTTATTGTTTGGACTTCAATCTTGGTGGAACAGGAAATAGGGGCACTATACTTCGGCCGTTCAGAGAATGCGTTCCTGACACCTATCAGTTAGTCACGACTAGTGATGGGCACAGCATAACGCTGAGTTCGTTACCGTTCCTCAATTAAAAATTTTGAAAAAACCCCCGACGGTAAAAATCTTATTGAAAAATAATAAAATAACTCAAAACCCCCGACTTAACCCAATTATATAGGAATATCCGTCGGGAGCTGCCATTAAACCAGCTAAAGGATTCTAGTGTCGTGAATACAATTATTGAAGAATTGTAGATGTTTAACGATGACATAAAATACACTCAATTAATTTATTGTTGAAATTTCATATAGAAAAGGCAGCCCCCGACGGTTATTCCTATATAATTGGGTTAAGTCGGGGGTTTTGAGTTATTTTATTATTTTTCAATAAGATTTTTACCGTCGGGGGTTTTTTCAAAATTTTTAATTTTGCTTAATTTTATTTCAGACTTTTTAGAGAACATATACGAATTATAGTCTATATAATATGTTATTGCAATATTATTTTGCACCGATATTGTAGCGCCCTCTAGTGAGTTACAGGCGTAATTTTTATTATTTGGGAACATGCATTAAGCACGTACACATTGCTGATGAAAACAGAATTGTAATCGGACGTTTTGATTATATTGTAACATTGTTTGGCACTAATATTGTGGCGCCCCCTAGTGATTAATAGCCATGACACCTATCTAAGAACATGAACTCATCGAACACAAAACCGTTATTGAAAACCGCATCAAAATCGGACCATTAGTTTAGAAGGTAGGTGGGAACATTACTTTGCTCTTTTGCACTAATATTGTGGCGCCCCCTAGTGAGTTACAGCCATGACACCTATCTAAGAACATGAACTCATTGAACACAAAAACGTTATTGAAAACCGCATCAAAATCGGATCATTAGCTTAGAAGGTAGGTGGGAACATTCCTTTGCTGTTTGGACTAATATTGTGGCGCCCCCTAGTGAGTTACAGCCATGACACCTGTCTAAGAACATGAACTCATCAAACACAAACCCTTTATTGAAAACCGCATCAAAATCGGATCATTAGCTTAGAAGGTAGGTGGGAACATTACTTTGCTCTTTTGCACTAATATTGTGGCGCCCCCTAGTGAGTTACAGCCATGACACCTATCTAAGAACATGAACTCATTGAACACAAAAACGTTATTGAAAACCGCATCAAAATCGGATCATTAGCTTAGAAGGTAGGTGGGAACATTCCTTTGCTGTTTGGACTAATATTGTGGCGCCCCCTAGTGAGTTACAGCCATGACACCTATCTAAGAACATGAACTCATCAAACACAAACCCTTTATTGAAAACCGCATCTAAATCAGATCATTAGTATAGAAGATATGTGGGAACATTACTTTGCTGTTTGGACTAATATTGTGGCGCCCCCTATCGAGTTACAGCCATGACACCTATCTAACAACATGAACTCATCGAACACAAACCCTTTATTGAAAACCGCATCAAAATCAGATCATTAGTTTAGAAGATATGTGGGAACATTACTTTGCACAAACGCACACACAAACACACAAACACACAAACACACAAACGCACATCTCTCACCCTAAACGCATATACCTGCTCCGTTCCGTCGTGGGTAAAAAATTAAGCAAAATTAAAAATTTTGAAAAAACCCCCGACGGTAAAAATCTTATTGAAAAATAATAAAATAACTCAAAACCCCCGACTTAACCCAATTATATAGGAATATCCGTCGGGAGCTGCCATTAAACCAGCTAAAGGATTCTAGTGTCGTGAATACAATTATTGAAGAATTGTAGATGTTTAACGATGACATAAAATACACTCAATTAATTGTTGAAATTTCATATAGAAAAGGCAGCCCCCGACGGTTATTCCTATATAATTGGGTTAAGTCGGGGGTTTTGAGTTATTTTATTATTTTTCAATAAGATTTTTACCGTCGGGGGTTTTTTCAAAATTTTTAATTTTGCTTAATTTTATTTCAGACTTTTTAGAGAACATATACGAATTATAGTCTATATAATATGTTATTGCAATATTATTTTGCACCGATATTGTAACGACCTCTAGTGAGTTACAGGCGTAATTTTTATTATTTGGGAACATGCATTAAGCACGTACACATTGCTGATGAAAACAGAATTGTAATAGGACGTTTTGATTATATTGTAACATTGTTTGGCACTAATATTGTGGCGCCCCCTAGTGATTAATAGCCATGACACCTATCTAAGAACATGAACACGTTGAACGCAAATCTGTTATTGAAAACCACATCAAAATCGGATCATTAGTTTAGAAGGTAGGTGGGAACATTACTTTGCTGTTTTGCACTAATATTGTGGCGCCCCCTAGTGAGTTACAGCCATGACACCTATCTAAGAACATGAACACGTTGAACGCAAATCTGTTATTGAAAACCACATCAAAATCGGATCATTAGTTTAGAAGGTAGGTGGGAACATTACTTTGCTGTTTGCACTAATATTGTGGCGCCCCCTAGTGAGTTACAGCCATGACACCTATCTAAGAACATGAACACGTTGAACGCAAATCTGATATTGAAAACCACATCAAAATCGGATCATTAGTTTAGAAGGTAGGTGGGAACATTACTTTGCTGTTTGCACTAATATTGTGGCGCCCCCTAGTGAGTTACAGCCATGACACCTATCTAAGAACATGAACACGTTGAACGCAAATCTGTTATTGAAAACCACATCAAAATCGGATCATTAGTTTAGAAGGTAGGTGGGAACATTACTTTGCTGTTTGCACTAATATTGTGGCGCCCCCTAGTGAGTTACAGCCATGACACCTATCTAAGAACATGAACACGTTGAACGCAAATCTGTTATTGAAAACCGCATCAAAATCAGATCATTAGTTTAGAAGATAGGTGGGAACATTACTTTGCACAAACGCACACACAAACACACAAACACACAAACACACAAACACACAAACACACAAACACACAAACACACAAACACACAAACGCACATCTCTCACCCCAAACGCATATACCTGCTCCGTTCCGTCGTGGGTAAAAATGAACCGCCGCATTATTTTAAGATTATTTTCGTTTTAAATTGGCGGAATCATTTAAAATTTATATTTTAGTTATTTAAGTGGAAACCAAATAAAATTGTTTTATTTATTCTTTGTTACAAAGTTACAATCTGTATTTCTATGCAATAAAGTAAGTACATTGAACACTTGAAGAACGTGGTCTATGCGCACGAAACGACAACAGACGACTGTTTTAGCCTCACAAAATGGCGGCCCATAACGCCATTTGGGGTTACCATTTTCAACCTAAATATAAAAATGCTACTTTCTTTCGCCCGTTCGGTTTGGTCATAGTTTTATTTTTAGATTTCATAAAAGTTATCTTATAGTCCATTATTCATTATAATATAATAACGGGCAAAAATAACAGATTACGATACTTGCCTGTTATTTTTAGCACAGCACTACAAATATAAAGCGCTGACATAACCTTGTAATAGCGCAGTATAGATTTAGAAAAATATTGTTTACCAAGTTATTTGACACTCAGTTTGGCACAAAATTATAACATTCAGTGATTATTGATATAATAATGTTGTTTTAATGCTCATCAATTGTTAAAACGGTAAACAACCAGCAGAAATATTTTTATCGTAACTGCAACGCCATTACAAAGTTACGTCGTCAGTTCAATCGCGATGTGTCAGGAACGCATTCTCTGAACGGCCGAACTATAGTATGAAAACTTTACAAAATATATCTTAAAGTTTGAAAATCTAAATGTTCAATTAATGATTTATTATATATTATGGGGGAAACCAATCTTACCGAGGGGTATTGGATTGCCCGGGTAACTGAGTTGAGGAGATCAGATAGGCAGTTGCTCCTAGTAAATCACTGGTACTCAGCTGCATCTGGTAAGACTGGAAGCCGACTCTAACATAGTTGGGAAAAGGC
Organism: Helicoverpa assulta; assembly: GCA_963856015.1. Lineage (NCBI taxonomy): Eukaryota > Metazoa > Arthropoda > Insecta > Lepidoptera > Noctuidae > Helicoverpa > Helicoverpa assulta. The sequence goes on from CAWLCW010000032.1 coordinate 10,080,328, forward strand.
TAGACAGATGGTGATCATTATATGACAGAAAGATGTTAAGTATATCCAATATGGCTGCGGGTTGTTCGAAAGAGATACCGCGGCCCTGGTACATAAAAGGCCTATGACGGAACACGACGGTTTTTAGTCAGTAAGAGTCTGACACTCCCTCACCGCTGCTAACCCACAGCGGGAGGGCTCATTTGATGATTTTTAACGTCGGAAAAAAAAAATATATATATCCAATATTTTTTTTGCTGGTGGCGTAATCTTTCTTGTATTTACCTTTATTAAAACATCAACAAAAACAAGCGACAATTCCACCACATTTAACTCCTACTAACACAATTAGGTGCCTACCACTACTTGCGCCGTAATGGTAGGTTCAAACGATACAGACTTTGTTGCGCAGACAAAATTCTATAAAGATTGTGTGAAGTTGGTAACCTGTGGGCAGACCATAAGGGCGTATCTACCCGTGCAAGTAGCTTGCGCATATTGAGCCACATGCGCAGGTTACATGCATTTTAATAACGTGCATGTGCAGTGACTCGCGCATACAATGTACCAAAGCAAAACACCCATCCGCGTGCTCTGTTACTTGTTACTTGCGCATGTTAACTTGCTCCAGCTACGTGCATCGTGTAGATGCACCCTAACACTACACACCTACGTAGTATATAGTAATTTGTCTCGCATTTACAGTCTCGGCGGCGGTTGCATAAATTTGCAGCAGACGACGCTGTGCCGTTCACAATGAGCTTTTAATGTGGTCTGATGTTCTATACATTGTTCGTGTTTATTAGGATTCGGTTCATATTGATTGTGGTGGAATTAGGAACTGTTTCATTGTTTATGACGTGGAGAAATGGTAATATGTCTTGTAGAGTAAGGCATAAGGGCACCAACAATTTAGACGTCAGAAGAAAATAGTTGTTTAAAAAAAAAAACGGTTGTTTTTGTTGTCTTTAAAATTTAAGTACTCGTATTTACTTTCTTAGTAAAATCGCGACAAGCTTTTAAAACATACAAATTGTGTCAAATATGTTAAATTTGAAATGTCGTAATAATTTGACAGTAAAGTTACAGAAAAAGTTTATTTTTTTTTCTTTTTAGCGCATTTAAATAAAAGCTTGTTTTTAAAGATTTTTTTACCTCAATTTTTATATATATAGATGAACGAAACACACAAAGGTGTATATACCTGTTCATTCATAAGTCATAATAACACCATCTGTCGCCAAAAACCGTAAATCTCTCAAGCTATATATTTTTCCTAACAGTAAAACAGCAACGAACAGATGTAGTACATCAAAAGAGACGTTTATACATTTGCGCCCCTCCAAGCCGTCTTGATTACAGATCCCGCGAAAATATAAAGTAGGTAACAAAAATCTTCATCTCTTAAAATTCGCACTCAACGCTATCTATCATGACAAACCCCTCTGACTTCCTCCCTATAAAAAACTGTCGTTTCGAGGGTGCATTTTCCTCCCATAGTGTTTATTTTTTTGCTCTTAGAATTTCTCTATGGAAGCCGATTATTTTTTTATAGTGCTCTTTCGTAGGTTATGGTCGGAGTACGTCTTTTTTTTAGGCGTTAAGATATTTTAGGAGTTTTTAGGAAGGACATAAACTTGGTTCTTTTAAGGTCATGAACAAAGAAAAAGCTGTCTTTTGTTTAGCATATTTTCACAAATAATTAACTACCTAAAATAAAAGTCTATAGTTAACCTAAGATTTTTTGTTTCCAACCCCAAAAATAAATGGCGTAATGCAGGTAGGCCTTTCGACAAGCAGATAACTGATGACTAAGAGCCCTGCCTCACTAAGACGCCATGGCGACGTCGCCAGCGGCGCAGGCCTGGCTACTTTTGGCATCCAAACGTCGCCAATTCGAGTGGCCATGGCGTCTCGGCAGTCAATTGTTTACGTCGTCACTGAAGAAATTGCACGCTGACTGGCGACCACACTGGCGACTGAGTGAGGGTGCACTTTACCGCATACATTATAGTGGCAACCGCGCCAACGTCGCTAAGCTGCCAGAGTAGCCAGAAACCACGTAGCGAAATGTAGATCGTGGCCACGCTTCCAATTTGGCGACGTTGCCAAACCGTCGCCAAGTAATTTAAGTTCCATACATTTCAATACTAACTGCTTGGATACGTAGCCGGCAACGTCGCCATTGGCGCCTAGTGAGGCAGGGCTCTTAATCATGTCAATTTTTTTAACGCTTAAGGCAATTTTGATGCTCTTGTACAAACAAACAAACGGCCAAAAAATGCTCTTTCATAATAATATTAGTTTAGGTAACTTGATTGCATCAGGTACGATGACCTATCCAAATGAATGAATGTTAGCGCAGACTCAAATCTAAAAACCCTTCACCATTAACAAGATCAATCACATAGAATACTGAATTTGATAAAAAACTTCAGTAGATTGCTTTGACAAAAAATATCAACCAAGGGAATTCACTGTAAAGCTCTTAGTTCGATTTTACGAATAAAGGCTGTTGACACGACCTTTTAAAAAGTGTTTTTTTTTTTTATTATTTAAATAAGTTTTCTCTATTCTAGAAATCAATGAAGAAACTGCTTCGTTAGTCTGTCTCGAGAGATTGCTGAGACAGTTTTAAGCGTTCAATGACCAGGTTGGGTAAACTGGCTATTGTATAAGGAATTTCACACTTTAGGTAAAATATTTCAGGAGATCCTCCAGCAGATTCATAAGATATGACTTTGTTGTCCAGACATCGTAGTGGATCAGTGGTTAAAGTACCAGCCTGTTAACTATGTGTGTTTGGGTTCTATTCCAGAAATTCAAACATACTGTAGGTACTCATAGTCACCCAAGCACTGAGTTACTAGTTACAACTTAGCAAGTTAAGCACTTTACAAACAGTAGACATTGATTCCCGCAATTTTTGATCAAAACAAAAGTTTTTTAATCAGTAGAACAGAATACAAGTAATTTTTTCACCCAATAAGGTATGCATTTCAATATGTTAAATAGTCAAGGTCTCCTAGGTTGGTAAATTAATTTTACATAACAATTTAACATAACATATTTGTTTATTATTATCTTGCAGTAGGAATTACCGTGTTTTCTGTCGGTCTGAACGAATAGCAATCCTACTTCCTACTTTTATATTATAAATGTATGGATGTATGTTTGTTATTCAATCACGCAAAAACGGCTGGACCGATTTAATGGAAATTTGGTATGTAGATAGGTGATACCCTGGATTAACACATAGGCTACTTTTTATCAACACACCACGCGGGCGAAGCCGCTGGCGGAAGCTAGTATATTATAAATGTGAAAGTTTGTGAGTATGTATGGATGTATGTTTGTTATACGATCACGCAAAAACGGCTGGACCGATTTGATTGAAATTTGGTATGTAGATAGGTCATACCCTGGATTAACACATAGGCTACTTTTAAGCAACACACCAGGCGGGCGAAGCCGCTGGCGGAAGCTAGTAAGTTATAATATTAAAACGTTGTTTGTGAAGATGGTTACAGTTTTTTGGTTTACGTTGTTTCCATTGATATTTGGCGGTAATACGTTGTATGTTGCTATAGCATAAACCAAATCATGTCTTACCACCTTCATACATATCACAATTACCGCCAAATATCAAACATAACATAATTGAAATGAACAAATCACAACATCTGTCTGATACATAAATGGCCTAGAGCCAGAGAAAGGAGATACCTGGACAATTTTTAACCGGTTGTAGGTTGTTCCCTCTTGACGTAAGTGGCACCACCATGAACAATGGGGATTGTTCTTTTTTTTTTAATGAGTAAATATGAAATCCGTTTCGAGGAATAGGGTCACTCATGACAATTTAGCGTTTAAAAAAGTAAAATATTCACGTATTATTGTTATTTATCGCTAAAATTAAATAACCTTAATTTGACCTCTAGTGACGTCATCTTTTGACTCTAAAGGGACAATTCCTTTGCCATCACGCTCACACACACTTGTTTACAACTGTCAAAAGTGTCAAGATAAATAAATATAACCTCAAATTCTTCAAAAAATCGATTATTCTATTTAGCGTCTAGCGAAATTACCACCAAAAAACGATGGAATATAGGAAGTGCTTCATCCGACCTGTAAAAATGACTCAAAAAATAGTCCAGATAAAGTTTTTGTTCGTATTCGGGAAGACTTGAAAGAAAAAAGGTGTCGTGAAGCTAAGGCGGAGTGTTTTAAAATTTATAGAATGTATTTCTGTAAAGATCATTTGGAATTTGGTAAAGATTATTGATATCATAAAGCTAGATACTATACATTTTTTGGTTTAATCGCCATTAGCACTTGTCACAACTTATTACAAACCTATGATATTTTATAACCTTTCATTATTTATGACGGTATGAAACTAATGAACAGATTGACAACCTATAGACATTTCTCTAACGTCAAAGAAATTCTTTTAAGTAAAGGCCAAGGACAAGTAAATTATACAGCCAAATGATGACGTAACCGTAAAAAAGTTACTCCTAATTTTAAATAATTAATAAAATAATAAAATAATAAAAGAATATTGGAAATCAGTCCAGGTATCTTTGGAAAATCGGTGAACATACATAACAAAGGTTCCAGCTAATTGAGAACATCCTCTTTTTTAGGAAATTATAAAAAAATCTGTATATTTACACAAGTTAATTATATTCGGCATCAAGAACAACGGTCAAAGTCGAAGTCAAAATTAATAAGTTTGATTCTAGTTGCCCATTCCAAAATTAGCTTCCTATAGGGAAGAACGGGCAATAATCTCCATGGTTACTCTTTTTAAAAATAATAGGTACTTATTACAGTTTTATAGTATGTATTGATACTACCTACAATATGAAGGACACAATCAGAACCTATCTAATAATCATAATATCAAATGCACTAACAGTAAGTTTCATTTTACACATTGTTAGGTACTTATATAGGTCTGGTTGTAACCAGACCGCACGCAACGTCAAACTCAGTGCGCTCATATTCGGCATGTGGTGTCATAGATATTACGGCTAATTGCTTAATTGTGGCCACACGTAATTCTGTACCTAGTTTGCTAGTTGGTAATGCCCTGAGGCGTAGACAATAGTGCTCTATGGTTTGGTTGTAAATTCTGCCTTTGTATGACCATAAAATGCATACATTTGTACGCTTCAATGCAAGAAATAGATGGACTAATAATATATGTACTTTGAACCTTCTTAAACCTATGCACATGCAAGGATTCCATTTTCATTGAATTCAATGTGCAACATAGTACGTGTAAATAGATAATTTTGACAGCTTATTTAGGCCCGGTTGTTCGAAGCTCGGTTACGTCATCATCATCATCACCCTATCGCAGTCCACTGCTGGACATAGGCCTCTCCAAGTGCACGCCACTGAGATTAGGTTACGTCAACGTTAGGGTTAAATTCAAGTTACAGTAAAATTAACAGGGTTTAAATTCGAAAAGCGTTGTTGAACGTTAAAATCATAATAAAAATGTCAAATTAACCGTGGTGAAAATTGACATCGGTCAAATTTTAACTTTAACTTTACCGTAACGTACGAACAACCGGGCCTCAGTTAGATACCTGATTCACTAAAATAAAAGACCCTGTGTCTTGTAATTAAGATTTTTAACCAGTAGATACTGGATACAGATGATTTTTCCACTATATGTTATTTACTTATTTTGTGGAATAGGTAATACAAGCTGTTGATTTGCATCCATGCCATATTCAAGGACGTAATTATGCTAATGATTCTCGACCCAAATCAACAAAAAAATTGGTACGTAATTTTTTTTTCGGAATTCCTTCAATGTCATCATCTAGCCGTATTTAAACTTGGCGCGTGTGTTACTGGCCTTAAAACCGTGCTGCGCCCTCACACAAACGCAAACAGAAGGCATACGCAACGATCATTCATAATTTTAATTCATTAAATTGGATTACTTCTGAAATACTACGACATTACAATGACAAAAAAACCAGTGCATATTAGCTATTTCCCGTCTACTGTAATTCAAATCGATTATTTACGTATTTTATGACCTCCTCCTGAAATATGGCACAAATGCAAATCAACACCTTGTATAGTACCCCGTTTTTTGGCTTGTTCCCATTTACTACAAAGCCATTGTTTTCTGTTAGCAAAGGCGATACATATATTATGGTTAATTGCTTAATTGTGGCCACATGTAATTCTGTACACAGTTTGCTAGTTTGTGATCGCCTGAGGCGTAGACAATAGTGCTCTATGGCTTTGGTTCTAAATTCAATGTGCAAAAGCTATTCAGACTATGGTAGTGTAATTACTAGGTGTAATTAGTTAACTACTTGATAAGTGAGTTACTTATTTCACTAAAAAGGAAAGTCCCTGTTTCCTGTATAGAGTTTTTAATTAGTAGATAGGTAAATACAAGATACAATTTTTGATCAAAAAATCATTGCACATTAATACAACTATAGATGAACAAACAAAACCAATGAGGATCGTATTGGTTTATATTTTTCCCTAATCCAATAGTTTAATTTCAGCCCCCACGGGTAAAATATTAATTAATAGTTCGGAACCAACAATCTATAAAATAACACAAATATTTAAATTGTCCGCTATCTAATGACATGTAAACAATAAAACAATTGCGAACATTTATTAATAAATTTAGCGAAAACCCCAACTAACGAACGAGCTTTATCTCACCGCCTTTAATCAACACCTATGTATTTTAACCAAACGGAAGATATTTGCAAAATTGTCTTCCATAACTACGAAACTCAAAATCAACCTTATGTCAAACGCGTAAGGTGTATCACAAGTGCAGAATTAAGTTGGCAAATCTCCATCCCTTGTCACACTGGTAGGTATAAATTAATTAGTTTTCTAAAGCCTTTACGGTTTCGGATTTTGTGTTATTTTTAGTTCCGTGCTTTTAAATTATTAATCTGATTTATTTTATTCGAGGAAGTGTGTTGTGGAGTAGACAGGAGCGTTTGATTGAAAAGTAAACATGACAGGTTTATATATCGGGCATTAATTTACCTGCGTTTTATATGGGTTTATTGTTTCACTAATGGGCATTGAACAATTTTGTCGACCCTCATTTTTTATTTATGATTTCGATAATATAGAGCATTCTAAGAAACCAATTTGAATAATTTTTAATTTTATGGAGTCGTTCTATTTTTACACGCTTTTTATTAGCTTCACCTGTATGTTTGTATGTTTGTATGTTTGTAGGTTTGTAACCGACTTCTTTGGGCGCGATTTTGACCCACTTTAAACGGCCAGATTTCGTTCAAACTTTGTAGATTTATTGAGGACCGATGACAATACACTAATTTGATAAAATTATTCCATTTTTAACCGACTTCCCAAAAAGGAGGAGGTTACACATACACATCGATTACTCCGAGGTTTATAGACCGATTTACGTGATTCTTTTTTTGTTCGACTCGGAATAGCTGGCAGTTGGTTCCATAGTCATCAGGTCAGGATCTGATGATGGAAACCCTGAGAAATCGAGGGCAACCTTCAAAAGTTGTAGGCATACATAGGGTAAAAACTTAACACTCAGATGTACGCCTAAAAGCACTATTTAACTGTGAAGATTTGGAGCTGACCTGATGATGGAGACCAGAGAGGGTCGAGGGAACTCGACAACTGAATATGTAAACTACCTCGTGTTTGGGCTTAGATTATTCGTATTGACAAGACCTATGCAACAGTGAAGGTTTGGAGCTGACCTGATGATGGAGACCAGAGAAAGTCGAGGGAACTCGACAACTGAATATGTAAACTACCTCGTGTTTGGGCTTAGATTATTCGTATTGACAAGACCTATGCAACAGTGAAGGTTTGGAGCTGACCTGATGATGGAGACCAGAGAAAGTCGAGGGAACTCGACAACTGAATATGTAAACTACCTCGTGTTTGGGCTTAGATTATTCGTATTGACAAGACCTATGCAACAGTGAAGATTTGGAGCTAACCTGATGATGGAGACCAGAGAAAGTCGAGGGAACTCGACAACTGAACATGTAAAATACCTCGTTTGGACTTATGTTCTTTGTATTGATGAGAACTTCCCACTTGTATGGATAGTGACAACTATTCGTATCACTGAAAAGCTTTAAATAAATAACCTTTTTACAAAAAAAATAAACCGACTTCCCAAAACACTAAAAGCAAAAAAAAACTAATTTTAGGTGCACCGGCCTAGAAGTCGGTGGCAAAATTAACTTAGTAACATCCATTAGACACCGACTTCTAGGCTTTTCAATTTGCAAAATATGATTTTTGTTAATTTATATAATTTTCATCTATAGTCGATAAGGTAAGAAAATTAATTAAAATTTTCTAGAATTTTTCTCTACAGTCGATAAGGCAGGACTCGATGTTAATTTTTATTTCCAATAATTATCTTTAGCCGTTTTCTCTAATATTGACAAATTTTTGTATACTAAAGAGAATTTTAATTCTACAAAACAAATAATAGTTTTGAAACAAACTAAAAAGTAGAAAATAAATAATAGTTTAAAAAAAACTAAAAAACACGCTTTTTATAGAAAAACGAACTAAAAATTAGAAAATAAATTTTAATGGATTTAAATTAAGAAAACAGATATTTAAAAAAAGCGTGGGGTGCTTTTTAAGATATTATCGAAATGAAAATCACTGTACTCATATCTGTCAATAAAATATTTAGAACTATTGACACCATGCACCCCACGCTTTTTTTAAATATCTGTTTTCTTAATTTAAATCCATTAAAATTTATTTTCTAATTTTTAGTTCGTTTTTCTATAAAAAGCGTGTTTTTTAGTTTTTTTTAAACTATTATTTATTTTCTACTTTTTAGTTTGTTTCAAAACTATTATTTGTTTTGTAGAATTAAAATTCTCTTTAGTATACAAAAATTTGTCAATATTAGAGAAAACGGCTAAAGATAATTATTGGAAATAAAAATTAACATCGAGTCCTGCCTTATCGACTGTAGAGAAAAATTCTAGAAAATTTTAATTAATTTTCTTACCTTATCGACTATAGATGAAAATTATATAAATTAACAAAAATCATATTTTGCAAATTGAAAAGCCTAGAAGTCGGTGTCTAATGGATGTTACTAAGTTAATTTTGCCACCGACTTCTAGGCCGGTGCACCTAAAATTAGTTTTTTTTTGCTTTTAGTGTTTTGGGAAGTCGGTTTATTTTTTTTGTAAAAAGGTTATTTATTTAAAGCTTTTCAGTGATACGAATAGTTGTCACTATCCATACAAGTGGGAAGTTCTCATCAATACAAAGAACATAAGTCCAAACGAGGTATTTTACATGTTCAGTTGTCGAGTTCCCTCGACTTTCTCTGGTCTCCATCATCAGGTTAGCTCCAAATCTTCACTGTTGCATAGGTCTTGTCAATACGAATAATCTAAGCCCAAACACGAGGTAGTTTACATATTCAGTTGTCGAGTTCCCTCGACTTTCTCTGGTCTCCATCATCAGGTCAGCTCCAAACCTTCACTGTTGCATAGGTCTTGTCAATACGAATAATCTAAGCCCAAACACGAGGTAGTTTACATATTCAGTTGTCGAGTTCCCTCGACTTTCTCTGGTCTCCATCATCAGGTCAGCTCCAAACCTTCACTGTTGCATAGGTCTTGTCAATACGAATAATCTAAGCCCAAACACGAGGTAGTTTACATATTCAGTTGTCGAGTTCCCTCGACCCTCTCTGGTCTCCATCATCAGGTCAGCTCCAAATCTTCACAGTTAAATAGTGCTTTTAGGCGTACATCTGAGTGTTAAGTTTTTACCCTATGTATGCCTACAACTTTTGAAGGTTGCCCTCGATTTCTCAGGGTTTCCATCATCAGATCCTGACCTGATGACTATGGAACCAACTGCCAGCTATTCCGAGTCGAACAAAAAAAGAATCACGTAAATCGGTCTATAAACCTCGGAGTAATCGATGTGTATGTGTAACCTCCTCCTTTTTGGGAAGTCGGTTAAAAATGGAATAATTTTATCAAATTAGTGTATTGTCATCGGTCCTCAATAAATCTACAAAGTTTGAACGAAATCTGGCCGTTTAAAGTGGGTCAAAATCGCGCCCAAAGAAGTCGGTTACAAACCTACAAACATACAAACATACAAACATACAGGTGAAGCTAATAAAAAGCGTGTAAAAATAGAACGACTCCATAAAATTAAAAATTATTCAAATTGGTTTCTTAGAATGCTCTATATTATCGAAATCATAAATAAAAAATGAGGGTCGACAAAATTGTTCAATGCCCATTAGTGAAACAATAAACCCATATAAAACGCAGGTAAATTAATGCCCGATATATAAACCTGTCATGTTTACTTTTCAATCAAACGCTCCTGTCTACTCCACAACACACTTCCTCGAATAAAATAAATCAGATTAATAATTTAAAAGCACGGAACTAAAAATAACACAAAATCCGAAACCGTAAAGGCTTTAGAAAACTAATTAATTTATACCTACCAGTGTGACAAGGGATGGAGATTTGCCAACTTAATTCTGCACTTGTGATACACCTTACGCGTTTGACATAAGGTTGATTTTGAGTTTCGTAGTTATGGAAGACAATTTTGCAAATATCTTCCGTTTGGTTAAAATACATAGGTGTTGATTAAAGGCGGTGAGATAAAGCTCGTTCGTTAGTTGGGGTTTTCGCTAAATTTATTAATAAATGTTCGCAATTGTTTTATTGTTTACATGTCATTAGATAGCGGACAATTTAAATATTTGTGTTATTTTATAGATTGTTGGTTCCGAACTATTAATTAATATTTTACCCGTGGGGGCTGAAATTAAACTATTGGATTAGGGAAAAATATAAACCAATACGATCCTCATTGGTTTTGTTTGTTCATCTATAGTTGTATTAATGTGCAATGATTTTTTGATCAAAAATTGTATCTTGTATTTACCTATCTACTAATTAAAAACTCTATACAGGAAACAGGGACTTTCCTTTTTAGTGAAATAAGTAACTCACTTATCAAGTAGTTAACTAATTACACCTAGTAATTACACTACCATAGTCTGAATAGCTTTTGCACATTGAATTTAGAACCAAAGCCATAGAGCACTATTGTCTACGCCTCAGGCGATCACAAACTAGCAAACTGTGTACAGAATTACATGTGGCCACAATTAAGCAATTAACCATAATATATGTATCGCCTTTGCTAACAGAAAACAATGGCTTTGTAGTAAATGGGAACAAGCCAAAAAACGGGGTACTATACAAGGTGTTGATTTGCATTTGTGCCATATTTCAGGAGGAGGTCATAAAATACGTAAATAATCGATTTGAATTACAGTAGACGGGAAATAGCTAATATGCACTGGTTTTTTTGTCATTGTAATGTCGTAGTATTTCAGAAGTAATCCAATTTAATGAATTAAAATTATGAATGATCGTTGCGTATGCCTTCTGTTTGCGTTTGTGTGAGGGCGCAGCACGGTTTTAAGGCCAGTAACACACGCGCCAAGTTTAAATACGGCTAGATGATGACATTGAAGGAATTCCGAAAAAAAAATTACGTACCAATTTTTTTGTTGATTTGGGTCGAGAATCATTAGCATAATTACGTCCTTGAATATGGCATGGATGCAAATCAACAGCTTGTATTACCTATTCCACAAAATAAGTAAATAACATATAGTGGAAAAATCATCTGTATCCAGTATCTACTGGTTAAAAATCTTAATTACAAGACACAGGGTCTTTTATTTTAGTGAATCAGGTATCTAACTGAGGCCCGGTTGTTCGTACGTTACGGTAAAGTTAAAGTTAAAATTTGACCGATGTCAATTTTCACCACGGTTAATTTGACATTTTTATTATGATTTTAACGTTCAACAACGCTTTTCGAATTTAAACCCTGTTAATTTTACTGTAACTTGAATTTAACCCTAACGTTGACGTAACCTAATCTCAGTGGCGTGCACTTGGAGAGGCCTATGTCCAGCAGTGGACTGCGATAGGGTGATGATGATGATGACGTAACCGAGCTTCGAACAACCGGGCCTAAATAAGCTGTCAAAATTATCTATTTACACGTACTATGTTGCACATTGAATTCAATGAAAATGGAATCCTTGCATGTGCATAGGTTTAAGAAGGTTCAAAGTACATATATTATTAGTCCATCTATTTCTTGCATTGAAGCGTACAAATGTATGCATTTTATGGTCATACAAAGGCAGAATTTACAACCAAACCATAGAGCACTATTGTCTACGCCTCAGGGCATTACCAACTAGCAAACTAGGTACAGAATTACGTGTGGCCACAATTAAGCAATTAGCCGTAATATCTATGACACCACATGCCGAATATGAGCGCACTGAGTTTGACGTTGCGTGCGGTCTGGTTACAACCAGACCTATATAAGTACCTAACAATGTGTAAAATGAAACTTACTGTTAGTGCATTTGATATTATGATTATTAGATAGGTTCTGATTGTGTCCTTCATATTGTAGGTAGTATCAATACATACTATAAAACTGTAATAAGTACCTATTATTTTTAAAAAGAGTAACCATGGAGATTATTGCCCGTTCTTCCCTATAGGAAGCTAATTTTGGAATGGGCAACTAGAATCAAACTTATTAATTTTGACTTCGACTTTGACCGTTGTTCTTGATGCCGAATATAATTAACTTGTGTAAATATACAGATTTTTTTATAATTTCCTAAAAAAGAGGATGTTCTCAATTAGCTGGAACCTTTGTTATGTATGTTCACCGATTTTCCAAAGATACCTGGACTGATTTCCAATATTCTTTTTTATCCCATTTACAGACATTACAAACTATTGAACTACAGAATTACGTGTAGCCACAATTAAGCAATTAGCCGTAATATCTATGACACCACATGCCGAATATGAGCGCACTGAGTTTGACGTAGCGTGCGGTCTGGTTGCAAACAGACCTACATAAGTACCTACTGAATGGCACGTTTCAGTGTGTAAAATGAAACTTACTATTAATGGTGCATTTGATAGCATAATAGGGTCTCATTGTAAGTCCTTTGTTTTTGGTGTTAGATAGAATTCAGTCATCTAGGTAGTATGTTATTTTGTTTTTAACCAATTTCCCAATAAAGTTCTCGATTCGTAGGATTTTTTTATGTATGTTCACCGATTGCTCAAAGAATCCTGGACCCATTATCAACAATTTTGTTACTTTTACAACAATTTTATTTACAAACAAACTAATCTAATACATACATTGTGGTGATCCACCTTCATTGAGCCAATTCGTTAAGTACTTATAATTGGCTTTATTAGTTTTAGCCCCGGTCTCTTTTCATAGAGATTAGGAATGAGGGTAAATCATCAGGTTTGCTCAAGGCAAATTGCCGATTTCAGACTTTTCAAGTCCAGGATTCCTCATGACGGTTTCCTTCGCATATACTCAGCCACTGGTTTCTCAGATATAATTATAATGTGCGTGTAACTATGAAAAGTAATTATTAGGGTTCCGTACCCAAAGGGTAAAACGGGACCCTATTGTTTTCGCTCCTCTGTCCGTCCGTCCGTCCGTCCGTCCGTCCGTCCGTCTGTCACCAGGCTGTATCTCATGAACCGTGATAGTTAGAGAGTTGAAATTTTCAGAGATGATGTATTTCTGTTGCCGCTAGAACAACAAATACTGAAAACTAGAATTAAATAAATATTTCGGGCGGCTCCCATACAACTAACATGATTTTTTTGCTCAGTTTTGCTCGATATCCATAAATATATATAGAATATTAGTTTGGATGGTACGGAACCCTACGTGCGCGAGTCCGACTCGCACTTGGCCGGTTTTTTTTGTATATGTTTTATTCCTGTTTACCTTATTCCACGTTATCTATGTTATAGTATAGATTTTTAGTTAATCCCCGATTTCGCAGCTCTCAGGCTAGACTAATCTGTAGCAATATACTAAGATAATATTCCGTCACAGGTAGAGCAACAGTTCGGCGCCAGGCAATATCCTGCCTCGCTTGTTTGCTGTTCCCTATTGTCTGCACTCTAATGCACTTAAGTTTGTGCTCGCGGACAAAAATTGTTGACCCACTTTTGATAAATATTTATTTCGTATTCGGAGGTACAATAAAGCTTATTTAAACCTCATACAATACATCTGAAACTATTAGATTTTTCTAGAATTCTATCAAAGCTAAAGCAAAAATTCAAGGTAGCACAACGAAATAATAATTAACTAAGTAAGTAAAATAAATTTCGAACAAAAAATTAAACAAGCGAAAAATTAATTTCACAAAATTACAAGCCCGGCTTTCTATTCTAAAAACACTTTGGACAAAAGCTATACAATTTTATGGCCGCCAGTGTATCAGAGTAATTCGAGTGTGCAGGCATCAAAAACGGCCGAGTTATTATGAGCCCTGTACCCGTAACACTTAATTAAAATTGTGTTCCTTATTGCCAACGAGAAAATTATTCCATTATGCTTTAAGCTGAAAATGCTTGTTACAAAAAGAATTTCATGTTCACCCACTTTTATTTTGCGGTTGCATAAATGTAATGCATTTTGCAGTTTTTAATTTCAAGTTTTCGTTGTAGTAGTTCCGAAGTATAGGTGGTATGATTTTAGAAATATATAGTTTTAAATCATTGGTAGTTCTTTTTTACTGGAAAACAAATTAAGAAGAGTGATCGTATCAGTTTCACACAAAAAAAATAACCGTACTGTAAAACGCCTTAACCAATATTTTCCATTAAAATAGCCTTTATAATGCCAACTTAACCTAACATTGCCTTGGGCAGAACAAAATAGATACAATAATACGTTTAAAGACTAACTCTTTAGATACGCGCTCGCTGAAAACCGCTTTATCTTCCCTGCCCCTGCGTTGTGGTAAGTAGTTGTTTGAATTTAGCCTCCATTATTTGGCTAAAGTTTGTTTTGTTAGCTAAATTAAAACAGGACTGGAAACCCTAAACAAAAATGTTTAGGCTGCTTGTGCTCGGCTGTTGTAGAAATGTTTTTAATCTCACTCTTCTCTTAAATTTGTGGTTAAATTGACTTTTGAAGGTGGCAAAGCAATTTCTTGGCTTTAAAAATAAGATTTTTGTAAATGTTTCTTATTCCATCCTCCGAGCCTTTTTCCCAACCATGTTGGGGTCGGCTTCCAGTCTAACCGGATTCAGCTGAGTACCAGTGCTTTACAAGAAGCGACTGCCTATCTGACCTTCTCAACCCAGTTACCCGGGCAACCCGATACCCCTTGGTTAGACTGGTGTCAGACTTACTGGCTTCTGACTACCCGTAACGACTGTCAAGGATGTTCAATGACAGCCGGGACCTACAGTTTAACGTGCCATCCGAAACACAGTCATTGGTGTCTAAGATATACTTAGAAAGTACATACAAACTTAGAAAAGTTGCATTGGTACTTGCCTGACCTGGGATCGAACCCGCGCCCTCATACTTGAGAGGCTAAACGAAACCACTGGGTAACTGAATCACAGTCACACTGTTAAACAGGAACTTCCCGTAAACCAGCGCATACCTACTTACATCCTGTCACCCTCTAACACAGCATGGAGGAAGCTGCTTATAAATAGTTCAAAAAATATGCTCATGACTGGACTTTACAACGATATAATCCTCTAAAAATCACACACGTCACGCCAAAATTTAGAAAGAAACTATTGCCATCTTCCAAATATTTTTCTAACGCACCCAAACGCAAATAGCTACATACTCTCCAGCAACCCATACCTGCACCGACCACCAACCTTCATTGTGCTAGTGACAAACTACACGAGACGTTTAATAAAAGCAGCCTTGAGAAATGTGCCCGCGTCCGAGCCCCTTTGTAACATCGCCATTTGTAAAATACGAGGAATAAAATATTTTCTTAGAGGCCGGTATGCGTTCAAGTAAACAAAGGTAAAAGGAATTGTTACCGTTCTCTTTTTTAAGATATTTGACTTGATGAGGATTTTCGCTGTTTAGGTTATTGCTTTTTTTTTGGGAGTAAATGTTGTTTTTTTTTATGATTTGGAGTCGTATTTCTGTAGTGAGGATATATTTTTATGGCAGTCAATGATAATGCAAAAGTTATTTTGAATCTGTTGTATAGGAAATATACTATGGTAAAGTAGGTTTCATCACTCCTTTCACTTAATAGTAGCTGCTGTAAATATAAGTCAAATCACCAGTGAAGCAACCAGAGCCTGACACAAGTCTAAAGAAAACTGCTGGCAGGTGGATAAACCACATCCAAGCAAGTATAAAACTTTAACAAAGAATACCACCAACAGGCCTTTTCATCAAAACATAAATAATTTCATATCCTCATAAAACCTCGCTACACACAATAATTCTGAAGATGTGCATCATACTTCAACTTCTTCAAACATTCGCAGAGCATCGTAAAAGGAAAAGTTGTTCGTATCTAAAACTCTTGAAGTCTCTTCACCCGTTTATTCCCAGAATATCGTACGAAGAAGTGGTCTTGCACTCATTAGGGAACGCATGAGCAACTCCTTGACGCTCCGGTGGAAACTAGGTCGGTTAATATCAGGAACAGACAATTAAGATGGGGATATTAAGATAGTACCTATTGTTGTAGTGAGAAGCAAAAGTGGGTCATTTTTGGGGTGGTAGGTGGGCGAAGTTAATATTTTTAAAATTATTTGTTAATGACTTTTTTAACTTGATGGTTTTGGTAATTTTTCGCCATAATTTTACAAAACAACCACGCTTTGTTATCAAATATACGACATTCATTCTACATACATCTGGAAACCCACACACCTCTTTAGAACGTAGCAAAAGCTCTTAAAACAGCAAAGTACCTAATTCATTGTTGAAAGAGGTTCGTACAGAGGAATTCCACTTTATTTGCGCCCAGAAAACACGAATCCATTGGCACGTTTTAGGCACATAGCAGCCTCAAGGTACACAAACAACATCCCATTCGGCAATTCTTCGCTAATTTCGTGCACACGTAAACGCATTTCACCGTCCTCATTTCACTTAACACTGCGAACGATCTAAAATACGTTCCCACACATTCGTTCATGTAAATACGGAGGTCTGGGTCCTCACGTTCGGTAATAAATGCAAATTGGCTCCAACTCTCGATTCGCGGAGTAAAACTTTTACGCTGTAGTGGACCGAGTTTCCCGAATTCACTCCTGATACGAATATTTCGTTCCAACTATTAACTAGTGAGGGTGAAATGAGCCGATTGGATCAATTGCTTTTTGTTTTGATTTCGAGATTGGAATGTGACGTACTGTTGAAGTGTTTTATGCAACTTGTGAATATTATATAGTTTATGGCTATAAAATATGACATACCATCATTGTTTTTACATGGGTTATTGGTTCTGCAGTATACTCTGCATATACAAAGCACATAGATAAGTATATATAGCGAAGTCTTTATATAGAAAACTTCTCTCAAGAGCAGCGCTTGCCTCATATATGTTTAAGTATCATACAAAAAGGGGAGCTAATTGCAATCAACGAGGCATACATAAAAGGTCTATGATAAATTAAAAATAAACTTAGCGATATTTTTCTTGACCGGGGAAATTAATAAGTGCTAGCGTTTTAATTAATGTTAAGGTTTAAATAGTTACTACAAATAAAGGTTAGTAGCTCAATTGGTTATTATTATTAAGTTAATAAAGCTTATTGCATCAAGTAATCGTCTTATTTGCAAGAGCGTTTAAAGGGGTTGTTCTTCCTACCTTTAATTTCAATAACACATTGAAGAAAATACAACTTAAAATACTGAGTAATTAATTACGTAAAATATCGACACACAACATACTTTATCAAGGGATATGTATGACTTAGGTACTGTTACTGTTACAGCCTTTTTATCGTCCCACTGCTGGGCACAGGCCTCCTCTCACCCGGAAAAGGGTTGAGCATTAATCTCCACGTTTGCTCAATGCGGGTTGGTGATTTCAGACTATTATAGTCCAGGTTTCCTCAAGATGTTTTCCTTTACCTTTTTATCAAGCCATTGGTGTCCAAGATATACTTAGAAAGTACATACAAACTTAGAAAAGTTGCATTGGTACTTGCCTGAACTGGAATCGAACCCACCTCCTCATACTTGAGAGGTTGGTTCTTTACCCACTAGGCCACCACGACTTTTTTTGGCTTGGCTTAACCTACATTTAGAATTGTTCCTAATTATTTTTATGATCGCACCTTCCTTCAAAAGAATCAACCTTCTTCCAATTTCCCCCCTCTCTCCCTCTTGGTTCAAGCTGTTTATTTCTGTAACGTTAAATTGCAAGAGAGTAGTAGTAGCTAGTTATAATAGGGGTATAATGAACTCACTAAAAGCATAGTTAATGTATTAACTGCACTCAAAACACCGTAGAAAAATCTACACAACATCCTACTTCCAAAAAATCTGCTAATTTCCCATAAAAAAATTTGTAGCACCCTCAATAACCAGTAATCGGACTCACGTGCTTGGGTACAGAGACTAGTAGTCATTAGTCGGCATCAAAGTCAAAGTCAAAGTCAAAATCATTTATTAAAATAGGCTAATACGATTAGCACTTTTTAACGTCAAAAATTTTACAAGAATGACAGCACCCCCAAAACGCCCCCCTTTCACCACTTCCTAGCAACACAGCTGTCTATTACAATTTAATTATTACTAATTTATTTTACAATTATACAATTCAATTTCATCAATTATTAATTTAAAACACCGAAAAATACAAAATAAAATAAAGCACTTTTGTTCCACTTCAGAGCTGCCATCTGCGTTTATCTGTGAAATATTCATTAACATTATAATATGCCTTTTTAACAAGAATTTCTTTGATTTTGTTTTTATAAGAACTGTCCGTTAATTCCAACAGATGAACCGGAATTCTGTTATAAATGCGTACACAAAGCCCCACAAATTAACCGTGCACCTTATGTAGACGATAATTAGGTGCGGTTAACTTATGTTTATTTCTAGTATTAAAATGATGTACGTCGCTGTTTTTACTAAATGAATCTAGGTTTTGCCTTACGTACATTACATTGGCATAAATGTATTGAGACGCCACAGTCAGAATACCAATATCCTTAAACCTTTCCCTAAGGGAGACTCTAGCACCAAGTTTGTATATAGCACGGACAGCGCGCTTCTGTAGTACGAAAACATTCTCGATATCGGCAGCATTGCCCCACATAAGAATTCCGTAGGACATGATGCAGTGAAAATAGCTAAAGTACACTAAACGCGCCGTGGCTACATCGGTGAGAGCTCTTACTTTCCTGACAGCGTACGCAGCAGAGCTTAATTTACCCGTGATGCCAGTTATATGCTCACCCCATTGAATTTTGGAGTCTACTGTTATCCCTAGAAAAGTCGTAGTATGTACCGTTTCAAGTTCCTCATTGTTCAAAATTACACCGGGACCGAGATTTTTTACATTGGGCAAAGCAAATTTAATACATTTTGTTTTCTTCGTATTCAAAACTAAATTATTGGCTGTAAACCATTGCGTTACTAGTGAAAGACAAGAATTCACGTCATCAAAATCTACTCTATTCCTATCAACTTTAAAAATTAGAGACGTGTCATCAGCAAACAATACTACATCACACAATGATTTTAAATAATATGGCAAGTCATTAATGTATACAAGAAACAAAAATGGACCTAAAATCGACCCTTGCGGTACGCCCAAACGAACGGGTAGATTGGAAGATTTGACACCATTAACGTCAACACATTGCATTCTACCGCTTAAATATGAGCTAATAACACTAAGTGCGCTGTCTCTAATACCATAATACTTTAGCTTCTGGGTAAGCGTTTCATGTTGGACGCAGTCGAACGCCTTAGAAAGATCACAGAATACCCCGATAGCATTCTGTGACTTCTCCCACGCACTGAATATATGTTTCAGGAGAGCAACTCCGGCATCCGTTGTGGAGCGACCCTTTGTAAAACCGTATTGTTCCGCATGTAAAATATCACGTTCGTGGCTCAGCCGCCATTTTAATCACAAGTCATTTTATTACAAGATCGAAGATTATCCTTATTGCAAGAACGCATAAGAGATGCGCTTGCTACAGTTTATTTCAATACTAAAGAAAATTCGACTAGTGTGCATTTCAAAAATTAAGGAAAACAGATCCGGTTGAATGTTTTTTTTTATGATTTCACTTTCTTTCAATCGTCCCTCCACCCCACTGTGTGTTTGATCTGTTTCCTCTATAATCTTAACTTGCTAGAGAGTAGAATTAAGGAGCCAGTTGTATAACGTTCTCTTTGCAAGCATATGCAGCCACTTCATCATCATCATCATCATCATCTCAGCCATAGGACATCCACTGCTGAACATAGGCCTCCCCCTTAGATCTCCACAGATACCTGTTGGAGGCGACCTGCATCCAGCGTCTTCCGGCGACCTTTATAGGTGCACCTACTTATATGCAGCCACTTGAATCAACCTAAAAACTAAACTACACTTTTAGATTTCAGCTAATTTCCCCATAAAAAAATCTGTTGGACCCTCAATAATCGGTAGGTAATCGGACTCACGTGCTCGTGTACAGAGACTAGCTGTCATTAGTCGGCATCACGCCCGCGGCTCAGTCGCCATTTTAATCACGGCTAATAAGCGCACTCGCGGTAATGACATGAAGTTTGAACGTCACCGTGACGGGGTTGGATTTTTATTATTGTGTATGGATTTTTGTGAAAAGTTGTGAATGTGGTACTGAATTTTAATTTTTTCTTGTGTAAATGGGGACTGCAGAATTTTCATTGTTATACTTAATTATGTCGTGAATCAATGAATACTTGGTTTAATTCTAATAATTGACGTTGTTCTTGCTGTCCAGCAGCTGCGCATGTACTGAATTAGCTTCAACCCAAATTCCATGTGAGCCACTCCATGCACCCGATTATAAAGTAGCCTGCAGCCTTACTCGATTAATGGGATATGTAACACTGAAGTAAATTTTTCAAACTTCCTGAGGTTAGCACGTGGAAATAAACAAACTCTTCAACTATGTAGATGACAACTACCCCACAAATTGACCACAGAATCATAGGAAACTCCTTGTTGACCAATGACCATACCATACCTAACAATTTCTAGTTGAAATCTCCATACAAATCATGCAGCTGGCATCGTCAATACATTTGAGGCTCCGGGCTAGTCCGCATACATTCTATTTGTGAACCGTGAAGCGTGAACTTGCAGCCGCTTACAGATGTGGGTGACAATCATTGTTGGGGATGTGGGGATATTTTGGGGTTGGGGTTAAGGATATTATTTGATAAAAGTAAGATCTAGTTGTTAGCTATTTACTTCTCCATCAGAGTTGTTTAGTTTGTTTTTTTTAAGATTTTTTGTCCAGGTTTGTTCAAAAGTAAGTACTCGTGCATGAAACTTTTAGGTGTTTAATTATGCTTATTTGTTGCTTTTAGTGAAAAATTACCTAAATAAAAGTACGATCATTTTATATAATTTCTTTTTAAATTATATACCTGTTGAAGCTCAACTATGTTTGGAATATATTTATGTGTACGCAACATCCTCTTTTTTTTATTTTACAAAAGATCAAAAGCACAATACTTACCGCGAACACGGCCGATCATGTCGCGATATCGTAACAGCGCATATTAATTCGATGAAAGCGTTACGTGTGCGCTTGCTCTACCAATAAACACCACTAAATGCTTGAAGTTCTGAGCTTGAAAAAATATGCTGTTCGTGACTTAAAAAAATATATTTGTTTTACTTTTTGGGGAAATTAAAAGCTTAGGTTTAAAATTCGGTATTTTTGCTATGATATTGCTCTGCTGACAAAATACTATGCCAATAGGTTTGTAGCTACTGAAATAAAGTATCCATATGGATGCAAAACTCCTAGGAAATTCTCCTTCTTATTTTATTATTCTTATTCAGTTAATAAGTAATATAAAATAACTTAATTATTTTCTCACCATTCAAAGAATTATAAACTTCAAAAACACTTATAATTCTTAACTTGAAAGCAACAAGGCGAGTTTGGAGTACCTCGAGTTAAGTATCATTTATTTTAACAAGTTTTAGTGAAAAAGTTGTATACTGTAGCTTTTAACCAAGGTAATAGAGTTGGGTTAAAACCGAGCTGGCTTTTAACATTTTGTTCTTTGCATACAGGTTGAAAAACCTTTAACCATCTGAGTGGTGTACTTATTAAAGTTTAAAATATCTACGTAATACAGGTGTAATTATGTTTCTTGAGATCTTATTTTAAAATATTTAACATTTCAGTATATATTTTTAACAAACAAACAAAGTTTTCCTCTTAATAATATTAGTATAGACTAGCCGTTTTCCCGCGGTTTCATGCGCGTCCCGTGATAAAATATAGCCTATGTTACTCGCAGATAATATAGCTTTCTAATGGTGAAAGAATATTTAAAATCGGTCCAGTAGTTTTTGAGTTTATCCATTACAACCAAACAAACAAACAAAGTTTTCCTCTTAATAATATTAGTATAAGTATACTATAGATAATAATGTCGGTTTTGTGTCGCCATTTCATTAAGTTGTCACAAAAGGGCTTCAGCGTGTTGGCTTCGGCACCACGTTCACCTTCCAAAAATCCGGGACTCTGTAGTCCCGTGGTCGGGTAGAGACATACAAGATAATAATAATAAAAAAACAATTCTATGAAAATGCGTAATCGAGAAAGAAAAGGTCAGGCGCGTAGTGATTCGAGAAGGAGGAGGCGGAACGCCAGAGAGTTCGCACCTCTCATCCCGGCCGCCGCGCTGGACCAGGTAGACACCATGGGCGCCGGGTGTCGCGAGATGACTCCCGGCCACCGTAGGCGTGGGTCTGTGGGCGGTGAGTTCGGGTGGCTCATCGTCCCTCTGTCTTTCTAGACGACAGACCCGTGTCGACGGCGCGCGTTGTTCCACGCGCTCCTCAAAGAGATGTCAGCAACCCCAGCGGGGCCCAGCAGGGCCAAGGCCTGCCGGGGCTGCGGGTTGTTCGAAAGAGATACCGCGGCCCTGGTACATAAAAGGCCTATGACGGAACACGACGATTTTAGTCAGTAAGAGTCTGACACTCCCTCACCGCTGCTAACCCACAGCGGGAGGGGTCATTTGATGATTTTACGTCGATAAAAAAAAAAAAAAAAAAAAAAAAAGGCGCGTAGTGATAAAAAAAATTACCGTCTTACAAAGGACAATGGGCACTTTGTTTGGGATTTGGTACCCGCTCCAACAGTAACGTATGATATATCATTAGAAAGGTATTTACGTGAAGAATTATAAAAACTATGGGGCTTGCCTCAATTAGCTGTCCGATCCGAGTAACGATAAAAATTGAATCGTCATACAAGTATATCATCCATATAAGCAAAGTCATTAAAAGGCATACTTATGTCGTCAGTGTAATAATTTTTAACTCAGTTAATAGACATCTTACATTGTTTGAGATACACTCTATTATAATCTAAAGGTTGTAATCTATGGAGTCATACTACGGAAACACAATCGTCATCTGATTTGACAAAAGTTCAAAACATTTCTTCATTTTCTTTCTTCATTCATCTTTTTTTAAGAAGAAATTCAATCATTATCTCAGCACCTCTTGAGGAGCAATATTGAGTCGTACACATCGTAAAGTCGGGAGACGATGTTAACATAGTACATACTATGTTAACATTGTCATCATAGTACATCCTAACTAATATTATAAATGTGAAAGTAACTCTGTCTGTCTGTCTTTCTGTCTGTCTGTCTGTCTGTCTGTCTGTCTATTCTTCACGCCTAAACTACTGAACCGATTTATGTGAAATTTGGTACAGACATAGTTTGGAACTTGAGAAAGGACATAGGATAGTTTTTATTACAAAAAATATAAAAACAAAAAATTATTCCGGACATATAGCGCCATCTATTGGTCAAACCAAAAATCTGCCGAAGTCCCTATTCCACGCGAACGAAGTCGCGGGCAAAAGCTAGTAGGTACTATGTTAACATCGTCTCCTGACTTTTCAACCCTAATGATAAGACTGATGCTGGCTGCTAATATGGTGGATGTTAATAATACAACACACGACAAGAAAAAGAAACATATTATTTGTAACGGAACGTTACATGATTTGTAAATGCTAGTCTTTGTTTGTGCGCGGGTTAGGAACGCGCGGAATGAACGGAACGAAGGATTTTGATCGATGCAGCGGCGGGCGTGAGCGCAGCGCCGCATTGACATTCGCTCGCTGGTCGCTTCTAGACTGGTGTGTGCGTTGACCTCCTACCAAATTCCGTCGTGGCAAGCGCCCTAGCAGACACGGCCGTTTAATTTTGAAAATTAATTTTATTAAATCAAGTGATTCAGTATATTTGTTGTGTGGAAATCCCGAATTAGGGTAAGTTTTGAATAGCACACGAATTCATATCATTCATGCAGTTATTTCTAGCTTTGTGCTTCACTTTGTCTTTATTTGCAGCTTTTCATATTTCAATTTGTATTTCTGTGTACCGCTGTGCTTATTCTTGCCGTATTGCTAGTTTTAGATGGCTTAATCTACAACTTATAGCTGGCAATAGTTAAGAAAAGCATTAGCAAATTACAAAAAAATGTTGCGTCATTCTAAATTCGAAGTACCTTCAAGTGTTAATAATTTTTTCCAAATTAAAATTTTAAATATTTTTTTTTACTTTCGTAACTGCCACAACCGTTAATTCTGTTTGATTCTATTTTCTTTTATATTTTTTTAATTGTTAATTCTGTTTAATTATATTTTCTTTTCTTTTTTTTTCATTGTTGTAAACTCCGTTCTGTAGTACCGCCACGTCAATGCTACTACATTTAGATAGGTAACTCATCCTCGTTGTCGTCGGTGGTACTCCAGCACGGAAGTTATTAGGCCGAGTTCTGATTAGCTCGAACGGTGATTCCAGGTTTTTCCACCCGGCTATAAGACGCCAGCAGCAGCAGCCTCGTGTTCGGTTCGTTACGAGCCGAGGTCTCGCCGACGCGATAGCTTCGTGCAGCACCGCGTGCACGTCCGCACCTTCTCCATACCTGTGACGTCACCGTACAGCACCGCAGTACATCTCGGCCTACTTCCATCTTCGGCCAGCGGCGTGATTTCGCCGCCACTACAGGGGGAGTACCTATCCCTGCAGAAGTGACTTCAGACAAAGTTAAACTCACGACCCACAAATTTTTGTGTGCCTCCGGCTGTGGTTTTTTTCTGTACATTATACATTTTTTAAAAGGTACACACCCGTTTTTTTTTATTTCTATCACCTCGTAGGTGGGAATCAAACGGGTGGAGGTTACACTGGCGCCCAATTACGTGGTTTTGTCTGTTATCGCTTCTGTAGTTAGTAGTTAGTTATTGTACGGTGAGTGGGTATTTTGTTTTTTTATTTTTGTAAAACGCTTTGTGTTTTTATTTTGCAGCAACTGGATTGAAGTCTTATATTCAATTAATTTCAGTTATTATAGTATATTGTTTTAACGTAAAAACGAATTTCTTTTTTATACAAGGTGTCGAAATTTTTTTTTTTTTTATACAGTGTGTCAAATTTTTTAATTTTTTTTTTGGTTTTATATTCTCTCGGCCGCTTAAGGAATTGATTCCAACCGTTTTTTCATCATTTTTTTTCTTAAAACTACCTTCACGCCAGTTGCAAACTTTTTTATTTTTTTATTGTTTAATGTTTTGTCTTTTGTTCGCAATTTTAGTTTTTTTCTTTCTTTTAATTACTTATTTACACAGCGTTCTGTTAAATTAGACTGCAACGGAACGGAGTATTTTCATTAATTCATAAAATTTTGTGTGCTATTTACAACTTACTTCTATTTTGGTATTTTAATTTATTCTTAGTTAATATGGCATACCCTATTAGGTACTTATCCTTGCAAAAGTCGGAATTAGAATACGAGGTAGCCGTGCGAGGTGAAACCCCAGCTAATACTGTGGCAGAACTTAGGCGGCAGATTTGCAAGCTAAGCCAACTTTTCTTGTCTGAGGACATATTATGTTCACATCTCGACCCTCTTGACGATTTAAATAGTTGTTTGGAAATTTTAAATAAAATTAAGGCTAGCCTTGAGGTAGATACCCAGGATAAAAATGTTTTAGGGCGAATTGAAAATCTTTTCCATCATCTTTACCATAGACTAAACAGAATCAGTCATCATCATCATCCTCCGAGCCTTTTCCCAATCATGTTGGGGTCGGCTTCCAGTCCAACCGGATTCAGCTGAGTACCAGTGCTTTACAAGAAGCGACTGCCTATCTGACCTCCTCGACCCAGTTACCTGGGCAACCCGATACCCCTTGGTTAGACTGGTTTAAACAGAATCAGTAAGGATGATAAATTCATGGATGTGCATACGGAATGTACGAACATGTTTAGGGAATATTATGAAGCGTTAACTTCGTTAAAGGCTAGGAGTATAGACCCGCTCATTTCTATTCCACATTCCGACGCGCTAGTTACGCCTGAGAAATTGAACATTTCCGTGAATTGCGAAGGAAATGTTAAAAGTTCAGAGCTAGCCAAACTAAAATATGATGGCAAGTCTTGCGTGCGTGCTTTTATCCAGCGAGTCAACGAATTTAGTGTTGCTCGTAATATTACAAACGCAAAGTTGTTAGCATTTGCGACGGAAATTTTTGTGGACGATGCACTCCACTGGTTTAGAAGCGTGAAACAACAGGTGTCTTCTTGGGATGAACTTGTTGTCCTTCTACAACAGGATTTCGATAAGGCGGATTACGATTACCTCTTACTTTCTGAGATTCGGTCTAGGACTCAGGGGGCCAAGGAAAACATAACCATATACCTATCTATTATTTCAGGAATGTTTTCACGCTTGTCGAGGTCTTTAGTAGAGGAGGATAAATTAGAAATAATTTTACACAACATTAGACCGTGTTATGCTAGCACTCTGGCCTCTGCATCTCAGATCACTTCGATAGACCAGTTACGAATTCTTTGTAGGAACTACGAAAACGTGCAATCACGCATGGCACAGTTTCGAGAACCTTCCGCTGCCACTTCTGATACGTTAGCACCTGAGTTCGCGTACAAACAAAGAACTGATTTAGCCTCCAAACAAAATTATAATAGTAACAATAAAATAGAGTTCAATAAAACAAATTTGAATAATAATAAACAAAATTTTAATAATAATGTCAATGAAAAATATTTACATGCCTTAAATCCTGATTCAGCCCCTGGTGCAAAATTGCCGTATTGTCCTAGATGCCGTAATAATTCGCATAGCCTCAGGGATTGTCAAAATAAAGAGATCATGTGTTTTAAGTGTGGTCACAAGGGTGTCAAGAAACCAGATTGCCCAAATTGTAACAAAGTTCAAATTTCAAAAAACTAAGTATGCAGAATTGTCTCGAGTCAGCCTCGTTAGCAGGTCGCTTTGATAAAGAGGATTGGGACAATTGGTTGAAAACGATTAAGTTGTTCTTCAACAGTTATAAAATTTCGTCAATTCTGCATACTAAGCCTTTGGGTGATTCGCGACCATACGTTAATATTAAAATTAACGACATCACAGCTTCTGGCCTCCTGGACTCCGGGGCAGCTATTACAATATTAGGGAATAATTCCCATAACACGTTACTCAGTCGTGGGCTTAAACTATGTACTGATGATACACCTTCGATAGTAGCTGCAGGTGGTCAGATACTTAAGAGTATTGGCTACATAAATGTTCCAGTGCACTTAGAGGACCAATTTCATATTATTAAATCTTATGTAGTTCCAGAAGTTCAATCATCGCTTATTCTAGGGATTGACTTCTGGCGCGCCTTTCATTTGTGTCCGAAATATTTAGGTTCTGTAGATTGTTCAAACAATTCATTAGTAGATTTAAATAGCAATAATCACACCACTTTTATTCAGTCTTATGATAGCTTAGATGCGTCTCAACGTGCTATTGCTGATAACGTTGTTGAGCAATTTAGGGACATTTCATTTGAGATTAAAGGCTTAGGTCGTACGAACCTTTTAACCCATCGCATCGATACCGGCGATTCTCCTCCAATTCGACAAAGATATTATAGGCTTTCTCCTGAGAAGCAGAAAATTCTTGTCGAACAGGTGGATGAGATGTTGAAGCTAGATGTGGTGGAGTACTGCGAAAGCGCCTGGCAGTCTCCGGTTCTCCTCGTCACAAAGAAGAATGGCCAGCCTCGTTTTTGTCTCGATAGCAGAAAGTTAAATTCAGTTACGAAGCGAGATGCCTACAACTTGCCATACATTGCCGAAATTTTGGATAATCTGCGCGACGCTCGTTTTCTTACTAGTTTAGATTTATCCAAGGCTTTCTGGCAGATTCCGATAGCGGAGGAGGACAGGGATAAGACGGCTTTCTACGTCCCAGGTCGAGGAACTCTTAGATTTAAAACCACGGCCTTTGGCTTGACAAATGCTCCCGCTACACAGCAGCGTCTTGTAGATAAGCTTTTAGGTAACATAGATCATCGAATATTTGCTTATCTAGATGATATAATTATTGTTAGCAATAGCTTTGAAGAGCATGTTTCCCTTCTACTTCGCGTTTTGGATAAATTACGTAAAGCAGGCCTCACAGTCAACTTGAGTAAGTGTGAGTTTTTTCGAAGTCAACTCAAGTATTTAGGTTACGTAGTTGATGCGAATGGGTTGCGAACCGATCCAGAAAAGGTTGAAGCCATTCTCAATTACCCAACTCCTAGTAATCGCAAGGAGCTAAAGCGATTTCTAGGCACAGCTACTTGGTATCGTAGGTTCGTTCCCAACTTTAGTACAATTGCAGGGCCACTCAACAAGTTGACTTCCAACAAAAAGAATACTCCACCATTCAAGTGGACTGATGAGGCAGAAATCGCATTTAAAAAATTAAAAGAATGCTTAGTTTCTGCGCCCGTTCTTTCCTGCCCTGATTACAATCTTCCTTTTGAGGTGCATACGGATGCAAGTAACTATGGGATAGGCGGTATGCTCACGCAATCTATTAACGGAAAAGAGCACCCCATAGCTTACATGAGCAAGTCACTCACGGCGGCAGAAAAGAACTACAGCATAACGGAGCGGGAGACGCTGGCAGTTCTCGTGGCATTGGAGCATTGGCGATGTTATTTGGAGAATGGGAAAGTTTTCACTGTGTACACAGACCATAGTGCGTTAAAGTGGTTCCTTTCATTAAATAACCCTACGGGAAGGCTCGCACGTTGGGGTGTGCGTTTGTCTTCATTTAATTTTGATATAAAGCACCGTCGAGGTGTCGACAACATCATCCCGGATGCGTTGTCTAGAGCTGTTCCTGTTTCTTCTATGGTTACTGCTAATTCATTCGCGACTTCTAGTGATGCTTGGTATACCAACATTTATAATAACTGTGTCACAAAACCTGAAAATTTTCCCAATTTCCAAATTAAGAATGGCACTCTCTTCCGTCTTAGTAAGAATAAGTGCTTGCTTACTAATGAATTTTCTTGGAAGGAAGTCGTTCCATCTGAGCTCAGGGAGAAGGCTATTGCGGATAACCACGACGAACCAACTGCAGGTCATTTGGGCATTTTTAAAACCTACAGGCGCGTTGCTCTTCGATATTACTGGCCGGGTATGCATCGGGATGTAGCAAAATACGTTGGTTCTTGTAGCACTTGTCTACAATATAAAGCTCAGAACCATGCTACTCTAGGTGAAATGGGACGCCCAAAGCAATGTTCTCGCCCTTACCAAATGATTTCGGTTGACTTAATGGGACCTCTTCCTACCACACGGAAACAAAATAGCTACATACTAGTAGTGACTTGTTGCTTTTCAAAATATTGTCACATCTTCCCAATTAAAAAAGCCACTTCTCAAATCATAGTTAAAATTATGGAAGAACACATATTCCTTGTTCATGGTGTTCCTCAAAGTATTTTCATGGATAATGGTACCCAATTTGTTAGCGGTCATACTCAAGATTTGTTTAGGGAATATAAAATACCGAACGTTTTTCTTACACCAAAGTATACCCCCCAAGTTAACACTGTTGAGCGGTATAACAAAACAATAATTACTTGCATTTCAACTTTCGTGGATGGTGATCATCGAACATGGGACTTGTTCATTCCAAAAGTACAATTTGCAATAAATAATTCGGTCAACGAAGCCACCGGATTTACACCTTCATTTCTAGTTTTTGGACGAGAAATAGTATTATGTGGTTCGCATTATACAGATACGGACTTGGGTGATGAGGTTCTATTTCTTCCTCGCGATGTATATGCGGAGAACCTTGGATGCCTTAGTTCTATCTTTGACCAAGTCCAAAAATCCTTGTATCATGCTCATGCAAAAAATACGTCATATTATAATTTAAGACGTAAATCTTTCGAATTTAATATTGGTGATATAGTGTATAAACGTGCTTACGTTCTGAGCGATAAAGATAAGCACTTTAGTAAGAAGTTAGCTCCCAAATACATTAAATGCCGGGTCATTCAAAAGCTGTCACCACTTGTATATGTCTTGGAAGACATGTCCGGTAAAAATTTAGGGTCTTGGCATATTAAGGACTTGAAAATTTCTACCTTAAAATAAACACGATCTTTGTTACGATTCCCCTTTCACTATTAAACTTTTAAGATCTGTTACCAAAGTTAGTGACGACTAATAGTCGCTTGATTTTTTTTTGGTATGGTAGGACACGTCGCATGATTATAATATTGTGTGATGTCTGGTATGGTTGGTTCTGAGAGATGAGGCATGATTGAAATGAAAGCATGAATAAAAGGGTATTGTAACGAGTTTGTCATGCGGATTTTATTTTTAAAATAAAATCCTTATGAGGGACCGGGGGTAATGTAACGGAACGTTACATGATTTGTAAATGCTAGTCTTTGTTTGTGCGCGGGTTAGGAACGCGCGGAATGAACGGAACGAAGGATTTTGATCGATGCAGCGGCGGGCGTGAGCGCAGCGCCGCATTGACATTCGCTCGCTGGTCGCTTCTAGACTGGTGTGTGCGTTGACCTCCTACCAAATTCCGTCGTGGCAAGCGCCCTAGCAGACACGGCCGTTTAATTTTGAAAATTAATTTTATTAAATCAAGTGATTCAGTATATTTGTTGTGTGGAAATCCCGAATTAGGGTAAGTTTTGAATAGCACACGAATTCATATCATTCATGCAGTTATTTCTAGCTTTGTGCTTCACTTTGTCTTTATTTGCAGCTTTTCATATTTCAATTTGTATTTCTGTGTACCGCTGTGCTTATTCTTGCCGTATTGCTAGTTTTAGATGGCTTAATCTACAACTTATAGCTGGCAATAGTTAAGAAAAGCATTAGCAAATTACAAAAAAATGTTGCGTCATTCTAAATTCGAAGTACCTTCAAGTGTTAATAATTTTTTCCAAATTAAAATTTTAAATATTTTTTTTTACTTTCGTAACTGCCACAACCGTTAATTCTGTTTGATTCTATTTTCTTTTATATTTTTTTAATTGTTAATTCTGTTTAATTATATTTTCTTTTCTTTTTTTTTCATTGTTGTAAACTCCGTTCTGTAGTACCGCCACGTCAATGCTACTACATTTAGATAGGTAACTCATCCTCGTTGTCGTCGGTGGTACTCCAGCACGGAAGTTATTAGGCCGAGTTCTGATTAGCTCGAACGGTGATTCCAGGTTTTTCCACCCGGCTATAAGACGCCAGCAGCAGCAGCCTCGTGTTCGGTTCGTTACGAGCCGAGGTCTCGCCGACGCGATAGCTTCGTGCAGCACCGCGTGCACGTCCGCACCTTCTCCATACCTGTGACGTCACCGTACAGCACCGCAGTACATCTCGGCCTACTTCCATCTTCGGCCAGCGGCGTGATTTCGCCGCCACTACAGGGGGAGTACCTATCCCTGCAGAAGTGACTTCAGACAAAGTTAAACTCACGACCCACAAATTTTTGTGTGCCTCCGGCTGTGGTTTTTTTCTGTACATTATACATTTTTTAAAAGGTACACACCCGTTTTTTTTTATTTCTATCACCTCGTAGGTGGGAATCAAACGGGTGGAGGTTACATATTAACAAAACATACCTAAAGAAAAATATGTCACCCTAAAACTGATTAAGACTAGTTTACCACGGATTTTCCATCAGAAGATCATTTTATAGTTAAATATTATTGTTATCAAAAATTACGATACGATATATCTAGACCTCGGCGAAACATTACACTGTTGTGATGATTTTCCATTGTGTTCAAAATATTTGTTAAGTGACAATCTTCACTTCGAGTCCTTTATTTTGACAATTTATTTGAACGTGCGGCAAAAACATCGTTTTTACGACTTGAAGGAGTGCATACACGTTCCTGATCCATATCCGAAGCATAATAGAGACAAAAATATATAAATAAATGAAAGTCCGTCTAAGACGCTCACCCACGCGTGCCCAGCGCGGTGTCTATAGGCAAATCCCCCCCTGCTTGGCGTAGGTAGCAGACCATCAGTGGACATATTTCGGCTGTTACGACGACGATGGTGACGATGACGTCCGTCTTTGTAAAAGAACATGGTATCCATTATGAAAAATTATCGCCTTCTTTGTATCTAAGCCTCCAGGCTTGCAATAGTATTTAACTGGGCTACAGACTCCCAGTACTACTTTACCAATGTCACATATCCGAGCAGAATTTTGAGATTTTGAGGTGTTCCAGCTAAAACATTCCGTACCGGGACTATACACATTCTCAGCCTAAAATAAAAAGTCTAAAAAATACACTGAATAAAAACCGGAACAGTGATTGTCTTGATCAGGACATGCTTTTTCAGAATCAACAGTAAGTTTTTCGTAATGAATTATAGAAAGTGCATTCCTCTTTTTTCCTTCCAATATCTAAACTGAGATCTTGCCTTCTATAGGAAGCTTTAATGTGGTTCAAACCAGACTACATAATATGTAGTCTGAAAAAAGATATATTATATCTTTTTTATCATAAAATTATGGCCAGTGATTGTTGTCGAGTGTTAAGTCGAATGATAACTAAATCTTTTCTGAAAACACAACTAATCATTTTACATAGGTACTATCTTTAAACATACTGGCTTCCATGTACCTACACATTATGTGAAATTAAAAAAAATACCTGTTATTAAAACACGATAATCATTAAACATTAATTGATTGTAAATACTGAAAGACTTTCATCAAATACATAAGCTAGTTCTGCGTGAACTGCAAAGGTTTGCACAGTCTTTTTTTAAAGCAGTCGGTAGGCAAACATTCTAAGAAGGCCAAATTCCTTTTTTTTTTTTGTTACTTTACCAGTTTTTATTCAATACAGTGGGATTTAAGAACTACATCCACGTTGATGATTTATGAACATTACACATTATATTAGTCGATGTCACGCGAAATGGACAAGGATTTGGGACTAGTCGTCATAGTAAACATTTTTTGCCTTGCCAAGACCTACGCAATGGTACTAGAATCAACACTGTTGGACAGGGTACCAAAACGCCCATCGTCCTTTATGTCAATACCTAAGTATTTATTTTGTTATACGTATTAACTGAAAGTTTTTAAAGAATTTATGAAGCACTTATCATTCATGTTCACTGAGTCATGAATAAAGATACTTATATAATACTAGCTTCTGCCAGCGGTTTCACCCGCATCCCGTGGGAACTACTTCCTGTACCGGGATAAAAAGTAGCCTATAGCCTTCCTCGATAAATGGGCTATCTAACACTGAAAGAAATTTTCAAATCGGACCAGTAGTTCCTGAGATTAGCGCGTTCAAACAAACAAACAAACAAACAAACAAACAAGCAGTACATTACAATATACAACAAAAGTGTACCTCCCCATAAACCCACGACCTCATAACTTCAATCCACGCTTATCAGCGCAAAGCAAAAAATAAACAAAATAAAATTTACGATTCAAGGTCCATACTGACTACACAAAAAGTCTAACCTTTTGTTTTGCACCTTACCCGTGAAATGTAGTAAATAAATGCAAATTGTTAGAAGCACTCTCTTGGACCGTGGAGAACAAATGACTAAAGGAGATGGCATAACGGAAAATTTCCTAAGGAACGCGCGAAAATGCGGGTGTGCGAGGAACCTTACTGTCTTCACCGTTATACACCTTCTTTGGACCTGCCTATTTTTTGTAATACCAAAAATCGTCTTGAAGAACCAGAACTCTAGTTAATTCACTCGTAACTGATCGTTTCGGTAATGCCCATGCTACGTATTAGACCTAGATGAAGGTGCCTGGCTTACTTTTATTATGGCATCTCCGCTCATTGTTCCTTACTCCGTGGCTTGGGCCGTCTGACACCCAACCTTCTTTTGGTCCAGGGCTGGGTTGGTCCCGTTAATGTTTTAGCATTCGCTTTCGGATACATTTTGGGTGGATTCTAATTAGGTTAGGTAAATGTAGGTTTTGTTGCAAGGTTGGTAGTTTTTTTAGGGGATAGATTGTTGAAGATAGATGGTTCATAGAGTATAATTATGCCTAAGTACATATTATGCTATGTAGCTGTAGGTTTTTTAACCAAGTTTTCACTGTCCACAATGCAGACACAATAGTCAAAGAATCGGTGTGTAGGTATCACATTTAAGTTACTTAATTACGTTGCGTTAGAAATTTCAAAAATTCACTGACTTTGCACTTTAATGTTGGATCTATCGTATATGAGTCTTCATAGTAACAATAGATGCCTCATAAGAGAATAGTCATTTAGTCACAAACATCCAACGCTAGTCCGCCAAACCAATTACCCACATTAATATTATTTTGTTTTAGTAAAATTCTAAAACAAAATAATATTAAATGAAAACTGTTCTCTCCTTTTGTTATGGAAATGGCTTTTAGTGACAAACACTAGGATTAATTGCTTCTATTTCTATGAAAACTACACAGAAAATGTTATAGTAACAGTAATTTAATTTATGGCATACATTTGCAATATTCACTAGCGACTATGAATTATTTATAGTTGACACTTTTTGAGTGCTTAATGTTAATAATTCGGGATCAGCTTTTATGCGCATACCTACTGATAGAGTTCAAATAGATACATTACTATCTAATATTAAAATGAAGTAATTTTTTTATATAAAATGAAGCATACCTACTTTTTAAAATTAGGAGTATAAGAAAGATCGATTTTTATTAGAAGAAAGGTTTAGATAGTGACTAAGAGTACTAAAATCTGTAAATAAGGCTAATAAACTTTACCATAAAGATTCACTATAAAGGTTAATACAAATGAGAAACAACATAATAGAACAAATAAATTAAGAATTGAAGCACAATATTTTTTCAAATGTTTCAAAATCAAGTCTCCAATTTTACGCATTAAAAATAGTACGAAAATCTTAACCAACCTTTCAATACCCAATAATTGCAAACAAAACTGACCCAATTCACTATTTCAGCTCTATGGAGAACAAAATGACTAGCGGAGATGCCGTGATGGAAAAACGCCTAAGAAAGTAGCGCGCTAAAATGCGGATGGGACGTTACTGTTTTCGCTCTAATATGCCTTCTTTGGACCCCGACCATTTTTTATAATACCAAAAATCATTGACAGATGCCTCAAAGATCCTGAACGCCTCGCTAACTCACTTGTAACTGATCAATTTATCATGCCTATCTTACGAATTTGATCTAAAGAAGAAAGAAAGAAGGTGCCTGACCTACCTGCATTACGGCATCTCCGTTTATTGTCTACTCCGTGTACAGCTCCCTCACTTAGTCCGATTGGCGCTTTTGTTTTTTGCAAGGCGGCTAAGCAATCAGTAGAATAGGCAGACCTAATGTGTCAACATTAACAGGAGTGTTGGTAAAAGGGTGTCGGGGTGAGCTCGTAAATTCAAGCCGACGATGGCGGGTGTATTGAAAAGCTTACTGAAAATCTTGGACACGGTTCGTCGTTAAATATTATTGGCTGGTTTTTGAGGTGTGTTTAATGTAACTGTTGTTTTAACAGCTGTTTATTTCATTAATATTAAGATTTATTGTAGCTACAGTTAGCAGTAGCTAGCAATTTAGGTAGCCTGCCTACGTCAGGCTTTTTTGTAGGACAAATAAACGGGCCGATTTCTTGTAGGACTTTCTGCATTTCTTTTAGTGAACATACTAAGTCTCAGGTGAAACTTGAGTCGTCCACAGATAGAACAGCGTTGGTGATTCGCCGCTTTCCTACTTTATATTATCGAGCCGGGCTTTGTCATAATAGTTAGTTATTACTATGCCAGTTTAAAATAAATATTCAAAAACAATTTCTATATAAAAAAAAAATTGACTGACTTAAATTCATAAAAAAACTTTACGAACAAAATGAAAGCACCCCCTACAAATACTAAAGCAAAATACTTAGGTACAAGCTAAACTAAATTCCTCAATATCGAGTTGCCAAGTCCTGAGCAATCGTCGGAAACTAATAGGAAGCGGTCGCCGATTCAATGGAGGGTACAGAAAATAGTTCAATGGGTCAGATGCACTGCGATATGAAAAGGGAGGATTTCAATGCATGATTAAATACGTGACTGACGTAATCTGCACTATTATGGGTTAGGTTGTTTCTTGTAGAATGTGTAGTTGGTGATTATTGTATTGGATTGAGAGGGTAATGCGTAATAATTTACTAAAAGTATGAGTAGGGAAATGGTGTCTGTTACGCTTTCGTTCGCAAAAAAAATGAAACTGTACCTACAGTTGTTGTAAAAATACTTGAACTACCAAAACCCTGCAAGTAATAAATGGAGGCAATGAATCTCGACGAGTCTAGACTAATCATTATTTATTTCGTCTTTGCGCAGTTCTGGTAAAGGCCCTTTCAATCTAAGCTATGCAGATGCAGTGCATGCGCCAGGCTATCTGACCTAAACTTTGCAGTAATTGAGTAACAGTAACGCTTTGCAATACTTTTTTTGTATTAGAAAAATGATAGACACAATCTTATAGCTTTTCATCTATACCTACGTCTTTTTTCCGCCCCTAAAATGACCCACTGACCGGGAGGTCAGAGAGCAAAAACAACTAGGTAAATAGATTCGTTAGTACTGCAAGACTTTTATGTATTTTGAAGAAAAGTATACAATAATTTCTAAAAAACTCACCTGATTGCTTCATAGTCTTCTTTATTAAGAAACATTACAGTACAAAGTAAATGCTCTTTCCACATTTAAAAATAATCGGCACTTAACGCGATACTATATGTAAAGGCACGATACCTTTATTTTTGCGACGTTTTGGCCGAATTGCACCGACCGTGGTCACGGGTGGACTGATGACAGCTAGCGGCGTCTCCGTGAAGCACAGAGTTTTACAGGTACCCTCAATTGGCTATCACAATTTCTATGAAATTGATTCAATGTAATTTTATTGAAATTGTGAGGGTACCTCATAAATATGTGGTACAAAACACGAAACTTTAAAAATCAGGGCTAAGTGATCACTCTTAAGGTAAAAAATATGTTCCTGAATAAAATAGACGCTAAAATAATTTGTTTTTAACTCATTAGCCTTGAATGGTTATTTTAAACTCTCCATAAACTTCAGTCAAGCGTCGCATAGCTGCTATAAAGGGGCGACCACATAATAGTTTGAGAAACTCTAAAAGTTATAGACTACGCGTCAAGTTCAGCTATTCTCAAAGTTTTCTGCCCCCTTTTGGGGAATAACTCGGCAGATTGTTAGGAATCAAATGTGTTTACTGTCATTGTTGCTTAACTATTCACTTTGATGAGGGTATTTTGATTCTTAATTTATTATGCTTTGCCCAGTCTAAATGGAATATGGTAAACTCATAGGTAATGAGTCTATGTTTAACATCAACTGGTCGTAAAGTGTAAAAAATTTTTTTTTTTTTCAAATACGAAATTATCTGTATAAAAATCTCTTTCAAGAAAAAAGTACAACCCACTATTTCATACCGATAGCAAAACAGCTTACTCCCACATTTAATTACCTACGAACACAGTTAGTTCACATTTTTCAGGTGAAATAGCCAGAACACGACTAAGCTAGGATAACTGGACTGTAACTGCTTTGATCCTGGATTACAACTGGCTTTGTTTGCTCCATACGTTTGGTTTTGGTTCCAAAAAACGTATTGGGGATGTACTAATTCTTTGGAAATTGCTAGATTTCGAATTTTGAGTGGGTAATGTATAGACTGGGTGTCTTCTTCAAATACATTTGCTGTATATTTGGTTGGAAAGTTATTTTTCTATTACTATACATGCAACTTATGTACATTTAAATCATATGTTGATGTCTTTGTTGATTAAAAAACATTTCTGTGTGAATACGACTATAAACAAAAAAATCAATAATATTTAAGGGCTTCATGTGATGTGATATACTTACATTTTGATATACATACTTGATAGAAAGATGTGTGAGCTATCTTTGAAAAATATTATAAAAATATTATAGGAGGTACCAGGTAGTCACCACGGGCGCCGGGTGTCGCGAGATGACTCCCGGCCACCGTAGGCGTGGGTCTGTAGACGGTGAGTTCGGGTGGCTCATCGTCCTTTTGTCAACTTAGACGACAGACCCGTGTCGACGGCGGGCGTTGTTCCACGCGCTCCTTAAAGAGATGTCAGCAACCCCAGCGGGGCCCAGTAGGGCCAAGGCCTGCCGGCTGCTCCGGGGGTGTTCGAAAGAGATACCGCGGCCCTGGTACTGTCTGACACTGCCTCACCGCCGCTAACCCACAGCGGGAGGAGTCATTTGATGATTTTTGACGTCGTTAAAAAAAGGGCTTTATTTGATGTGATATATTTTGATATGCATACATACTCAATAAAAGAGAGAAAGATGTTTGAGCTATCTTTAAAAAGTGGTGTTTCAGTATTTGGCACCCACTGTAGTCTTACCTTAAATGTAATACTTACTTTTTACTCTCACCAACTGGTAAGCTATTAGGGTATCTAAATGTGAAACTTGTAATAAAACCAAGCAAAAAATATCTAGTCCAAAACCATTTTATTGGAATAGTTTGTTAGAAGGGCGAAGTTTAGACAAAATGAAACATCAAAAGCGAACATTTTCGAATATTTCCATTTATTTTCGTTTCTCAATAGTTTAGTGAAAACATTCCGACAGTTAGAAAGACTCCATTTTAAACTATTTACAATTATTTAACGTACAAACTTAATTGTTTTTTTTTATTAATTATAAAATTATTAACTAGCAACAGAACAGGATATTTTATATCCGCTAAAATAAAAAGTTGCAAAAATTTTAAATTTCAACTAATAATAATAATATCGTTTAGTGTAATTGAGTATGTACCCATTTTCGATGATACCCGTCTTAGGGCGCCATTGTTAGATCATGACTTTGTAAGAATCTTATTATAAAAAACCTGTAATACCTATTTTAACTTTTATAATCTTAACAAAAAAATACTTTTCTTACAAAAAACATAAATGCTCAACTTTGAACATGGTTTAAATAAAAATGAATCATAATCCCTTATTAAAAACTCTTTGTACCTAAATTCTTGATCTGAATCAACAAAATGAAAAAAAAATATGGATTCTAACATTTCAGACTTTGCTACATTTTCATAGCAATATCATCTGTCACTTCCAAGCAATTTCTATGACATGTAATTAAGACTCATAGTTTTCACGTAAACTGTCAAGTTTTACAAAGTCATGTCTAAGTGAATGGCGTTTACACCACTTTAAGACACAAATAGGATTATAACCGTTATGATACAAAACATATTTACAATGTTACTGTATGTACAAAACTCTTATGGACAAAGTAATATGAACTATATTGTTAGTAGTCTAAGTCTTGTGTTCATTTGATAAAGTTTGCTTATGTATATTTGATAAGTCGTTTTGATTTGTGTTAACAGAATCATGTTTTAGTTAAAAATTAGAATTGAAGATATTAATATACTTACATTAATAATTTTTGGCGCTTTTAATTTACTGAAAAAAAAAGGAAAATTCAACACTATATATTTGAAGAAAGCAGTTTTTAAACACCTCAAACAAAATACTTAAGTCTTAATATCTTACTTAACTAAATTAAAATATTATCAGCTGCATTCAAGTTTTAATCAAGGTTACAAAATGAGAGCTCTAGTTTAATTGGGGCTAGCTTTCGGTATCTTAGTGCTACTGCACATATATTACATAATATTTAAAGCAAGTATGAAGAATATTAATTTAAAAAATACACAGTAATTTTCAAAGTACTATATCGCTATTGGATACAGTTACGTTCAACATTCTCCTCATTGAATAAATACGAATGCATTTATTATCTCTCATTTATTTAAAAAACTTATCAGCCGATATTTCGACCTTTAACTTCATATTCACTTTAGACATAATTAAACTTAACAAAATATCCCTGACACATCATAAAAGCGCAAACTTCTAACATAACAATTCGGCTACTTATAAAATTAATTTAACAATTTCGCTTACTCGACCAAAATTTTCAATCTAACAGTACTCAAATAAATGCAAGGTGAGCGAAATCCAAACGATTTGAATTTTCAAAGTTTATTACCAGCTGAATATATGAATGTGACCCGAGCAAACACTACAAATGAACAAAAGAATTGACTCACCCCTTATTCATAAAAATATGAAAAACGCTCGTAAAATCTTTACCTGACATCGACATTTTAATAATGCGTCGGTTTTTCTATAGATTTCAGAGCGTTTTAGGTTCTTTCATTGTTCACGTAGACCGCATGTTATCGTCAAACGACGATTGTGTGGTTTGCATGTTGAAATAATCAAATGTTCGTCGGCTTGCGAGTCTAACCAAGGATTCTTTTACTTAAAAGTTAGTAGAAACGTAACATTTAAAATCGATAAATCACGTGGCCATAGAAAAGGAATAGAAAAATTATATTGGTAATTACAAAATTATAGCCATTATTTTTTTATGAGAAGACCAGTTGAGATCCAAATAAAACTTACAAGTCTTTCTTCGAATTTATCAAATCACACCATTTCCTATAGGTAATCAAATAAGAATTACCATAGCATTAACAGATCAGAGCCTAATAAAAGATCGCAAGAATATATTTAATTAAAATTTAAAATTTATTTGATTTACAACATGTTTGAACTTTAAAAGAGACTATGACCCTTGAGTTTGTTTCGGCGTTTCTTCTCAGGAATCAGTCAGTTAGGAAATGCCGACCCCAGCGTTCTTAAATTGACGTGTAAAAGTGATGTAATGTCCAACTTGCAAAATAAACGATTTCATTTCAATTTGGCTAATGAGACTGAATCTATACTAATATTATAAAGCTAAAGAGTTTGTTTGTTTGTTTGTTTGTTTGTTTGAACGCGCTAATCTCAGGAACTACTGGTCCGATTTGAAAAATTCTTTCAGTTTTAGATAGCCCATTTATCGAGGAAGGCTATAGGCTACTTTTTATCCGGGTCCGTGCCGAGGTTCCCACGGGATGCGGGTGAAACCGCTGGCAGAAGCTAGTCTATACTAATATTATAAAGCTGAAGAGTTTGTTTGTTTGTTTGAACGCGCTAATCTCAGGAACTACTGGTCTGATTTGAAAATTTCTTTCAGTGTTAGATAGCCCATTTATCGAGGAAGGCTATAGGCTACTTTTTATCCCGGTACGGGAAGTAGTTCCCACGGGATGCGGGTGAAACCGCTGGCAGAAGCTAGTTAATTATACGTACATAAGCCAAGCAATCGTCGTATGTTGATGACGTGCAATCCATGTAAACAACTAGACCCCAACTCGTACAAAAGTTCACAAATAAGGGGCTTAAATATCACATTTTAGTGATTATGTTTATTAACTAGAATATCAGTTTCATACTTGCTATAGTTCAGTAGGAAATATTAGTCCAATCTTCAACACA
This sequence comes from Helicoverpa assulta, assembly GCA_963856015.1. Classification (NCBI taxonomy): domain Eukaryota; kingdom Metazoa; phylum Arthropoda; class Insecta; order Lepidoptera; family Noctuidae; genus Helicoverpa; species Helicoverpa assulta. The sequence goes on from CAWLCW010000032.1 coordinate 10,122,226, forward strand.
TTTTTTTTTAATTCCAAACTTTTAATGGTTACTAACTGTGAGCTATCGGAAATTGTCCAACCTTGTCGTAACTGGTAATTCCTATGTTAATTCAATTCTGTATCATATACTTTAGTACCTATACTTAAAGGGCTTTTAGATTTTTGTACACTTTTTTTTTGGCAAATAAAATCTATAAAAAACATTTTTGTTTCATTTAAATAGCTGCGCGCTATAGTTAAAGAGTTATGTTAAAAGGTAGTGCCATGTGTGAAAACTCAAAAAGTTTGCTTGGAAGCAAGTATTTTGAAATGCAAACGCAAATATTTTTCGAACGATTTTTGAATAAACCTATAAAGTTAATACCAGTTCCTGCAAGCAATTATTTCGAACAACGTTAAACAAATTCCGATAGTCCACATATTACAATTATATTGATATTTATATAAACTAGTTACAAACGTGGCTTGTTTATTTTCACAACCATTTATCAACGGAAAATGAAAACTTTAAAAACAACGACAATCCGATTTACACTGTTTAACATTTTTCTGAGTATAAATACTGTTTTTACTTTGTTTAATATTAATAACTAGGTTTATATGTGTTATATTTACATGTTTTTTTTATGATTTACAAACGAATCGTAACAGAATTTTCAATTATTTTATCCTACCTAATCGGAATTCGATTAACAATAATATCAAGTACGTGCTCGAAATGCTGAGTTTTTTATTGTTAGAAGGAAAAATAATAATCCCTTTTAATGCCCTTAGCAATAATTTCTTTTTAAAGATAATATTTTATTTAATATGTTTTTGTTCGAGAAGGTAATTTTAAATGATGATTTCCGATTTATCATTTAAACGCTGACAATGTTTGAGTTGTTATTTTTAAACATAGAACCACTAAATATTTTTTAGAAAATACAACGATTTTTTTTAGAACAAGAATTCCTACTTCTGAAAGAACTCTCTCTAGGTAAAACTAAATTTTATTCCCAGTCTCTTAACCTTAACTGCAAAATAAACTCTTAGCGAAAGGCTGATTGTTTAAAATAGCAAAAGTTCTGGAACACCTATGTATTATTCGTTTTTGCAATAATTAGGAATTGTCAATGCATTGATATTCGGAGTAACTTCTTTTGTAACGGTATACATATTATTATGTCGGTATTCATTATCTCCTGTATTCTAATAGCCCCCCTATTTATTCCCCCCTTGACTAGCGCCCATAGCGCCAATAGGCCACAGCTGGACTGCACCAATCAGCCGTGTCCACAGAATCACAGTTATCTCATACAAACGGTTTTGGCAGTCAGGCAGGTCAGGTCAGGTTTTGACAGTGTAACTGTTGAATGACCATTGATCACTTTGGTATTGTATGCTGTGAGGGCAGTGATTTGATTGGCATCATGATCACATTGGTTACTTAATTAATTTAAAGACGTGAACGAAAATCCATGTTCTAGGCAGTGTGGATTTGGTACCTATTGCAGCGCAATATAAAGGTTATCTTTGTTTATTTTTACAGTGAAAAACAAGTTTGTAATTTCTTAATTTCAATTTCAAATTGAATAGTCTCTTCAGCAAATGAGCAAGTACTTGATATCAACAACAGAATCACTAATCACTCACTCGATTTAAAAAAAAGTTTTGAGCACTTGGATAACACAGTCGTATTTACATGTCCTATAGCTGCGTGGTCTGTCAGAGCGGAGTGTCGCGGGGGGGCAGGCGCGGGGCCGCGGAGGGAGGCACGGGCCCCGGCGCGGGCCCCGCGGGGCCTGTGGGCCGGGGGAGCGTGCGCAGGTGCTGCAATGGGATGCCCCCCGGGGCTCCCGCGCCCGGGCCCCCGGACCCGCGCGGTAACGTGCACGACCCTGACGCGAACCGCGCGGGCGGCGGAATGCCTGACGACGGGTTCTGGACGAATAGAACACCATAAGAATATCCTTCTTCGATCTGCTGGAGAGATTTGAACTTGTTCATTTGAGTGATAGTTATCATCATGCAGTAGAAGGTAATATAAAGGTACATATTGTAACAAGACACAAACAAGACTATGATTACTTGTTATATGAGGTAAAATTTCATGCATCGCAGCAAAAACCCACGCCGTGTGCCCGACGCCTGACATACGTTATGGCAAATGCGATAAATGGAATGTGTCTTTAGTATTTTATAGTCTTTCGCAGCGCGCAGTAGGCGGGCAGGCCGCCGCCACGGTAGTAACTGCCTCGTTGGTCTAGCTGTCGCAAGCGCGGCTGCTGAGCACGAGGTCTCGGGTTCGATTCCCGAGTCGAGCCGAAATCGCCTTGTGGGTTTTAGAACTTTCACAAAGCAGCCCGGAGCCTGGAAGTTGGTGATTAATACACCCGTGCATCGGAGAGCATGTAAATGTCGGTCCTGCGCCTGATCTCTCTCCTGTAGTATCGCATTGTCGTCCCATCGGGCTATGAGGGTGAAGGAATAGTGAGTGCGTGACTGCGCAAATGCATGTGCACTATAATATGTCCTGCCTATCTCCATATATGAGAACAGCCGCCGTAGCTGATAATCGGCTAGGAGGACATCACTATCTACACTACACAGTACCTGTGTGTCATGCATGTTGGGCATCGCGGGCGGCGGAGCGGTGCGCAGCGCGCAGTAGGCGGGCAGGCCGCCGCGGACGCCCGCCACTGAGCCGCGCGGGTTCCGCGACCCTAGCGGCGGCGATATTGTCGACACTTGCTGCTGCCGGTAGTAATCCATCTGGACCAAAGTCGAGTCATTTATTGAAAGTAAGCCAATTATTAGCACTTTTTCGCGTCAATGTTTACAAAGCACAGCTAAACCACCCCAAAAAATTTCACCACCTAGCAGGAGGTGGTGAAATTTCATGGCTTTTTTTCATGGCTGAAAGGATATTAATCAACACAGGCACGGGGGCGGACCTACTTCGCTCACCTACACGCATGCCCAGTGCGGTGAGTATGGGCAAATCCCCTCAGCTTGGAGGAGGCCATTGTCCAGCAGTTCACGTCTATTTGAGGCTAGCCCATGAAGAACAAAATGAAAGAAAGAAGCGCACAAAAATGCGGGTGTTCGGGGGACAATAAACGTTACTAGCTATGCCCTCATACGCCTTCTTTGAACCTACCAGCATCGGGTCAACTATCGTCGACAGTGTAGTCTGCAATCTGACTCTAACAAACATTTTTTTTTTAATCTCACCTGCATCTGATCAGTATCCGACGGTATAATATCAGGGTTCCTGTCATCACTCTCGCTGTCTTCCTTCTCCCTCAGCTTATCAGGACTGGCAGGTTGTGACGACGGAGGTGGGGCGGACCTTGGCTTCCTCTTAGCACAGCGCTGTTTCATGGCCACCATGAAGAGAATTAGGACTACCATGAGGATTATGCCTCCACCGACGGCTACTGACATGGCTCCCGACATTTGGAAGGCTGTTCTTGGTAAATCTGTTGGGGAGGAAAGTTTAGTTTAGCTTTGGTCTTGTGTGTGGAAGTGTCTAGTCCTGACCATTGCTTTTTTAACGCCTCGTCGGGTTAGTGGTTGCGATTGTTTCTTTAGTCCAAAAGTTTTGGTTCTTAGATGTTTTGTCTTATGCTCTTTAACGGTTTTGGTCTTTAAGAAGACAGGAATTACTATTATCATATTCTTTGGTGTATTACATGGTTGGGACAAACAATTTCGTATACCACACATTTTATTTTGCTAAATATACTCCTTGAGCAAATAAAGTCCACTGTCTTTTGCAATTCAAAAAAAAACCTTTTGACACTATAAATTAAACCTAAAACTCCTCAACTTTATGGACCCCATTTTAGCACCAGTCAGTTAAAAAAATCAAAACCCAAATATGACACCGTCTACCAAAGCACCAACTTACCTAAACTCTTATCATGTACATGGTGTTTTTCAGGAGGCCTCAGCGTGCTGGCCCTCAAAGGGTAAGGGTCCCCTCTTCCCTTAGCATTGTAAGCTAGGACTGCGGCGGCGTATGTTCGTCCCGGGGCTAAACCTACTGCGGTGAAGCGGGGTACTGCGCTTGATACGTTCGCTACGATCTCCTGTGGAGGAAGAAATTCATTTGGAGTTTGTCGGTGAAGAAGATACAAGATTACATCTAAGGTCCAAAAATGGAGCAACTAAATGGTGGTCAGCAACTTCTGAAAACTGAATATACAAAATTAGATATTACGTGAGATTGCCAACTTGGACGAGTAGACCGAGTTCATGAGAGATTTTTGGGAGAGTAAATAAGGCAACCGTCCAAAATTAGGTCAAATTAGTGATTTTTATATTATTCCTGTTACTCGTCAATCAAGTATGTAGGCCATCGACATTATTGGAGATCAAAAATGAAACAACGCAAAAAGCACCAGTTGGATGTTGACAGATGAGGATATGACGATTGTTTTAGTAATTACCTGCGTGACGATCTCTCGCACTTCTAAAAGGAAGGACTGTGGCATGCCACCATTGAAGCCTTCGGAACATCGAACCCCAAACGATGTTAGTGATGCATTCACCACTGTGCAGTTGTGGACTTGGTCGGGGCGGCCTGTGAAAAAATGATATAATTAGACATAAAAAAATACTGTTTTAATACTGTATAACGAGGTGGATGATTCCAAATAAGGTATTGGCATTGAATTCAAGGAGTAAAGATTAATTCCACAAACTGCAATTTTTCGACGAGTTATTACGATTTTTATGGCAGATAATTTTTTCCTACATTTGAGGATACTTTTGAAAATCGAATAGCGTTTTCGTCCAACATTAAAATAGACCAAAAATCAGACAAGATCTATACAGGTAACAAAAAGTACCAACGAAAAATAAACAACCGAAAAAAGATACCGTGAGAAAATTTCCTTCGAATTTTCTAAAAAAAACCTGGATAAATGTTCAACATTATGTTGATATTAAGTAAGCACCTGAATTCAACTTAGTTGGCAAGTGAGGATAAGTAACTTAAGGTTTCATAAAGTAAACTTGAGCCCGTCCGTGTTGATTTTCGAAATGAAAGAATAACTTAACGGTGGTTGCTACCTTGTTAGGCTCAATCTACTTCAAGTAAAAAGAGCCCGTTATATCGAGCCTTTACCGCCATTTTAGCGCAACCGACAAAAAACAAATTTTACAGGAGACGGTTTTTTTTAAATATTTTTAATAAGAAGTGTGATAATAACAAGAAAAATTACATACGTTAATGATTTTTAGAGATTTAAATATATGATTGAATATAAAACAAAAATAATGAGTTTTTATGCCATTTATGGCGCATACAATGTTTTTGCTGTCACAGTCTATAGATATTCGGGCGTTTACGATAATATTACCTATCAAAATTACTATCCAAGAAATAATATAATTGTTTAAAAAAATGGCATTTTAAAAGGTTTTTAAATGAAATATCCACATAATAATCAAAAATTATTTATTTATAGTAATCGTTAGGAATAATGAGATCAAATGAACTTATACTTACAAAGATTATAAAATGAAATGAGAAATTTCTTCTTTACAAATCAATGAATCCTCGTACCACTTATTCCATCGTGGTTTTTAATCAAAATATTATGTTTTATTAAAAATATAGTTATTTATGTAAAAAAATTTCGATAGTGAGATGGGCCTGCACCAAGGGTCGGCTTTAAGTCCTTACCTCTTCCTGCTTATTATGGACGCCTTGACGGCGGACATACAGGAGGAGGCACCCTGGTGCATGCTGTTTGCCGACGACATTAGCCTGGTTAGTGAGGATGGACCTGAAATCCAGAGCAGATTGGGGAGTTGGCAACAGAGACTGGAGAATGTTGGCTTGAAAATCAGCAGAACCAAGACCGAATACATGTTCTGCGATTTCGGCGGTCTCTCCAGTCCTGAAGCCATGGCGCTTGACAACGCACCTCTTCCTGTCTGCTCCGATTTCCAGTATCTCGACTCGCTTATTCAGGGCGATAGCGAAATAGATCGGACAGGTACGCACATAATTAACGCAGGATGGATGAAATGGCGGCAGGTAACGGGAACAACTTGTGACCCTCGTATTCCCCTTAAAGTTAAGGGGAAAATTTACAAGAGTATGGTCAGACCTGCTGTCTTGTATGGATCAGAGTGCTGGCCCACAAGAGCGACGAATGAAAGACAATTGCATGCGGCAGAGATGAGAATGTTAAGAGGTATGTGTGGCGTTATGCGAATGGATAGAGTGAGGAATGAGTATATAAGAGGAAGTTTGAAAGTAGCGCCGTGAAACTGCGTGGAAACCGGCTGTCATGGTATGGGCATGTGATGCGGAGGAATGAGAATCATGTTGTGAGGAAGATGATGAGTATGAATGTGGACGAATATAGTGGAAGAGGAAGACCAAAGAAACAATGGATGAATTGTGTGAAAGTAGAAATGGCAAGAAAGAAAGTTACTTGTGAGATGACGGCAGATAGAAGAGTATGGAAGGAGAAAACATGCTGCGCCGACCCCAAATGAATTGACCCCAAATAAGGGCAGGAGGAGGATGATTTGGGATAGTGAGATCAAGCAGATTATACAAGTAAACTAGGTACTCGTACTCAATTCAGAAACCAAAGAGAGCTCTCTTTAGTTTTTGTAATTTTAACTTAGGAAAATAGACACAGTACAAGACTAATTTAACAAATTTTAACTAACTCACCAATAATTTTAAGTGAAAGAATATTATTACAGGCAAGGCATAAATGATACACGTAAGTATTTAATTATTCTTACTTTAATTTAAGTACCAAAATTAAAATAAAATACATACCCTTGCTGCTGGAGTCGACATTGCTGACTTATTTGATACCTAACTGTTGAGTTTCCTCTCGAAGTACACTTCTAATTGAATTAACACAATAATAATCACTATTTAAGACTTTTTTAAGCGCAAATCTATTTTTTTACTATGAAAACAAAGGGAACGATGTTTGTTGCATCAGAACTTTTGCGGAAATAAACAACAGGTCACGACAGGTTTGTTTATAGTAAACGCCCACGGTGAAGCACTAATGTCGCTTGCGATAAAAATGCATGTGTCGCTTACGTTAAAGTTTAGAAAAAATGTGTATTAACGATAATTTTAGCACTCGCTATAACTTTGTAACGCTTTTTTTTAGGCGGGAAACACCAACAGGGCTGGGTCCGTTACGGTTTAAAATACTAGTTTCGATAAAAAACGGTTTCTTGACTAAAGTGTCGCTTACGATAATTTGGCGGTAACGGCTCGATATATCTTCCAGTTAAGTTAGAAATTGGTGGGAGTTTATACTTCAATTGGGCTTTGGTTTTAAAAACAGATAATTATGTATTTTTAACCGACTTCCCAAAAAGGAGGAGGTTCTCAATTCGGCCGGTATGTTTTTTTTTTTCTATGTATGTACATCGATTACGCCGAGGTTTATAGACCGATTTTCGTGATTCTTTTTTTGTTCGACGCGGAATAGCTGCCAGTTGGTCCCATAGTCATTAGGTCAGGATCTGATGATGGAAACCCTGAGAAATCGAGAGCAACTTTCAAAAGTTGTAAGCATACATAGGGTTTAACCTTGACACTCATATGTATGCCTGATAGCACTATTCAACGGTGAAGGTTTGGAGCTGACCTGATGATGGAGACCAAAGAAGGTCGAAGGAACTCGACAATTGAGTCTGTAAACTACCTCGTGTTTGGGCTTATATTATTCGTATTGACGAGACCTTTGCAACATGGAAGGTTTGGAGCTGACCTGATGATGGAGACCAGAGAAGGTCGAGGGAGCTCGACAACTGAAAATGAAAACTACCTCGTGTTTAGGCTTATATTCTTCGTAGCAATGAGAACTTTCTTGTTATGTGGATAGTGACCTATCCGTTTCTCTGAAAAGCTAAAAATAAAAAACTTTTTTACAAAAAAATATAACCGACTTCCAAAAACACTAAAAAGCAAAAAAAAAACTAATTTTAGGTGCATCGGCCTAGAAGTCGGTGGCAAAATTAACTTAGGGACATCCATTAGACACCGACTTCTAGGCCGATGCACCTAAAACTAGTTTTTTTTTTGCTTTTTAGTGTTTTTGGAAGTCGGTTATATTTTTTTGTAAAAAAGTTTTTTTTTATATCAGTTACCGTATTGTAGATCGACTTAAATATAAAATAACAAAATAAACCTACCCTATTTTGCACATTAATTTGTATTCTTGAATGAAAATAAAATCGTACTTATTTCAAGAAATTGGTTTCATACAAAAATAACACCAGTCCTTATATAATTTCATCTTTTCGTGAGGTCATGTAAGATTCCTAAAATTGAAATAAATATTTAAAAAAATATTTTCGTTATATCCATTACGAAATAACATCAAAAGGAAGACCTTTTCAAACCTTTAGAAGTACAAATAGATCACAATGTGTCATACCAAATATACAGAATAAGCATGACCAAAGTAATTCTAATGGCATGACAAGGTCCCTAAAGACTCAGTCAAAGGCTTAGAGTTAAAAAAGACATATTCTCGAAATAACAAGTCTGATATGATGTTTTGGTTATAAAATTAGTTTATAGGCACACCCACGTTTATACTTATATATCAAGAAGTTGAGGTCTGATAGAATTTTGAGGCGCCCCGGGCAAGACGAGGCATTTGCGGTACAAAATATACAAATACATATTTTGGTGCGGTATTACATGAACTATGTGGTTATGTAGGTACTCAGTTATATGTATGAGTATTTATTTATGTACGGTTAGTAAGTAACAAAAGCAGGTGTTTTACTATAATATTTCTTCTCAAAAAACTGATCACATTGTAAGGTACTTCTTCAGCATGATATAGAGGAAGAAGATGCCCACAGTAACGATGAATGGGTTGTCTGAAAGTCGATATAGCTGCAAAGAGTCTTACTTGTGACATGACGGCAGATGAAAAAGTATGGAAGAGGAAGGTATGCTGCGCCAATCTCAGACAAAATTGCGATAAGGTCATGTAGATGATATAATCCCTTAAGGTAATACAGTTGAATCCGTTTATAATGACATCGAAGGGACTTTACAAAAACGTCATATTAAGCGGACGAAAATAAAAAATATCTCCTCATTTTGTCAGTATGTACATACTTATTTAACTAGACAAAAACAATAAGAGAAATAATATATAATAAGTACGCATGTTTGTACATTTTTCTCTGAATTAGAACATGTCGTCGGATATCGCATTACTCTCCCGATTATTGTTGAAGGTAGGATGCAAGTTATTGTACGCATTTTTAACAAAATTGTGACGAATTTTGTTAAAAATGTGTCACAATAATGACATGTCACTGTAAGCGAAGTCATTGTATCCGACTTTTTTAGAGAATTTTATGTGAAAACCAAACTTTAAGTGCAATTACGTCACAATAAGCGGTTGGTCAATATAAGCGGAGTCATAATAAACGGATTCTACTGTAAATGCATTCAGCTCAAATATTATTTCCAAGATTAAATTCTATTTGCTTCATTTCAGAGTAATCTTTTGGTGCTGACTCTACGAGCAAAACATATTCAGGATCGAGTTAGATACTATCATAACTTTGTAGTTTAACATCAATCGCAGTCCCTTCTCAGTATGAAAAGTGGCTTTACCTCGGATTAATGCTACAGGTTAGCGATATTTGTATACAGTGCTTGTTTATAAGTTTTGCATATAATGTTAAAATTAAGGCAATATATTCTGTAAGCTACATAAGTTTTCATTATTTTGCTACGTTACTTGTAAGACTGGTGTAGAAAAGTATATACTATGCGTTTCCAAAAAAAAAAAAAAAACACTTAATTTCACAAATATGTACAGTATCGTGGGTGTACCTAACGTTAATTTATAACCAAAGAAAAAGTTCGTGTTTTGCAGTAAATAAAATACCAATATCTAAAAATCAAGCCCTACATATTAATTTTATTTGCCAATTAAAAAATACTCACCTGCAGCAATAATATGATAAACACAAGGCACCCTCTGCTTCCCGATCCTGTTATGGGCCCAACACAGCAGCGTGCCGTAATCCATCTCTGTATGTGGAGTGTAGGTGACTGTTGAACTCGTGCCCGCCCGGGACACGTATGTATCGCTCACTTCGTTACTGTTAGCTGTGTTGTTGAATGTCCATCGAAACTGGGGACAAAAGAATGGGTTAGTAAAAATTAGTAGTTTTAAATTAATTAATTACCTAACCAAAAATTTTAGCATCAATTTTGACTCATTAAATACCAGGTTTCATCTAGGGTTGCAACCAATAGCTGCCGCTACCTTACTCAATTAACGAACTTAGACTGAAATTAAGACTGGAATTCTTCAAATCGGTTAAGAAATTCCTGAGATTATATTATGCATTTAACTGAATTCTAACTCTTCAGCTTTATAATATCAGCATTGATTCTGCAATGTCTTGAAAGGGATTCAAAATTAAATTAGGTTTTTATTTTACGTGTCTGCTGTGTGAATCCTGGGATCGATACTGCGATTATAATCTACAAAGTTTAGTTTACTTTCAGTACCTAACAAGAAAAAACATACCTGTAATAGTTTAAAAGTTTTTCTTTAAGATTTACAGAGAGAACAGACGTCGAAGCAGTAATGTTTTTATTTTGTTTATAATAACTTATGTACAAACTAAAATCCAAGTATGCTTTGTTGATTCAACGTTAAGTATTTTGAAACTATTATAAGTTGAAAATTTTGTTTTAAAACAGAGCTACAATTTGAAAAATAATAATATCGTAGTTTTGTTCTCTCTTTGCTTATATTAGGGTGAGTATAGACTACAACATTTACTTGTAACAGAACAAGGAGCCGCTCTATGAGATGTTCTAGTGTATCATCCTTTTACGAACAAAACATCGAGCACACTCGCCTGTTTGTTACAAACCAACGAGCATGTTGGTGTAACATTTCGTCGAGCGTATTGGTGTAACATTTCGTCGAGCCAAGTGCGGGCGATGCGCGGTTGCGGGGTGACGCGGAAGGAGAGGGACCAAAGACTCACTCGCTGTGAGCATTTACCCGTAACATAACGCCGAGCATTCGCACGAACGTTACATTACATGGAAATGCTTTTTTAGTCGTGGTGGCCTAGTGGGTAAAGAACCAACCTCTCGAGTATGAGGGCGCGGGTTCGATTCCAGGTCAGGCAAGTACCAATGCAAATTTTCTAAGTTTGTATGTACTTTCTAAGTAATCTTAGACACCAATGGCTGATAAAAAAGGTGACGGAAAAACATCTTGAGGAAACCTGGACTATATATAGTCTGAAATCACCAACCCGCATTGAGCAAGCGTGGTGATTAATGCTCAATCCTTCTCCGTGTGAGAGGAGGCCTGTGCCCAGCAGTGGGACGATAAAAAGGCTGTAACAGTAACAGTAACACAGCTTTGGAGACTGAGCTTTTGCATGTATTGTACCATTCGCTAGAATGTTAGATGCACTTGTACCAGGAACCACTGTAGCCCATTTATTTTGAAAAGCTATAGGCTCTTCTTTTCTAGTAACATGCCGGGTGAGCGAAATAGTTCTCATCCCACGGGATGAAGGTGAAACCAACGGCAAAAACTACTTGAAAATAAGTGAAGATTATGTTCTATTCTTTAGTTTTGCCAAAGAGGTATTAGTAAAAATATATTTTTGCTAAATATGTATTTGTCGGAGGCACGAACATCAGGATGGCACTATTGTCCGACATCAGCTAGAGTAATCGTAAAAAATGATAACTCAAAAGAACTCTAAACTCAAAAACGTTTATTCAAATTAGTCAGAACAAAAGACAGCCCCCAAAACGCCCGCCCTTCGCCACTTCCTATGTGTTTTGGCTGGGGAGAAGAAGTGGCGGAACAAACTCCCCAGCAACACATGTCTGTCTGTCAGGTTAGAAGAACCATTACAATACAAGAATCACAAGACACTTTACAATATGGATCTAAAACGGTAATACAACACTAGGCAATAACACTAGGTACACTAGACGTGACGTAGGGCAGTTTCGAGATGATGATGATGATGAGAGAACGAAGACTGAGCTCCGCCGACGCCACGCTGACCACCACGACTCTGCCAAGCGCGCCAAAATGTTGTTTCACCGGAAATGCCACCAGATGGCGCGCTTGCGTCTCGTTTAGTGTCCGTACTATTGACCGTCTCCGACATATTTAATACATACAATAACAAAACAGGTCGGTCCAAAACACAAACATTATGATAAATCTGTTGTTCTGTTCTGGTATTAGATATAAGTACAGAACATTTGGCGTATCGCCATATGTGCAGTTACAATTTATACTTTCAATATGTACTTTGTTATTATGAAACATATGTTTTACAATACTATTACTATTTACCCGACTGCGCCAGAAGGAGGGTTTGTTAGTTTTGTGCAATATTTTAGTAAAATACCATATGCCATCACGTTTACTGCATGCATATAACTTAATTTACTTTTTCTAGTAAGTTATCTCCTTAGAAAGTAGAATTTAAACAGATGTTTGGCATTAGAATTAGAATTTATTTATTTGTTTGATATATGGTTACAATTATAGGTCTTACTGTTACTGTTACAGCCTTTTTATCGTCCCACTGCTGGGCACAGGCCTCCTCTCACACGGAGAAGGATTGAGCATTAATCACCACGCTTGCTCAATGCGGGTTGGTGATTTCAGACTGTATATACAAGGTGTTGATTTGCATTTGTGCCATACTTCAGGAGGAGGACATAAAATACGTAAATAATCGATTGGAATTACAGTAGACGGGAAATAGTTAATATGCACTGCTTTTTTTGTCATTGTAATGTCATAGTATTTCAGAAGTAATCCAATTTTATGAATGAAATTTATGAATAATCGTTGCGTATGCTTTGTGTTTGCGTTTGTGTGAGGGCGCAGCACGGTTTTAAGGCCAGTAACACACGCGCCAAGTTTAAATACGGCTAGATGACATTGACGGATTTCCGAAAAAAAAAAAATCAATTTTTTTTTTACCAATTTTCTTATTGATTTGGATTGAGAATCATTAGTATAATTACGTCCTTGACTATGGCACGGATGCAAATCAACAGCTTGTATAGTCCAGGTTTTCTCAAGATGTTTTCCTTCACCTTATTATCATTGGTGTCTACGATTACTTAGAAAGTACATACAAACTTAGAAAAGTTGCATTGGTACTTGCCTGACCTGGAATCGAACTTATAGGTCTTAAAATACAATTATTTTTATTCATGTCTCGCCTCATATTCAGTATGCAAAAATATTAATACCATACAAAAATTTTAACAAATAAAATTTTACAATGTCAATAAAGAAATTATTTTAAAAATTTAAGAAAAAACTAAAACATTTAAAATATCAAACTAAACAAATAAACTGTCAAGAACTAAAAAGAATACAATGCATGTTTTTAAAGAAAAAGTCCCACACGTAATCTTCATCACGTAATCTTTTTAAATACGTGCCAAACATCTATTTAACAATTTCATAATAAAACCACAGATGTTTTCAATACAATAAAGTTTTCAATTAGGTACATCATCCTGCTTAAATTCCTCAAAGAGTCAGGCTTACTTCTATCATCATAATCAGAGGATGTCCGACGTACATACTACTGACTAATTTTCTCTAGTAAAATCTATAGCAAAGTACCCACTCAAGAAATGAAATCCATCTTCAGTAGCTCGAACAATTCCCAAGATAATTAACAAAACAAAAATAAAGTACTAATGCCTATATCAGATTTCTTATACAAATTCGCTGCCTATAATGAGACTACGATTAATTTATTCATGATTGCTTTTAGAAGGAAACGCCTTGATATCGATCAACTTACTTTTCACTTAAAACTTTGTAAGTATTTTAAATTACTTATCTATTTTCGGTCGAAGGTACATACTTAATATTTAAACCAGTTTTTGGAGGAAAGTATTGTTAACCTCATTTTGTGTGGGAGGCCATTTTGGGAAGGTAAATAAAAATAACTTCATACATGAAAATGTCAAATAGATATATTAATTATGCCAAAGTAAAGCCTTACTAGTTCTACCTACAGGCTCTAGACACTTTTTAAGAAAGTAAATATTATGTTTACAAGGACTTAGTTTCATGACGATAATAAACTAGGGAAATTATACAATGGCCTTGAGTGGACTTGAAAGTTTCGACTACATAAGTGTAGTCTCACTCCTGCTCACTGTAAACTTTTAGCCGGCCGATAGTTTGATCGACATAGAAATGAATGATAATGCCATGAATGTTACAAAGAGCATGTATCTTTTTTTTTTCTTTTTTTTTAACGACGTCATAAATCATCAAATGAGGGGTCATTTGATGATTTATGACGTCGTTAAAAAAATAAAAAAACCCGCTGTGGGTTAGCAGCGGTGAGGGAGTGTCAGACTCTTACTGACTAAAAACCGTCGTGTTCCGTCGTAGGCCTTTTATGTGCCAGGGCCGCGGTATCTCTTTCGAACAACCCGCAGCCCCGGCAGGCCTTGGCCCTACTGGGCCCCGCTGGGGTTGCAAGATCATGTATCGGACTTGTAGCAGAACGACTGAAAAGTTTGATTAGATACACAATTACCTTCAAAATAATCTAGCAGCCAATCAGCGTGCCTACTATCAGTCGAGTTTAGTCTATCATAGCTATTAAAAGGAACAGCCAATTAATTCAAGTTTGTTCTACATTTCCTTTACTATATTTTTATTGAATCATCTATCTCACCACGCCAAAGTACAACAGCAGCACTAAGTACTTTCCCGGAAGGCGCCCTTCACAAATAATGAACTACCAGTTATCAGGGAAAAAACCTAACAATTGAATTACTAAAATTGAGTGAAAGCCAGAGTGAAGGGTTTTAAGGAAAACCGCATAGTAATTCCCTCTTGATTGGCAAATTTTACCCTTTATATATCTATAGGTATTTCTATGAAGGGTATTGTATAATTTCTGACTAAATTAACAAACCATAAATGAACTGTGGTGCCTTCCAATTATGTAGATAGCAAGTTGGAATACTAAATTGATTCGCACCTTCCTTTTAGAAGCAGGAAGGTTTAGTAGGAACTATTTGATTGAAAGTGTTGCTATGAGAGAATTTCCTCTATAATATTGCTTATGGCGGGTTCACACGATACAGACTTTAAAGTTTGTACAAATATCTGTACGGACTTAAAGTCTGAGTGGTTTGATGACAAGATGTAGTGCAGACTTATCATTAGCTAAACAGAATCTTGTAAAATTCTTAAAATTCTATGAAAGTTTGTATGATCTTGGTATTTTGTGGACCCACCATTAAAGATCGATGCTTCAAAAGATAGAGAGTAGAAAAATAAATGGTAGATGTAGTTTTTATTTTACTAAGTTGTTTACTCCATTTCCACTGAGTGTGGGCGTGTCTACTACTAACTAGGACAGGACTTATTGTATTTGATCAAGCTTAACTAATTTGCTTCGAAGAACCAATTTATTTATTACAACTTGTTTTCCTTTGTATTTTATTGCTTTGTGAAACATCACTTTATTCTTTCAATTTATTTATTTCTTGACACGTACAATCCTGTAAAAAAAACAAAATTGTGTCTACGATACCGGGAACAGGGTTCAAGCTACCAATGGTTATATTTTTTTCTTACTACTAGAATACGCTCGTGGATTCACCCCTTCCCCGAACGAACTACTTTTTAGAACAGTCTGCTATAGGCATTACTGTTTCATCAAAATCCATTTCGTAGGTGTTACGTGAGAGAGGAGCAAAACATACGAACACTCTAACATTTATAATATCAGGTACCTAGGTACCAGTAGAATATACAAGCTGTTGATTTGCATCGGTGCCATATTTTAGGAGGTTGACATAAAATACGTAAATAATCGATTGGAATTACAGTAAACGGGAAATAGTTAATTTGCGCTGCTTTTTTTGTCATGGTAATGTCATAGTATTTCAGAAATAACCCAATTTTATGAATGAAATTTATGAGTGATTGTTGCGTATGCTTTGTGTTTACGTTAGTGTGGGAGCACAGCACGGTTTTGAGGCCAGTAACACACGCGCCGAGTTTGAAAACGGGTAGGTGACGTTGACGAATTTCCGAAAAAAAAATTGAAATCAAAAATTTTCGTACCAATTTTTTTGTTGATTTGGATTGAGAATCATTAATATAATTACGTCCTTGACTATGGCACGGATGCAAATCAACAGCTTGTATTATACATATTATGGTTAATTATGGTTACTCACCACAACTTCGGGTGGATTAGCGTCGACATGACATGTGATGTGAGCACGTTCCTGTTTGGCCACTCCATGCACTCGCTGCTGGGAACTCCGACAAGTTGGCGCATCTGTTGAAAATATTGGGTTTATTAGGAAAAATTATGTAACTGAAGCCTCTAGTATTCTACAAAAATTCTGGATTCGAAATCGGCACTAATATGATTTTTTTTTTATATTTTATTAATTAAGTAAATGATTTTGCAATCGAGCCTTATTCTGTTTTCGAACTCAATTTCCAATATTGAACGGTTGACGAACATTGGTGCACTTTGAAAATCCGAAACGACACCAACTTTCAACAATCGTGCCCGAGTTGGCTAGAAGTATTTTTTTTTACAAATGAATTGTTTTCAAGTTAAGTTTGGTGACCAATGCTCAAACCATGAAAGTGACAACTATTGTCACTAGTCGTTGAAAGTAAAACAAAATTAAGTAAAACAAAAACCTGGATAAAACAAAATTAATGCAATTCAGACAGAAAACTAGTTATACATTAAATACAAAAATAGAGTATTCGGGAAAAGAAGTAAAACTGACCCCATCTACAAAATTTCTTGGAGTTCACATTGACAGCAATTTAAAATGGCAAACTCATATTGATTTTATATGCAAAAAAATATCACAATGCTCTTACAGCCTTTACCTCCTCTCCAAGAAAGTAAGCCTCCCCACTCTTCTGGTTGCATACCATGGATATGTTGTTTCCAGATTAAAATATGCAATAATCTTTTGGGGCAATGATACTAATTGGGAAAGAGTTTTTAAATGTCAAAAGAAATGCATTCGTGCCATGTGTGGTTTGAAAAAGACAGACAGTTGTAAAGAATACTTTAAGAAATTAAACTTACTTACAGTTCCATCAATATATATATTAGAATTGGCTCTATTTATAAAACAAAATCCTACATTATTTACTTTACAATCTGGATCTCGCAATAGAAGTAGATTATATAATAACGTCAGCAGAACATTCAAGACAACTCTGTATGAAAAAAGTGTGTTTATTATGGCAACTAAAGTATATAACAATTTACCTAAAGATATAAGGGATTGTGATAATGTTAACATCTTTAAACATAAATTGTCCAACCTTTTGATAACCAACTGTTATTATTGTATTGGTGATTTTCTATCAAAATAATTAGTGCTTATTATCATAGATATTTAGAATCTGTAACATGCTTATGTAATTTGGATAAATCTATACAATTATAGTTAGCTAGTAAGTACCATATTTGTATGCCTCATGTGGCAGATCACGGCATGAACAATTGTATATATATTTTTTTTAAGATCTTTGTACCATACCCGTGTTTCACAAATAAACCATTTGATTTGATTTGATTTGATTTGATTTGAGTAAAATTAGTACGAGTAGTTGAAAGCAAAATATCTTTTACTAAAAAGAACTAGCAATTTTTTAATCCTGGTTAAATTAGAATACTTACACAAAACATTCAACGAGAAAGGTTTGCTCTCTCCATCGCCCTCAGCATTGAAGCCCACACAGGTGTAATTACCAGCTGTCCGTCTGCCCACACCTTGCAGTACTAGCGACTGGTTGCTGATGATCACGCCTTGTCCGACATTGTGGAGGAGGGTTTTACCCTATTCGGGGAAAAAGGGATAAGAATTTTTAATATAGATATTGTTCTTGGCTATAATAAGACCATCCATCATGTCACCTACTTTTTAACCGACTTCCCAAAAAGGAGGAGGTCTCAATTCGTCGGGATCGTTCTTTTTTTTTATATTATAACTACAGGTGTTTCATTTGAACATCATTTAAGAGTATGGTTAATTTCCCTTACTTGCTTTGCACTTTTAGAAAATTAAACCTAAGCAATATTAGGCGTCACAGAAACACTTTGATCACTTGTTTAAAACTGTTTAACAATTTTTTGGATTATTATGTTATGTAATGTTACGCATCATGGTGCTGTGGTAGATCTAATAAACGAATCCTAAAAGGAAAGACTAGAAATACTCCCTATTTAAGGTCAATATATTAAAACCAAAAAGTTTTCAAGGTCACCGTATTCGTCGTGATATTTTATTCTTCAGAAGTGTTCAATATTATAGTTCGGCCGTTCAGAGAATGCGTTCCTGACACGTCGCGATTGAACTGACGACGTAACTTTGTAATGGCGTTGCAGTTTCGATAAAAATATTTTTGCTAGTTGTTTACCGTTTTAACAATTGATGCGCATTAAAACAACATTATTATATCAATAATCAATGAATGTTATAATTTTGTGCCAAACTGAGTGTCAAATAACTTGGTAAACAATATTTTTCTAAATCTATACTGCGCTATTACAAGGTTATGTCAGCGCTTTATATTTTGTAGTGCTGTGCTAAAAATAACAGGCAAGTATCGTAATCTGTTCTTATACAGTTATACTTATAAGTAATATAAAATAATACGTTTTTTTTTTCTTTTTAAGAATTTGAAAATAATGGACTATAAGATAACTTTTATGAAATCCTAACTAATATTATAAATGTGAAAGTAACTCTGTCTGTCTGTCTGTCTGTCTGTCTTTCTGTCTGTCTGTCTGTCTTTTTTTCACGCATAAACTACTTAACCGATTTGTGTGAAATTTGGTACAGACATAGTTTGGAACTTGAGAAAGGACATAGGATAGTTTTTATTACAAAATAATATAAAAATAAAAATAAAATTTATTTCGGACATATAGCGCCATCTATTGGTCAAACCAAAAATCACTATTCCACGCGAACGAAGTCGCGGGCAAAAGCTAGTATAAAAATAAAACTATGACCAAACCGAACGCGCGAAAGAAAGTAGCATTTTTATATTTAGGTTGAAAATGGTAACCCCAAATGGCGTTATGGGCCGCCAAATCGATGAACTGGCTCTGGAGTACGGTCATCGCGTTCTAAGAATTCCACCGTATCATTGCCAATATAACGCGATCGAGCTAATCTGGGCTCAAATAAAGGTTACGCCGCCCGCCACAATACTTCCCCGCCACTCAGCACGAAAAAGATGATGACCCTATTAAAAGAAGCCTCCGGGGAAGTCACAAGAGATGACTGGGCAAAGGTTGTTGAGAAGACTAAAAACCTGATTTTGGAACATTTTGACCGAGATATCAGGATTGATTCTGTTATTGATAATAATATAATTATACATGTAGGCGAAGATGATGATGAAGACACCACCTCCTCAAGCGAATCGGAGACTGATTAATATAACTATATTAATAATAATATAATATAATCTATATTCTGTACGCACATTCAATTCAATGTACTTACTTTATTGCATAGAAATACAGATTGTAACTTTGTAACGGAGAATAAATAAAACAATTTTATTATATGAATATTACCTTTTTTTGGTTTCCACTTAAATAACTAAAATATAAATTTTAAATGATTCCGCCAATTTAAAACGAAAATAATCTTAAAATAATGCGGCCGTTCATTTTGGAGGAACGGTAACGAACTCAGTGTTATGTTGTGCCCATCACTAGTCGTGACTAACTGATAGGTGTCAGGAACGCATTCTCTGAACGGCCGAACTATAATTTTCCAAAATTTTCTCGACATTCAGTCTTGTAATTAATAACTCTATGGTTCAAAACGAAAGGGCCAAGATACATGGTACCATGTACACGATGTTAACGCGAACTAAAGTTAGTTTGGGAGTTAAGTCTCCGTTTCAACCCTTCCATGGGTCCCATGGGGATGAAACTTAGTATTAGGTCTCTTCAGGACAAGATACATGGATGGAATATAAGTTGGACCCTTTTGGCTTCAGGGACATTGTCCACGGTTTTTCCTGTTAGGTAGGGTGATTGAAAAATGTTGTTAATGTGTTGTTTATTGCTGTTGAAAACTAGATACATTAAGGAAAGTACACAACATTATTGCTAACTAGCTTCTGTCAGCGATTTTGCCATAGTCTCAGGGGAGCTGCTTCATGAAACTGGATAAAAATAGTCTATAGCCTCCCTTAATAAAACGCTAAGTTATAATGAAAAACTTTTCAAATCGGTCCATTTGTTCATGATATACCTAAGAAAACAAATAGACTCTTCTTTTTTTTAATATTCTTTAAGAACATCCGGTTTTGACTTCTTGCAAAATAAACAAATACGAAAAAAACATAATTTTAACATAAAAATACAATTACTTAACTTCGACAATAAAATACAAATTATAGTTAAAGCAAAAATACTCACATTATGTCTCCATTCAACTTTATACACATAAGGATGAGCTCTGATGATGCAGTCGAAGTACACATCAGTGCCTTCTCTGATGTTTGAGGGGTCCAGGTTCGTTCCTAACCGGACTGTCGTTTCTGGGACATCTGCATGGAAAATAAGAAATGTATATTTAGTGTTGAATGGTTAACATAGGAAGTAGTTAGAGGCGAGTGATACGCAATAGTTGACGTTTGGACGCCTATTCTGAATAAATAAATGCATTTTATTCAATTATTTTAAAATTATTAAAATTATTTTTTTTAGATAAAATTATTTATTGCTTTCATCATTTACTGAAAGCATGTGATAGTTGTCAATTGGCAAATATTTTATAGTAACATTTTTTTCAGATAATTGTGAGTTCGACCCAGAATTTGATAATATTATTATTAAAGCTTTTTGTACCAAACTCAGATACCCAAAGCAATAGTAAACACAAACCTTCAATATTAAATAAATTGTTAGCCAAAGAGTTTGAACTCCTCGAACAATATAACAAAAACACTGTTATTCCACTCTTCAATATCAAGAAGTTATCGTGCTTTCACGAAAATTTTCATTCTCGACCATAAAATCTAGAATTCAAGAAAAACAAACTTCTGGAAAGTTCTCAAGGCTCGTAATAAAATTTGAAAGGGAATATTCGGATAAGCTTAATTTTTCTTCAGCGTTTTTACTTCCTCATGGGACTTGAGATTAAGGCGTTCAACTTTGGACGCTTAAAATTTTGTGATGGAACAACGAATTAAAATTCTGTGGTGTTATAATGCTTTTGGGTAAATTGATACCGGACGTGGAAGGAAAATGTAAATATACTATAATGTGTTTTATATATTTACATGAAAATGAATTGCTTTTTATGATTTTTTGAAAAAGTTTCATAATTTTAATGTCCACCTTTGAACACTAACACAGTATTTTTTATTAGATATTCAATACAATGTGAAGAAGGTGCTCATTCAACACATTGGTTTAACCAGTAATGGTACACATGCATGCAGAAAAATAAATAAATAAATAATTTATACTCTCTAAATAACAAAATCCAGATGAAAAAGTGTATATAAAGAATTTGTTCCTCGGATAATTTATCAAGAGACTTGAACACTTACACTGAATGTCCAGAGTCCAGTCGTCTTCTAAAGCTGGCACTAAGGACATTTGAGGGTTGGAAGCTCGGCAGGCCAGCTTGGCTCCAGCATCAGACTTCGTTAGCTGTAGGGAGACTGTCGATGTCGTTGTGTTGCCGTCTGTTGATAGCTGTTGAGAGAAAAACATGTTTCGTTAGAATAAATAATAGGGTTTAATAGCCAGTCTTGAAGAAGTGGTCATCATCTCTTCTTCCGAGCCTTTTCCCAACTATGTTGGGATCTTAAAGAAGTGGTATTGTAACAAATTCGTGCTCTCAAATAAAAAGCTCTTATTTAATAAGAAGCGTTAACACGTTAGCGGAAGCAGGGTCAGAAAAGTTTACACAACCTATCCTTGTCCTAAATATTTCTGCCTTTTCAAGTAACTTAATCTTAGACCTATCAAAATAATTTAAATGAAATCCATTAGAAAACCTAATCCAAAACAGATTTCGAATTACAGATTGAACAACTTCTTCAATACAAACGAATAAACAACAATTACCTAGCTATTACAAAATTCTCCGTCTACCTGTCCAAGCCAAAAATAACTTTGAAGTTTCGATCTATCAATCCACTAATGACTTCTGTTGCTATTAAATTTTACAGAGGGAAGATAAAATCGCGCACGATATAATAGATTTTAGATTACACCCACTCCTTTGAACTTGTTCATAATCTGAATTGCCTTCAATTAATATTATTTTGAAGTTACAAATCAAATTCAAAAGGTCACTAGATTGAGGACTTAAAAAGGTCATTTAGTGATTCGTGTCGAGATTGTACCTGAGTATAATTTACAGTCGGTCTTACTAAGTGAGTTAGTCGGATTTTTAACAAGAATGAATTTAAATGATTTATTAAAGAGTAAGTAAAGTACTTTTTTTATATTTCAAAGAAAAATATTAAAGCATCATCAGGGGTTGTCATTTCTATGAAGCAACCCATGCCAATGCCACGGCAATCCAGCCATTTCTTGTACCCATACTTACTTCCTCGAAAAATTTGCTTGATAAAGAGTAACTTTTCGTTTCGCAATATTAAAGATATTGCAAGGTCATTAAAAAACGTCTCAGTATTCATAAAAAAATGATAGAAAAAACTCAAATTATTCAAACTCTTTATAAAAAAAGTCGTTCCAAAATCAAAGACCCAAATCAAAATCCAGACGTTAAAATTGACATCAAAAATACCAATCGCGATCCCCGAAATCCTCGAAACCAATCAACCAATCACAGAGCTTACCCTTCAAATCTATTCAGGATTGATTTTAATTAAGTGTTGTTAATATTAATTTCTAGTTGGCATGTTGGCTGGTTTAATTAAATTACGTACGACAGTCAAACAGGTTTGAATAGCGTATGTGAAATTTGATTGACGTTCCACTGTTTTGTAATCAAGAAGCCACTCTTCGCTGATATTTTGGCTTTGCCAATGTAATCTGGTTATATCGTCACTTTTGTGCAAGGAAGCATGGATAGGAATTTAATCTATGTGACGTATACTTTGATGAATTTGATCAATGTTTAATTTTGATGTAAACAGATACAGTACAGTAAAAAAATATATACAAGGTGTTGATTTGCATTTGTGCCATATTTCAGGAGGAGGACATAAATTACGTAAATAATTTATTGGAATTACAGTAGACGGGAAATAGCTAATATGTACCGCTTTTTTTGTCATTGTAATGTCGTAGTATTTCAGAAGTAATCCAATTTTATGAATGTTTATGAATGATCGTTGCGTGTGCTTTGTGTTTGCGTTTGTGTGAGGGCGCAGCACGGTTTTAAGGCCAGTAACACAGGCGCCAAGTTTAAATCCGGCTAGATGACATTGACGGAATTCCAAAAAAAAAAAATAATAATAATTGCGTACCAATTTTTTTGTTGATTTGGGTCGAGAATCATTAGCATAATTACGTCCTTGAATATGGCACGGATGCAAATCAACAGCTTGTATTTATCATCATTTCCTTCTCCCAATTTGTTACTTGGAGTCAGCATATGTCCTTTTCTTCCATCCTTCCTATTTGACGTCATCTCACAAGACACACTTCTTGCAGCCATATCGTCTTCACATATGTAAATCATCCATCGTTTCTCTGGCCGTCCTCTTTCTCTAATCTACTCACATTTATGCTCAACACCTTGCTCAGTACATCATCCTCATTCCTCTGTATCACATTTGATGACAGTCGGTTTCCATGCAGCTTCTGTTACCGATGCTACTTTTAAACTTCCTCTTATGTACTCACTCTATTTATATTTTTTAATATAAGAATTTTATAACTCTTAGATAAAGTTTATTATTTTGTTTCCTTATTAATTAATTTATTTAAACTTTATGCAACAAAAATATTACATAGGCGGACTTAATGCCATAGGCATTCTTTCCAGTCAACCTTAGGGTGATGCAGAGAAAACGTGGTAGGTGCATTAGCCAATAAGACGAAAACTTAATAATGAATAAAACACTAAATAGGTACTAATTAAATACATCAATAATAATACAAATACACACAATGACAATTATATAAATAAATACGCACATACATATATACATATAATATACCAATAAATTATTATGATGATGATTCTGCCAACGATTTCTTAAGCAAGTACTTCCGCACAGCATTTTTAAAAGATTGTTTGCTTGTGTTATTGTGGACTTCCTGGTTTCTGAGGGCAGTGCATTCCACAGAAGAATAGCTTGAATGTGAAAAGAAGAGTGGATAGTGTCAGAGGTATGAGAAGGACAGTGAAGAAGAAGATTGTGAGAAGAGCGGAGATTTTTGGAATGACCGATTAATCTGTCTTTCAAGGTAAGCTTATTTATAGAAATAAGCGGAACCTTTGTATTAAACATTTTCAGTAATAGGTACTACATTTTCCTTCATTTCATTCAACAATATATATTATTTTCATTTCTGATGATTCTTAATACTGTGGCTACATTATTTTTGGGAAACAAATGCCCCCTCAGAAATAAATAGAATTTAATTTTAATAAGCTTTGCCACGGGACGAAATGTAAATTAAAACACTGAGGGGTTTCATAAAGCATCAGAGGTTTCTTCTACTCTCTTATTTGCATGAACTGAACTAGGTTGCATAAAATTCGAGCACTTTTGTCAAATATGTTCTTTTTTTCAAAAGATATGCTCAGATTTTGTGCAACTTACGACCGTTTTTTCAATCTCCAAATAACTTTTATGTAAAGAATATTTGTCGTTTTGACAACTTTTGTATAGAACATATATGTCATACCGCCAGATTTATTTCACAGATAGAACTTAACTGATGATTGAACAATCAGCCTTTACTTTGCATACAACTTGGTTGGCGACAAAACAGTTGAAAGCTACACTTACTTTCATACTTTTACCGTAATTACAAAATGCTCTTTTCAAACAAAAGCCTACAGTAAAGATTAAAACGGCCGTCAGAATAAAAAGTAACCCAGATCAGTTGACTGATTGGGCACCAGGGCAGACAGTCATGCGTAAAGGAAAACTAGCGAAAATATAACGTCAAAGGATTTTTTGTTAAAGCGAACCATATATTAGGTTCGTTAGAGATTGGAAAGTTCCGCTGAAAAAGGTTTGAAACCGAAAATTGTTTGTTCGAGAAATTCATAGCGTGATGTAGACGTACTGATATTTTAGATATATTTTACTGGCAGTATTAGGTCTTCTTTGTGAAAAAGGTGTTGGAATCTATTTCGGGATACTCTGATTTAACTGACACTGTTAGACATATAGGACGTTTCCACACCAGCACATTTTGTCGCGCGTATTTTCTACGCAACAAAGAACCTGTTTGACGTGACATAGTTTGTGTCTGTAGTTGTCAAATTGTTTCTTGTTGGCAGGACTCGCTTGATCTGCGCATTGCTGCGCGGAAAATCCGCAAGTGTAAAGGCACTGTAAAGCATAAATAAGAAAAAATATTGGCGTATTTTGGATTCGAAATCAACAAACGTACCTACCTATTTAGGAAAAGTGATATTGTATTGTAGTTTCGTAGAATCGCGTTATTAATTAAATATAAATGTTTACAAACAGTTTCAAATATTACTTATATTGGATGTTGAAATGCGACATGACATATGAATAATTCTCAGAAGAGAGATATTAATAACGGCAATAAACTTTTATTTTGTACTTCTGACTTATTTCACAAAGGTACATAACATTACATTGTAGATAAAACTTATCTTCAGATATTTATTTTTAGGGTCTGAAAGGGAATACTATTTTGCCCTAGGCTTTGTCCGCGTTCTGAGTGAATAACGTGCGAATAAATTGCGTGAAAACGTATCAAACACACTTTTCGATTTAGTAATACATAAGTAAGTCATAACAGTTAACATCAGTAAAGTTTCCAAAAATAAAAAAACACATACAAAAACAAATAAAACCGGCCAAGTGCGAGTCGGGCTCGCGCACCGAGGGTTCCGTACAAATCCTGTATAGATAAAAAGTGACTCTCGCGCAAACCGTTCAGTCTAGAACAATCATAGTTATGGTCATTTCGTGAGAGTCAAAATAGTTAAATAATAAAGTGTAATATAAATAGTAGGCCAGTACCTTGTAAAAGTTCTTTTATTAAAGTAATTTATTTACAACATTTTATAGTCATCATTCAGATATCTGATTGAAAATAACTAATTATGTCTTAAAGGTCATTGGGCATATCTGACCCGCTTTGCAAAAAGTCGCGGACATGAATCAAAGTAGTTTTAAATTGTGGAGAATAGTATGACGTTTCTTTGAATATAAATATTTTATTAAAATTCCATGGAGACGAATGTCCAGGATCGTTTAAAAAATATAAAAGACAAGCAGTTTCAGAGGATTGTACAGGTTGCAATGCTAGTTTTTATTGTTAAAAGACTTTTCATAAAGAAGGAAGATGCCAATTCAGATGACCAGGCTATGATGAGGATCTGGAAACCCTGAGAAATCGAGGGCAACTCTTGAATATTGTAGGCACGCATCAAGTCAAAACCAGACATGTGAGTGTATTTTTGAGGGTACTGGTAAACAGTGAAGGTTTGGAGCTGATTTGATTATGGAGACAACAGAGAGTCGAGGGAACTCCTGAACGGTATGTTGCAACTACCACGTGTTGGGGCTTATTTTATTCGTATTGACGAGAACTTTTCACAAAAGTTAAAAATAAAGACTTTTTACAAAAAGAAAAAAAAAAAACAAAAAAACAACAAGAAAACTGTTTATAAGCATCGGTCTAGATCTCGGTGATTAAATAAATATAAATGCATCCTCTAGACACCGACTTCTAGAACGATGCACCTAACATCTTCTTCCTTTCTTTATTGTTTTTGTTTTCTTGTTGCTTTTTTATACGTTTGAAGTTGGATTTGTTTGTAAAATGCTTTTTAAATTCATTTTGATAAAAACCATTATGTAAATTATCGTGTATATTACCCATACATCTGAGAATCAAGTTTTAACTGTATGCATGCCTACAATTTCTGATAGTTGCCCTCGATTTCTCAGGATTTCCATCATCAGATCCTGACCTGATGACAATGGAAATAAACGGCGAGTATACTCTTTCATTACAAAGAAATGATTTCTCAAATCCGTCAAACTTGGTCGTTTAAATTCCCCATTGAAATGAGGAAAATATTTGATGTTTAAACCTGATTTTCTCTAGATTCCCATGGTTCACATTGATGCGACTAATGCCATAGTAAATCAGAGCCTTATATCATTATACTATGCTATATTTCGTTCGTGTCCGCCGTGGGTATGGTTTCCATACTAAGGTGCCCAATGACCTTTGAATGATTTAGAATTTTTCACAGTTTAGAGGCAATTAGATTTAAGAAGTGTTTGATATGAATTTCAACTTTAATATCTCTACGCGTTCATGTGAAAAAGGGTAGGTAGTAAGTTTATAATTATTAAAAAAATATTTTATGTCATGTAAGCAAAAATAATATTTTATGGAACTTCAAATTTATCATTTTCGTAATTTTCCCTTTATCTGTACTATATAACGTTGCTTCGTGCCGAATTTCAAGATTCTGAGTTCACGGGAAGTACCTTGTAGGTTTTGATTCCCTAGCGTGTGACGGAAATTCGTCTAAGGTGTCGGTATAAACTACTGTATCTTTTGATCGCGTTAACTTAGAAGTTTGATTTTTTCACTGCTTAAAGGGACAATAGACCTAGGTATTTGGTAGAAATTTCAATTTGATACCTTTATTCGTTCGTGAGAAATAAGGTAGTATGTTTCATTTGATTAAAATATTTTTATTATATTATATAACTAAAAAAATGTGATTTTCGCAATTTTTCCTATATTTGCATTATATGACAATGCTTTATGCCAAATTTCAATATTCTGAGTTAACAGGAAGTATCCTGTAGGTTTTGATTCCTTTGCGAGTGTCGAAAATTTGTTGAAAATATCGACATAATCGGCTGTATCTTTTGATTGGCTTGGCTTAGAAGTTTGATATTTTCACAGCTTAAAGGGGCAATAGACTTGAGTATTTCATGTGAATTTCAGCTTGATACGTCCACGCGTTCTTGAGATAAAGGGTCTTGACAGACAGACAGACAGACAGACAGACGGACAACAAAGTGATCCTATAAGGGTTCCGTTTTTTCCTTTTGAGGTACGGAACCCTAAAAAACAACCAACCTAGGTCCAGATTCCGTCCATCTAATCACGGCACGCCTGACAAATTTGCCTCCCCGGACTTTAGGGCAACTTTCACTTGACACGCCCATTCACTAGGAGCCCTGTTGGTCTCTTACGAGCGATTTGTGCACGCTATAAGCATCTCCCGTCCCATTCAATCTACATTTATTACATTTACGTGCCCCTATTTCAAGTTGAGACAGTGCGATTAAATTTCTATGCAAAATTAGCTTTCCTTGCAAAAGTTTTGGGGATTTATGATAGTCGGTTTTATCTGTTAGTGGGTTCGTTGTCAATCTTGATGCCGCGGGTTTTTGATAGAATTTTCTTTGATCGTTTTAGTATGTAATTTGAATAATAATACATACATTATGGATCTAACATGAAAGGAAAATAATTGTATCTATTCCTAGTGGTTGGAATTAAATAATTATCTTTGGTTTATCGTGTCGCCAGAATTTCGAATAATTTTAGTAGCACTGAAATATGATAGAATCAATATTATTGGAGGACAACGTGACCCAATTTGACTATCTATTACAAATTGGAAATGTATAATGTACAGTAAGTAACAAAAGTCCATTAACACGATCGAAATACTGAAATAGCCGAACACTTATTAAATCTACCCGTAAGGAACAAAATTAACTGAATATCAGTTTTATAAGTAGAGCAGAGCTTTTGCATTTAGTCTTGAAGTATTTTCAAATTTTTATTATGTAAATGTGCTTTTGTCGATGACTATACCTACTGTCTCGTTGGTCTAGTGGTCGCAAGCGCGGCTGCTGTTCTCGAGGTCTCGGGTTCGATTCCCGGGTCGGGCCGAAATCGCTTTATGGGTTTTCTTGAACTTTCATAAAGCAGCCTGTAGTCTGGAAGTTGGTGATCGATTCACCCGTGCATCGGAGAGCACGTAAATGTTGGTCCTGCGCCTGACCTCTCTCCGGTCGTGTCGGATTGCCGTCCCATCGGGTTATGAGAGTGAAGGAATAGGGAGTGCACCTGTGTCTGCGCAAATGCTCGTGCACTATAATATGTCCTGCGCAGCTGGCAGATCTCCTTAAATGAGAACAGCCGCCGTGGCCGAAATCGGCCGTGGACGCCATTATACCTACCCACAACCTAATATCCACTTACCGTTTCTTTAGCATTGTTTATCCTATGCCCGTTCTTCCACCAGGTGATGGAAGCCGGTGGTCTCGACCCTGAACTCTGGCAAAGAAGGTCATATCTTCTGCTGGCTGACAGTGGCTGGTTTGACCCGAGGATATGGACTGTTAGTGGTGGAACTGGAAGAAATGGTGCGTCTTAGTATGTGGTTGGTGATATGGTTTTATGGATTCATGGTCGTCTAATAATGACGTTACTAGACCTTGAAGGGGTGATTTTGAGAACAGTTTAACTTTTTTTTACAAAATAGGTATCAGACACTGAGAGATTTTTGCAAATAAAAATAATTCGTTCCTGAGATTAGCGGGTCCAAGAAAATACAGAAACATACAAACTTGTCAGCTTTATAATATTATTGTATAGATTCCTAGAATTACAGGTGAATAAACAAACATAATTCGATATAATTTTAGAAGTGTATTTTGTGTGGGAAGGTACTCTACTCACCTAGTTATCAGAATCAAGAAATATGTTTTAGAATTTGTTACATACGAGCATATAGGCAATCAAGATACGTTCTGAATGTGGCCACAAGAGATTTTTATGTGACAAAAAAACTGCTAAAATGTATATTCAATATGAAGTCAGTGCTTAATTTTGTTAGCCCGTTTAAAGCTGTTCAACTGTATTTTATATGAACTGTTAACCTTTGTGTCTGTTAATTATGTTTCAGTCCCGAAAATTAATTCAATTCAGGACGTAGACCTATTTTCGCTATTCAATTTCCCTCAACGGAATTGCTACTGCGTAGGATGATGAAATGGCTAAACAAAATTATTCTAACATCCGTCCTCGCCAAAGAAAATATATTCATTAAGTACTGAGAAACAAATTACTTATTTCTCGTATTACTTAGACATAATTTCTTGATAATATGACTTAAGCGTTTGAAGAGAAATCACGCAATATTTCGTGAGGAAAGCTTTACTGTCAAATGTGGCTCGACTTCGGTGAAGTTTGAGTGGCAAAGCTTGGTAAAGTTAACACCTTCATGGGTATGAATAACGTTCTTGGTATTCTTGTTACTGTTGTAAATATTTATACTCAGGATTAAATAAGATTTTGTAAAAAAAAATGGAGCCTACTGAAGTGTCTAACACGTTGATAATTCTTATCAAATTCCAATTCATTTGTTAGTGTGAATTCTTACCATTCTATCCTATTTATCCTTTGGAATGAGCTTTGAGCAACGTGGTGATTAACGCTAATTCATCTCTGTATAAGAAAGGCCTGTGCCCTGCAGTGGGAAGAGTAAAGGCTGATGACCTCTTTCTTCATGACATGGTGGCAATACTCACAATTCATATCCAAAGTGAGCGTAGTCTGAATAGGATGAGCCCGCGGATGGTTAGAGGCTCTACAAGTAAATGCAGCTCCTACAACTACTCTTGTAAGTGATCCCACATTTAGATTCTTTTTGAGACCATTTTATCAGAAGAAAAAGGTTATAATAAATGATACTCACAATTCATATCCAAAGTGAGCGTAGTCTCAATAGGATGAGCTCGCGGATGGTTAGAAGCCCTACAGGTGAAGGCTGCTCTAACATCAGCTCTCGTTAGTGGTCCCACGTGGAGAACCCCTCGCACCCCATTGGAGGAGAGGGGCGTGGCTGGCGTGTCTGTTTCTACCTCGTCCCGAAACCACTTTACCCATGGTCTGGGACGACCTGTGGAGGGAAATCACGGTTAAGATTTACATGACTATTATGACCTTGGGTTACTGTGACAACACTTCTGCGTTCTGCAACTCGATAAAAAAATTTGAACCGCTATAGAATCTAAACTTCCGATGTTCCTCTAGGCAGTCACATGAGCACACTTTTCAACGCATTTGATGTTGTTGGTTAAGTTGACCCATTTTGTAGTACCATGATATACCAAGGTTACCTTGTAGATATAGATAGATTTTTACACAACCAACATAGGGCAGTTTCCGCAGAAGTTGTACCCCCATTCAAACATATTTTCATTCAATACAATTAATGGCAAATAATAATAGAGCTCGTCCAAGCTGACTGATTTATTTTATTATTTTGAACTTACCTCCGCTAACATCACATTTCAACGTGAAGGTATCCCCCTCGATGTAAGGGCCGACAATGGCTTGCTTCACGTCGGCCTTGTCGTCTGTGATCACCATCTTATTTGGTGGCACTGTTGACAAAAAATACGGCTATAGTCAAATGAAGGAAAAATACTTATTGCATAGTAAACCGACGAGTGGCTATGACGGATCATCGTTCTATGAATTATGGATAATACATATACCGTAACCATATACCATTAGACTACAACGTCACTTCAATAAGAATGTACATATGTACTAAGATTTATAACCTAATCTAATTCGAACATAATATTTCTGTACGACTTAAGATAAGGTCGATATTAATAAGGTTACTCTAAGAAAATAGACTTTGTACTTCATCTAGAAAAACGTTTAACATAAGTATGTTTTTAAATCTTTGAAAAAGCTAAAATTATTTAGGAACATATAAAACTCATTACTAAGACCTACTAAGCGGCTTTCTGGAGGCCAAGAACAAATAAAGAATTACGTTTTTCGAGTCTTAAGAGCTTTATCTAGAGCACCACCATTTTACGTAAACCTAAAAAAAAACATCATTTATAAAAATCAAGTGCTTAGTCTATACAGATATTATAAATGCGAAAGCCAGTCTGCCTGTTTCTTCTGTGTTAAAACTACAAAACCGATTTAAGGGTGGCTCGGCAAACAGTCTAGAGCCCTAGAAAGGACAAAGGCTACTTTTTAACAGATTTCAGGAAGTAGTACCCTCGACAAGCGGTTGAAGCCTCACGGTACGGATAGTCAATGATTACATAAATATTTTACACCGCAGTACAAACTACAAAATCGCATACCTTATACAAACTTGTTTCAATCTCATTGCGACACCTACATAGTGACATATTACCTAACCTTTTATTTATATACATTAATCACTGTTATCGCGTGGTAGTGTACTGTCAAACGCACGTTGGTATTGTTGCAAAAAATCGCAATAGGATAAATCCAAAATGGCCACCATTATGCTGAACAAACGTTTTAACAAATTGCGATTAAAATCTAAAATAATAAAATCAAATTAACATAATAAAATCCGAGTTTAACAAATAAGCTTTAATTATAATTACAAACTTCATTAATTGTTGTCAATTGGAGGCGAACTAATTGGTCGCCATTGTTCGGTACGCTCAATCAAGTTGATAGTGACTGTACGAAATCCATTTTGTTCTTCGTCACGGTTTATTGTAGTAATTTAATTTAACTGGGGTTTTATTATGTCGTCGTGTAGTTTATTTTTCTATTAAAAAAAAACTGTTTTTTTTTTTTTGTATTTTGAAAGGAATGCTTCATGATACTATACTTCTGTCTCTTGTCTTGAAAGGGTTAACAAACTTTACATTCGTTAGACACAATAAAAGACGTTGCTAAGTAGTGATGACGAAAAATAATAAATAATTGCCTATATTGAACAATTCAACTAAATCAACTCAGAATTATAAACACTGTAAGTATTTATCCGAACATATACCTCTAGTTTCAAATACTTTACTCTAGAATCGCAAATGGTTCGCTGAAAAAAATCTAACGTTATCAAACATGTGCTGATTCAACAAGCACGCAACACAAAATATTAGTTTTTCTATGAAAAAAAAAAAAAAACTAAATGGCCCAAAACTGTTCGGCGTTTAATCTCGCAACATTCTGCTGATCGTTCTAAAAGCATAAAATCTCAGCTAAGGATATCGATAATAGCCTTAATATAATTTTCATAGCCCTATTCCTTTACTTTTTATTATTCATTTAGCATTAATTCCATTTTTATTGGACAACTTTTATGTCCAATTATTTTATAATGCTTCCCGTTGATTTGTTTAAGTGAATTCCGTTAATTTTCCGACGGAGGCACGAAATTGAATGAGGGTCTGATGTTATTATGTAAGCTTTTAGGTACTGCCTACTTTTTTGTTCTTAACGAATATTGTAAGGAACAATTGATATTTGGTAACTAATAATGTTCTACTGTGCTAAGTACCTGAAACACTTTTATCATTAAATAACATTTGCAAATTAAAACGAAATTCAACTGTGGTTTCACCGCTGGCTTAAACCATTATCCTAATCTATTCAGCTGCATTTCCATTTACGCAGAAATCTGCATACATAACTAAATAATTAATTAATAAATACCGCTTTCAAAATCCCAACACAAACATCGCAATAACAAAATATTAATTAAACGAACAAAATGTACGAAATTCTCTCTGAAAATATTCCAAAATTAAAACGGATAACACAAAGATAAGATATTCCTTATATTAATAATTTACTAAACATCTGAGATTGTAAGATCTATTTGATAAAGGAAGAGATAGGATCAAAGAAATATTTCGAGATCAAAGTCTATCGGATTCTATATTCGTTTATATCGAAGCGGAGGGCGGAATGAAATAAAAACAGGACTGTTTACTCCTCGATTTATGATTGGAGGAAATGGACCAAGATGGCGGTCGTGGAAGTGGTTTAAAAACTGTTCTTTTTTCAAATGGTGCAGAAATTCTAGTTGGGTTATTGTTTGAATGGACTTAGTGGTTTTATTGAGCGTTTTATATTTTATGGTTGAGGTTGTAAAATATAAATAGTTTTGCAATATTTGTATTTGATTTATAAAGTTTATAGTGGTTAGATGGATGTATAAAAAGACAATTATTATTAGGTATTGACTATTTTACGAAAGCCGACTGACACACAACCACAAAATGTACACAAAAGTCACGTCCTGTTCTGAAAAGAACGTCTTAAATTGAAACATTTATGTAAGCTAAAGTTTAAATATTTTTTTTATGACACATAGAACTTTGAACTTTATAAACATTGCCTCGGATCCACTCTTACAAACATCCGTACTTACGAAAGGATAGTTTTTGAAATATTAAAATGTTGAAACCAGTTTTTCATGAAACCCATTAGGTACAATAAATGCGTGATATATCTAAAGAAATCCCATGGGTAATAAATACACGTCATATATAATGTGCTTCTATGCTTCGATATTGGTAATTCAAGACAGTTAGTATGCAATATTATGCTGATATCTCGAAGATATTGCAATGTGTGATGACAGCATAAAATCTGTTTGACAGGCAATAGGTACACTTCATTCTATCTAGGTTAACAGTACTTCTCTGTATGTCTATAAGACCTGTGTGTATGTTATACCTGCATTTTTGTAATTATTTGTGCCTTCTAAGCGAACTGATGTTTACATATGTCTTAGCCTCATCTTTGATAGTTTTCCATCGATTTTCTTTTCAAGAAATAATACATTATTACATACATCAGTTTGACTGTAAACTGTATTTAATTTTCCGATCAATTAATCACAGTTTCACTGCATTATTCGTAATTATTAATAAAAGCTAATTGTAACTGAGCCGATACGATTCATAAATTAAACATTAAATAATAATTCGTCAATGTAAAATTATTATTTCACAAATACGTACTAAATAGAATCCCTATATGCCACATAAAAGCGCTAAAATACCTACATACTTAATACGAACAGTCATTATCATCATCCTTCCATACTCTTCTATCTGCAGTCATCTCACAAGTAATCTTCAAGCAGTATGCATTGCTAAATAATCTCATTTCTTTAACAATTATCTATTTTCGTAAGCACAAAGTATAAATAAAGATTCTGAGTAGGTCTGATTGCAACCACGTGTAAGGTGTTCCTGTTCTCTTCACGGACAATACGCTAATTTTCCTGTTACCAAGTAGGAAAAATACTCAATGGACTGTGACCATCAGAATCGCTGTCACTCCTCATCGATCCCCTCGAAATACATATAGAGAGTTGCTACCTAATTGCTACCAGTTGTCAATAGAGAGTTGCTACCTAATTGCTACCAGCTGCCATTAATTGCTAGCAATTGCTTCTCTTGTGGTTTTGAAGATAATCAAGGTCTAAATGAGTAGTACTCCTTTAATGTTCCTCTCAACCAATTCTATATTTTTTTACTCTCGAGTAAAAATTCATATAATGCATATTAACACAGACCTGCTGAAGATATTATCTGGAATAAAGGACATTGTGGCACTTGCCGTAAATATAAAACGTGTTTTCTTTGTCTCCCGCCCCCGTTGCAAAGTAACGTACACTTTTAGTATCATTTAAATTGCCAATTTGCATTTTAGTATTTTTATGTCGCAGTTTTGGTGAAACAATACTGTTTTTAGTTTAAAAAAATGGGTTTTTATAACGAAATTATAATATTTTTATTTGACATTTGGCACAAAATTATTTCTAACAATAAAATTCATTGTTTTGTATGCTATTATGTGATATTGTGTGATTTCTGATCGTTGTATTACAGTTATGTATAAAATTTCATTTTGCACAAAACAAATATTTAAATTCGTAAATTAATTTATTAGTCCGCATAAACCAAAATGAAATTGATAACGTTATTTTATAGAAACTCTGTAATATTTGCTTTCATTAAATCGAATTTGTAAACCGTAAACAATTTGATTATTGTTCTAAATTCATGGCATTCTAAACCGGTCTTTGTTCGAAATATGAAAATAAAACACAAACGTTAACCAATGCCACAGACTAAGCATTGCTGTCCAAAAATACGTTCGAAATACGAAGGAGGACCAAAGAGACGTTTTAATAATATCAATTTGTATAGTCTACGTCCCAAGTGCATTGGAATAATGTCGCCTTTGTACCCGGTCCAAGTGTTCTACTTTGTGCAACAACCTACGAATAATCTTATTCTCTGTCACATAGCTTTCCTCTTGAGATGTGACACGTTGCTATGGTAACGATGGCCTGTTTGTAGTCCGAAGTGCTCGTTCGTTTTCGGCTAATTACGAAGGCGGAACGATTTGTGTCAGGGTTTAAATTTGGAACGGTCTTTGAAATTGGAACAAGAAAAACAAGATTGTTATTTATTGTGAATGTGTGTTTTTGGTACCTATTGAAAAGAATTTGAAACGCGTCTTTTTGCATAGAAGATGATTTTTAACAGTATATTGATTTTGTGGTAGTTAAGTTACCTAGAAAATGCTATAATTAGGTTTCTCTTGGTCTCTTAGATATATATAACTTGGTGGGTAGTCTTTTCACCATTTATAATTGGCAAAACACGGTATTTCAAAAGACTTAGATACAGTGCAATTACACAAAAAATATTCAAATGCGTTTCACATTATGTAAAAAAATAATGCAACATTTACGTCTAACTTTTTTCCAAGCGATCGCAAAAAGAACTTGTCGCAAATACTATGTTTACCATCATATTTCATAGTCAAACGTCATTACATTTGGCCTATTTCACTGAACTTTTTCCAAGTCTAAAATCTCCCGGTATAACTAAGCTATTTTCCACCCAGGGGGTATACTTCTCCAGTCTGTAAGTACCTTGAACGCTATGATACGGAGTAGCAACATATTTTTTCAGCAGTCGTTCCGCAGTTTCTTCATGAATATGTATGGAGGATTGTTGAGACACGCTGGTGTATGTAGTTTTCATTGACTTTATTTGAGAATGACGTGATGGTATGTAGTAAAATGTCATGAGAGAACTGCTTCCTGCACCCGGATGCAAAGTAGCTTCTTCTTTCAGGTGCTAGGGACTATATATTTGAACCTTTTATTTAGATTGGTTCAGTAGCTTAGTCGTGAAAGTCGGCCCGCAGTGCATCGCGTCATAGCCGTCACTCGGGATTGGTTCTTTGCTAATAAATCACTTCTGCGCAGATGTAGGTCAGAGCTCAAGATTCGTGCCGATAACTATAGCTCGGAAGGATTAAGGTAGTTACTATATTTACATGAATATAGTTTTATGGGTATTATGTGATTTATATTTTATTTCACACAATTAAACTTTTCGAAAAAAGAAAAATCTTTATAAAGTCCTACTTCGTCCATATTTGGTTAAGTCCATAATCATTCGAAAGCTTGTAATTCCGAATCAATGTTTGAATTTCAAACATTAGGTACCCGATTATTGGTGAGCTAGTCATAAATTGGTTTTAATAGTCAACACTAAAAGCATTATAGTTTCCGCTCGTAGTACAAATCAAATGGTTTGCAATCAACTAATAATTGTAATTTATTGATAAAGCTCAGTGTAGTCACTTGAATAATATTATTGACTCGATATATTTAAAACATTTCCCGTCTTACCAAGGGGTACTGGGTTGCCCGGGTAACTGGGTAGTGAAGGTCAGATAGGTAGCTGCTCCTTGCAAAGCACTGGTACTTATCTGTATCTTTCTATGGTTAGACTGGAAGCCAACCCCAACATATTTAGTTTGGAAGAGGCTAGGCAAATCTATACTATAATATTATAAAGCTGAAGAGTTTGTTTGTTTGTTTGTTTGTTTGAACGCGCTAATCTCAGGAACTACTGGTCCGATTTGAAAATTTATTTCAGTGATAGATAACCCATTTATCGAGGAAGGCTAAAGGCTTACTATTTAAGAAGGCTATACTTTTTATCCCGGTACGGGAAGTAGTTCCCACGGGATGCGGGTGAAACCGCTGGCAGAAGCTAGTGATGATTATTTAAAATATCACTTATATCCTATCCTCATCTTGACACAGCTCACCGAATAATATACGTGGTAACATTAAAATAGGTACTACCAAAATTTATCACAATAAAATTAGTCTGTAACCACAAATAGACACATTAAAAAAGATATCAGAGCAACGATGTGGCACAAATATACGATATGTATGTTTGTGAAGTACCCTTAGCAACCTCTTACATTCCTCGTTCCAAAAACATTTTGATTCCTCGTTCTAAAAACATTATTTATCATACTTATAAGCAACTTTACCTAATTAGCTTATTTATAGAACACCAAAATAACGGCTTTCTTATGTTACAAATAAGTAAATTCCTTGAAATGGCTGAATCTACTTTTCTTAGGAAATGTTTTCCTAGAACGTGGCATTCAATTTATGAACTTATATGTATGGTTTTAAGAGCTAATTCGGAATGTTTGTATGATACACGTGTTACGTAAAGTTGGATAAAATTAAGTTTATCTTTCTGAAAATAGTTTCTTTAGAAACTTGGAAGCTAAAATTATTTTCTTGTAATACAAATAATTGTTTTAGGAAATTAATAATTTTCAACACGAAAGAAAAACAAAAGTCCTAAGACAAACGATTATGTTTATAAACGTGGCTCATCTGAATAAGAAAAGATTAAAAATAACTGTAATTAATTAAATAACTGATCTCGTCGTATATAAGGTGTTTACCTTTCCTGAGGTTATACCCATTTGATGCCCTCGCGCATGTCTTGTCATGATTTAATCTTCCATTCTGACTACTTTGAAGTCACTTTACAACTTTAGAAATACAAATCTGATTTAATAACTCTTCAATAAGTACAACAAAAGAACTTACCAATAACAGTCAAATTGACTCTTGAATTCCTCGTCTGCGCTTGCTTGAAGTCCACTCTACATCGATAGACTCCTTGGTCAGAAGCCTTCACCCGGTCTACCCCGAGTTCTGCTGGTCTTCTCTCCGGGAGGAAGTATGCTCGTGATGCGAAGACGCTCTCGTCTGACCAGCGCTCTGCCACGCCGAAGTCTCGCTCACGAGCGTCGACACTGGAAGAAAATTTGATGTTAGATTTATCTGTAGATATGATGTTTTTTTAAACATCAATGTGAGAAAAGATAGTTCTTCAGTTTGCTTGTTCTAATCTGTCTAGTACAAAGTAATTTAAAAAAAAAAATGTTTCCTTTAAGTTTTTAAATAGCTGATACTTAATGATCTTCTAAATGCTGTAAATTAGCTTATTCTGTCTAGAAATAACCTTCCACAAACTGCCTTGCACATATCTGCGACCAAAAATATCCTTTTTTTTTGTTTGTTGTCAAGAAACAAACTTTAATTCGTGGTGGCCTAGTGGGTGAAGGACCAACCTCTCAAGTATGAGGGCGCGGGTTCGATCCCATGTCAGGCAAGTACCAATGCAACTTTTCTAAGTTTGTATGTACTTTCTAAGTATATCTTAGACACCATTGACTGTGTTTCGGATGGCACGTTAAACTGTAGGACCCGGCTGTCATTGAACATCCTTGGCAGTCGTTACGGGTAGTCAGAAGCCAGTAAGTCTGACACCAGTCTAATCAAGGGGTATCGGGTTGCCCGGGTAACTGAGTTGAGGAGGTCAGATAGGCAGTCGCTTCTTGTAAAGCACTGGTACTCAGCTGAATCCGGTTAGACTGGAAGCCGACCCCAACATGGTTGGGAAAAAGGCTCGGAGGATGATGTCAGGAAACAAATTTTACAAATCCTATTTACCTACAAAACTAAATTCAATAACACAACAAAGAACTTCCACTCCAAGACTTCTACAGAACTCCAATTCAACAAATAACCCAAACTAATTGTTCAATTATCAAAAAAGCTTTCATTCCTGGCTTCGAGCCAAAAAACTTGGCACATACACAACATTTTTTACTTCCAAGAAACCAAAATTGTTTTCTTACAAAGCTGTTATCAAAACTATATTCCGTTTTATAAGTGAAAATCAAATTAACTGATTAAACTCGAGCCCTTGCCAAGTTTCAAGTTGCCTGTTCAATGTTCAAGAGTTTGAGTAGGAAGCCTATTTTGGTTCAACTAACTTGTATCTATGTATAGTATAACTAGCGATCTACGAGTAGTTATGGAAACCTTAATACTTGTATTGATTATGTAGCGGTTTAAGGTGGTTTTAGCTGCGTTTTGAGGTAATTAAGTGCATATGAAGTCACGTATGAAGAATATAGCTTAGGAGGGATTGAGCATTCTATTGGTAGGATAGGTGATGTTGAGTAATCATGAGATTTTCTTTCATTAATGGAAAATGAGGTCTACTTATAACTATTGAATAAGTTCACACAGGCTCATAGAACCACATTCATTCGCTTAATTTATTACCAAATCAACTATTAACAAACCTATCTGACGAAAAAACATTTATCAACGACATATGAAAGATAGCAGTCGACGCTTCAAAATCCCCTTTTACTTACAAATCAAAACAGCGTTTTCTAAGAGTTTCCAAGTCTGCTTTGTAACAAAAGTGCATAGCGTGAATGTTTAAAAATCTCTGGGAATGCCATTTCCTCATGAAACTTTAAAAAGCGATATTTGTTTTAAA
This sequence comes from Helicoverpa assulta, assembly GCA_963856015.1. Classification (NCBI taxonomy): domain Eukaryota; kingdom Metazoa; phylum Arthropoda; class Insecta; order Lepidoptera; family Noctuidae; genus Helicoverpa; species Helicoverpa assulta. Next base: position 10,162,946 of record CAWLCW010000032.1, read on the forward strand.
TTCTTTTATGTTCAAGTTGTGCTTGTACTTTGTCTAAGTGGATGGGCGTTTATTTTTCTTTGTTTTTGTGGTATTTCGAGCATTAACATAAAATTAGCTATTTAACGCGGTATTACCTGCGTGACGAGGAAACTGCTTCCCGTAACGAGCTGGGAATAAAAAGTATTTTATGACCTTGTCCTAGTTTTAAGCTATCCCTATCAATTTTCAGACAAATTGATTCAGCAGTATTGGCATGAAAACGCAACAGAGAGACGATGTTACTATCGCTTTTGTTAATGTAAAGAGATTAACTTTAATCGTTCTTAAAATAAATATAACTGTCTACATAGAACTGCAATTCAAAACACAAAAAAGTTCTCCATAATTAAAGTAGCCTGCTATTGATAAAATTGGCCAAAAAAAAAAAACAAAACTGCCAATAGACAACGACAAACCAATTCCTTATCCGTCTAACAAGCACAAATTACGCTAAAACCGGTCAAATAGCAATGATAATATTATACCAAAACTATGTCTTTTCCTTCACTCAAAAGGTACCTTTAATCTCCAAATAGGGTTCAACGAAGCGTGAGTCACGACCCTTTTAAGGCCATCTTTACTAGGAATTGGGACTGAGAAATGGACTTTCGAAAAGTAGTGCAAGCTTGGCCCATCTTGTGTTTGTGCATATTGAAAGACGGATCCTGACTATGGGGATGGAGTTAGGGTTTGTACATACTTGCAGTTTTCAAACCAAAATCAAAAAACAAAATCAAAAGTCATTTATTCAAAGTAGGCTGAAAATTAGCACTGAAGGTCAAATTTACAAAAGACAGCCCCCAAAACGCCCGCCCTTTGCCACTTCCTATGTGTTTTTGCTTTGAGATTTGAAACTGAAATAAGTCGTAATGACCAAGTATCAACTGCCAATGTGCACCAACCTTAAGTTGGAAAGTTCACTCTAGCCTAGCACCGTCAAAGGATACATTTGATATTTTTTGTAGCGATGCAGTCGATGCACTCAAAACTTTTCCGTATGCGTCGACGGATGCAAAAAGTACGTTTAAAGGATAAAAAAAATTGTTCCTGCTGATTTTTTTTGTAAAAAAAATATTTGAAAACTGATTTATAGGCTGATTTTTGTTTTGCAACGAGTTTGGGTTCAATAATGAATTCTGTCATCGCTGTTTTTTGAGCTGGAGTTTCGTATAGCGTTTCAAAACACTTATGTATGTACTTTTACTTTACGTTTGTTGTGTTTTAGTGACCATCCCAACAAATAATGGATATTATTTTAATCCATCTCTGTTAGTGGCTCATCATCATCATCATCAGCCTATCGCAGTCCACTGCTGGACATAGGCCTCTCCAAGTGCACGCCACTGAGATTTTCGGCTTAGCGGCTCAAAACATTTAATATATTTCTTGTCTCGTAAGGTGAGTCTAGGTGAGAAATGCGAATACTTATTTCTCATTTGATTACTTATCTCCTTGTTTCTGAACGATTTTCCTACCAAGTTCTAGAATTTTACCGTACCTACCGTAAAAATATCTAAGACATTATTAAAAAATATCGTCGATAGGTGACTCCGATTGCAAAAGTTTAGTCAAAACGAGTGTTTGGAAAATTAAAATGGTTATTGAAATTACTTCGAGCTGACTTTAAGATGAACTTTGCTAACTTTGGGCTCTCTTCACAAAGTTTATACAAAATTAGTATTAAAATTTTGATATTCGGGAAACTGTTCTAAAAGTCGATTATGTTAAAATTATTATAGCTAGCAATAAATATTGATTTTTAACTAAATTAAACTAAGATTTTTATATCATAGGCTAAACTCGTCACATAATTACAGTTACCGGCACGGATATTGAGCTCTCGGCGGAAGAGTGGGGATCGCTTTGCGCACCCGTACGTATAAGGCAATAAGGCAGTAAATCGTTTCTGCGCAGGTGAAGGTCAGGGCTCAATATCCGTGCCGATAACTGTATGTTCACGCGTCTGTAATTATGCTTCCTACAGTAGCGGCTATCCAAAAGGCACTACTTTTCTCACCTGGATAAAAAAATTGTTAAGTCTCTTACTTATATAGTATCTTATAACCCATATTCATTCTTCCCACGATTAAATTAATTTCAATTGAGATAAAAAAAAATCGTTTGAAGTCTTAGGCGCTTTATACACGACCAACGGCAACAGTCATAAACTTACGACTCAACAGTCATTAAAATTACGTTTCTGAAAGTTGCTATGACTGTGCAATCTGAAATGATAGTATGTAGAAAGCTAGAAGGTAAACAGTAGCTGCAAAACGCCTTAACAAACAAACTTACCTATAAATAGGCGTGCCCAAGTCCTCCCGGTACCACAGCACGAGTAACACGGCGTCATCGTCGTCCTGTGTCGCGATGTCGCAAGGCAGATACACCGGCTCGCCGGCCACGGCCACCACTTGTGTCATCGGCACTGTTGACAAGGAAATAGGCTGTTAATATAGGTATATGAAACATTGATTGCCTAATTGGAAGATTGGCAGCCTGTATTTCGGAAATTTAGATAAATCCATCCACCCTCTGATACCGAAAAATAGTTTCTATGCAGCTCAATTCTATGGTCCTAAGCGCAATAAGATTTGGCGAAAATGGCACTTAAATATGAACAAGACAAACTCTGTGCGTAACATTCTTGGTCAAGACTTAGACTCATAAAACGTAAGTACCTAATATTTATACAAATTCTCATCGTTCCACATTTTCACACAATATTAACACATAATTTACTAAGATAGCTTAAAATTGCAACAACAACGCAATAATGTTAACTTTGATTAGAAAATGGCGCGTCTTCGTTCTATTTTTTTTTTATTCAAATTATAATTTATTTTTTACTATGCCTAAGGTATTGTGTCATTCAGCCTAGGCATGCTTATTCTCGCATAGAACAATGAAACAAAAATATTTATGCATTCGTAATTTGAATTTGGAATGTGTTACAAAAAAGAAAAATTGAGACTTTTTATATTTTATTTTATTAGTTTTTTATACAATACAATTTTATTTGCGAATTTGAAATTGGAATATAAAAGATGGTTGCCATATTGAATGAATTTAAACTGCAGAGCATTAATATTGAAGAAATAAGTTCAACAGTCCGTTTCTTAGAATGTAGCTGTTGTTAAAGTCGTCTGTGAAACTATAAGAAGTTTTGTAGTTATAAAGAGACTTCTTCGGCGACTACAGACTATTAAATTGTCGTTTTGCCGTTAAACTATATATTTTTTATTATTTTATAACAGCGCATTTAAACTAGATTATAGTGCACTTTTATAATAGGAATGAAATTAATATATGGCGCGTTTAAATTCAGTAGTCATTTTCTTTGTTGTAATCTTCAGAACAACTTCGAGTGGTTTTACTCTACTCTTATAGTCTACAAATAAATACTAGAGAACTAAGTTGTTCCGATAATTAAATAAATAAGTACAGTATTTGAATTAAAATAATAAATTGTTGCAATACATATTTTAATAACATTCTATGCCCCATACAGAGGTATACAATGATATAAAATATTACGAAGCTGAATGTATTGTATACCTTTATCGAAGTAGTTTTATTTTTTAATTTACTTTTTCGCAATTCCAAATTTGAATCTCCACACACACACACATAGAACACAAAATTATGACGCGTAAAATTCTCATAGAATAATTTCCTTGAATAAGAATCGGCCGTCCTTAGCTCGTAGCTAGAGTGGACACAAGTACTACTTACCTACTTTTTTGCGCTCAACTGAGCAAAAGAGTTGCAACTAGCACAAGTACATGTCAAGGAAAGTAGTCCTTTGGACTCCCTACGAAGAGTTGAGGAGACTTAGAAAAGGATTCCGTCGCTGGAAATAAAAGAAATGTGAATGCGCGACGTTATTTCGTACATTATTTTGTAACTGTATTTTTTTTTGTTAAGTACCATCAATGTTATGATATGATATATGTATTGTTATCCTAATTTCACATAAATTGCCACATATGTAATAAGAAACCCCTTATTTTGAAGTCGTTTAAAATCTACATTCATTAAAGATCATGTACAGTCAGCACCAAAAGTCGATGAACAGAATCAACATGACAAAACACCTGTTCACAATAAAATGCCATAAATTATAGTCGCAACTAGGAAACAAAATAGCCTGTACACCAGAAATTTACAAAAATCGTTAAACACGAGTATTTCAAAAGTATCTGTGCACTAGTATTCCTAAAGTCGCTGTACACCATAAATCCAAATGTCGCTGAACATCATTGTATCAAAAGTCACTAAACAGCAGTAAATACAAAATTAGGTTAACAAAGTATATTTTTAATGTTGCCGTGTGTTAATATACTTTTGACGCTTATGCTGTTCAGCTACTTTTGGGACAGTGCTTGCTTGACCTTAATAATGTATGTTAACACGTTAGTATCTATTTCAATACTTATTTACAAAGCAATTATATTTTTAACCGACTTCCCAAAAAGGAGGAGGTTCTCAATTCGTTGGTATCTTTTATTTTTTATTTTTATGTGTTCACCGATTACTCGGAGACGCCAGGACCGATTTGCAATTTTTTTTTGTTTGATAGTGTTTACCTCCCAGGTGGTCCCATAATAACACGGTCAGGATCTGATGATGGAAACGCTGAGAAATCGAGGGCAACTTTCGAAAATTGTAGGAATACGCAGGGTAAAAACTTGACACTAAAGCTTATGTCTGATAACACTATGCAATGGTGAAGGTTTAGAGCTGACCTGGTGATGGAGACCAGAGAAGGTCGAGGGAACTATAAAACTGAATATGTAAACTACCTCGTGTTTGGGCTTGTATTGTTCGTATTGATGAGAATGTTCCACTTATGCGGATAGTGACAACTATGCTTGTCACTGAAAAGCTAAAAATAAAAAACTTTTTACAAAAAAATAAAACTAACTCCCAAAAATTGTGCCTGCTGTTTTTTATTGCCAGTAATCATACTAATCTATAATATGAAATAACATAAACATAACTCTTTCCATTAACATAACGCTTTTAGAAATAACTTCTTGGCTTTCGGATGAAAAAACATTTCATTCTACTGAAAATGGTCGTATGTCTCTCTGGCGCATAAATAATACTCGATATGCAGAACGTAATATAATCGATAACCGTGCAAGTGGCAGAATATCTGTTGGGTTTTGGGGTTGGATGTGCTCTGGTGGCCCTGGAGAGGCTGGAGAACTTATCGAGATAGGAGACTTCTGTGACGTTTATGCTCCGTAATATGCACATTATACGGTATTATTGTGATATTTATCGATTGATGTATCTCAATAATATAAATAAACAACTATGCACTTACACAACACTTCAATTAGTTCAGACTATGACAATCATACGCTAGACTAAAATTATCACAAGTCATGTGAATAGAAATAATAAATTAAAAATTAAATGAAGGTAGGTTTTGAAAGATTCGCGCAAAGTAAATTACAAGTACCGTCACAATAATCGCTTCGTAGATCATGACAGTTATGTTTATGTTATTTCATATTATAGATTAGTAAGATTACTGACAATAAAATATAATTGCTTTGTAAATAAGTATTGAAATAGATACTAACGTGTTAACATACATTATTAAGGTCAAGCAAGCACTGTCCCAAAAGTAGCTGAACAGCATAAGCGTCAAAAGTATATTAACACACGGCAACATTAAAAATATACTTTGTTAACCTAATTTTGTATTTACTGCTGTTTAGTGACTTTTGATACAATGATGTTCAGCGACATTTGGATTTATGGTGTACAGCGACTTTAGGAATACTAGTGCACAGATACTTTTGAAATACTCGTGTTTAACGACTTTTGTAAATTTCTGGTGTACAGGCTATTTTGTTTCCTAGTTGCGACTATAATTTATGGCATTTTATTGTGAACAGGTGTTTTGTCATGTTGATTCTGTTCATCGACTTTTGGTGCTGACTGTACCTATGCAGATATTTTCGCACAAACTTCAACCTCAGCTGTCAGATAAAATTTACCAAATCTTTGTTCCATAGCTTTACAAAACGAATTGTACCTTCTACATATCACTTTTATGATCGCAAAGAGTCGAGATCTGTCACAAACGTCAACGTCAAAGTCAATGTCATTTCTGTTTGTGAACAGATTTTGACATAATAGGTTATACACGAAAACTTCAAAGAGGTTGAATAAGATGATGTGGGAAGCATAATATCTTATCTCTTCATTTGATAATAATCTGAAAGGGAACTTTATAATGCTCAGTAGGAATACCTTACGATACTTCCTGCTTCTTTGAGAGCCAACACATAATTTAAAAAATAAATAAGTTATCTCTAACAGTTATGATAGATCAAGTAGGTATGTGGCTTTTGATCTTCTAAATAGGTCCTATTTAGGAGAACCGCAAACGAAAAAGTATAGGAATTCTCGGACCAAAAAATAGATACCTTACGGCCAGCGGCTTTTTATTTGGCAAATTAACGGTCTAGAATCCTGAGAATATCAACATCTACCTATATTGTCGAAAAAAATATTTTTCTCCCCTTTTAGACTAGTGTACCAGCTTACGATTCCAAGAATAAATGGAAGTAATCACGAAACTTCTTTTCCAACATAAACATAGGGAAGAGTTCCAATTTCCTTAGTTTTTGGGCCTTGTATTTTTAGGCCCGGCCGTATTTTCTATAGGCAGATTTATCACTGTTTTTGTTTCGCAAACTGCTTGATTTTCGAACGTGAGGATTTAAATTTGAATATTAGTGAACCTGCCAGTCATATTTTGAGCCGTTCTCTGGATTAAAATGAATGAAAGAGGTTTTGTTCGTTTATTAAGACCTGTATTAGAGCTGATAAGATTTTTCAAATAAATAGTTTCCAATGGACGAATAGAGTTAATGAAGTACAGAAATATCTGGTAGGTAACTTAGTAAGTGTCGCTTGTTTTTTATGTAAGCATATACATATTTGATGATTCACAAGCCCGCAATACCACTTTACAATACCCAGCTCATCAGCTAATCATTTAACCAATATACCAATACTCACACATAAAACAAATAAAGTAACAAAAGCGCATCACCATCCTTTACAAAAATGTTAAAACACATCCAAGAAGTTCAAATAATAAATCGGCCAATGTAACAGGGGGATAAGTGACGTCTTTGCCATCCGGACATCCGTATGTCCGGGCGTTCTTACCCGTCCAGTGTCCGGATACAATGAGACAATATACTGAGAAAACCGTACTGTATTTGTGTTAGCCCGGACACAGTTTATCTGTAGTTCGCTGTTCTTTTAAGTGATTTAAAATGTTCTTTAAGTCTTTATAAAATATTGTTGAGCTTTCTTGCTTTAGAACTAGTTTGTTGAAAGTACCTAATTAATCTATAGGAGGGTAAATAGAAGTGTATTGTACTGAATGAGTTTTATACAGTGCTCTACCTAAATAGCATAATTTCACAGGGTTTTTAGCTAATAACTGTACAGTCGTATAACCTGCTATAATAGTCAATTAATTTATAGCTTCTCTTCTCCTGTGTTAAGTTTATGCATGTTATTGACATAAGCAACAAAACGTCAGTGTCAATGCCTTTAGGCATGTACTCCAATAAACTTGATCAGGTTACAATTATAGAGTAATTAGATTCGTAATTATCGAGGTTGATTAATGTGGAATTAGCGCGTATTAGTCAGAAGTCAACCTATTTAGAACATCAACAATTTGCTAAACATTTGTTTAAGATGAAGAATTGAAGAATACTTACTGCTCCGATAAAAATAAAGGGCTAGAAGATGATGCTGATTAAATATTATTAGGAAGTGTCTCAGGACTGAGCAATTAGATAGATAGATAGAATACTCTTTTTACACGCTTTTTATTAGCTTCACCTGTATGTTTGTATGTTTGTATGTTTGTAGGTTTGTAACCGACTTCTTTGGGCGCGATTTTGACCCACTTTAAACGGCCAGATTTCGTTCAAACTTTGTAGATTTATTGAGGACCGATGACAATACACTAATTTGATAAAATTATTCCATTTTTAACCGACTTCCCAAAAAGGAGGAGGTTACACATACACATCGATTACTCCGAGGTTTATAGACCGATTTACGTGATTCTTTTTTTGTTCGACTCGGAATAGCTGGCAGTTGGTTCCATAGTCATCAGGTCAGGATCTGATGATGGAAACCCTGAGAAATCGAGGGCAACCTTCAAAAGTTGTAGGCATACATAGGGTAAAAACTTAACACTCAGATGTACGCCTAAAAGCACTATTTAACTGTGAAGATTTGGAGCTGACCTGATGATGGAGACCAGAGAGGGTCGAGGGAACTCGACAACTGAATATGTAAACTACCTCGTGTTTGGGCTTAGATTATTCGTATTGACAAGACCTATGCAACAGTGAAGGTTTGGAGCTGACCTGATGATGGAGACCAGAGAAAGTCGAGGGAACTCGACAACTGAATATGTAAACTACCTCGTGTTTGGGCTTAGATTATTCGTATTGACAAGACCTATGCAACAGTGAAGGTTTGGAGCTGACCTGATGATGGAGACCAGAGAAAGTCGAGGGAACTCGACAACTGAATATGTAAACTACCTCGTGTTTGGGCTTAGATTATTCGTATTGACAAGACCTATGCAACAGTGAAGATTTGGAGCTAACCTGATGATGGAGACCAGAGAAAGTCGAGGGAACTCGACAACTGAACATGTAAAATACCTCGTTTGGACTTATGTTCTTTGTATTGATGAGAACTTCCCACTTGTATGGATAGTGACAACTATTCGTATCACTGAAAAGCTTTAAATAAATAACCTTTTTACAAAAAAAATAAACCGACTTCCCAAAACACTAAAAGCAAAAAAAAACTAATTTTAGGTGCACCGGCCTAGAAGTCGGTGGCAAAATTAACTTAGTAACATCCATTAGACACCGACTTCTAGGCTTTTCAATTTGCAAAATATGATTTTTGTTAATTTATATAATTTTCATCTATAGTCGATAAGGTAAGAAAATTAATTAAAATTTTCTAGAATTTTTCTCTACAGTCGATAAGGCAGGACTCGATGTTAATTTTTATTTCCAATAATTATCTTTAGCCGTTTTCTCTAATATTGACAAATTTTTGTATACTAAAGAGAATTTTAATTCTACAAAACAAATAATAGTTTTGAAACAAACTAAAAAGTAGAAAATAAATAATAGTTTAAAAAAAACTAAAAAACACGCTTTTTATAGAAAAACGAACTAAAAATTAGAAAATAAATTTTAATGGATTTAAATTAAGAAAACAGATATTTAAAAAAAGCGTGGGGTGCATGGTGTCAATAGTTCTAAATATTTTATTGACAGATATGAGTACAGTGATTTTCATTTCGATAATATCTTAAAAAGCACCCCACGCTTTTTTTAAATATCTGTTTTCTTAATTTAAATCCATTAAAATTTATTTTCTAATTTTTAGTTCGTTTTTCTATAAAAAGCGTGTTTTTTAGTTTTTTTTAAACTATTATTTTTTGTACACCAAACATAGAAAAGGACATTACAAACAAATATGTGTGAGTACAATAGGCGGTCTTATCGCTCAGAAGCAATCTCTTACCTTTGAATGGAACCTTTGAATTTCAAGTATCAAAATAACCATAACATGCTCTTATGTTTAAGAAAAACAAGAGAATAAGGATAAAGCATGCTAAATAAAGAATTATTTAAATGTCCTACGAAGGATTTCAAACCACTTAAGACGACTTCAATGCAACAAATCCCGTTTATGACTACTCTATCGACGAAACAATCTTACATTCCCAGAACATCACGAATTCCAATCTCATATCATGAAACATGCATGCCAACTAAACGTCTATGGACGTTATTATTGAATATCCCCAGTACTGGTTACGTTGCAATGGAAATCGGCCCTGAACGTCGCGGAAACGTTATTAATTTCCGAATGTCGCACCATGTCGGGTATGTACGTTTTGAGGCGGTTTTGGTTATGTGAGAATGAAATATGGTCTTGTTTCGTTTGGTTCTGTTGGTTATTTTAGGTATGTATCAAGATTATAGTGGAACTAGACTATGAAAAAATGCATTAAGTTTTTGTTTGCTCACTGCAGCACCGTAATTAATGATAGTACTCATCTTAAAAGTTTTCGTAAATTCCATAAATGTCACACTTCTTCTTCTTTCGTGTCGTTGACATGTCATATATTGAGACTACACTATGTCAGCCCTGTGTCACGCTTAACTATCCTTATTAGCCTTGGCATTAGCACTAGTCTAACCAATAGTATCGAGATGGTTAGGTAACTGGATTGAGCAGGTCAGACTGGTAAAAACTTCATGTAAAACACTGGTACTCAGCTGCATCTGATTAGACTGGAAGCAGACCCAAACACACTCGAAAGAAGGCTAGGCAGGTGATGTATCAAAAAACTATTCATAAAAAGACTTCGTCTATTAACACAGTCATGAAGCAGTAACTAAAATGAATGCGCACATTAACTTTAATCCCCAAGCATTACAAGTCAACTTAAAATGTTCATCACGATAATAGTCACGGAGTCAGTTCCAGTTGGATCCATAATCTTGTTTAGAAACCTTTCCAGTGCGAACGTGTTCGAATAAATCCTATTTCGTTACTGTGACGTTGGCATCCCTGAAAATACCCAAAATTTGACTATTCAGTTCAGACGTACAGGAAATCGAGTTAAGCTCTTCTAATTTAGCTTTGATGTTTAGACATCGTCCGTGTTGATGTTATTTTGAATGTAGAATCGTGTATTTGAGGTGTAGTTTGATATTATTTTTATCATAAAATTCATTAAAAAACATTTCCAAAGGTCAGTAAATAATATAGCAGTATGCCCGAATTTTTATGCCATTACCATCAACGCCAGAATCATTATCACTTTACATCACTTTTTGCAAGAACGAACTTTTCAGACTTGAGCACCAATATTTGGCAGTAATCAACGGTACATCCGTAAGATTTTGAAATGCCTACATTATTGTAAGGTATTGAACTGACATTACTGAGTTTTTTATTGTTTAAAGTAAATAAAACAAAGTAGCATGTCCAATACAAACGCGAGAGTTTTAGTGCGCGCTGACCCCGCGGTTCAACCATTAATTAACTTTTGCGACACGTATCGCGGTTTCTATTCGGGCACAGAACCAATAGTTTTATAGCCCAAAAATAACGGGTTTGGGCCTAAAATCACAGTGTGTTAGGAAACCTACTATTTACAAAATGGACGCACTTTCACCACACAAAAATACAGTTTAGCTTCTGTGATACGGTTTTGAGATAAAAGCTAAGGAAAACCTTATGCGAACCTCTCGAATAGATCTCTATTATCAAGGTACAATCTAGCAGAGATACTAACAGTTTCTGAAATAGCTCTAATATTCTGTAGTACCTCGAACCTCGCTTATTTTACTAACGACACTATGTAAATAAGGTAATCAACACACCTAATCCAATCTTTTTGTCGTCGTACCAAATTGCTCAAAAACGATATTACTCCCAAACTGCAAGCACAAACTGGCAAAAAGCTTAATAAAGTACCGATATCGCAAAAGGAAATGGCTCCACTTCTATTCAAAAACGTTGCTAACCCAAATTGAACTTTGACGATGGTATTATAAAGTCCAATTTGCATCGTCATCTATTATCCAAATTTGGGATCTGAGGACGGTAGTGGGACATCATTTGAATAATTAAAAAGCGGCTTTATCTATTTATTCAGTTTCTCCCAAAAGTTGTCGAGTTGCATTGTGTCCAATCTATAGGCGAATTTGAGAGTGCTTTAGTTCGCAACAGCGCTGCTTTTCTCTGGAGGGCTTTTGACAGAAGTAGACTTTGCAGCCGTCAAAATAGATTCCACTGTATTTGCGGAATGTAAAAATGTTTTTAGATTTTTATTTGTTGTGAAATTATCCTCATGCTAGTTCCTAGAAAAAGTAAAAAGGCTTAGAGGATTCCAGGATCCTCGGTTTTCAATTACCTGTGTTGGAAAAATGTTTTGGTTTGATGACAATAAAATTATGAGCGTATATCTGCATTGTTCTTGTGTTAACTTTCATGTTCTTCCAATAAAAAAGAGCGTTGGATTTCAAACATATATTTTAGATTTTATTCCTAGAATTTTAAATGTAGAATTAATATTTAGTGAAATTTTGCTTTGAAGTTTTCTTAATTTTTTTGTTCTCTTTGTGAATACAAGCACTCTATTGGCTGGCACCTTAGACTGCGACTCGATAATCGATACAAAGCTTACGAACTAGAAAGTTTTTATCGAAATAAGACTTCAACAAATGCTTTTTATTGTAGTCTGGACAAAATCTGACTTCTTGTGAAAAAATATGTCAGGTATAATACATATTTTTAAATTGTAAAGATACATATAGTATATATATACAGGGTTACTTGTAAGTAGTCCGCATCCTTTCATGAGGTGATAGTATAGGTCAATACGGACAAATTTGACCATGGGATACACTGGGCAAAAGTTAACCCGTTTCAAAATAATCGAATTTCAAGATCTTTTCTTAACAAGTCGTCTAGGTACACGTATAAATTTTTATTATTAGTTAAAAGTCTCGTTTTTGCGGATTTTTGGCTGCTGTGCTCGAAGTCTCGGGTTCGATTCCCGGGTCGGGCCAAAATCGCTTTGTGGGTTTTCTTAAACTTTCACAAAGCAGCCCGTAGTCTGGAAGTTGGTGATTGATTCACCCGTGCATCGGAGAGCACATAAATGTCGGTCCTGCGCCTGATCTCTTTCCGGTCGTGTCGGATTGCCGTCCCATCGGGTTATGAGAGTGAAGGAATAGGGAGTGCACCTGTGTCTGCGCAAATGCTCGTGCACTATAATATGTCCTGCGCAGCTGGCTGATCTCCTTAAATGAGAACTGCCGCCGTGGCCAAAATCGGCCGTGGACGCCATTATATATAGTATATAGAAAGCTTTCAAATACCTACATAGTTCTATGGTTATGACATATGAAGAAATTAAAAAAAGATAAATACCCAATATATGAGCTGCAACAGTCCACCAAGAAATCCATATGAGATCTCATTTCAAAAACCAATCCAAGATGATCACGACTAAAACAAACCCTGTCCAAGACTAAGATAGCTTAAGTATCTCGTTCGTGTACCAGTTGCGTTCAGAATATAAAATGGTTGCACGTACACCAAACATTGGTTCGCAAACACTTCGTTTAACCATGTACGGCAAACAATTGGAGGCTTGGTACAGTGGACGCTGGTCTGTTTACTGGTGATCGGCTGGTTAAGATTTTCATGTTTGTGTTGCGACGGTACTCCTTTAGTGAAATTCCGATTTGCAATTTGCAACACGTCACGTTGCACGTTATTTTTGGGGATGTTCTTGGAATCGGTTTGGTTTAGTTGTTTAGTTTATTGGTTGGGTATCGGTTGTTTCTGTTTGTGTAACTGGCGAAACTTGTTTGGTTGTGTTGCAATAGTGTAGCAAAACCAGAAGTGAGACAAGTGTTTAATTGAAATCAGATCAGTGTTTTGTGTCCAAAATAATATTTATAACATTAGATAGGTAGACGTTTGTCTATATCTTTGAAGAACTTAATAATGGCAAAAATTATCTGAAGACCTAATCCACATTTTGTTCTTGCCTATAATAAACCAATCTTACCAGTCCATTTCCTCGTAAATATTTTCAATTCACTCATTCACGCTAACCTTTCCCACCACACAGCACACAGCAATCCGAGACTACAACAAAAGCCACCTGATCATAATCTTATCCAAAACTCCCATACTCGTACATATATGACCTTGTAGTGTCCCCAAGGAAATCTCCTCATGTCCCGGCTTGTCACGCGTGAAATATGAAAGGCTTGACGGTGAGTAATGCTAGTTTCATCTGGATGAGCCCAACGATCCTCCGGATTAAGTCAGACGTGTTATTATTACGTTTGTGTGAGTTTCTGCTTAATTTTCGCGTTGAATTTTTGAAGGCGTTACGCTTTTGGGCGTATGTCTTGGTGAGATTTGCGTCGAGATTTGAGTGGATTAATTCGACAATTAAACTGTTTTGCACGCGTGGGAGAAGGGTCTTATGCACATGGTTTTGTTGTAAACAGATGTTGGACTTTAAGGCAGTGTATTTTTTAATTTATAACTTTGTCAGTCATTTTCGTACATTTATGCCTTATAGATTTGATTATTGATTCCAATAGATTTAAGACGTGTGTTTTCGTATTTCAATCAGAATTGTACTAGATTGTATCCGTAAATAAGTTAGAAGCTACTCATGTTTACAACGCCCCACACGCAGATAGACATTGAAAAACAACGGTCCAGTGTACCTCAGTAGAACAGAATTACTGTCCGTAATAATAAATGTAGGCTTTCGAAGAATTTTCGAACCAAGAAAACGGGACAAGGAAGCAAGAAAACTAATACAAGACGCATTCGGAATATTTTTGCTGAAGTCCAAGTAAAAGTAGAAACGTAAATAATGATTGTCTAGAAATCGTTCTGTGAGAGAATGGAGTGTAATAAATATACGTCTTTATTGTGCCATCAAAGACAACATTTGATAGCTCGAAATAAAATGACAGTTGATTAGTTGGTCTTCATAATTTTATTGCTTTCACAATAGTTTATGGCCGTGTTCCATATCGACGATTTTATTGTTCATCTTGATAATGTGAGCTTGAAATAGCAGCATTCAAACTTAAACTTGAACTTGTTGATCATATTTTGAAGTTCTGCGAATCATATTAGTGTCAAAGTCGTTTTTTTTTTATTTCAAATATACGAGAGCTCTTTCGAGACGTTAAGCTAGTTGCACGGTTACAAAGAGTGGATCTAATGGAGAAGAACCAGCGAGAAACTCCAGAGAAACTCTTCAAAAATGATTGGTTAACACCCTAAAACACTCCTCGATTCTGATCATCAGCTCCCAAATAAATAACAGCTCCCATCCTAATCAAGGAGACATCACATAAAATCCAGAGTACATACTATGGATACAGCAAATATTCTTCCACCATTTATCCTAGCGGGCAAACACGGCCATCCCCTGTGTAATTCCATTATGGATGGACCTGCCCCGTCCTGTATTATTCAACGTCTCTCGAATCTTTGTGTAAAGATTCTTGTATTTCTGTTTTAATATTAGCCTGTTTACTAAGGAAATTGCCAGCTATATCTTAGTTGGAACTGTCGGCCTTATCTGCTTGTCACTTTGTGTTTTTGAAATTTTTATGCGGTCTCTGAGCGAAATTATGTTGCTTGATTGATGGGGAATATAAACGTTGGTAGATTTTAACCGAGTTGCGGTCTCTTGAGTGTTATGATGGAGTTATAAAGAATGCAGGTGGCTTATATTTGGCAGGGAGTTTCAGAGCTCGTTTTTATGGTTTTGGACGAAATGAATCTATTCTTGTAAGCGTTGGAGTGGTCGTAAAGTCGGTATTGGGAATTCTTGGTGATGAAAAAGCGTGGGAGTGCTGTTATAATGCGATTAAGTTATTTTTAGACTGATTTAGAAACGAATAGTTTACGTTTCAAGTATCGAAATTAGTGCTGAATTTTGGTAGATAGATTTTTGATTTGTAAAGTAATTCAATGAATCCGTTGGTTTGTTGTATTTTGACATCATTTCCGAGAAATATTTTAATAGTAATGGTTCTCGCTACGTCGTGTGTACGTTTGAAATATTTTTCCTAGAATACTAACATTCAACACAAAGTACCAGCAAAATAAATTTTATCAAAATAACACAACTCAATTAGAGGTATAAATTACTGTATATGTTAATATCATAAAGCTGAACAGTTTGTTTGAAGGCGCCAATTTTAGGAAGTTTTTATATATATAAATCATTTATTTCAGACACAGTCCATACTTATTACAATAAATTTGATTAACGAAAGATAAAAAAAATTGTCACGAGATTTCACAAGAACATACACACAAAAATTAATAATACAGAGTCAACATCAATAAATCAATAAAATTCATATACAAATTAAGGAAAAAATTAAATAGATATATATAGGTGTACAAAAGTCAATTTAAATCTAAAATTCTTAACAATATTAGGACATTATTCCTAACATTGTCTTCATCCATCTGTTCTGAATGGGGCAATCGAACCTTGAAGCAATCATCTTCAGAATGCCATTGCTACTCTCTCTTATGCGTTTGAAGATCGATGCTACTTTCTTACGTATTATCGCATGATAGCCATCTGTATGCGCTTCTGCGAACATTCTAGACGCACTGCAATCTCGAGGGAGCCGCAATAGCATCCTGAATATGTTGTTGTATTGAACGCGCAAGGTATTGGCGGCTCGACGGGTATGACATACCCACAGGCCGCTTGAATAGAAAGACTGACAGTAAGATTTAAAAAGAGTTATCTTAACTTCCATCGAGCACTTCGCGAACCTGCGAGCGATCATATTCCCCCTAACCGCCAACGCCCTGCACTCTCGCTCCAAGTCAGCGTCATCTTTCAGGTTTGCTGAAACTATGTGACCTAGGTATTTAAAGCTGTCCACCACCTCCAGAGCCACATCATTTATTTTAATTTGAGGCATATTAGAGATTGCGGTGGTATTATTAGAACCTCTAAAAATAAGCACTTTACTTTTATGCGGGTACCGCTGACGGAAATTAAACGCAACTAAATCAAAGCTGCCGACAATTCCTGTGATTAGCATAATAAGATTACACATTACAATGGTCGTATTACAATCTAACCATTGATTACTGCTGAACCAATCATGTGTAGGGTGGCCTAACTACTCTATTAGTAAATTACAGGATTGGATATACATAATTATATTATACTAGCTGTTGAACGCGGTCTCAGCCGCGTCCTGAAGAATTTACTCTATTTTATGCTGTCCTGGTGGTGAGCAGGTGGATCGACATCTCGTGATTGGTACTGGTACTTTTTGGTTTAACCACATTCTGTAATTTGGTTTTTGACCCATAACCCTCGCGCTAACGAAACTTCTTTCTGTACTCGGAAAAAAATTGACGATGTTCAGCGCATATAGTGAAGCTTTCTAACAGTGAAGAAAGAAGAAAGAATTATTCTAATCGGTTTAGTGGATCCAGAGCCTGTTCGTGTCAATAAATAAACGAACATACAAACAATCAAATTTTTCCTCTTTTATATTGGTAGATAGATATATTACTAAATTGAATATTATTGTGTTTGATTGGACTGATTCTTGTATGATTTGAGGATGGTTGACCAATTTGAGCAATTTTGGATACGATTGTGAATGTACTGTCTTATTTGATACTAGCTTCTGCCAGCGGTTTCACCCGCATCCCGTGGGAACCTCTGCACTAACCCGGATAAAAAGTAGCCTATAGCCTTCCTCGATAAATGGGCTATCTAATACCGAAAGAATTGTTCAAATCGGACCAGTAGTTCACACAAACAAACAAACAAACTCTTCAGCTTTATAATATTAGTATAGATTATTTACTTCAAACAGAGAGTACTTTGATCAGGATGTAATTGTATTATTTTCATTGTGACTAAACACAAAAACTGGATGTGTTTCGTTGAACCTTTGTGCTAACATAGCCTTTTTCCATAGGGAAAATACAGACATTCAGAGATTGAAATTTTGTAGCTTGGAATCTATACTAATATTATAAAGCTGAAGAGTTTGTTTGTTTGTTTGTTTGTTTGAACGCGCTAATCTCAGGAACTACTGGTCCGATTTGAAAAATTCTTTCAGTGTTAGATAGCCCATTTATCGAGGAAGGCTATAGGCTACTTTTTATCCGGGTCCGTGCCGAGGTTCCCACGGGATGCGGGTGAAACCGCTGGCAGAAGCTAGTGTAAAATAATGGTGTGTGAAATCTAAAATACTTTTATTGTGATTCTATTTTCAGTATTTCCAAACACGACGATAAACAATAAGATAAAGCGATTTAATTTAAAAATAGAATACGTATGATGTAGTTTAAATTCTCTTATCGTCAGCCTTTGTTTCATTTTGTAGATTTAATTGCTTATAAAGATTAATCAAACTGCTATTGTATTCTTCATTTTCAAGGCTCAGAAGCGCTAAAACTAGGTTATCTCCCCACTTTGCCTGCAAAATACATTCCACAGACAGCTCTTAAAAGAAAAACAAGTCCAGCGTTAAAACCGAATTACCAAATAAGATTGGGAAGCGAAAAAAGCGAGCGTATTCTCCCTTAATTCAGAATAATAGGAAGTTTTCTGGCGCAGTTGCTCACAGATTTCCCAATCGGGGTTCAAACCTCCGTTGTTTTGAAGATATGCGAAGTAAATTTACGCCCCGGGCGAAGGCCGGGATTGCTCGCGAAAGGCCCAAGTTAAATCGACTTCAGCATTGTAACTCCCCTTGGATGCGAGTTCCGATAGGGCCTATCGAGAGAAAATTTTTGGAACACAGTTTTTTGGGTTCCGTACGTAAATAGTAAAACGGGTCCCTGTTAGTCCCTGTGTTGTCTTCGCTGTGCATATAGAATAGAATTTAATAGAATAGAATAGAATAGAATATTTTTATTTGTAAAACATAGGTATTGACAAAATAAAGATCTTACGTATGTATAATTAGATTACATATGTCGCCAGGCTGTTTCTCATGGACTGTTATAGTAATAAGACAATTGTATTTTTCATAGATGATGTATTTCTGTTGCCGCTTTAACCACAAATAACTGTAAGTTACATCAAAATACATAATTTGAGAGTGGCTCACATACCTACTTTAAATGTGTTTTTTTTTTCATGTTACCGAAAATAGTACGGAACCCTCCGTGCGTTAGTTCGATTCACACTTCGCCAGTTTTTTGGAGTTGCGGAATAATAGTTATAATCAGTTTTAGTGTAAGTACTTTTAGTTTGGTTCACTTTGATACGTGGAATGGTTTTAAGTTTGATTTGGGTTGTGAATGTGATTGACTGATTCGGGATTAGAGTTCGGAAGGGCTAAGTAGATCGATAGGGCTCCGGAATTTATGCCGTCTGGCCTATTTTTAGGTTTTAGATTAAATTCATAGGAATATTTTTGGACTGGAATTTCATTATGCCATTGAAGACAAATACATCAATGTTGTAACTTGTACAATAGACATTTTCTAACACTCATATTAAGACTATTTTTCCATAGAACCGCCTGGATAACACTATATGTCATTTGAAAAAAATAATTTCATTTATAGAGACAAAACTATTCACCAAACACCAAAACAACAACTTCAAACCACCAAAACCATGCATAACCACTAAATTCTCATTTTTAACCCCATACGGTACTAGCAAACTTCCTAAATAAATAACCATTGTACGAAATCTATATCACCAATAGCCATTAAAATTTAAAGGTATTTTAGCTGGAAACTGTAGCGAATGTTTCAATATATCTTATGTAGGAACAAAATAGAAAATGTACTGCTTCACCCCCCATTAGGTTTATGGTTCTACATTGCGCTGGCAGGGTTGTGACGTCACGATGTATGGGAGTCGGGCGTTCGTCCAAATGTGACGCGCCAATGTACTGGTGGGATACGATGGTCACGTTATGGGTTAGATGAATTGTTGATAGACTAGGTAATTAATGAAATAAGCTAAGACAGTTTAATCATTTTTGCGTTGTAGTAACTTCATCAGTGGTTGCTCAGAAGTCGGCTAGCATTCGAAGCAGTGAGCTCTTATATGATTAGCCAAAACTCTCTGTGACTTATAAAACAGGTAAGGTCTCGTCTCTATGATTGCATGGTAGTGATATTACAACGAAATATGAGAGTGAATTAATACAATAGAAGATAGCACCAATGTGTATCACACAGTAATAATTCGTGACTACTATATGCATACGACGTCGCATCCAAAATGTGACTGACTGTTTTTGAGTGGGTAAATACTTGCATAAGCAATTTTCATTACTCATTCATTACGCTTCCATAAAAATCTTTTCATTGTTTCCTTCCGAAATGAAACATACGTTAGCTGTAGTTGACCTTCTAATCTAAAGAAACGTCGGCCTTGAAAATCATGGACAAAAAACATCTTCCTTATGATCGTAAGACAAAAACATGATGACAACAGAACAACATAAGTACAGTTACATTCTACCCTCAATCTACTTTTACGACTCACTGGGGTGAGTTGATACATTTTATGTTTTTCCGTCGTTTTTAGAGCCATATGCAAATGTGTAGTGACGAATAATAATCTGAAGACTGATGCTGAAAAATGTTTTAACAAAAGTTTGATGAAGTTTTTTGTTATGTGGATAGATAATAATTTAATTAAAAATTATTTCCATATCTTCTAAATCATAGCCAGTTTTAGAATATGGATAACTCAAGAACATGCATGGAACATAAGCTTAAGGTTAGATTGAAATAAGTCTCTAGAGACAGTGAAACCTTTTTTTGGGAGACCTTGTATATCGAGACCAATATTTAGTCCCCATATTTCAACAATAGCTACAAATCTACATCAATGCATTTCCATCGCGCGCACCTAACCAAACAAACAAAAAAACATTTGATCCAACATTTGGCCAGCCCCCAAAACCTGGCCATAGTGCCCACATAAAATACAAAGCTGAATTTCGTTCCACTTATTAAATAAAACAGGCCACTGACCTAACAGGGATTGATTGCCATACCCTCACGTTGTTGGCAAATACTTTGGTCGTCTGCAGCCAAAACGGTCACATTTTTACGGCCTCCTTGACCCCATAGTTTAGTTTGTACTTAATATTCTGCATGTATGAAAACTTTTTGCTGGTGTCAAAGTTTGTGATGGCGTGAGAAATGGGAGAACTTTCTTGTCGTGTTTAATGGTTTCAATTGGATTAATGTTGTCGTAATCAATAGGCCTTTGTATTCGAGTTTCGACTATTATCGCGTGTAGGTCATTGCTTCTATTGGTAATCCTTCATTAATTAATGGCGTCTCACGTCACAGGTGAATTTATGCTTCGATAGTGATTCGAAGATTTTAGGCGTTGAGTTATTGCAAATTGATCATTACGTTAATTTATATAAGACACAAAATTGATTGCAACGGTATAGTCCAAAACAAAATACCTCACAAAACCCTTAGATACAGTCCAGAAAAAATACTCCCCAAACAGTCTACAAAAAAAAGTTGTCAAACCTTTTTTCGCGTCAGTCAACGGGTCGAAAATGAAAAATCCGTTGCGTTCGTCCATCGATCTAAACGGCCGTATATTGTGATGTAGGGAACCTTTCGCGGTATTTATTACCTTTCCCGATTCGGGTAAGCGGTCAAAGTCGGTTGATAGATGGTATTATGCAAATACGTGATACGTGTTATGTTTGTTTTGTATGCGTATTAGAGTCGTGATGAATGCGATGATAGGGTCTGATGGGTGGCTTGCTAATCTCGGATGGCCAAAAATTTATTGATTGACAGTGGTTTGGAGTAGCGGGATATTAGTAGAACGGTGTTAGCGAATGGATGGTGTAAAATTGTTGTGGACATAAATTGTCAACAGAACTTAGCCTTCAATCTAGCAGCAATGTTTCCGAATTTGTTTGCCGTTTTTTTCGTAATAATACCTACTTCATCTAGGAATTGATCTCTCCAGAATCAGAAGACTATAAAATACAACTGGTACTTTCAAACATTCTTGAGAGTAAAAATATTTCATTATTTTTTTGGATGCATTACCAATAAGTATAAAACTAATATAATTACCACTAAAAGCCATCCAGCATCAAACAAAAAACAGTAATAAAATGAGCTTCATAATCCCAAATGTGTTAGCTCTCAAATATAAAGCTAGGAGCATACAAGCACGCCTTGCCTACCTTTTTTTTTTTTTTTTTAGCGACGTAAAATCATCAAATGACCCCTCCCGCTGTGGGTTAGCAGCGGTGAGGGAGTGTCAGACTCTTACTGACTAAAATCGTCGTGTTCCGTCATAGGCCTTTTATGTACCAGGGCCGCGGTATCTCTTTCGAACAACCCGCAGCCCCGGCAGGCCTTGGCCCTGCTGGGCCCCGCTGGGGTTGCTGACATCTCTTTGAGGAGCGCGTGGAACAACGCGCGCCGTCGACACGGGTCTGTCGTCTAGAAAGACAACGCCTTGCCTACCTTAGAGTAGCTTTGATAACGTAATAATACATAAGGTCGGTAAAACTTCGTTAAAAATATTGAGATATTCAGACTTAAAATACTATAAAATACAGCTGGTACTTTCAAATATTTTTGAAAAATATCCTAAATTATCATTATTTTTTAATACATTACCACTAAAAGCTATCCAGCATCAAACAAAAACAGTAATAAAATGAGCTTCATAATCCCAAATGTACATAAAGCTAGGAACATACGACCGCGCCTCGCCTAACTCACAGTAGCTTTGATGACGTATAAATTTACGCGCCTCGCGAGGGATTTGCTGTGGCCAGCCAACCGCAAATAGCGCATTATTGGTAGTATTCTGTGTTTGTGAAATATGTGCTGCGACGATGTTTTGTTAACATGCTCATACATAGATATGTTTGAACGTATAATATCGTTTACGTGGACGATATTTTGATGATAGGCTATTGCGTGTGCATTGCGATCGTATCATAATTACGTTTTGTAACGATTATACTGTAATAATGACTGTGATATGAAAACTGTTTCATAAAACTAAAATTAATCCTCTAATTTTAAAAAGCACTCGAAACATTAAACTGCTTATTTCAGCAAAACCACTAACCATAAATTACAACTAGAATTTTTATTATAATTCCAACAGAGGCAACCTTTTACAAAATTAAAACTACTCCAGCGTAAAATGCATAACATTATCTTTTAAAACACTTTCAACTACATCTTCGTATCGAAAGGAGCTTTTAACTACGAAGGGCGAGGCATTAAACAGGCTTTGCCTTGTCACCGTGCGCGAGGCACTATAGTCGCCGGTGAAAACTAAGCTTTATTTATGTTCCTACTTTTATATTAACGGGCTTTTCGTTTCTTGTAGACTTAGAAATTGTTTAATTATAGAGCAGCATGATTTTTGCTAAGAAAATTATTTTCTTAGAAATACTGGGGGTGTTTTTTTAAATAAGAATATTTTTTTTTAAGTAATTCTAAATAAGAATTATGAGAAAAATAAAGGTAATTACGGTACAGGTAATACATGAGTAGGTTTCTCATATTATAATAAGATCTTACTAAGTAAGTAAATAAAATAAATGTTTCTTTCTATTTTTCTTCCTTGGGTTTTGAGTGCCCAGAATTCAGAATCCATTGTGTTAGAAGTTTGACTCCTGCTGAGTGAATAGCAAACATACATTACTTTTTTAACATTAACTGGCCAAAAAAGATTGTGCTGTAAATACTTATCTTTTCAAGTAATACAGCCACAATATTTAATGAATTACGCAAACAAAACATTTTAATACACAAACCCAACCATGTCATAAGCATTCATTTTATTTATATTTGCCGACAATACCAATACAGTTATATAAGAACGTTTAAATAAAACGAGTCTGTTTCATAATAATGTTTGCATATGCTGTGACATACACGATAATACTTTTGTTGACGACCTCGATGGCGCAATGGTCACCATGCCGGACTGCCGAACCTGAGGTCCCGGGTTCGATTCCCGGTTCGGTCGACATTTGTGTGTTGAGCATGCTTGTTGGCCGTGGTCTGGGTGTTACAATATGTATTTATAAATATGTATATGTTTATAAATATACATATTTATATATGTAATTTATCAGTTGTGTTAGCGCCCATAACACAAGTTAATTAATAACTTAGCATGGGGCTAACCAACCGTGAATGGAAAGGTGTCCTGACATTATTTATTTATTTATTATTTATTTTTAATACCGATTTTGAAAATAAATCTCTAGAGAGAAACTCGTGGCACATTGATGAAGGCCATAGTTTAGCGATCTTTCAAGTTAAACCAGGATTCCTCCGCATTTTAGAAAGTAGGCACCACTAAAGAAATGGATTCTAGTTAAGCATTTGAAGGTTTTAGAAGACTTCAGGGGAGACAAGAAGTCTATCAAAGTAGACCCCTCACCAACACACTTGCCCTTTGAGTACGGGCAAATCAAAGAGCTGATACTTTTTAGGCCATGACGACGAAAGTAATAAAAATTGAGGTAAAAAAATTTTTAGCGCATTTAAATAAAAGCTTGTTTTTAAAGTTTTTTTTTACCTCAATTTATTTTATACTTTTTAGTTTTCACCTGGTAAGTTCCTAAGTCTAAATTCTGTAGCGGCGGTCATCTTAGATTTTGATTTGGTAAAGTGCACTTTATTCTATCTTATCAAGCCCTGTCATTGGATACCCATATGGATGAGATTGAAAAAAATAGGTTATTCATCATTTTGTAGCGGCGGCCATCTTGGATTTTTATTTCGTAAAGTGCAATGTGTTTTACTTGTCAATCCCTTTCATTTGATACCCATATTGTATAGGTACCTTAAAAATAACTAGCCCGCCATCTTGTATATTTAGCCATGTTGGATTTAGAATGACGTCACATAGCTTAACATGCATTGTCATCCAAACTAAACATGTATGGAAATTTCAGCTCAATCGGTTGAGGGCAAGTGCCTTAAAATTTAGTTGTAAAATTCCACCCGAACACACATAGTTACATACATACATACATTGCAAGTTAAATAAAAGCTTGTAAAATAGTCAGGCGCTCCATATACCTTGCTGATACAGAAACCAACTTCGAGCATCTAGACTAAGATAAAGAATAAAGAGCAAATGATAGCTTTTATAACACATAAATATCAAAACATAATATAACCTCTAGCCAGTCCAAAACAAAAGCCAAGGTCACACACACTGCACACTACCAAAGTCGACCCTTCCCAAAAATCGGAACACGTCCTAATTTGATATCAGCACCCTTTCTGTCTGTCAGTCATGGCGGAATTCAATTGTGCTATATCATGGCACATAATACTCCGATCGTGTATACGTGAAATTTTATTCATTTATTCAGTAGCCTTAATATCTGAGGATAATATGGTTTGTTCAGATGGGGTAATTTTGGAGCAACTATATTGTTGCTTTAGGTGACGGATGTGCGAAGTTTTGGGTTTGGAGCTATGATAGTGGAAACTTCAAAAAAAGTTACATTATTTCAAAATATTGCGGGTACGCTTTATTCGCTTATTTAAACATATCAGTTTGTTTGTAAAACAACTTGAGACTTTTGTCTATCTGGCAACGACTTGTCTATCAATTTAATAGAGTAGGAGAAAATGCTTCAAGTTAAATAAAATCAATTTTTTAATCTCCGGTATTATTACAATCATCAATTATTATCATAAAATAACATAATTCCATAAGCCGCGTAAATAAAATAAAAGCAAACTACGCCACTAATTGAAATTTTAATAAACAATCAAGGCTTTGTTCTACAGATTGTCAAAATAACTTTCATCGGTGCCCCGCCAAAAAATAATAAAACCGGATCATGCAGAAAAAGCAATTAACGCACATTCTGTGCACCGTCGACCCGAGCCGTCGCCGGTACGTGGCCCCGTGTGAACCCGCCTTTATAGCTCGGTTATGGAACAAAGGATACGCACAAAATAACCATAGAGAGAGGAAAATGATAGAACATGGCCAATTGTTTATTTTTATGATTGAATCGCCAGTGGGGGGACCTCGTGGTTGAGTAACAGCCGCGTGCGATCGATCCGTGTGTGTGTGACCAAGATGTCATGACCAGTTCCTGCGTATAAATGCGTTGTGGTAATAAACACGGTGGTTCTTGGCGTCATATAACATTTTTGACAATCGTTACGGGTAGTCCGAAGCCAGAATGTCAGAGAACCGGCCTTGCCAAAGGGTATCGAGTTATCCTAGTTGAGCAGGTCAGATAGGCAGCATCAAATCAAATCAAAATCTTTTTATTTCACATAGGCCTTTGCAGGCACCTATGAAACGTCACATTAGTTGCACGGTTCCAAAAAGTTGGTCTCATGGAGAAGAGCCGGCAAGAAACTCCATAGACACTCTTTTTAAAAAGTAATATAGTCACTGTACAAACAGTCTATTACATAACAATAGTAAGCTCACAAAATTATACAATGCAAGAAAATTAAACTGTAAATCTATACAATGCAAAGGGAGAAGAAAAAGTCGTTTAATTGCCAGGGAAGCCACACATGGAGAGATGAGTTATCGCCATATAATATATAATATATCATCCATTTATACTGCAAGCCGACCCCACCAGCCCACCACAAAATGGAGGCTAGTCCGACATATTATGGAAACTAAAAAATGAAACCAGCAGTTCACAGGAAAAAACTCGATACCTACACAAATATAATAACTTGGATGACTATGAAACAACGAACACAGAAGCACGGCAAGCTTGTAATATGATAATAAATAAATGGCCAAAACAAATCGTTAACACGGTCAGGCTAAAACCGCACTAGTCAGAGTTATGTTTTGTTTAGGCCTAACTGTTATCCCCTAGCGGGATATTAAGTGAATTTGTGTTTTACGGTAATTCATATTATGTGCGTATATTTTGGAATTCAAATGTTTTAGCCGGCTAGAATTTAGATGGTTGTGGAGTTACATATTAGGATTGTACGTGAGGATTATTCTCTTTGAGAACTATTCATCATCTTGTCTGGGTCCTCTGGTTTCTATATAATAAGCTCGCTCTCATTAGAGGTAGTTGGAAGTTAGTGTGGTGCACAAATCCATTTCCTAGGTTGACCTTTCTACACTCTGACATTGTTAGGGGGCAAATAAGTAGCTTCTACAATACGTCCTTATTCGATTTTTGGTCGGGTTTCCAGTCTAACCTTAGCAGCTGCGGACCAATGATCTTCAAACTTGTATTCCATAACCTAGTTAAACCTGCAATCCTATAAGCCCAAATCATATTACCCCATTTATCAAAACCACAACCAAAGACTTTTTTTTTCAAAAAACATCACGAACAAGATGCAACTAAAAAACGAAATCATCCTTCGAAGACACGAAGGAGTTGCATCACCCGTTTCATTCCTCTGAACCGTTCCATTCCTTGGTGCATCCAAGATTAATTTTCCGAATCATTGGTCAGTTTCACACTACAGCGGATTGCAAGAAGATGTTTCCATTACTATCAGTCTTATAACTTTGCAATTCTAATTTGCCTGCATCGTCGTCTGCCTGTAAAAATGTATTCGTTCCGTTTGATAGCGAGTTATTTAAGACTTCATTGCGTTCAAGAGGGAATTATAGTTCTTTTAAGGTTCTTATTTTTCCAATAACTGTGAATGGGTGTTTTAAAAGTAGGTGTCGTAAATATAGGGTTTAGGTACTTAAAGTTATGAGAAAATATGTTGGCTGAAATCTGACGGTTAGGGAATAGCAGCAAAATCGGTAAATGACTCCATACAGAAAAATATGGTTCTGATTATTTTCCCAGTTGAAAAAATATAAACTGACTTTAGATATAAAAATAAAGCATAATAACAATCATGAAATTCCTAAACAAGTGTTCTCTCATCTCCTTTGAACAATATTCAAAGGTAAAATATCACCTTAAAACAATAGATAATTTTCTTTCAAGAGCTACAACACTTAGTAGCAATGGAATGTAAATTGGTACTGCTTAAACCCGCCTCGGCGTAATGTATTCGGAATAATTTACGTAATCAGATGTAATATTGCACAGGCTGCGACGGAATATTGCCACAGAAGTACATAGATATTGACTATGGAGAGAATATGGTGAAAACAAGATGGGTAGGTATGTTTAGTTATAGATCTTACAGAAGGACTATTAGGGGTACCTGTGGAAAGTAGATGAAAGGTATCTTTTACAACCCCAATGTATTAGCCAATTAAAATCAATTAAACTGCAGACGGAACAAAAATACACCGATGATGACATCATATGCTTAGCCTTTTCCGAACTAGCTATTTGGATGCATCTGAGTACCAGCGTTTTACAAGGAGCGACTGCCTATCTGACCTCGACTCATATACCTGGGCAACCTAACACCCTTAGGTAATATTGGTCGTCAGACTTACTGGCTTCTAACTGCCCGTAAAGATACATCTTTAGCAAAAGATGTTCAAAAAAATAAACTGGCCAAGTGCGAGTCGGACTCGCGCACGAAGGGTTCCGTACCAGAGCAAAAATGAGCAAAAAAACTAACGTTTGCTCTATGGGAGCCCCCCAAAATATTAATTTTATTCTAGTTTTCAGTATTTGTTGTTATAGCGGCAACAGAAATACATCATCTGTGAAAAATTCAACTCTCTAACATCACGGTTCATGAGATATAGCCTGGTGACAGACGGACGGACGGACAGAGGAGCGAAAACAATAGGGTCCCGTTTTACCCTTTGGGTACGGAACCCTAACAATATACGCCACTGTAGTAAAAATTTTACCTGATCGGTAAAAAAATACTTTTACAACCTCAATTTAATCCACGCACAAAAAAAGCTACTCAATCACCACAACACAAAATTAAACCATAATTCCGCAATATTTTTGACTACCGTATAAATTGGCTATTTAATTTGAAATTCACATATCATATTATTTCTCGTTGGAGAAGCCTGTATTAATTTTCAGGGAACACAGTGTATTATGCGAGCCTGCGCTTAACGATTACATACATATTTATGTAGACTGATAAATATTTATAGAGAGGTGTTCGTGATCAGTTTCATGTGGTTTTAGTTTGCTATCATCATCGGTATTAATATTACTGGGTTTATAGGTTTTTGTGATAGTATAGTGAGCCTATTTTTGTGTTAGTTTTTCGATCACGTGTTGATTTTAGACCAAAATGTGAGACCTGGTCACATGCCTATATACCTATATGTACTATATACAAAATATATATAAACATAAAACATATATAAAAGAACACCGATCAGGCGTCGAAGTATTCCTCCGCGTCACTGTCCTCCGGAAACGTTCCCAGAAGACTGGCTGCATTGCCACGTTGAATGGCAATGCTAATTCTTTGTCCAAAGAATAAGCCAGCCCTCTGGTTACGCGAAGCGTCGACAAGCCTTTTCGCGATGTCCTTGTAAAGTAACCGAGAACTCGGGCCCCACGGTCCGAGCATTTCGACCCCAAACGACTCAAAACTATAATTTCCAATAAGGTTATTATATTTGCGCCGCTTGGTGGTCTCTGCAGAAGCTGCAGCCGCCCCAGCACAGCCTGCCGTGCTAGGAAGTCACAGTTTTCACCTGGTCACAGAGTTTTCAATGAATGATGAGAAAGAAGTCGAAAAACATTAGCTTGTATAATATGAAGCCTTTTTTGAAAAGGTTACTGAAAAATTTATTTAAATCCTAGGTACATATATGTATATAACCACAGTTTTGTTTGATTCAGTAAATGTGATCGAACCAATAACCACTATGATCAAGACCAAATTAAAAGCCTTTATTTTTGAAGCAAATTCAACAGTGAGCAAAGAATTCATCATTGCCACATTTTACTACAGATGTATAAAACACATCCGTTAATGTACTTTCCACAGTACAGACCAGCCCTTTGTCACAGCATTGCTTCTCAGTAATGTGAATATAATAGGATCGTACGTGAGGGACCAACACATAAAGTGTCAACTTTGTGGCCGTGTCCCCGACACTAAGTGGAGTAAAAACGGTATGTTTTTGTCCGTAAAAAGCATGGAGAACAAAATGACTAGCGGAGGTGTCATAACGGAAAATCTCTTAAGAAAGGAGCGCGCCAAAATGTGCCAAATGCTTTCCTGTTTTCGCCCTTCTTCTCTGCCTTTTTTGAACCCGACCATTTTTTGTAATACCAAAAATCGTTGACAGATGCCTCGATTAACCCAAACACCTCGTTAGTTCACTCGCAACAGATCGTGTCATGTCCACCGTACGAATTTGACCTAGAAGAAGGCGCCTGACCTTCCTGCATTATAGAGGTAGCATCTCCGTTCTTTCCTTATTCCATGGTAAAAAGTATTTTATCTGACGCTGCTAAAATAGTGAGGGAATAGGAGCTATCGGTTGCGTTATGAGAATCTTTTGGTTTCTTATTAATGGTTGCTCATTCGTGGTTAGTGGAGCAAGACTATGTTTCTTTATGTTCTAAATGAGGTAGTTTATGTGGTAATTTTTTGTGATAGCTGAGATTTTTTATGATTTACTACAATTGCAAAACTTATAACAGGCATAAAACTCACTATTCGGTACTGACCTAGGCCTTCATAATGTACCTAATAGTAATTACCTTACATGTGCTGATGAACACCCAATATTTTTTATATAAGTGCACACTTTACTGCATCTACATTCAATCAATCTAAATTAAATTAACAGATAATTTTACATGACTACAAAAATGTATGAACCATTAAACACACACTTGCAAACTTATACTAAACCAGCTTCTGCCAGCGGTTTCACCCGCATCCCGTGGGAACTACTTCCTGTACCGGGATAAAAAGTAGCCTATAGCCTTCCTCGATAAATGGGCTATCTAACACTGAAAGAAATTTTCAAATTGGACCAGTAGTTCCTGAGATTAGCGCGTTCAAACAAACAAACAAACAAACTCTTCAGCTTTATAATATTAGTATAGATTGTCCAAATCTTCATAGATCCCTACCACATAATTTCGAAAACAATACTCATACCAAAATATCTCAATACAAAATTTATATGTTTGTCTCACAATCTCACACACTAAGTCACGTACAAAACACATCAACCAAGCATATCAAGGTTTGCTCTAAGTTTTAGTGTGCTAACTTGCGCTAACTCTCAATAACTTCTGAACTGATATGAGTATGAAAGAAACTTCAAGCTGTAAGTGTAACTTAGACTGCAAGGAAACAAGCGGCTTTTGCTGTGGCTAGTTTATTTTATCGTTCCTGGTAGTACACTGGGCAGTGGACATTCTGTTGGAAACATTTTATGTCATCCTCATCCTCCGAGCCTTTTTCCCAACTATGTTGGGGTCGGCTTCCAGTCGAACCGGATGTAGCTGAGTACCAGTGCTTTACAAGAAGCGACTGCCCTGCCTGACCTCCTCAACCCAGTTACCCGGGCGACCCAATACCCCTTGGTTAGACTGGTGTCAGACTTACTGGCTTCTGACTACCCGTAACGACTGCCAAGGATGTTCAATGACAGCCTAAGTATGTAATGTCACTTTATGACCTTAGTAGCGGTTGCACTCGGTTTCGCCCGTGTTCTGTGGGAACTACATCTTGGAACCGTTAAAAAGTAGTCAATATTATTGGTCACGAGAATACCACCTATCAATATGCTTTCACTATTCGGTTCAGTAGTTTTAATATGAAAAGTAAACAACTAAATCTCCTAAAAAAGTTTTAGTAAGGATAAAAAAGAATTATAGTTTAATACTACCGAATACTATTCCTATTTCTGATTAGAATTTACAGTTGAGCCTTCAGTCGAAGGTTTTGTAAATCCCAAAAAATTTTCATCCAAACCAAAATATCATTTACAACAAGGCTACATGAACCCTGTTCCACATTTTTCAAATCCTTGTACGCCTAGAGGTTCAGAATGAAATTACCTAAAACTTTACACACAGTATTTACTTACCCCTAGCCATGGAAAACAAAATGACTAGCGGAGGTGCTATAACGGAAAAGCTCCTAAGAAAGTAGCGCGACAAAATGCGGGTGGGCGGAGGACGAGGAACGTTACTGTCTCCGCCCTTGTACGCTTTTTTTGGACCTGTCAATTTTTTTCGTAATACCAAAACTCGTTGACAGATGTCTAACGATTTATTAGTTTTCTCGTAACTGATCGTTTCAGTCATGCCCACCGTGTGAATTTATCCTAGAAGAAGGCGACTGACCTACCTGCATTATGGCATCTCCGCTAATCTTTCCTTACTCCGTGCCTCTAGTATACAAAAGCGAACCATTTCGTATTTCAAAATGTATTCGTCAAGTGAGTACATAGCCTATTTCGGCCTTAGGCTAGGTACATTGATCCAGTGTGTTTCAACCCTATTTCATATTATCTAGGGATATGTTTCTTTGTTTTGATATTTTATTTGAAACTTCAACAGTTTTATTTTAGGTTAGAATGTGATTTTTTAAAGCTTTTCTTTATTTTGGAGTTGAGATTTTTTCAGAAAAAAACATTTTGTTTATTTTATTCGATTTCTTTTAAAATCGAACGTATTTTTTCGTGTATATATTTTGCTGATGAAGACGTTCGACACTATCTTTGGAGATTAATTTATGTTTTTAAAAACGAAATAGGCCCTAATACCCTTTGTTTTGTGCTGTAATAGTAATCCTAAATTCAGGCATAATACTAAGCAATTTTTGAAAGCCGTTAGCAGAAAGACGTCATCTCTTTCCATTTTTGTTTAGTGACAAAAATAGACTTAACAACCATAATGTTACATTAAAATCAAGTAATAATGACATCCATACCGATTATTTATGGGATTAAGAAGATCAGATAGCTACGCAAGATATATTATTGTAGAACACAAGCATTTGCCTCACTCTCATAGCTCAATGGGACGGCAATCCGACACGAGCGAAGAGAATATTTCCTATCACACAGAAGAGCACACTTGATAAATAATGATTTCGGTGTAAGGCCTAATAATAATCTAGACCCAAACATAGGGTAGAAAGTAACAAATTGCTAACCATTTGTCTGTGAGACCTACATTACTCAATTTCAATTGAATTTCTCGATCCTGGGACTGAGTTAGTATATCTAGGATGTAGGATCAATATGGTATCTTTTTGTTCACTTGTATAAGAGTACCTAATGACCTTGGATTTGCCTATATTAATATTTAATAGAAAAGTATAGGTACCTACTTTATAATTTAACGATGACTAATAAAATACATACTTCTGAACAAGAATATTTTGTGGTCATGATGATTCTATACCAAATATGAATCATGAAAAGATGACCTGTATAATAACCATCTATGGAAGTTCACAAGTTTTTTAGTATATTACATTGTATTAGATAATAAAACAATTTTTAATATCATTAATATCATTCATAAGATATAGCCCAGGACACAAACAAAATATCAACTACACTGAAAACCCATCTAATTCACATGTCACAGAATAATTAATTCTAAAACAAAATATAGCGTAAACAAAATTAATACTCGTCAGCACGCCGGGTGCACACGTGACCTCGATACGTTACACACGGAGGAAGGAAAGTAACGGAGATGCCATCAGGAAGGTAGGTCAGGCGCCTTCTTGTAAGTTAACAACAATAATAAAGCAACGTGCGCGGTCAGTTACTAGAACTAACAAGACGTTCGGGTTTCTTGTCAGGTTCAAGTCAAGGTCTTGATTGGCTGGTGAATTTATTTTAAAAGTAATGTGCGCGTTCCATTAAAGGCGCGTAAGGCTAGAGCTAGTAACGTTCCTCGTCCTCGAATACCTTCTTTTTGGCGCGCTACCTTCTTAGGCCTAACTTCCCTGACAACTTAAACTGCCGTTTTTCTTAAATCAATTGTTCATTTTCAAAATCAAACACTATAATTCATAGTAAACAGTTGTTTTAACAAAACTGACGCTGTCGATGAACTTGGGCCTTAGGAGATTTTGCGATATGATATCTCCGCTAGTCACATCATTCTCCATGGTAACGCGTATACATAATTATTAACGTATTAGCTCGGCTCGTTTGTCACTCGCCTAATCCCACCTTAGCCGCACCTGCGCACAGACATCTGGGATAAGTCAAAAACAATTTTGTTTTAATGCCATTGTTGTGGATCGATGGGTTTCTTAACGAGGTTTTATGATGGTATTGTATTGGTTGTGTAATGAGAAGTTTCTATTGTGGGAGACTTGAAACCCAGAGCACAGACAGCCATGCAGTTACAGATTTGCCTGTTAGACGTGCCGCTAGGCAGAACTGCTTTGTTGTTTCGTTTTTTTTTTCAGTAGGGATGACAATTGTAAATACACATAAGTATTTGCTTATTTAAGTATTAGCTTTCTGTCGTGATTTTAACGGCGTCCCGTATAAAATACTCTATATATACAAAGTAGGCCTTCCTCGATGAATGGGCTGTCTAACATAGAAACTTTTTTTTAAATCATACCTGTACTTTTTTAACCTGGACTATTTAGTCTGAAATCACCAACCCGCATTGAGCAAGCGTGGTGATTAATGCTCAATCCTTCTCCGTGTGAGAGGAGGCCTGTGCCCGGCAGTGGGACGATAAAAAAAAGGCTGTAACAGTAACAGTACTTTTCTTTTTCATTCCATTGTTTAAAGGTTCAAAGTAAGTGTTAAAACATAGCTTCTATACATTATACATCTATACAGCAAGGTTTATCATGAAACGTGTATGGGAAATTGATATTAAGTAGGGTAACATCATAATTAATGGAGAGGCAGCCATGTCTTATCTCAAGATACCTGATATTATTAATGTACGTTTTGAATTTGAACGAAAATGTTTTATTAAATGTGTGTTTTGACAAATTAGGTCACCGTTTCGGCTTTTTGAATGTTATTGTTGTAATGTGAAATGTCGTATTATATTTGGAAACATGATACGTTATTTTAAAGAAGTAAATTTGTCGACTCTTTCCTTCTTTGTATTTATTTGTAGTGTTTTATAAAAATACGACAATCTATTCAGATTTATTAACGGGACTTTTACTGGTAGGTGTAACACAAAATTAAAAATTGTCTTATGACATGTATTGAAACAATGCTTAAAGATAACATGAAATGTTATTTATTCAAATTACGCTGAAAATCAGCACTTTTAAAAAGTTCAAGTTATAATTAGTTTGTTTTTGTTTTAACTCTGCATATTTAAATGCCTTAAATTCTCCAAAACAGGTAATACCGTCAAAAGATCCTTTCAGCACCAAACCATACTTTAAACAGCCCATCATAAAACACTTCTCGATAAATCGTAACTACAAAAGGACCACAAAATTACAATCGCATATCAATCTCACTCATAAAGACATTTCACACAGCAATCAGGGAATTCGGTATTTTACACAAAAAACCCCCTGCACGACTGCGTCCGATTTCCCAAATCTATTGGACAATCGGATATTTAAATCGGACAGTTTTAACTCGATCGTTCATTCGATACCGTTCAAATCGCATCGGTATCGGAAATAAAATAAAATGGTTAAAATTAACTGGCGATGTCCGAAAGCGGTATTTTAGGGCGATGTATTTTTTATTTTAGTTTGTTGATAAAAAAATAATAAAGCCGTACTTATAAATAATTAAATTAAAATAAAACATATATTGTTATATTCACCAATATCTCTACTATATAACATTATATAAATTGAAAAGTAATTGTCTCTCTGTCGCGCTTTCACTCCAAAACTATTCAAATTGTTTAAATGTTTCGTTTGGTTAGTTTAGAGGAAAACCGCGCGAGAAAAGCTACCTACTGTTAAATAATGTCACAAAATACAATAAGTAAAATACTGCATGTTTGCAACATTTTCATGACATTTTTGACATCATATTTTGATACAACAGCGTACTTCAACAAACTATGCATACCAACCAATTATACAATGCTACAGATAGCCATTTGGAAGCCACTCAACGCGCCCCAGTTTAGCTGAATACAGCAAAAAGCTGCATCAATCACGCCCACATAATATAGGTATAAAATACCCGAACAAAAACATACACGCTCGATTTAAACCACTACCATATTCAAGAGTTATTTACCTAACGAGAAGAGTGCAAACGCTTTTATAATTTCGCGAGTCAACACTAAAAAGCCATAATACTTAAATTTTCATACCAATTAAATGAGCCTGACGAGGTTCCGTACAAAATGAAATTTGGCAAAACGCTCTCGTGTCGGAACGAGATCGAGCTACCGTGTAAATTTATGAGATAAGTTTGGTTGTGACCCCTTTCAACCCCCCCACTGCCGTTGCCATGGCGACCCCTCTAGGGAACTCGGTTTCACGGCGATTGGATTGTCCTCCGAAACACGATACCAAAACTTTTTTCTACTGAATAACCCACTATTTATTACCCTAAATATATCTAAAATTCAATTTCAACCGCTGAATTACAATTTTTATGACTCATACTCCAAACAAGGTAGCGTAATTTAGACAAAAAATGAGTTTTAATATTAATCTTATGGCCGTAGTTTTTACAGAGCGTAATAAAGGCGCGCTCATATCGTGAGTGACACTTAAGCCGGGCCCAGGGTTTTATTAAACTCCTTACGGGACCCACCTTCACTCATCTTGAATTATAAAAAAATGGAACAAGAACGTTATAAACGTCTGCTTATTGACGTAACTTGTGAGAGCAAAGATGGCAGACGAAATTCGGAATTCAAAAATAAAATTCTTGTCAGTCAGTCTTTTTTATGTAATTTCGTTCACGGAAACGGAACGCAATAATTGAAACGTTTCAAATTTCGTAACAGTGGAATTTTAAATGTATTCGAGTCCCAAAAACGGATGCTTTCAAAGAGAGAAGAATGCAATTCTTTGTACGATTAAAAGAAATCTTTATTCTTTTCCTTAAAAGTTAAGCCAATCAGTCTATATAAGTATACAAGTATGTTGTCCCAAGTTGAGGACACGACATAACAATCATGGCCGTTCTCGTAGCAAGTTTCGTAGTCCCGTAGCAAGTTTCGTAGCTTCGTAGCCAGTTAGGTAGTTGAGAAGTGCATTCTTGGCTTCGCTGGTATAAGTTTGCTTATTAACGTCATTATGAGGTGATAATCAGCTGATCAAGTGATTTTATTAGCTAGATAACTTTCAAAACAGATTCATAATTCTTTTGATCATCCTCCGAGCCTTTTTCCCAACTATGTTGGGGTCGGCTTCCAGTCTAACCGGATTCAGCTGAGTACCAGTGCTTTGCAAGAAGCGACTGCCTATCTGACCTCCTCAACCCAGTTACCCGGGCAACCCGATACCCCTTGGTTGGACTGGTGTCAGACTTACTGGCTTCTGACTACCCGTAACGACTGCCAAGGATGTTCAATGACAGCCGGGACCTACAGTTTAACGTGCCATCCGAAACACAGTCAATGGTGTCTAAGATTTACTTAGAAAGTATATACAAACTTAGAAAAGTTGCATTGGCCTGACCTGGGATCGAACCTGCGCCCTCATACTTGAGAGGTTGGTCCTTTACCCACTAGGCCACCACGACACCTTCATAATTCTTTTGATGATGGTCAATTTTCACAAATGCGTTTACGAAGACGGTTAAATCAGTTAATTTTCTCACACTCAAGTACTTAAATGAAAAAAAAATCTAAAATACTGGGCATGGTTTGTTGCAATGTCTACACAAAAAACTGTATTTTACAACAACAAAATTCCAACTGAATATTACAAATAACAACAAATAGAACCACACAAAACCGCATACCATAACCATTCAACGAAAAAGTTTTAAAAATAAAAAGTTTTCAATACACTTAACTTGAACAAGGATATCAAGGAAAGTGGTTACCGTGGGTAGTCGAACAGAATGCATCGCATTATTACTAAACTAGCTTTTGCCAGCGGTTTCACCCGCATCCCGTGGGAACTACTTCCCGTACCGGGATAAAAAGTAGCCTATAGCCTTCCTCGATAAATGGGCTATCTAACACTGAAAGAAATTTTCAAATCGGACCAGTAGTTCCTGAGATTAGCGCGTTCAAACAAACAAACTCTTTAGCTTTATAATATTAGTATAGATGGTAGAACAAATATGCATTCGTATGGAAAATATCTGTTTATGAACGGTAAGTAATTTGTAAGCGGAATATGTTTTAATTTGCCTTTCATCGTGTTTTAGATGCTTGCGTTTTGATGAGCTTAAGGAGTTTTTTGGTTAGTAATGTTTTAATGGGTAATTTAAAGATGAACATGTTTTTTTTTATTTTGACAAATATTCAACAGTTTTTTCAATGGATTTCACTTATTATGTCCTACTATTTGTGGTCTACTATTTCCTACTGTTACAGCCTTTTTTTATCGTCCTGCTGCTGGGCTCAGGCCTCCTCACACGGAGAAGGATTGAGCATTAATAACCACGCTTGCTCAATGCAGGTTGGTGATTTCAGACTATATAGTCAAGGTTTCCTCAAGATGTTTTCCTTCACCTTTTTTATCAGCCATTGGTGTCCAAGATATACTTAGAAAGTACATACAAACTAAGAAAAGTTGCATTAGTACTTGCCTGAACTGGAATCGAACCCACACCCTCATACTCGGGAAGTTAGTTATTTACCCACTAGGCCACCACGACTTTTAGACTTTTTTACTCTTCCTAGGGGATGAAATAATATAAAAGTGACATTTTGCTTAATGCTGAAAGCGGTGGAAGTTTCTACGAGGTAACTTCATAATACATTTTACCTGAAGCTAAATACGATTACATAAGGCATTATTCCATGTACCTCTGCATTGAATTCATTTTCGTAAACAAACTAGCATCAGAATAATATAAACAAGCAAATACCTTCGCAAAATAAATGAATCAAGGACCCATCAAAATCACCAATTACCATAGCTGAAAAGTTTCTATTCAGTTCAAGATTCAGTTAAATATGGATCTAACTTCCACAGACTAAGGCCGGAGTGTCACGGTTGTCAAGTGCCAATTATAAAGACCGTTTATCTCGTTACGGTAAATTTGTTTTTATCTTAATACCGACTTTCGACAATTCCGACGGAATTAGAATTCCGGATTTTTATTGACCTAAGAGAATTTTGAATAGAATTTGCCAGTTCTTTTGTTTGATGATTTGGGTTTTTCATGTTGTAAATAAGGTTTATTTTTTTATGATTTAATACACTGATGATATTATTAGCGGATCAAAAAAAAAATTGCGGGGTCAGGTGACAGAGAAGAAGATATTTCAAGTAAGATTCCTTTCCTGTAATTATATTACGAAAATTTCATATAAGTATACATTAATTACATGAGAAAAAAAAATCTTAAGTACTTATGAAATATTATATGAAATACAATCCTCATGCCTGTCACAAAATTTTCCGCTCATAAGATTAAAACAGTAATTAAAACACTAATTACCTTCGCAAATCATACGCTCACACCTCAGCACAGACTTAAATCCAGTCATAAACCGCTCTGGAACCGCCGTAAACCAGTTTGGTACCGGTATAAACCGGATCAAGCCAGTATTCCGCCCGCACACGCGACGATATTCGGGTTATAAGATGGCGGTAGAAATATGAACGTCACAGAGTAAGTAAATGTTTGACGACAGAGAAATTGCTATTTTGGTACGATATAATTGACTCACTTTGGCCTAGAGATGGCTATACTTATATGTAGTGACCTACTTTAAGGGGAAAACGTGCCATGACTTTTCTAAGACGACATTTTATATTCATTCTCTAAAATCGACTGTGTGATAAAACTACACTTAATTTTAAGTGAATTTGAATTTTAATGAATTTGGGAGAGATTTTTATTCTTGAACATTTACAAAGTAATTTACAACACCCAAAAAAACTATCCTAGTAAAACAATAAAAAAAACACTATATCTAAAAAGCGTCAAAAAATTCATCCCCATCGCTGTCAACTGGGAGCGTACCCAAGAGGCTGGCAGCATTACCTCGTTGGCTGACCATGCTGATCCTTTGTCCGAGGTAATAGCCCGCCTTTTGGTCACGAGAAGCGTCAACCAACCGCCTAAACAGATCTTTAAATAGTGTGTGCGCATTCGGACCCCACGACCCGAGGGTTTCAACCACAAATGGTTCGAAAATATAGTTGCCGACAAGGCCACTATATTTCCGTCACTTGAGGTTCTCCGCGGCCGCAGCAGCAGCAGCAGCACAGCACGCAGAACTTGGAAGGTGGGATGGCGCAAGAGTATGGGAGAGATGGGCTTAATTTTTTGTGAAAAGAAATTTAAAAGGAAGAAAAGCCTTATTTAAAGGGCTTAAAAACAGTGTATAAAGCGTACAAACGCTGTTTTTTGGGCCCTTGGCGCCGTTAAAATATTCTTACCTACTGTCATATACTCAGAGAACTAAGTCCACCATTGCTTACACGCTTACAAGTTCGCAAGAATATCCAGCCATTTAATAACCAACCAATATACCACAAAATATTACAGCCACATCTCTTCCATTTACAAAAGCGTAGACCTAGCCTAAAAAAACTAAAATTTCAAGTGCAAATATTCTCCGCAAGGCCGTTCCTGCCAAATAGATACCCACAATTGCTCTACCCAGTAAGAGTAGCCGCACACTGTCGACTAAAAACGAGTGTCCATGGAGTTTCTTGCCGGTTCTTCTCCATGACACCAACTCTTTGGAACCGTGCACCTAACTTTGACGTTTCGAAAGAGCTTTCATAGGCCTATTTGAAATAAAAAAAATTGAGTTTGAGTTTGACTAAACAGTCGGCCGACAGTAAACCCGATGGCTGGCAAAGAATTTTTTTAAACAAAATCTCAATTCCAATCAAAGTTTTCAGTAGGTCCCGGCTAAATACCTGATCTTTGTAATGTGCGTACTAGCATTCCTCTGATGGTGATTGATTCACCCGTGCATCGGAGAACACGTAAATGTCGGTCCTGCGCCTGATCTCTCTCCGGTCGTGTCGGATTGTCGTCCCATCGGGCTATGAGAGTGAAGGAATAGTGAGTGCACCTGTGTCAGCGCAAATGCTTGTGCGCTGTCCTGCACAGTTGGCTGACCTCCTTATATGAGGACATCATCAGGAGAACCATTCCTCTTTATACTGATTCATGAGCCCAAACAAACTATCGGCCGACTAAAAGTTTTCAGTGTGCGGCTACTCTAAATGGAACAAAAATATTTTTGTTAGTTTTTCCCTCCGAGGTCGCTTGTGGAAATTTGATTCGTAGACGGTACTAGAATATAGAATTTCCTCTCCTTTGAGCAAGTTACCTTTTTACTGAAGAAAAATGGTTTTAAAATTAGCGTCTAGAATAGGAGATAGTCTGGGACCTTTTTTTAAAATTTTTTTGCGTTCTTATTTCGAAGACTGCGTCGTTGATGGCGATTTTCTTTTTTTTTGTTGGAATTTTATCAGCTTCGCAAATATTTGCTGTTATAGGTTTTATTCTGTAAACTGTAGTTGTTTTTTTGTCTGTTTTCAGATAACTTTAGAACTTAGTTTAGTTTTTCGATTTCAGTTATTTTAGAGTGTAATGAACACCTGACAATTAACACCAAAGGGAAGTAAAGAACCATTTAAATTGACAAGATTTACTCAAATTATTGGCCCCATCTACTCAAAAATATCTTTACCCTTTTCTATAGAAAGCCTCACAAAATACACTCACATTACGACGTAGGTATAATTATTTAGCATAAACCTTTTTTTCTTTTCATAAAAGAAATCGGGCCTCTGTACGAGTATAAGTTGCCAGATCATTGCTTACGAGCGAGCCCATTCATCCTTTTAAGTCTAAACGATAGATAAGCAGACTTAAAGTAAAATATTAAAGAAAAATACATAGTTATTGGTTAGTCATCCTATTTTACGATTGAACCCTTAAATGGCGCGTAAGGATAAAACGAAGCGATCGTAAAATAGTGTTTTTAGATTCGATTTTATTTTGTTTTTGTTTAGTATGTACGAGTGATAGTGTAAGTATTGAGTTAGGTATAATGTATACTTTTTAGTTGAATTTCGCTGAATTAAGTGTCTGGGAGTCGTAAAATGTTTGTATTTTATAGTCATGTGGTTTATCTATCTATGGGTCATTGTTGCCCGAAGATTAAGTTTTAATAATAAAGAACAATAATAAAGAGCATTCTTAGTGACAAAAGCAGTGCACATCCAAAAATAAACCTTACTACAAATACTAAGTACTCGATTTTCAACGTGTTAAATATTTGCTCTTCTCTCCGAGCCGGTCTGTCTGGACGGACCCTACATGTGATTAGCCGGAAAAAAATGCTTTATATGTATTTTAGAATTTACGACCATTTAAGAGATCCACGAATGAAAATGATTTTAATTATAATTAAAAAAAAAACTTCATAAATAAACAATGTAAAGAAGAAAACAGGACATAATATAAGTTTTGGCCAGATATTGCGGTTCCGGGGCAAGGAAACATAGCTATGGTGCCAAAGTATAATTTTATTATCATTTTATGGTAAAATGCACGAGTGCGTTCAGATGGCAGAGGTTTTATAGGCTTATTCCTTTCCCACGAAATTATTTTGCTGACTTCTGATATGTTTTTGTAATACAAATGGCTGATACGCATCTTGGTTTTATTATGTCTTGTGAAGGGTGGGTTTTGAGAAAAAATACTTTTTTTTTTACAAAAAAAAAAGTGGTTGGCTTATACAGACAGAACAGATCTTCATTGCAGCTGGAGCTATAATAAATACCACGCATATTATATACCTTTCTACTTCTATCCACAAGCCTTTCTATTTCTATCCTTATCTAATCACCAGCCACAACAGAGACGAAAGATCCAAAGATAACTCTATCGACCTGCATCTAATAATACCTACCTTTGGAAAATTGTGTCACACACGGAGTAAAGAAAGATGAGCAGAGATGCCATAATGTAGGTAGGTCAGGCGCTTTCTTCTAGGTCAAATACGTACGGTGAGCATGACCAAAATCTTAACTCTCTCGGTTAACTAACGAGGCGTTCGGATTGTTTATAACATCCGTCAACGATTGTTGGCATTGCCTAAAGTGATCGGATCCAAAGAAGGCGTATAAGGGCGATGACAGTAACATTCCTTGTCCCCCGCATACCCGCATTTTGTCTTGCTACTTTCTTAGGACATTTTCCGTTATGGCACCTCCGCTAGTTATTTTGTTCTCCATGGTCACACACGACTCCAGGCTTCCTCGCTTCTCGACCTTTTTCGGGCCATTTCCTATCATTTGCTGGCTTTGATCAAAATTCACTTGATTTACTCACGAATATTTTATTATATATTAGGATTTACATTTTGTATGTGTGTTTTGAAGTTTGAAGGGAGATTTATATTTCGGTATGGAAATGCTTTGTGTATAGTTGAGAGGAAATGAAGCAACTATTCGAGCTACAACAAATCTATACTAATCCCTATTAAGTATATAATATTATAAATGCGAAAGTAACTCTGTCTGTCTGTCTATCTGTCTATTACGCCTTCACGTCTAAACCACTGAACTGATTTTAATAAAATTTGATACAGGGATAGAGTTGACTTTGAGAAAGAACATAGGATAGTTTTTATCCTGGACCTTTGAAGAGTTCTCTTGGAATTGCGATATAACCGAACTCGACGCGGGCGAAGCCACGGGCGGAAGCTAGTATTATATAATAAAAAGGAAACGTTTTTTGTTACCGAAATCACTGAACCAATTTGAAAAATACTTTACACTGTTGGAAATTAAGGTACACTCTTCCCAAGGGACGCGGGTGAAACTGCGGGAAAATCGGTAGTTAAGAATAAATTGAATCAGTATAAAAACATCTGTAATATAATATACAGCAGTTATCGAGAAAATTAACAAAAATGCGGCTCAAATTAATATTTAATAAAAAAATTAATATCTAATGAATTCTCGATTGAAATAAATTAATCAAAAGTAATGAAGAAAATTTTGTTCAACAAAAAAAAATGAAATATTTT
The DNA here is from genome assembly GCA_963856015.1 of Helicoverpa assulta. Taxonomy (NCBI): domain Eukaryota; kingdom Metazoa; phylum Arthropoda; class Insecta; order Lepidoptera; family Noctuidae; genus Helicoverpa; species Helicoverpa assulta. The sequence goes on from CAWLCW010000032.1 coordinate 10,206,628, forward strand.
CAGCAGTATACAGTGGACCTATTATGCAATTAGGCCGAGCTCCAAACAGCGGGTGTTATGATATTACCATTTATGTGTACCTAGCTTTATTTTTAAGCTGCACACTATTATAAGCTGCACACTATTACTGGAATGAGCAGATAGTCTACATTTAGGTTTATTGCTTTATCTTTGCTTTTTGAGAAACTTCATGTTTTGTGAAATGAAAAAAAAAACGCAATTTATTTCATACTTCTTCGAAGTTCCGTTTTTGTACAGTTTTTCTGTCTTCTTCTCGAAGACGGTTATTGACGTATTGTTAAAAAATACGAACCTTCACTCAAATCAACCTCAGTAGGAAATAAATTAAAAGTCATTTTATGTACAAAGGATCCACGCGCCCATATTTCCTCCGTACACTATAGGACGTAATTACATAATCTATCATACCAAACATACTGAGAAAACACAAAAACATTGAATGAAGATAGCCAATAGGAAAAGAATGAATCAGAAGATGGATATCTCCTAAATTACGGCCTGTATACTCAATGGAGTCACGCTATACTAACATTACACATACTTAGCGCTTCGGCAATGTTCGGCATAGCTCGGGTGAGCTCGGCAATGCTCGGTATGCGTTCGGCAAAGGACCATGCCCATCTGTGCCCCAGTAATGCCCAGAGAAAGTATATCACAAGATAGTCCTAATAAATAAAAACTAGAATTATAATGATAATTTGAAGTCTTAAAAAGCACCGGTTAAAAAATAGAAAAAATAAGACATTCTTGTTGACATTGCAGTACATTACATCGTTTCAATCATGCTTTATATAATACGGTCTGGAATCTCGTCCTTTGGTCCATGTATATATTCATTTAATGTATATATATATTTTCAAATAACTGACTTGTTTATCTGAGAACATACAATTAAGTCATGAATTCATGATGATCATGAAGTTCCTAGTGAAAAACTAATAGCAATGCTGTCTACGAACGTGTCAACGATAAAATGTGTAAAAAACCAGTAGGAAGTTATCATGTTTAATGTCCAATATCTTTTGAATCGGTGTTTTATATAATATTAAATCTAGATATCTTACAAATATGGCTATAAAGCTATCGTATGACATAGAACTGGAATTTGGGCATTGCATGGCGTTGCTGACTTTTGTCTCCATACTAATATGGGCATGGTCCTTTCGGTATGTGATCGGATAACGTTCGATTCTGAAGACTGTAGTGGACTTTGACCCGTATTTTAATTACTGTTCTCTGCTTTAGTTAGATGCCTTGTTTTGCTACTGTGTATTGATAAAATAGAAATAAGATACGGTAGCCAAGTAGTAAACTTGCCTAATATCAACACGACTAATTTATTTTTTTACTAATTTGCCAGTGCTTTTTCGCCATGAAGGACAGTGCATTAAAACAGCATAATTTAAACCGAATTTCAAAATGGTTACCATTCCACATAGAGCAAACGTGATGATCAAAGGCTTCTTTGTAACACGAGGCCTCATCAACTTGAATGATGATGATTTATATCGAGTAGGTACATTCACAAAGTATTTCATTTCATCAAAAGAGAAAATACACAGCTACGTTGTATACACGACGTAATAATATTACTATTCTCCATAGTCACGACCCACACTTTAATTACCCTTTGAATTTCAAATTTGAATTATTCCATTCAAAATATTTGAGTCGACACACAAATCTCGCATACATATATAATGTAAGTTGGTTAAAATGTGTACAGTTAAATATCAAAGAGAATATTATATACGATTTTAATCTCTATAGCTGTGTGTACTAAGATCAATAGGACATAGTTTTCTTACTAAGATAAAAGTTGTGTAACCAATGAAATAATTTATTTGAAGTTCTAACAAGATTACAGCACTAAAACTTAGGCTAACAAAGAAATTACTTTGACGTGGTAAATATTCTCATACAAGCACGTAAATTGGGTTTTCCGTCAACCGGACATAAAACAAACATAAACAAACACTTGAGAAATTCCACATGACGAACCTTGACTTCATTACATCCAAAAATAGGATCGGACTAACCCGAAAAAATAAACTTTTTTAATCACACAAAATGAGAGGGCCCATAAAACTCGCTCACGCAAATGTAACATCGTTAGAAGCTTTGGCGAACTTTAGATTTTTTAATTAAAAGTCCAAGCTTTCATAATTAAAATGCTTACTTTTAGGTCTTCGATTCGGGTATTCGGAACGTACGTAAAACCTGCGAGGTTTTTTTTCTTGCCAGCTTAAAGCTACATTTTAATTAATTAATTCCGTAAACGATTCTTTATGGCGTAATATTATGCACCCCAATTTTAATTTTGACTGTAGAATTGGTAAAAAGTGTGTGGTATAAAGAAAACAAACAAATGAGCTAAAGATTTCAGTCGTTGTTTGCACAAAACAGCATCAATTTCTAAGAAAAGACACAAAAAACCGGCCAAGTGTGAGTCGGATTCGCGCACGAAGGGTTCCGTACCATTATTTATAAAACGGACAAAAAAATCACGTTTGTTTTATGGGAGCCCCCCAAAATATGTATTAATTTCTAGTTTTCAGTATTTGTTGTTATAGCGGCAACAGAAATACATCATCTGTGAAAATTTCAGCTCTCTAACTATCACGGTTCATGAGATACAGCCTGGTGACAGACGGACGGACGGACGAACGGACAGAGGATCGAAAACAATAGGGTCCCGTTTTACCCTTTGGGTGCGGAACCCTAAAAATCGCACTAAGGAAAGTTTTAAAGCCATATTTACCTAGTTAAAATAATATTAAATACCCATCGAGCCACAGAGTACAAATACCATCTAACCATTAGTCACAAAAACAAACGACTGCTTATGACCATAGCGATATAAATGAATAACGCTCAATGATTAATCGAGAGTAAAACTGTTTTAATTAAAAATAACTGCGATATCCAATCCCGGGGTTTTCATTAAAGCGAATGGAATTAATCTTTGAAAGTCGTGTTTCCTAAGTCGGATTTAGATTTTGTCTCCTTCACGCGTCCGTTTTTGGGTTGGAAATGATAGACGGATTTTGGAAATCGTCTGTTTGGATAATGGTGTTAGGTACTTTGTTGATTGAGTTAGGGAGGTCAATGAACTGGTATTGTAATGACACTTTAGATAATAAACCGACCCTGATTCGCTGAACGATAAATAATCACAAAACATCACAAATAACACCTTGTAACATTGTTTGTACCATCCATCAGTTTATGTATATTTCTATACAAATTCGTCATCCCCTTAGGATTTATTTTTCCCTTTCTCCTCCGAAAGAGGTTAATCTATACCGGTGATCCTAAATCCTTTTCCGTTATTTACCTACCTTTTATTCTCAAGGGAGTAACACAAATTCGGTTACATAGCAAACATGAAAAAATACTTTTTAATACTCAGCAGGTTTTAACGTTACAACATGGCTTGGTAAGCGAAAAAAAAATAGGAAAAAAATATTTCCAGCCCAATAGCGGACTTAATTCCGCCCACCGCAACACTAATTACGGTAAAAGGGCGAATCTCTAAGGTAAGGATAATCCTTTCTTGTACGTACTTCGTTTGAATAAATGCCGCGTATTTTACGTATATATTTTAATTAAACATTTTCACGCAGTATCTCCTGGGAGTTCGCACCTCGAGCACAGAATGATAAATTGTGAAGAGCCTGCTCTTTATATTAAAAGTTTTTTTACGAGTGTTTTTTGGGGGGAAGACATGTGTTTTGGGAATTAATTGAGTTGTTTTTCTTTCTACTGGTTACCTGTTTATTTATTTTGAGATTAACGAATTATAGTTATCGGCACGGATATTGAGCCCTGACCTTCACCTGCGCAGAAGCGATTTATTGGTTTATTGCCTTATGTGTACAGTGCGCAAAGCGATCCCCACTCTTCCGCCGAGAGCCCAATATCCGTGCCGATAACTATAACAGTCTGACGATTGGTCTTCCTATAAAGAGTTTTACTCGGTAACAACGCGGTCCTGGTTAGATAGGCAGTCGCTCAATGTAAAGCATTGATACTCAGCGACCGATGAGACTGGTAGCCAACCCCAACATCCTCCGAGCCTTTTTCCCAACTATGTTGGGGTCGGCTTCCAGTCTAACCGATTGTAGCTGAGTACCAGTGCTTAACAAGAAGCGACTGCCCTGCCTGACCTCCTCAACCCAGTTACCCGGGCGACCCAATACCCTCGGTTAGACTGGTGTCAGACTTACTGGCTTCTGACTACCCGTAACGACTGCCCAAGGATGTTCAATGACAGCCGGGACCTACAGTTTAACGTGCCATCCGAAACACAGTCATTAGTGTCTAAGATAGGCTTAGAAAGTACATACAAACTTTAGAAAAGTTGCATTGGTACTTGCCTGACCTGGAATCGAACCCGCGCCCTCATACTTGAGAGGCTAGTTCTTTGCCCACTAGGCCACCACGACTTTTAGGGTAGCCAACCCCAACATGGTTGGGAAAAAGCTTGACAGATAAGCGAGTCTTTATAGGATAATACATCATTCAAGTTGAGTAGACAAGAAACATTTACAGATAATTTGACTTTCTTTTCACGTAATTACAGAAAGCAGTTCTTTGAAAATCTTATAAATTTTAAGCCTTTCAATATATTTGTGAGACCCGTTGTATTTATAAGTGTATCAGCAACATTTACCTCTATTCGTATCAGAATTTACACAGCAATGCCAATAAAAGTACCTAGTCTAATTACGTACTTTCTGTAACCCCGGCTGATGTTATTGGTTTTTTCTATTAGAAGTTTCTTAGTAGCGAGAACGAACGCAATAAATGTCCATTTGGTCTTAGTATATACGCGATTTGATTACATGGGACGGTATTATGGCAGTGGTAGGTTTTAGTGGCCAGCTGTGTAATAATGGGGCTGTCAAAAATAATGTGTAACCCGTTATTTTGTACTTGGCTTATAGTGTAGTAATATTGACTCTATTAATGCATGTGTGAATAATGTATGGGTTTAGAGTGAAGGAAAAGGAAAGATTCTGTATTTATAAATTTAGATTAGCAAATCACATAATAGTAAGTAATGGTATTTTCTATCAAATCATTTTGTTGCAAATTTTAATTTTATTTTGAACTAGCTTCTGCCAGCGACTTCGTCCGCGTTAGATTTGGACTTTGTGCAAAGAGAGGCTATCGAGAGTTAAACGTGTTATTCTGAGCCAACCATAAAAGATAGACATATACTGTCAAGGTATATTTTTTGCATAATTTTAAGAAAAAAAAATCCGTCATACATTGTTTCTGTGTAGCTTTAACCATAAAGGCTGCACACGCGACGGAAGCATAAAAAATGGAGAAACTTCTCCCGTTTTCCGAACATTTACCTTCACTGCATTTCTCCTATTGACCGTAGCGTGATGAAAAGTATCCTATAACCTGCCCAGGAGTACGAAGAATCATTGTACCAAGTTTCATTGAAATCCATCAAGTAGTTTTCGTTTCCATAACGAACATACAGACAGACAGACAGACAGACAGACAGACAGACAAAAATTTTACTGATTGCATTTTTGGCATCAGTATCGATCACTAATCATCCCCTAGTAGTTATTTTGGAAATATATTTAATGTACAGAATTGACCTCTCTACAGATTTATTATAAGTATAGATAATCGTGGGACCGTTTGTGTGATTGGATAATGCTCCTACTCTCTTAAGTTCAAGTTCATCGACAGCATACTGTTTGCTATGAATTTTCACCTTTAATGACTACCTCGATGGCGCAATGGTCACCATGCCGGACTGCCGAACCTGAGGTCCTGGGTTCGATTCCCGGTTCGGTCGACATTTGTGTGATGAGCATGCTTGTTGGCCGTGGTCTGGGTGTTATAATACGTATTTATAAATATGTACGTATGTACCTATATGTAATTTATCTATTGTGTTAGCGCCCATAATACAAGTTAATTAATAACTTAGCATGGGGCTAACCGACCGTTTGTGAATAAAGGTGTCCCGACATTATTATTTCAAAGTAACCAAATTATTATAAAATCGGACGTTTATGTTATAACAAGAAGAGAGATTGTTTGAAGCGATAACGTATTAACTCAGATCCGAAGCTTAATACTGTAACTTCAGAAACAGAAAACTATACATTTACAATACTATTTAAGACAGGATTATACACCAACACCACCACACATCGATCAACTTCCATTAAAATGTCTACCATAAACTTCTGTTTGATTTCATAATAAAACATTACGACACTCAATTCCGCCCACACTTGAACCCTTTGCAAACACCTAACCTTTACTTTTCACAGAAATAACATACTATTAAAACATTGTGTATTTCTTTCGAAATTTCTTCTGAAAACTTTCGAATAATTTTCCAGAAAATTTGTGTTATTTCTAGAAGTAGTAGTTCTGTTGTTTTTACCTCTATATTTGAATATTACACTGTACAAAACGGTTCCCTTGAAAATCGTTATATTTTAACGTTTGTATGATGTAATCTTTTTGTAAAATACTTGGAACCGGGTAATTGAGTCTTAAAACCTCTTTGTAGATTATTATTTTCTACGTTTTTTTTTTGCAAACTAATGGAAAACAGGAAGAGATGTAATACCTATATACTTTTGTAGTATTTAATATTTTTGGGCCATTTAATAGGCTAATGTTAAACTATTGTCTAACAAAAACGTAAAAATATAATAACACACGTTTCTTTAAAATGTCATACCTGCACAGTAACCTCAAAATATCAGGTATTGTCACACCTTTTCAAGAGTTATTGTGACCCAGAATGATTGCAACACTGTAAAGAAAACTTACCCAGTAAAGTTCTGTCACGTAGTGTAAGTAAACAGGGTTTTGTGTAAACATTAACATTTTAATTAATGCATAAAACTAAGCTGTTTATGGGCTAGAGTTACTGTGTTTATGCTGTACACTCGGGCACACAAGTGTTTATGAATATAAATAATTTCAAACATTACCGCTAGTTATGAGGAATATAATTTGCATTTTTGCATGGATTATAAGTGTTGTGTGGTGTTAACAAGCTTTTATTTTACTTGCAGCAATTATTCGATGGTTTAGTTTTCTTTTATCATGAGTGCAGTGGTTTACTTCTCGTTTCCGGAGGACAGTGATGCGGAGGAATACTTCGACGCCTGATCGATGTTCTTTTATATATGTTTTATGTTTGTATACATTTTGTATATAGTATTTTATTTTTAGATTTGTATAAAGATAAGTAGTTTAAGTTTCTATATATAGTGTGCCCCTAAATAAATCTCAAACGTTTACTTCTTATGACAATATCTATACTATTGAATCTTGTAAATTTTAATAAATCAACATTCATGTAACATATAAATAATATATAGAAGCCCCGGATTGAAGCAATTTTTTTTTCTTTCTGTGTCCTATTTTCTTTTAACTAGTGGATATAATATAGTAATACAATATGACTGATATAATATGCCTTCAAACAAGTGTAAATAATGTGTAAATCCTATATTTAGTGAACTCAAACCACAGATACTATATTTTCAGCCGTAGAAAGCTTTCAATTACCAGTAGATATAATGAAAGTCACGGTTTAGTAATATAAATATATATTATTTCAGCGTGACTCAGTGGCCATTACTCTAACGGGACCGTAAAGGGTCGCCTCAGTCTTAGGGAAACCTTGTTATTAGTTAAGGTTCAATACTTTTAAGGAAATTTGGACTTTAATGTTAGTGCCATTAAGTTGGTTTTTCTATTTTGGTTATAGTTTTAACGGTTTCAAGTTAGTCTTTTATTTATTAGGGAAAATCTAAAGAAATAACTTTCACAAACTGAAATCGGCTACAAGTGACCGCAAAACAGTAGGTATATATAAATGTACGAACAAAACACTAACATGCAAAAGGCTGATTTTAGAGCAACAATTTTTTTTTTTTTTTATATAATAATCTTGCGATCGGCTTAACCAGCCTTTAACAGATTTTTTGTGAGGATTTATTGACAGTTGAGAACTGTTCCTCCAGCGAGGAAACCGTCTCATATCAGACTGGGATTAGTCAACAAAGAACGTCCCATTATTTATTGCAAAATTATTTGACAAGAGATTTGGTTAAGTAGGTTGCTACATGATTATCAACTTAGAATCTTCTGCTTACATCGTGACAAAATTAGTGTTATAGTAGTAGGTAAATAAGGGTGCGTCCACATCTGGCGAATGCGCCGCGAATGCGCAGCACGCGAGCCGATCGCGAGCTGTCCGCGAGCTGCGCGCGTGCAGTCACTGCAATAGTTCGGTGCGCCTCTTTAGCGCAACTCACGCAAGGCTCGTATAGAGCGCGCGAGCGGCGCGCGATCTGCGCGCAATCAGTTCTCGCCCTTACAGTTCCGTATATTGGCTCAGTACTATCGAAGATGGCAGACGTCGCGCGCCGCCTGCGCGCCGCTCGCGTGCGGCGCTTAGGTCGCGCGCGAGCTGCGCGCGGGCCAAGCAGAAGCGGCGCACGAACAAAAATGCACGCGCGCAGCTCGCGGACAGCTCGCGATCGGCTCGCGTGCTGCGCATTCGCGGCGCATTCGCCAGATGTGGACGCACCCTTAAAGGCTCACTATTTACAGTTTTATATGGAAGTATTTTATTTATATTTCTTCTGCACTTTTCCTCTCAACTGTACATTGCAACCAGCAGTATACTTGAACCATTTGCCGTAAAACACGCATAAGGTTGCACGACTTAATATTCGGGGTTAATAGAAATAAACTATTTTCGACGGCAGTTAATTTAATAGCTGTTATGTCATTCTATAGTTAATAGCACAGAGTTATGTGTTTGTTTTGACTGGGGAGAGAAGAAACATAATATGGGAGCCATTTTCCTGCAGGAGGTATATGCTAGATATGTGTATAGTTTATCATCGTTATTACAGGGTTATTAAATTCACCTTAAACAACAGACAAGAGGAAGCTTATTAACTAGGTGGAAATATGGAGTCCGGGAGAAACTTGGTGAAAATTTTCTGGATTTGAATCTGGTCAAAGGTCATACTTTAAAATTGTAGATATTACTAAAAACATCATCATCATAATCTAGTCTTGTCCAAAGTAAGTTAATAAAGAATTTTTACGTACATATTTACATAACGTAAAAATAAACTTATCTATACTAATATTATAAAGGTGAAGAGTTTGTTTGTTTGTTTGAACGCGCTAATCTCAGGAACTACTGGTCCGATTTGAAAATTTCTTTCAGTGTTAGATAGCCCATTTATCGAGAAAGGCTATAGGCTACTTTTTATCCCGGTACGAGAAGTAGTTCGCAGGGGATGCGGGTGAAACCGCTGGCAGAAGCTAGTTTATACATATATATACAACTAAAAACAATTATAAAATGGCATCAAAAAACTCCTCATCGCTGCCCACCGGGAGTGTACCCAAGAGGCTGGCAGCATTGCCACGTTGGATGGCAATGCTTAATTTTTGACCAAAATAAAACCCAGCCTTTGGGTCACTTGAAGTGTCAAAGTAAGTTTGGGTAGGGTAGTATTTTATTTTACACCCAGTAAATGAAAACATTAATTTGTAATAAATCGGACCTAAAATGGTTAAATCAAAACTAATCTTTGAACAATACTTAGGCTGCGTTTCCACTGAGGCGGAGACGCGCGGAGCGGAGAGGAGACGTGTGGGGATTGACTAATCACATTACATGAAATCCACATCTCGTCTTTTGCATTTAAGGCTCCTTGTCTTGTCAAAATCGACAACCTGAGGGGGTGAGGTACGAGCCCACTGCGGGGCGCCGCTCACGTTTTCGCCGATACGAAAACAGTCGACAACTGATTTTTGACATAACTCGTATCCTTGCCTGTGTTCACTGGATGGAATAAGGTAGTCAGTAGGTAACTAAACTTTTTTTAACAAATAATAATCTTGCAATGATTTTCTTTAGATTTTTTAGAAATCGCAATCAAATGATTCACATTATTTATGTTCCCAAACAGACGTCTCATTTATAATTTTGATTAATATTCCTACGAAGGTCAAAATAGATATACGGATTTAAGACATGGTATGAGATAAGAGTTTTGATAGATTACAGGTAAATTTGGATTTTTAATAAAAACTACTTAAAGGATAATGGGCAAATCTCTATGAAGCCCGGGCTATCAGCGGCCAGCGATGATTTTGGTACTAATGGATGTAGTGTGGTCCTATTTACTGTTATGAAGTTCTATCCCCGTGATGTACTTTAAAACCGAAGAACTTTGAACTTTTTTGACACCTATTGTCACACAACCCAGTTAAAAGGTACGCCTTAAACGGCTTCTGATTACTCATAACAACTGTCCAAGATGAATAAACATAGCTGGGACCACATAAGCATAGCTTGAAGTGCTTTCTGTAACACTGAAGAAATCGCTACTTAGCGACGAGCTATGTACTTTTCATACAAGAAAAAAAAATACTTTGTCAAAAACCTATATCAGATGATCAGGATTAATTAGAAATAATAAAACAGGGGATTAAAAGCCTTTTAAAAGGTCAGAATTAGGTAAATATCAAAAACTGCGAAAAAATGGATGTCTCAGCTCATACATTTCTGATGCAAAAATAACCGAATATCTTTTTTCCTATATGTCCCGCGGGATAACGCCCATAGTAAAAGTTATTTCTAATTACTACTAGAGCTATCGTTTGATACCAATTTCATTTCTGGCCGCCGTTAGCCCAGGAACGCCCAATCTCCTAAGGACTTCTCGTTGTAATGATTTTCCCTGTCAAATATTGTTTGCATAGGCATACAAGGCGTAGAGACCATTTCCACGCCTTGTATAACTGACAGAAAGTAGTGAAAGTAGTTGTGTACTGCACAAAACATTCACAATATTGAGAAATAGGGACATCGTAAGCTCCATTACAGAAGTATGGTTGTAAAAAAGCGTTCAAGCAATCGTATAAAAAAGGTCGCGAAATTTTATCATTCATTGTAATTTTAAGACATCAACCCAGGAAATTAGGGAAAATACTCTTTAAAATAATCATATATTCACAGATCCGTTACTTTCTGAATGGCAACACAGCAACATTAAGTGATGTAGGAACACAACATTAGTTCGTTTGATTATACAGTAAAATCTATAGGATTTTTAAATAAAACCCTCTTTTGTAATTGAGGAGGATTGACTTTCCTACATGTCTGTCAACTTCAATTCTTTCTTAGGCCAACTGAACGGCCAGAACGCGAGATCCAGTAACGTAAGGGTCTCACTAGAACGCTTGCATTTGTGCTTGACACGTTTCTAACTTTTGTAGGTAGCTTCCCAACTATTTACGCATAATAATATAGAGGTATATATTTGGACTGTACCACAATCAACCCGCAGTTAGTATCGAAGCATTTTGTTGCTAAGTGGACTCAGAAGATTTTAGTGTCAGTTAAATATGTATTTTTATTTTATTGTATGTTACCTATATGCACACACAAAGAGTCACCGCTGTCCTGGTACAAAAAGGGTTCAAGAACAAACATGGTGGGTTTTAATCAGTAAGAGTCTGATACTAACTGAAAAATATTCAAATCGGCCCAGGCGTCTACGCGAAATCGAGTAACAAAAAAAGAAAAACACGAGTTTAGAAACTATCTCTTCTTTTGGTTGGTAAATTAAAAAGTGAAATAATTATAAAATAAATTAATAACGTATAAAATAAGAACAAGTTAACTCTCGAAATGTCTGGCAAACAAGAGATGCTAGATTAGAAACAGGAGAGGGCTAGATTTAACTTACAATAAATCAAAAACGATTATATATGTCACCATCTTGCTTTTACGAGTAGTTTCCTATAAGCACATAATTATTATTGTACTGAAGAATGATCACCTCGGTAGAAATTCAAAGAAAGTGGTTTTGTATCATAATATAAATTTTATAAATCGTTTTTTCTATCATCCGAAATGGTTGACATGATATCCTAAATAAAACTTCTATGTTCACTTCATATTTTTATTAATTACTGAATAATTAATTATTTTCGACGTTCGAATAATTTCCTTATTAGTCAGATTCCAAAATAAATTACTAAAAACACAAACCTCCTTGCGCAGTCAAGCAATGACAGTTTAAATTCGGCTGCCATGACAACTACGTTTTGCAATAAACAACCTAACAATCTAATACAAATAAATATTTGGAAAATGAATAAATTTTGTGAATGGAACCACATATTTACCTGAGGTTAACGGTCATTATCTTAATATTCCTATTTTTTAAGATCGGCGGAAGGCGTCTAAAACTGTGATCTCACATCATACGCTTGAAAACATTTTGTTGCAAGAGTAAATCATCCACAATACTCATGATCATCTTCCATGGAGCTAATTATATGTAATACATTAAAATAAATGCACTTTCAGTCATAAAAAAAGAACTTATAGGATGTTATTACAAATATATTTTTTTATATTATTTTTGGGAATACGAAGGATGAACTGTCATCGGATGATAAAGCGACATGACCACTCGTCTCAACGGCGGAACGCCGTCTGGCAGAAGGTAGAATTCATGAAATGAAAATTGTCATTGAATTTTATACGTTTTTTAAATATTTCTCGTTATGTGCTTCATAAAGCCTTATAATATGTGGTATTTTTATTTAGCTTAGGAAATTTTCTATCGTTTAGTGATAAAATATGTGTAGGTTATCATTGAATATTTTGAGAATTAGCTGACGAAAAAATTTTTCGAGAGGCAATTTCAAGCCTTTTTTTTCTATGTGTGAGACTATTTTTTTAACAGTTTTTTTTCATATTCTCTGGCCAATATCCTCTACTACTCACTGTTAAATTTTCTGATCTATAGAATGTATCCAGGCCTCATACTACCCGTCGAAAAAACTGATGTTTTCGAAGTGCGGAGCCTTAATGTGATTGGTCGATCCCCACACGTCTCCTCTCCGCTCCGCGCATCTCCGCCTCAGTGGAAACGCAGCCTTATTGTTCCTTGGAGAATATTTGAATGTACCTATCATCTATTTGTACAGAGAAATAAGTATTTTGAAAGTCTATTTTGTTAGATTTACAAAACAATCAAAAGCTAAAGCGAAAATAGGCCCTTAGAAATATTTGCTAATCTCAACTCAAAGTAGGCTTTTCCGAAGAAGTACTTTAACGATGAGATATCCATTTCAATTCTCCATGAATTCTGTCTGTACCTATACATCTATTTATATTTGTCGGCATAAGAAGATTTTTCGTAATTCGTTGTCGTCGTCACAGTCTAAAACATCCACTATTGGAAAAAAAAACCCCAATCTAGTGGTATTTGATGAGCGCAGTGTGGAATATTTTTAGCTTCGGAGATACTACTGCCTTATACTACTTGTAAAGCACTGGTACTCAGCTGAATCTGGTTAGACTGAAAGCCGACCCCAACATGCTTGGGAAAAAGGCTCGGAGGAGATACTACTGCCTATATCCATGCACAGGAGGTCAGCTAGGCTGTCGCTCCTTGTAAAACACTGGTACTTAGCTGCATCTGGTTGGACTGAAGGCCGACCCCAATATAGATGAGGAAAAAGGCTAGGCAGGTGATAATTATTACTCTATTGCTGTCGCTAAAGTCGTGGTGGCCTAGTGGACAAAGAACCAACCTCTCAAGTATGAGGGCGCGGGTTCGATTCCAGGTCAGGCAAGTACCAATGCAACTTTTCTAAGTTTATATGTACTTTCTAAGTATATCTTAGACACCAATGACTGTGTTTCAGATGGCACGTTAAACTGTAGGTCCCGGCTGTTATTGAACATCACTGGCAGTCGTTACGGGTAGTCAGAAGCCAGTAAGTCTGACACCAGCCTAACCAAGGGGTATCGGGTTGCCCGGGTAACTGGGTTGAGGAGGTCAGATAGGCAGTCGCTTCTTGTAAAGCACTGGTACTTAGCTGAATCCGGTCAGACTGGAAGCCGACCCCAACATAATTGGGAAAAAGGCTCGGAGGATGGATATTGCTGTCGCTAGAGCCTCGTTTGTTTTTCAGCAGGGTACACCACGGGCAGGTGAGGTTGATAATTGGGGTAGAACGATGTTAGTTTCCCCCCATCACATCGCATTTTTTGATGAGTCCTCCCGCTGTGGGTTAGCAGCGGTGAGGGAGTGTCAGACTCTTACTGACAAAACCCATCATGTTCTTTCGTAGGCCTTTTATGTACCAGGGCCGCGGTAACTCTTTCGAACAATCCCGTAGCCCCGGTAAGCCTTGGCCCTGATGGGCTCACTGGGGTTTGCTGACATCTCTTTGAGGAGCACGTGGAACAACGCACGCCGCCGATACGGGTCTGATGTCTAAGCACCCATCACATCCCAACTTCCCATAATTCCCACTCATATAATAAAGCTAATAGAGCGTAAACATCCGTAGTCAAGCAATAGTGTTTATATTATAGTGTGAATTTGTACGCACACCTCATTTGGCAATCATTATTTTTTTGTCTAACGTTCAATAAACCGAATCAAAGTAGGTACCTACTAAAATATTAGTGTAATATTTTGTACCAAAGAATCGAAAATATTTTGTTTCTAAAATGTTTTTGTTAGTGTATAAATAATGTTCTGAAGTTAGATTTTGATTAAATTTATTTATTGTTTCATTTATTTTTCAGCCAAAACCTTGAAGAATACCTACCTACTGAATAAAAAATACAGAAATATACATACAAAAGGATCCATTACATTTAAGAAATAAGGAAAAATATTTCAATCTATTGTGGAGTACCGATTTCAATACCTTGTTATCATAGGTAAAAGGAATTTATCTTCAAAAAGGTTCAATGAAAAAGTCGCGAAATAAAATATTTTGAAATTTATTCCTGAAGGTATAGAAGATAAACATTTTCGAAGTGGTAAAAATATTACATTTTGGTTTGACTCCTATTAACCTATAGAAAAGAAAAATATTCCAAAAAACACAAACAAATACCACATCAAAACACAAAAATATATACTTAACCGCCAAAACTCTACCAAATAATTACCAGGCGTGCAGCACTCAATAGGAGCCTATTTCGGTACCCATAATCGTTTCCACTTCCCAGTGTTATTATCTCAGAGTAAATTGACGCTTAATGTCCATCACTCCGCAGAAATAGGCTTGAATATGACTGTAAGTACCTGGGAAATGATCGGGATAATATGAGGTTCAAGGTTGGGAAATAAGTGTGTGTTTTGCTTGGGAAATACACCTAGAAATGTTTTTTTTTGTGATATGAAATAGGCAGTTTTGTTATCTGTATCGTACTGTATTAGAATAAGGAGGAAACATTTTTTTTGTACTAGTAGGCTCCGGAAGTACTGAGTTTAGAACTTTCAATCAGTTCATTTGAAAATATTTCACTGTTGACAAGCTTTTATGCGGGTACGAGAAGGAGTTTCCACGAACGAGTGCTTTATTCGTAACGATGATTTTTTTCGAAAATATAAATGAGCAAATCTATTTTACCAGAACCAGATAATTTTAAAACTTCCAAATAAAATAAAAATATTTCCATTATTTACTGGATACAATTTTTATTTTGCGTATCACAAAAGCCAAAGCAGACAAAGGACCATAACATCTTTTCCAGAAACCGTTAACAAACAAAATATTTCAGCCATTTAATTTAGGGTCAAATGCGCAAGTTTCAGCAGCCTTTGTAGCTCTAATTTAGGAGTTACTACAAAATAGTGGTTTAATTGCTCCCCCCACCCTGAATGGGAGGGTGGTTGGACCTCAGTTTTGAATTAAGAGTATGCACACTGGCGACTAAACAGTCGGCCGACCGTTGACCCGATGTCATCATCTCAAGAGCCTTTTTCTCAACTATTTTGCTGTCGGCTTCCAGTCTAACTTGATGCAGCTTAGTACCAGTGCTTAACAAGGAGCGACTGGATATATCTAACCTCTTCAACCCATTTCATATGGTGTACAGCATTTTTTTTTAACAAAATATTAATTCAAATCAAAGTTTTCAGTCGGTCCGACACTGGCTAAATACCTGATCTTTATAAAGTGCGTACTGCTATTCATCTTCACACTGATTTATGGTGATTATCAGAATCGCTGTAACTCCTCATAGATCCCTTTGAAATACTTACAGAGAGTTGCTACCCAATTGCTACCAGCTGCCATTAGTTGTTACCAATTGCTACCCTCGTGATTTTCAAAATAATCACCATTCAGCAATTTATAATCAGCATGAGGAGTGATTCTAATGAACACGATTTACGAGCCCAAAAAACTGTCGGCCGACTAAAAGTTTGCAGTATGAGTGTACTCTAAGCCTAATAGTGCATAATGTTTTAGGAGCTTCCGCAAAGAATGAAGGCCGTGGTTTATGGCTTTAGGGTGGAGACGAAACCCTCATAAGTTTCATTATTGTGAGTGAAGACGGCTTTTGTTTGCTTGGCGTCCAGTGTTTGTTTTTAATGAAATATTATTTTGGTTTGTGGTTCTAAAGTTTTTTGAAATTGGGTGGTAATTTCTTGTACAGAAAAATGTGAAAAGATCAAACAGAATGCGTGAATTTGAAAAAAAAATGATATCTTTATTTAAATTCTTCACCATTGAGCATTACACGGGTTTCATAATTATGCTCAAAAGTTTTTGAAAAATCATATTGTTGACTTTTAAATTATTTTTCCCCAAAATGTTTCAGTTACATAAAACCTTGAAACCAGGCAGTTCATTGACCCAACACCACTTACCTTCGCCAAATCGAAGCAAATCAAATCGACATTACTACACCTATTTTAAATATCTAAATAATACAGAAACATTACACTAATTACCCTAACATAGTTACCCTTGAAAGTTCGTGAAAACACCAATTATTTACGAGTTAGTGCTGTAATAATACCCTTTGAACTAACATCGATCGCTTTAAAAATGTATGGTTATTTGATGGCTTTTTTGTAGTACTAATTGTGTTAAGTGCCAGTTTTGTGTTCAGGGTTTAAGTGATGTTTAAAATAAGAATGAATTTGGATAACGTTTTTTTTTAAAAGATGGTTGCTTATTGGCGCCCAAATGGGCCAATATCGTGGTTTTAATATTTTCAATAAGTACCTAATTTTATAAATAGTTTTTTTACGAACTAGTTATAGGTACATAATATAGTCAATTTTTGCTCTGATTTTAGCCGTTGAAAACAACGTCTATATATTTCAATTTTGATCACTTTTATTTGACTAACAATACGTAATAAAGCTCTTTCTTTTATCGCAAAAATAAATTCCATAAAATGAAAGAAAAAAGACACTAAAGACATTTTATCTAAGCAAACATAAAACAGAAAGCTTATCTATACTAATATTATAAAGCTGTAGAGTTTGTTTGTTTGTTTGTTTGTTTGTTTGAACGCGCTAATCTCAGGAACTACTGGTCCGATTTGAAAATTTCTTTCAGTGTTAGATAGCCCATTTATCGAGGAAGGCTTTAGGCTACTTTTTATCCCGGTACGGGAAGTAGTTCCCACGGGATGCGGGTGAAACCGCTGGCAGAAGCTAGTCCTTAACTATGCTGTAGATTATTAAAAATGTATGACAGACATAAGCTAGAATTAAGTCAACCTAGATCACATTTATGCCACTTAATACATTATGACGGGTACAAAGGGAATACATAATAGGTTCATAGTTATAAGTTGAGGTATGTACTAGAGAACAGAACCCACAAAGTTATTACTATTTGTGTGAGGCTAGATTTTATTGGATTAGTTCTGGGTGGTAGTTTTGTGAATGTGGAATGACTATAGTGTCGACAAATATTCACAAAAAACAGCCTTACTTATAAACGTGAATTAAATATTAAGTCACACATAAGGGCTGTTTAAGAAAATTCATACTTATAAACGTTGCTTAAGCATGTCTTAACTAACATTTAATCACTACTTAAGACTTTAAGTAATGATTAGTTAAAATGTTGCTTAGAAGGTGATTAGAGATTTTTATAAGTAAGGCTATAAGATAAAGTGACTTGGTACTTATAATTTAAAAAACAAGTTTTCACCAGTGGTTCCGACCGTGTCCCGTGAGAACTATTCTGCGCACTTAGATAAGAAGACACTTGTAGGCTATCTAGCAGTGCTGTGTATTTCCTAAATGGACCTGTAATTCCCGAGATTATCACGTTAAAAAACTCCTCGGCTTTACAATATTATTTAAAGGAATTCAACTGCGGTGATTCCATATCTAGACTTTAAATCAGCTCTTTGCTTTGAAACATCGTTATATTATTACGAAAATGACACATGATAATCGAAACGAATTGAACGCTTAATATACATATTTACTGAGCAACCACGCAAGCAAAACCTCTGCTAACTAGACTTTATAAGCCACAGCGTCAACTTTGAAGAGTATCAAATATTAAATAAACACACTTATAACTAATCCAGTCTTAATTAACCCTTAGTGCACACATGTCTAAACACAGATTTTAATTATTAATTCGAAATATACTAAGGTACAGTGAAGGTAAGATGCTCGCAGTTTAATTTCCGGACTCCGTTCTGGCCATGGAGAATAAAATAAGCGGAGATTTCATAATGGAAAATTAAAAAAAAAAATTGCCACGCGAAAATGCGGGTGTTCGATTGACGAATAACGTTATAGCTTCGACCGCCGCCCTCATACGCCATCTTTAAAATAAATAAATAGTTATTTCAAAAGCCCATTGAAAAAATTACAATCTTTATAACCCGCCCACAGTTTTTTAAACCAAATTACTAATCTATTAATACCAATCTTAACAAATTTCTCAAGAAACCCAAACGCCTCGTACTTTCATAGTAACTGAACGTTTTGGGCACAGTACCTACTGTACGTTATTTGACCTACAAAAAGGCGCCTAACCTACCTGCTTTATGGCATCTCCGCTCATCTTTCCTTCCTCTGTGGTCCCGGTACTTTAATCTCGGCGCCATCTTGGATATTTCGTCTGTATTCTTGCTACAGTGTATTTACAGCCTTAGTATTCTTGTTTGTTTTTCTTGTTTGCCGATTGGGTAATTTTTAATTTAAGCTTAATACTGGATGTGGATTGTTGAATGTTTTTGGTTTTGTAGCGTATTGATTGAATTTAACTGGGTGGCTTTGTATGGTGTAGGTCTATTTAGGTCATATATAGAACATGTTGAGTGCCAACAATCATTTGATATATAAACGTATCTAGTTAAACGGTTTCAGCGTTGCAAAGTCAACTCTACTTTGGTAATCTCAGGAAGTAGGGGATCAGTCCTATAACAATGAATTCATTAATTTATAATCTATAGAAATAGGGTTCAACAACCCTTACGCTTTCTGTTAAAAACAAGAGCAGGACTAATTTTATTAAATTAAAAAAGAACGACACGTTTAGTCGACAAAATTAAAACGCGTTGTCGAGTTCTGTCGAAATAATTTCAACGTTTCATTACTGTACCTGTTTAGGTTGACACTCGGTTAGGCCCGAAGAGCGTTTAAATAACTGGACACAGCATTGCCGTGCCTTCTCTTTTGCCAAAAATATGAAACCCAAGTCACATTCGTAAGTGTGCGTCAAGTTTAAGCTTGTGTTTTAGGCAATGATATGGTTGAAAATGAATGACATATCAATTCTTGGGCTTTAGGGTCGTCCAAAAGAGTTACCGTGGTTTTAGGTCAAGAAGGAACATGGCGAATTTTGGTCAGTCAGTCTGACACTCCGTCACGCTCCATCCAATGCGGGAGGGGTCATTTGATGACTCCCGTCTCAAAAAAAAATGCTGTGTGTGTGCACAGAGATGTGTTCCATGGCGTCTCCTGTTTGTTAAGCGCTCTAAGTGTGGGCCGATGCTCAGTTTCAATTCAAAATTCGTTTGTTACCGACATTAAAACGTGTTGGTGGTTTACCTGCCTCGGGTTGAATCTCTGAGGTTTCTTTGCCACGTAAGTAGGATAATGAGGTGCGTATTTCTGAATTTTCACGCTCAACTGCTTTTTGTTGTTTGGTGTCGTTTTTATGTAGCTATGGTTATCAAGTCTTTGATATGGTTGGTTGTTTCGCTTTAATTTACTAAATATGGTTTTGTTTTTAAAATACTCCATCGCCTCTTTCGGTAGTATGACTGCTTCACAGAAAGAGGCGTCATCCCATTCTCACTCCGGACCATGGTTTAAATCAGAGCTGGTCCCAAAAGGTCACCGCCATTATTAATGAAACGACACCAAACAATTTCCTCTCGACACTAAAGCTTACTCATAACAATTACCATATTAATAAGAAATAAGTAGGTAATATAGGAATGTAATAGAATAGAATAATTGTCTATTTGTAACGGAATGTAGGTACAATATAAATCCAGATGTTACAAGAAAAAGAGAGTGAGATAAAAGCATTCAAATCAATCAGCAAAAATCGTCACGCTACCAAAGTCACCGTACTAAATATTCCCACGCAATCGTAATACAACTTGTAATACAGTCCGTTGGGGACCAGCTAATATTGTCACCCCAACATTTAATGAAGAAGCTGCTAGCACAAACAAAGGGTGCAAATGAAACGCTCGGGGAACTGATGTTTTTTACCCCCATTTTTAACCGTTCCCTCTTTTGTCTGTACTAAGCTCATTTTCTACGTTTGATTGAGATTTTACCTTTGTTCAGTGTTTATTTGTGGACCCTTTGAGTTGTTGGTTATCGGAGTTTTTCGAAGTGCTGTCGTGTTTCATTTACAGATGAATGGTGTTTTTAAATAAACTTTCAATAATGTTTGACACATGATTAAGAATGCTTTTTTTTTTATTAAACACCTAACAAACGTATGGTTAACTTTTTTTTATAACACATTTTGGCATTAAGTTGCATTCATGTTTTTTTAAGAGTGTTTTGTTGATAGAGATATAATACCTATACCTACCCAATTGCCATTTGCATAATCTTGTAATGTCAGTAATAAACTATTGGCTTCACAAGTTCATTCGTGTTTCATGAGTTCACTTAATTTACCTAAGATGTTTAATCATAAAAGGCTAAGAAACACACAAAGGACAGAACTTACTAAAATTAGTTTTCTACTGTGATGTCCTATAGTAAATTTCATCAAATTTAATTTCGTCCTATAGTACTGTAGAAGTTCAGCTTTCAGCTGCAGCAGCTTGCACTAGCAACTGATCCCGACATATATTTTTTTTTTCATATGTAGTTAGGATAAGGTTAGGCAGACATATGATATTGGTATGTCACTAATTTTACTCTCTAGTTGCCCACAATTACCTGTGGAAGATGATAAAATTAAACAGCTCTTTATAAATAAATATTTACATTAAAATATTTTTTTTTTTTGATAAACATACTCCCAACAAAATATTTCCAGCCACACCCATATTTGCAGCTTCATCAGACCCCGTTGTAAAACTATCGAATTTACGGTCTTGTATTTAAATAGAGCTCTTTAACCATTGAATATTTTACATCCCTACATGACTCTGTATCATGCTATTTTAGTAGGGTTAATATAGTTTCAAACTGTGTAGACTGCAGACTAAACAGTCGGCCAACAGTTGACCCGATGGCTGGCAAGTTTTCACTCGGTCTTATACCGAATAAATACCTATCTGTCGGCAACTATATTTTCGAACCCTTTGGGGTTGAAACCCTCGGGTCGTGGGGTCCGAATGCGCACGCAGATCTTTAAATAGGGTATTTAAAGATCTGTCTAGGCGGCTGGTTGACGCTTCTCGTGACCAAAAGGCTGGCTATTACCTCGGACAAAGGATCAGCATGGCCATCCAACGAGGTAATGCTGCCAGCCTCTTGGGTACGCTCCCAGTTGACAGCGATGGGTATAGTGTTTTTTTTATTTTTATTGTTTTACTAGGATAGTTTTTTTGTGTTGTAAATATCTATGTAAAACAATAATAATAAAATTGTAATAAATATCTGATTGTTGTATTATGCCAAAACAACTATCGGCCGACTAGAAGTTTGCAGTGTGCTCGTACTCTAAATTAAAATGTGTGCTATCTAATATACGGATTGGATTGGTTTTAAAGGAATTAGTTAAACATTTTGTTATCAGCAGCGACCATTTATTTTGTTGGGCAATAATTTCATGATAGGATAATTTTAATATATCGTGAATTTAATCTAGGACATTATTATCGAAATGAAAAAAAAATGTGCACTGCATGAATCATTTTATGTTAGATTAAATAGATTCGATTAAATAGACAAAAATATGTTTTCATTTACATAGATCAAAATATACAAATGTGGTATTTTTATTCTCTCAGGGTAAAGGTTTAAGCAAGAAAAACTACAAACAAAGGCCGAGAAAATACCAAAAATAATGCTAATGGCGAAAATTACAAGTTTATATTATTTTATTTCAATTGAACAACTGAATAATAAGCTAATTCGCTGATATTCAGCACATGCGGGAATTAATTACAAATTACCAAAAGTCAAATAACGTTTGATTAATAAATAAATTAAGTATTGCTAATTGTCGACTTAATTAATAGGTAACTACTCCATAATTAGTTTTTCCATAATGTACTAGTATTTATTTTGATATTGTATCTTTTGTAGGGCTAGGTAATTAATTAGAACTGTAACTATAAATTTTGCAAATAAAACTATTTGCAGTTAACATTAATATTCAATCAAAAACGAAATATCTTTTTTTAGGTTTCATATAAAATTATCAGTCAGTCATAATATGCATTTCTCTTTTCCACATATTTATTTTTTCGCAACGTAAGTTAAAGTACCTCAGTACTTAAGTGGGTGCTAATTTTCTTCATTTTATATAAAAAAAAAACAACCAAAATAATGCAGTAGTCTTCTAATTGTTCCATTTACATTTAAATTACGAAAACCTTAAATAATTCCTATTAAATCTTAAAAACAGCCACAAATCCCATACATCCATGCACAATGATCAACTCTAATAGTTTTCTCCAAACAGACTATAGAAAAACATCACCTGTTCCAGAAAGTTCCATCGTCTACTTTGAATAAAATCAAACAGAAACTTGCCTCCGTCTGTTAGCTTTCCATAACATTGTTGCAGTAGAGGTTTTCGTTTTTACTGTAGCCAGACTTTTAAATTAATTTCTAGTTTGTTTTATGCTTATAGTATGGGATTGGTGAAGTTTGTGTTATAATAATAATGCCACCGAGGACATATTTCCACCACAGCAGCTATTTTAGAGTCTAAGAAGATCAACCAGCTGCGCAGGGCATATTATGGTGCCCACGCATTTGCGCAGACACAGGTGCACTCACTATTCCTTCACTCTCATAGCCCGATGGGACGGCATCCTGGCACTCTTTCTTTCTAGATAGGTTTTTTCGTGAGGCAACGGGTGGATTTTGTCCGTCCGATGCGCGTATTGATGCGCAATAAAGTCCTTTGTGTAAACAAGCAGGCCTTTGGTTACATTTACAGTCTTTTGTCTACTAAAATACATTCCAAGTTCATCATACCTAGAGAACGTCAAAACGTCTTTGCACGACCTTAAAATCCATCATAGGACCTCATACTCCCCACCGAGGGGGTCCCCACGTTGTCGTCGTGGTGGGGCTTGCGTGCCTCAATGATCCTGAAGCTCTGCCGGTAGAGATACTCATGCCGGAAAGGTTCAGGTGAGAGGCCAGACAAAGAGGGACCCAGGGAGGGGCCGCTCCTGACCAGTCGACGTTTGTGGACATGGCAAGGATGCGGCCATACCCGCAGAGGTGCAGGCGCACTGACGCGGCGCTCGTTTGCTCTTCGTTCAACGAAGAGCAAACCTTTTGGCGGGTCTGCTGAGCCGGGATGGCCGGACAGTAGACGGAGGCATGTCTAATGCCGCCGCCGAGGGCTTGGCTTAACCGCCCGGCCCAGAGGAAGGACACCTCTTAGATAAAAAACCACCCAATCCCAAGTTTCGGGAGCGCGGCGAGGGGATGAATGGCCGTGGGGGACACGGTCGTTAGCGCTCCCACCTGTTGGGGCCAGCCGCCCCCAACAGTATATAGGCTTGCCCCGGTATGAGGCCACTGCCGGGGTTGACGGTTACTTGCTCTCATACTCGTGGGACGTACATGGATAACGAAAATTTAAAAACCAAAACAAAAAGCAAAGACAGGGAGTGGGATGAGGACTCGGACTCCGAGTCCGCGTCCAGCGAAGGAGTCGCGGGGGGTTTTAAGCTCCCCCGCAACAAGAAGGACCACCGGGCCGACGCCTTCCTCAAGAGGAAGAAAGAAGACCTGGGGTCCTCCTCTAGTGGTCGCGGGGCCTCGGCCAAAAAGGTCGCCAGGAGGCCTGTTAGCGAAAGGTCCGCTGGGGCTTCTGGGGGTAACCGCTCGAGCTCCTCCGAGGAGGAGGCGTCTGCCATCGGCTCCGACCAGGAGCGAAAGGCGGACTTCGAGAGGACGGTGGAGTCCGCCTTCAAGCAGGTGGCCCTAAAGAGGAAAAAGGCCAGCCGCGACGGCGCCATCGAGGCCGCTACCGCCTCCATCACCGCCGCAGCGGTGAGCCACTTTGGCGGGGCTCCCGTGAGCGAGCTGACCAAGCTGCAGCGGGAGGTGGCTCGCCTCACGGCCGCCTTGGAGTCTCTCCTGGAGGAGAACAGGAGTCTCCGGGCGGACCTCGCCAAGATGCGCGAGCAGGAGGCGGAGCGCGGCGGGGCCAGGCAACAGGCGCAGACTGCGCCGGCTGAGAGCCAGATCCTGGCCCTAGTCCGTCAGGAGATGGCGGCCTTCCAGGCTCGCTTCTCAGTCCTGGAGGGCAGGGTTCTGCGCCCCCCCCTCGCGGCGTCGAAGCCCCCAGCGGCCCAAAGGGCCTCCTATGCGGCTGCGGTTGCAGCGGCACCCCCACCCAGAAGGGGACCGCCGAGCAAGCCCCCTGTCGCGGCGCCGAACGGACCGATCAGGAGGGCGCCCGCTCAGCCAAAGCCCAAGACCGCAAGGGCGGTCCAGGCGCAGAGGCCCCCGGTGCCAACGTCAGCACCGGCTCCGTCGTCGGCACCAGTGGCGAAACGCCCTCCGAAGCCGACACCGCCAGCGGCCCCTACCTCTTCTGCCACTGAGCCCGAGTGGCAGGTGGTGGGGGAGAAGAAACAGAAACGGAGGGCGGCCAAAGCGGCCAAAAAGAAGGCCCAGAAACGGCGGCGCAGGGAGCGAGCCGCCGCGGCGAAACTCCGCGCCCCCAAAACCGCGGCTGTAGTAGTCACACTACAGCCGGACGCGGTCAAAAGGGGCGTGTCGTACCGCGACGTGCTCGCCCAAGCAAAGGAGGCGGTGAACCTGCAGGAGCTGGGTATCACCTCCGGCCTCCGGCTCAGGGTGACCGCAACGGGCGCCCGAATGCTGGAGGTCCCAGGAGCGGCCAGTGGGCCCGCCGCAGACGCTCTAGCTGAGAGGCTTAGGGCGTCCATAAGTGCGGACGACGCCCGAGTCTCCAGGCCCCACAAGTGCGCGGATCTGCGCATCATGGGCCTGGACGACTCAGCTACTGCGGAGGAGGTAGTGGCCGCCGTCGCTAGGACGGGTGGGTGCTCCGCCGACGAAGTCAAGGCGGGCACCATTCGTCCCGACTTCAGGGGCACGTGCACCATCACGGTGAGCTGCCCCGTGACGGCGGCCAAGAACATTGTTGACGGCCGAAGATTGCTGGTTGGCTGGGTGTCGGCGCAGGTTAAGCTGCTTGACCCCAGACCGCTGAGGTGCTTCCGATGCCACGTCGGGCATCATGTGGGTGTCCGTTGCACCTCGGAGGTCGACCGCAGCGCCCTCTGTTTCCGCTGCGGTCAGCCCGGTCACAAGGCCGCGGAATGCAGCGCCACGCCGCACTGCTCTGCATGTGCGGCTGCTGGCAAGCCGGCCGAACACCGGGCGGGGAGCAAGACCTGTGCCCCACCCACCAAGTCGAGTAAGGGCAAGGGCCGGCCGTCCGTCGTTGCCACCGCCGCCACCTCCGCAGTGGCCACCACCGCAGCTCCTGCGGCCACCGCCGCCTCCAACGCTGCCGCCGCTGTCAACGCCGTCGCTACTGCTGCTGCCGCGGCGCCCGAATCTGCGTCTCAAGAGGAGGAAGACGTGATGGAGTGCTAGTCTGGCTCCATTACGCTTCCTCCAGGCGAATATCAACCACTGCGCCCGTGCCCAGGACCTGTTGCTCCAAAGCATGGCGCAGTGGTCGATCAACATCGCCGTGGTCGCTGAGCCGTACTTTGTCCTTCCCAGGGATGACTGGGTTAAGGACCTTAGCGGCTCAGTGACCATCATATCGTCGGCCGCCGCTGGTACTCCTTCCCTCGAAGGGGTGAAGAGTGGAAGGGGTTGCGTCGCAGCACGGTTCGGGGAGATAGTCGTCGTGGGGGTGTACTTCTCCCCGAGCCGAACTCTCGCCGAGTTCCACAACTCCCTCCTGGAGTTGTCCGTCGTCGTCGGAAGTTATTCCCTCCCTGTGCTAGTGTTAGGGGACTTCAACGCCAAGAATCTGGCCTGGGGTTCCCGACGCACAGATGCACGGGGTAGGATGGTGGAGGACTGGGCGCTGGAAGCAGGCCTGGTCGTCCTCAATCGGGGTTCTGCCCCCACGTGTGTACGGATGCGGGGCGAGTCAGTGGTGGATATCTCGTTCGCCAGCCCCGCTCTGCTGCCGCGTGTCTTTGACTGGCGCGTGGAGGAGAGGGTGGAGACCTACTCCGATCACCGGTACATCCGGTTTGACGTCTCCGCCCAGAACCCTAGCGCGCCGGTCCTGCAGACCCCGAGTGGTCCACGTTGGGCGCTGAAACATCTGGACCGGGAGCTTCTCCTGGAAGCCTCAGTCGTGCAGGCCTGGGTGTCATCACCGGACAGGCCCGCCGACATCAACGACGAGGCGGAGTGGTTCCGGGAGACCATGTCCGAAATTTGTGACGTGGCCATGCCCCGAGTCCCGCCAGGACGCGCCCGACGCCAGGTGTACTGGTGGTCTTGCGAAATCGCGGCCCTTCGAGAGGCGTGCGTCGCTGCGAGGCACCTGTACACCAGACACCGCAGGCTACGCATCCGCCCTCCGGATGCAGAAGCCAGGGAAGCAGAGCTGTACGAGGGATACAGAGCTGCGAAGACCGCCCTCCAATTGGCCATCATCCAGGCCAAGGAGGTGGCCAATGCGGAGCTGCTGGGGTCTCTGGACAGGGACCCGTGGGGGCGCCCGTACAAAATGGTGCGGGGCAAGCTCCGCCCATGGGCCCCCCCGCTGACCCAGAGTCTCCGGCCTCAGCTGGTGGAGGAGGTGGTGAGCGCTCTGTTCCCTTCGCGCGGGGAACACTCTCCCCCGCCCATGGCTCTGCAACCCGCGGTGTCAACGACGGACCACACTTCCGACGACGACGATGTCCCCGAGGTGACTGGGGTGGACCTGAGAGTGGCGGTGGCTAGGCTGAAAGCCAAAAACACCGCCCCAGGGCCTGACGGCCTGCCTGGCAAGGCCTGGGTCCTGGCCCTTGAGGCTCTCGGGCCTCGACTTAGGGGGCTTCTCAGCGCATGTTTGGAGAGGGGCCAGTTCCCACTTCGTTGGAAGACGGGGAAACTGGTCCTCATTCGGAAGCCGGGGCGCCCTGCGGACTCTCCGTCCGCATACCGGCCCATCGTGTTGCTCGACGAGGTGGGCAAGCTCTTTGAGCGAGTTGTCGCACACCGCCTCGTCGCGCACCTTGGGGGGATAGGGCTGGACCTTGCGGACCACCAGTTCGGATTCCGCAAGGGGCGCTCAACGGTGGACGCCATCATGCGCGTGAGAGCTCTCACGACGGGGGATGCTGTGTCCCGGGGGGGGGTCGTCTTGGCGGTGTCTCTTGACATCGCCAACGCCTTCAACACCCTTCCTTGGAGTTGCATCAGGGAGGCACTCCGGTATCACCGGGTGCCGACCTACCTTCGTCGCGTGGTCGAGGCCTATCTGTCGGATAGGTCCATCATTTACCCTGGTCACAACGGGGAATGGAACCGGCGAGAGATGTCGTGCGGTGTTCCGCAGGGGTCGGTACTGGGGCCGCTCTTGTGGAACATCGGCTACGACTGGGTGCTGCGCGCCGACCTCCCTAGCGGCGTCAGCGTGGTCTGCTACGCTGACGACACGCTGGTTCTGGCACAAGGGAGGTCGCACCAGGAGGCGGCCGACATAATGACGCGCGGGGTTGCGATAGTCATCGAGAGGATCCAGCTGCTGGGACTGGAGGTGGCCTTGCACAAATCCGAGGCCATGTGCTTTCATGGGCTTCGGAACGCGCCACCTTCAGGCTCCCAAGTCACGGTGGGGGGGGCTACCATCGGCGTCGAGAGGGCGATGAAGTACCTGGGACTCGTCCTCGACGGCCGGTGGAGCTTCGTCGAGCACTTCCGACGTTTGGGCCCCAAACTGGAGAAGGCAGGTGCTGCATTCAAGCGGCTCCTGCCCAACCTGGGAGGCCCAAACGCCCCCTGCCGTAAACTCTACGCGGGGGTCATGCGGTCCATGGCCCTTTACGGGGCCCCGGTATGGGCACGTTCGGCACGGCCGCGGGCTGTGCACTACCTGAACGTGCCCCAAAGGGTGATAGCCATTAGGCTAATCCGGGGGTACCGCACGATCTCCCGCGAAGCAGCTGGCCTACTCGCTGGACTGCCACCGTGGGATCTGGAGGCGAGGGTCTTCTTGCGCCTGTACGACTGGCGCGAGGAGGCTCAGCGCCGGGGAGAAACCCCGTTGCCGCGGCAAGTTGTCGCGCAGCGGGCGGAGCTCCGGCGCGATCTCATGGTGGCCTGGAGGGAGCGACTATCGCAACCCAGTGCAGGGCACGCCACCATCGTGGCGGTAAGTCCCCTCTTTGAGGAGTGGCTCGGGAGGAGTCACGGCGCCCTCACGTACCGCATGACGCAGGTCCTCACCGGACACGGTTGTTTCGGGAGGTACCTGCACCGCATCGGTCGTGAGGAGGCGCCCGGGTGTCACCACTGTGCGGACAGCCCCGAGGACACGGTGGACCACACAGTCCAGGTGTGCCCCGCATGGGAAGGGCACCGCCGGGTCCTCGTCGAGGCTTTGGGCGGCGGCGACCTCTCGCGTCCGGCCCTGGTTCAGGCCATGGTCCGGAGCGAGAGGGAATGGGATGCCGTCGCCTCCTTCTGCGAAGCGGTCATGCTCGAGAAGGAGGAGGCGGAACGCCAGAGAGTTCGCACCTCTCATCCCGGCCGCCGCGCTGGACCAGGTAGGCACCATGGGCGCCGGGTGTCGCGAGATGACTCCCGGCCACCGTAGGCGTGGGTCTGTGGGCGGTGAGTTCGGGTGGCTCATCGTCCCTCTGTCTTCCTAGACGACAGACCCGTGTCGACGGCGCGCGTTGTTCCACGCGCTCCTCAAAGAGACGTCAGCAACCCCAGCGGGGCCCAGCAGGGCCAAGGCCTGCCGGGGCTGCGGGTTGTTCGAAAGAGATACCGCGGCCCTGGTACATAAAAGGCCTATGACGGAACACGACGATTTTAGTCAGTAAGAGTCTGACACTCCCTCACCGCTGCTAACCCACAGCGGGAGGGGTCATTTGATGATTTTACGTCGATAAAAAAAAAAAAAAAAAGGACCTCATACTCAGTCGTCAAAAGATCACCAGGTCACCGAAATAAAAATTGTAATGTACATCGTATGTATTTGTGTATATCTTATTTGTTTTTCATCTGTATTTAGCCAAGAGTACGAGAAAACCAAATTAATTATTTTCCCTTTGTTCTACTCAGTAATACCTTCTTTCGCGTTATTTGATTTCAGAATATTTTATTACATACAGCTTGCTTCAATAATTTCACAACGAAGTATTTAAGATATTTTTGTAAATCATTCGAGCATTGTGGAATGTTTCGTTTCCAAATGAAAGGTCACGTTTAATATTTCGGTTGTGATCTGAGAACATATTAAATTATAAAAAATATGTATGAGTAAATGAACTGAAGCTTCTTTTAATGTACTGCCTTCATGTAATTTGTCTTGAATAAATTGGCTCATTACTTACTCGCTTTTAGGCCAGACAAATATCGGGAGCTTCTCCTGGAAGCCTCAGTCGTGCAGGCCTGGGTGTCATCACCGGACAGGCCCGCCGACATCAACGACGAGGCGGAGTGGTTCCGGGAGACCATGTCCGAAATTTGTGACGTGGCCATGCCCCGAGTCCCGCCAGGACGCGCCCGACGCCAGGTGTACTGGTGGTCTTGCGAAATCGCGGCCCTTCGAGAGGCGTGCGTCGCTGCGAGGCACCTGTACACCAGACACCGCAGGCTACGCATCCGCCCTCCGGATGCAGAAGCCAGGGAAGCGGAGCTGTACGAGGGATACAGAGCTGCGAAGACCGCCCTCCAATTGGCCATCATCCAGGCCAAGGAGGTGGCCAATGCGGAGCTGCTGGGGTCTCTGGACAGGGACCCGTGGGGGCGCCCGTACAAAATGGTGCGGGGCAAGCTCCGCCCATGGGCCCCCCCGCTGACCCAGAGTCTCCGGCCTCAGCTGGTGGAGGAGGTGGTGAGCGCTCTGTTCCCTTCGCGCGGGGAACACTCTCCCCCGCCCATGGCTCTGCAACCCGCGGTGTCAACGACGGACCACACTTCCGACGACGACGATGTCCCCGAGGTGACTGGGGTGGACCTGAGAGTGGCGGTGGCTAGGCTGAAAGCCAAAAACACCGCCCCAGGGCCTGACGGCCTGCCTGGCAAGGCCTGGGTCCTGGCCCTTGAGGCTCTCGGGCCTCGACTTAGGGGGCTTCTCAGCGCATGTTTGGAGAGGGGCCAGTTCCCACTTCGTTGGAAGACGGGGAAACTGGTCCTCATTCGGAAGCCGGGGCGCCCTGCGGACTCTCCGTCCGCATACCGGCCCATCGTGTTGCTCGACGAGGTGGGCAAGCTCTTTGAGCGAGTTGTCGCACACCGCCTCGTCGCGCACCTTGGGGGGATAGGGCCGGACCTTGCGGACCACCAGTTCGGATTCCGCAAGGGGCGCTCAACGGTGGACGCCATCATGCGCGTGAGAGCTCTCACGACGGGGGATGCTGTGTCCCGGGGGGGGGTCGTCTTGGCGGTGTCTCTTGACATCGCCAACGCCTTCAACACCCTTCCTTGGAGTTGCATCAGGGAGGCACTCCGGTATCACCGGGTGCCGACCTACCTTCGTCGCGTGGTCGAGGCCTATCTGTCGGATAGGTCCATCATTTACCCTGGTCACAACGGGGAATGGAACCGGCGAGAGATGTCGTGCGGTGTTCCGCAGGGGTCGGTACTGGGGCCGCTCTTGTGGAACATCGGCTACGACTGGGTGCTGCGCGCCGACCTCCCTAGCGGCGTCAGCGTGGTCTGCTACGCTGACGACACGCTGGTTCTGGCACAAGGGAGGTCGCACCAGGAGGCGGCCGACAAAATGACGCGCGGGGTTGCGATAGTCATCGAGAGGATCCAGCTGCTGGGACTGGAGGTGGCCTTGCACAAATCCGAGGCCATGTGCTTTCATGGGCTTCGGAACGCGCCACCTTCAGGCTCCCAAGTCACGGTGGGGGGGGTTACCATCGGCGTCGAGAGGGCGATGAAGTACCTGGGACTCGTCCTCGACGGCCGGTGGAACTTCGTCGAGCATTTCCGACGTTTGGGCCCCAAACTGGAGAAGGCAGGTGCTGCATTCAAGCGGCTCCTGCCCAACCTGGGCGGCCCAAACGCCCCCTGCCGCAGACTCTGCGCGGGGGTCATGCGGTCCATGGCCCTTTACGGGGCCCCGGTATGGGCACGTTCGGCACGGCCGCGGGCTGTGCACTACCTGAACGTGCCCCAAAGGGTGATAGCCATTAGGCTAATCCGGGGGTACCGCACGATCTCCCGCGAAGCAGCTGGCCTACTTGCTGGACTGCCGCCGTGGGATCTGGAGGCGAGGGTCTTCTTGCGCCTGTACGACTGGCGCGAGGAGGCTCAGCGCCGGGGGGAAACTCCGCTACCGCGGCAAGTTGTCGCGCAGCGGGCGGAGCTCCGGCGCGATCTCATGGTGGCCTGGAGGGAGCGACTATCGCAACCCAGTGCAGGGCACGCCACCATCGTGGCGGTAAGTCCCCTCTTTGAGGAGTGGCTCGGGAGGAGTCACGGCGCCCTCACGTACCGCATGACGCAGGTCCTCACCGGACACGGTTGTTTCGGGAGGTACCTGCACCGCATCGGTCGTGAGGAGGCGCCCGGGTGTCACCATTGTGCGGACAGCCCCGAGGACACGGTGGACCACACAGTCCAGGTGTGCCCCGCATGGGAAGGGCACCGCCGGGTCCTCGTCGAGGCTTTGGGCGGCGGCGACCTCTCGCGTCCGGCCCTGGTTCAGGCCATGGTCCGGGGCGAGAGGGAATGGGATGCCGTCGCCTCCTTCTGCGAAGCGGTCATGCTCGAGAAGGAGGAGGCGGAACGCCAGAGAGTTCGCACCTCTCATCCCGGCCGCCGCGCTGGACCAGGTAGACACCATGGGCGCCGGGTGTCGCGAGATGACTCCCGGCCACCGTAGGCGTGGGTCTGTGGGCGGTGAGTTCGGGTGGCTCATCGTCCCTCTGTCTTCCTAGACGACAGACCCGTGTCGACGGCGCGCGTTGTTCCACGCGCTCCTCAAAGAGATGTCAGCAACCCCAGCGGGGCCCAGCAGGGCCAAGGCCTGCCGGGGCTGCGGGTTGTTCGAAAGAGATACCGCGGCCCTGGTACATAAAAGGCCTATGACGGAACACGACGATTTTAGTCAGTAAGAGTCTGACACTCCCTCACCGCTGCTAACCCACAGCGGGAGGGGTCATTTGATGATTTTACGTCGATAAAAAAAAAAAAAAAAAGGCCAGACAAATATTTTCTGCAAAAATACCAAAATATATGTCAGTTTTAAATAGACCTTTTTATTGAGGTGCGCGAAATATTTCACTCGGGACCATTGAAGCCACTGTCGGAATAGTGTTACATAACGCTCGATTATATTCCGAATTAGTCAGTGACACGTTTATAGGCAAAATAACTCCACAAACCAAATCAACTATTCACTAACATTCACACAACACGAACACATAAACATCATCCTCCGAGCCTTTTTCCCCACTATGTTGGGGTCGGCTTCCAGTCTAACCGGATTCAGCTGAGTACCAGTGCTTTACAAGAAGCGACTGCCTATCTGACCTCCTCAACCCTGTTACCCGGGCAACCCAATACCCCTTGGTTAGACTGGTGTCAGACTTACTGGCTTCTGACTACCCGTAACGACTGTCAAGGATGTTCAATGACAGCCGGGACCTACAGTTTAACGTGCCATCCGAAACACAGTCATTGGTGTCTAAGATATAGGTACTTAGAAAGTACATACAAACTTAGAAAAGTTGCATTGGTACTTGCCTGTGGATCGAACCCGCGCTCTCATACTTGAGAGGTTGGTCCTTTACCCACTAGGCTAACACGAACACATAAACATTTATTGAAAAACCACGTTACACAGACCATTAAAAAAAACTAGAATTTCACAGATGTTGATATTGTTGAAAAAATTCATTGTTAACAATAAACAACATAATGCCTGAAACACGTTGGTTTTGTACAAAACTTTTGGGGACGTTCACGCCCTTTCAGTGTTTCGGTCAAGCGTGGGCGGTGCCACAACGTCTGTTATTGCAATGGACGAATTGGGATTTTTGAGTGTTTTTATGTTATTTGTGTGTGATCTTATTTTGGGGAATAGATTATGAATGCTACTTGTGAATGACGGTCATTATTATTGATAGTTTTATTTCACATGAAAAATAGTGACCTAGTTAGATATAGCGTGGTAAGAGATACACTGAATCCATCATTTCTATACCATAGAGCCGTGAGACGTGTAGACATTGTTAAATAGTCAAAGTCTACCTCAAAGGGAAATTGTGATTTACAGGGCCATACTTTTCCATAATTCTTTTTGTAACTTTCAGAATAATTATTCTAAAAACTATTAATCAATTATGTTACCAAGTATACCCTCAAAACAGACATCACAAAAAAACCCACCACCAAAGCCCCACCACTAGTTTCTTAGCACTAAATAAACAAGCAACCACAAGAGGCTATTATGAAATATTAATAACTGCCCGTAGAAGCCATGGAGAGCCAATTTTTCTGTCCATTGTGTTCAGATAGCGTTGATGAGGACAAAGCGAGTGAACAAAGGAGGCAGCACAATGCCGACACTGCAGGAATGAATGTTGTGGGTATTGACTTGGACAGTATTTTAACGGGAGCTGTAATCGGCTATGTTGCTGTTTTAGATCTAGTTTTGTAGAGGAATTGATTAGGTTTGTGATGTGAAGATAGAATTGATTGGGAATAATAATGGCGTCCACGGCCGATTTCGGCCACGGCGGCTGTTCTCATTTAAGAAGAACAGCCAGCTGCGCAGGACATATTATAGTGCACGAGCATTTGCGCAGACACAGGTGCACTCCCTATTCCTTCACTCTCATAACCCGATGGGACGGCAATCCGACACGACCGGAAAGAGATCAGGCGCAGGACCGACATTTACGTGCTCAAATGATTGATTGGTGGTCACATGATTGGGAATATTGGTAACATTGAGTGGTGATAGGAAATAAGTGTGGGTAAATATTTTAGGTTTCGCGTTGTCATTATCATCAAGCTTTAATTGTCCTGTTGTAAAGCTTTAGAGTTTTATTTTATAAATAAGGGTTTGTCAAAAAAACACCCTTGCTCAAGGTAGATTGGCGATTTCAGACTTTAAAGTTCATCAGATTTACCAAATTCTCCACGGGTTTTGCATCGAGACAAAAAAGAGATAGAGAGCAAACTGGCAAAGTAATAATAACCTCTCACAAAAAAGTTCAACCCTTCACCACCACACAACTCTAACCACATAAAAAAAAACAATCTCTAACCCAACAGCAACTTGGAACACTTAGTTCTACAAAACTTCTTCCCCCCTAATAAAACATTATTTCATATAACCTTAAAGAGTTGACAAACTGCTTGACTTTCATTCCAACGCGAACTAGTGACCACAGAAAATTCATGGAACCACATTTAACTCCGTTGAGCAATAACCAGACGTTTTTGAAATTCAAATCGGCTGTTTAACATTTTCGTAGCACGCGAAGGGTTAGCTTTTGTTTTGCAAGACATAATAAGGTTAAGTTTATTAAATGCGACGATGCCTTTATGTGTGGAATATAATTTTAGTGGGTTTTAATCTCAAAGAAAGACGTTTTTTTTTAAGGTTTTAGTTAAATCTTTAGTATCAAAGGCAGATGGCATGAATGTAGTTTATAATTTAATTTAGCCATGTCCAGCCAGAATAACACACATGAAATGATATTAGAATAAGCTCTGCAATCTATACTTACTAATATTATAAAGCTGAAGAGTTTGTTTGTTTGTTTGAACGCGCCAATCTCAGGAACTACTGGTCCGATTTGAAAATGTCTTTCAGTGTTAGATAGCCCATTTATCGAGGATGGCTATAGGCTACTTTTTATCCCGGTACGGGAAGTAGTTCCCACGGGATGCGGGTGAAACCGCTGGCAGAAGCTAGTTTTATATAAAACCCTCCAATAGCTGCAAGATATTTTTTTTCTTCGTCAGAACTCAGATAAAATGTATCTTAAAGGCGTTCTCCACAAATGGAATATCTAGCACTGAAATATTTTTCAAATCGTTTCAGTAGTTCCTGATATATGCACGATGAAACAAACAAACACTTTTCAGCTTTTGGTACATATACAGATATGTAAACTAAACTCCTTTCGACAGAGTATTAACACACATAAAACAAAAGACTGAACTAATATCCTACTAGGCAACTGAGCAACTGTTCTCACATTATGTTTCGGACCTTCTGACATAAGCATCGTTATCAGAGCCATCATATATCATATACCCTACTTTATTTAACGTTAATTCTAGATAATAAATCTCTAAGGATTACCTACCGTGTCTATAGAAAGTTGTTCTGCAGAAAGGGTCTATTTTGGTAGCTTTGGTCTCCATTTTCCTGGTGGTTCGCGCGAAAAAATGTTTATTTTATTTACTTATAAATTACTCAGTTTGATAATAATAACTTACAAAATAGACTCACAAAAGAGAATATACATATTGTGAGATCAAGTTTTTCAAAGAATAATTCTCTAAAAAGCTTAATAAAAAATTACATAGTAGTTACAGGCGGTCGAAAAAAATACACGTGGCTCTTTAATGTATGTTATTTCACATATTACCAGCATTAGATCTATTACGAAATGATCCTTATATTTTCTAAAATAACAAGATGATATTTTTCCTTCTCTCAAGATAAAAGAACGAAAATTAAGACTGTTCTTTTAAAATGTATGCTAACATTTAACTCAGTACTAAATTTCGTGTTCCTCTTACATGCCTTATTCACTCATGAATTATAAATGTGTAAGCTGAATTTGTGTTAAAATTATACTTTAAAAGTTAACCTTTTTCAAGCGTTTTATTTTAGAAAGAACAAATTAGCATGATATTGTATAGAGAATTAAAATTTCACTTGCATGCTTCGTAATCTGAATGTTAATACATCTTTTGTTGAAATGTTTATTTCGTTTTAAATATTTACATGTATAATTAATTTTGAAAGCATTTTATGTATCGTGACTCTTGTTAAGAGCTTAGTAATTTTCTAAAACATAATAAACTAAAATTGTTTTAACAACCTCTTAACCGCCAAGTTTTTGTTAAAATTACTTTTAATGTATATTTCTAACTAGCTTCTGCCAGCGGTTTCACCCGCATCCCGTGGGAACTACTTCCCGTACCGGGATAAAAAGTAGCCTATAGCCTTCCTCGATAAATGGGCTATCTAACACTGAAAGAAATTTTCAAATCGGACCAGTAGTTCCTGAGATTAGCGCGTTCAAACAAACAAACAAACTCTTCAGCTTTATAATATTAGTATAGATGTACAAATTAAATGAAAAATAAACAAATAGTTTGAAATACGGTATCAGAAATAGAAGCATGATTTATAAATGTTATATAAAAGTAGGTCAAATGGAACATTCCATACACTTGTCGGTTACAAATTAGAAATAGAATTTTTGAACACACCGCATAGGTCGTGACTTTACGATTTTGTGAAATTGCAGAATCATTTTAAGGATTATTATTTTAATATTTATCTTACGATCGTGACCGTGAAAAGGTGAGATGGAAATGATTATAAATACATAAATAATAAATGAAATTCTTATTCAAAATTATTCAAATAATTCTGACCACATGTGTCACTTTAAATGACTGAAACAGCTACACTACGTTTTAAAATAATTATGTCAAAAAATACCCGAATGTAGATTACAGCCTCAAAAAAGCTGGTTAAGAGACTTAATAAAAACTGTCAAAATATAACCACATTGAAACAATAATCCGGGCGTGTCAACCAATGTAGGCTACTTTATCGTGGATTTTATCATAAAGTGGGCAGCATTTTTAGGGTTCCGTACTCAAAGGGTAAAACGGGACCCTATTGTTTTCGCTCCTCTGTCCGTCTGTCCAACCATCCGTCCGTCCGTCCGTCCATCCATCCATCCATCCGTCTGTCCGTCCGTCCGTCCGTCCGTCCGTCCGTCCGTCCGGCGTCCGTCCGTCTGTCACCAGACTGTATCTCATGAACCGTGATAGCTAGAGAGTTGAAATTTTTACAGATGTTGTATTTCTGTTGTCACTATAACAACAAATTCTGCAAACTAGAATAAAATAAATATTTTGGGGGTTCGATACAACAAACGTGATTTTTTTGCTCATTTTCTAAATAATGGTACGGAACCCTTCGTGCGCGAGTCCAACTCTCACTTGGCCGGTTTTTTGTTCGTAATAATAATCCTTCTTTCGATGGAACTGATTGGCAGCACGCGACAAAATAGAAATAATGGAGTAATAGGGTTAAAAAGCTAACTATGTATTGATATTTTTTTATTGTTTGTAAATAACTTTTGGTGTCATTAGTGTTGTTGTTTTTAATGTTTAGGTTCCTGTAGAATAAAACTGCTGTAAGTAATGTTTTTGTAAACTTAAAAGGTATCATTATGGAGCATATTTCATGCTTTTTTTGCTTTTGACTGTAACTAAACACTACACGGACAAAAAAATGAAATCTTTAGGAACCCACACACTAAATTTCACTAAAATTGATTCAATAATTACGTAAAAAATTAGAAATGGATTCTGGTATTTATTTAATTACTTATTCCATTTAAGCAGAGGGAAATATGTAAGATTAAAAAAAATATATAATACTCAATCCGTCTTACGAGTCACAAACCGAAATAATGAAGGTTAAAAGTTAACCGATCGATCCATCATGCTTATCATCAAAGTGCATTTGTCAAGTGCTTATAATAATAGTTCCAAATTGAACCCACAGTTAAGAGTACACTGTATATTAAACAGTCGGCCGACAGTATTGAACCTATGCTTGGCAATGGGCTGCGTGATTATTCGAAAGAGTTACCGCGGCCCTGGTACATAAAGGGCTTAAGAAGTTACTTGATGGGTTTTAGTCAGTATGAGTGTTTATTGATGATGATCATTTCCTATGAAGAAAATAAAAATAAATGGTTGGGATTTTTTTCAAGCAAATCTTGTTTTCAATCGAAGTTTTCAGTAGGTCTGATACCGACTAAATACCTGATCTTTGTAATGTGCGTACTACCATTCATCTTCATAGTGATTTATGAGCTCAAACAAACAATCGGCCGACTAAAAGTTTACAGTGTGTGAGTACGCTACGTCGCCAGTTATCGTGATTTTCAAAAAGTTTAACGTTTTATTTTATTTGGTTTAAGTGTTAAGATGTTAGCAAAAGTTGTTTACCAAATTGAACTTAACTTCAGTTTGAGTTTGAAAGTGATTTTTAAAAGTAGTTGCAGAGTTCACTGCTTGCAATTTGAAATAATTTACTCAGAACAAACTTTCGAAGTTTTACATAATTTTGATTTTATTGAATTTTCAATTTTGTGAACATTTCAACTTTTTGATTTCATAAGTAAACTGTTTGGAATATGTAACGTAAATAATTCTTAAAAAACATTGTGAATGAGATAACGTTTATAAAAACCAAAGACAGTAAAATTGTATAGAATCTCTCCTACTATTATTCCTTTTGCTCATAATCTGCCTTGCTTTCTGTCTAACTAAGTAGGGGTCGGCTTCTAGTTTAAGAGGACGAATTGGAAATTTTGGCGCCAATGATCTCAATTTTTCTCAGTAAATACAAAACGGATCAAAATACAACTTGGTTACCTGAAAGTTCATGATAAAAACCTTATTTTGTTAGACTTCAAAACATGATTAGGTAACTTTTATAACAGAGAAAAATATATCAAACATACCTCTTCACATATTATGGGTAAACGGGACCGATTTAAGCCTCTTAACTTTTTTCGTAGTTGAGTATACTTATACATACTCTTTAAAATTGTAGAAGGAATTTTTATCAAATTATCATTTCTAAATAATAAAATTACAAAACCATTTTGTCGCTTACGACTTTTAGTTATAAGCTAGCGCGCGTATTGTAATCCTCGCCCCGCTCAGACGCTCCGTCCCCTCTTGGCCCCTTAGGTGCGCGTGCCGGTTATGGAATTATTGTTTACCAATTCGTCGCCTTAACCGGATGAAACTGAGTACCAGTGTTTTACAACAAGCGACTGACTATCTGACCTCCTCAAACCAGATACCCGGACAACCCAATACCCCTTGGTTAGACTGGTTGTCAGACAATCTTTCACTGTTACATAACAAAATTAAAGTTCCAAATATTCTAAAAACTGATTAATATTCTAGATACGATTCAAGAAACAGCTGTCTTATACAGAACACAGTTTATTTACAAAGCAAGTTTGTTTTGCTACGAACTTTGTGAAATATTTGAAAGTATAAATTAAACTTAGTGACGGAATAATTTTAAGTTATAGAAATACATGTAAGTATTGTGGTGCGTCAAATACAGATAATATTACACAAGACATGTTAAATGTTTTCATTAGTTAACTTTTCTGATGTTCATAAATAATGTTGCTGCACATACTAAATAAAAACTTTTTCAAAATGTTAAACTACTTTGCATGAATCCAAAAAGAATGGGTTGTATGGATAAGGACAGCTAAATATCTCCACTAACACACACACTTTGTTTCACAAGGAAATGTTTTTAACATTTTATTACCGTACAAGTTATTTATGAAAGTGAAAGGTCAGGCAAGTACCAATGCAACTTTTCTAAGTTTGTATGTACTTTCTAGGTATATCTTAGACACCAATGACTGTGTTTCGGATGGCACGTTAAACTGTAGGTCCCGGCTGTCATTGAACAACCTTGGCAGTCGTTACGGGTAGTTAGAAGCCAGTAAGTCTGACACCAGTCTAACCAGTCTAACCAATAAGCCCGGGTAACTGGGTTGAGGAGGTCAGATAGGCAGTCGCTTCTTGTAAAGCACTGGTACTCAGCTGAATCCGGTTAGACTGGAAGCCGACCCCAACATAGTTGGGAAAAAGGCTCGGAGGATGATGACAAGTTATTTATAAAAAAAAAATATACAATGCAAGTGAAATTAATATGCAAATGTAGCATATCATCTATACAACCAAATAAATATTTATAGAACAATTTTGTTTGATGCTATTGAGTTAACAAAAGCACACTAAACCCATAACAACGCCATAATTTTATTAAAATTTTATGGCTAAACGTTAAGCATACTCATTAATTATTAAGCACGTTACCCTTATCAAAATACACTGACCCAAATATTGACGTGCATTATAAGCCCCATAGCTCCTATTCGAGAAATAGAATGCGCATAAATTAAAACCACAAGATAGAACATAATATTTGAATTATTCATTTAGTTATTGTTTATCGAGTTAGTAAATTAAAGCACTTCGTTAGGAAAGACAAATGTTTGATTTGGAATTACTGATGACTATCATTTGTGACGCGGTTTCACCCGCATTTCTGGATGCAAGATGTTTATAATTATCTTTTGGAATTCTTCTTTTAATTTCTTTTAAATAGCTGCTTAACCGGTAATTATAGTTTAAATTAGTTCAACCTTTTTGAGGCAATAGCAAACATCTATAATATATAAAAAAGAAAGTCGTGTTAGTTACTCCACTTATAGCTCAAGAACGGCTGAACCGATTTAGCCGAAAATTGGCAGGGAGGTAGTTCAGAGCCAGGAGAAGACATAGGATAGTTTTTGTCACCATCCGGCTTCGGAAAAAGTTTCCCCGGGACGGGAGTGATTAGACAAAAACCAACTTACGGAATGCCGCAGAACCACAAAAGTACTAGGACAGCATAATTCACCGGAGTATAAGTATACCAATAACGAAATTTCGATGCAACTGCTCACCATGTACCAGGGTAGCATAACTTATATGAGTACACCAATACCGAGTGTAGACGCTACTGCTCACCATGTACCAGAGCGGCAAAAATATATCGAGACGCGGGTAAAACCGCGGGGAACGGCTAGTAAAACATTTAACTGTTACCATTTATCTTCATACTTATTTATGAGCCTAAGCCAACTATCTGCCGATTAAAAGATGATTATTTAAAACTTATAAGTAAATAAAGACACAAGTTAATTTCGTTTTCTCAATTTCGACTCATATACTAACTATTAAAGCATTTAACGTCAACATGAAATCAATTTTAATTCTTAATAGTTATTCATATAAAACAGACACGTTATCCGAGTATAATTTGATTCGGTATCGAGTTGAAATCGCAATCGGAATCGTTAAAATGCAACACGAGACTTTAAATCATGGGTTCCGACAGTTTGTTGTCAAATTTAAAATTTTATGTTAAATACTTTTGTGGTGTTATTTATTATGTTTTTGTCGTATTTGGGTTTATTTATGACAATACTATCAACTGCCTAGTCTTTTCCCAACTATGTTGGGGTCGGCTTCCAGTCTAACCAGGATGCAGCTGAGTACCAGTGTATTCAAGGAGCGACTGCCTATCTGACCTCGTCAACCCAGATACCCGGGCAACCAAACCCATAACGACTGCCAGAGATGCCTATATGACAGCAGGGACCTACAATTTGTCGTGCCCTCCGAAACATAGTCATTAGTATCTAAGATAATCCTAGAAAGTACATACAAACTTAGAAAAGCGGCATTGATATTTATCTGAACTGGAATGGAACCGACACTCATACTTGAGAGGTTGATTCTTTACCCTCTAGGCCACCGCGACTTTTCTTTACCCACAAGTTACCATCATCATCAGCCTATCACAGTCCACTGCTGGACATAGGCCTCTCCAAGAGCACGCCACTGAGATCGATTTTCGGCTTCTCGCATCCAGCTCCTGCCAGCCGTCTTGCGCAAGTTATCACTCTACCGTGCCTGAGGACGTCCTACACTACATTTGCCGAGGCGTGGTCTCCACTCTAGAACTCGTTTACCCCAACGGTTATCGGTTCTTCGGCTAATATGGCCAGCCCACTGCCACTTCAGCTTGCTGATTCGGTGGGCTATGTCGATGAGCTTGGTTCTCTGACGGATTACCTCATTTCTGATGCGATCCCTCAGAGAAATGCCGAGCATAACTTTTTCCATAGCCCGCTGAGCGACTTTAAACTTGTGGACCAGCCGTACCGTCAGTGTCCACAAGTTACCATATAGGTCATAAACTTAAAGTCAAATATACATACATATAACTTGGCCACCAAAACTTTATTGGCATACACATTGACCCCATTCGTTAGGCCATCAACGCCTTTTTCATAGCATTTGGGCTATTTTACGTGAATCGAGCGCCTTTAATTACAAGCTGGGCTATTTAAGACAGACGTTAAAAGTCTTAAGTACCGCGTTTCATGTTTCATGAAAGTAAAATGAGTCGTGTTTCGGAAGAAAGCCTTTTGAAATGTTCGGCAATTGCTTTGTTTTATAGAATTTGTGTTTTTGGTGTAGGCTGAATATTTTAATTAGGAATATGTATAGTAGAATTATTTTTTTATGTACAAAAAATATATATGCAGAGTTATTTACAAGTTTGTACTAAAAGTATGAAATGATAGATAAAACAACAAAATGCTTTCATAGCTGATGTCGGACACTAAGTAAATATTGTATTTTATTTTGTATCTTGTAAAGAAAGAATATTTATATTTCAATAAAAACACACCAACTTCTTTGTCATCAATTAGTTTTGTTCGTATGTAAGTGAGCCAAAATCTGCCTTAAATACTAACTTAAAACAGTAGAAGCTTGATTAAGCTCAAAACTTTTTAATATGAAACATTGTAACCGAAATAAGCGAAACCAAAATATCAGCTGCACCCGCTACGGCGTAGTTACTACGGCGTAGCTGCTACGCCGTAGCCAGTAACTCCGATAACTTAATTATGCAGGTGCAGTATTCGTACGATATATTCCAAATTACGCGGAAACAAGCTTTTCGTGATTGCTTATACTTATTATCCTTGAATTTCATAGGATAAAAAAGGATGAAATTTTATCATGATTGTAGTTTTAAAGAAAATAACTAATCCCTACTAATATTATAAATGCGAAAGTAACTTTCTGTCTGTCTGTCTATCTGTCTGTCTGCCTGTCTATTACGCTTTCACGTCTAAACCACTGAACTGATTTTAATAAAATTTGGTACAGAGATAGAGTTGACCTTGAGAAAGAACAGGATAGTTTTTATCCCGAACTTTTGAAGAATTCTCTTGGAAACGCGATATAACCGAACTCTAAGCGGGCGAAGCAACGGGCGGATGCTAGTTAAACATATATTAAGTCTTACCCAACAAAAACAATTCGTTTTAAATATATTTTTTTTATCTGTTATCTGATCTTCTACATGAACAACATCCTTGACCTTTACAAGAGCCTAAATCGATAAAATATTGAGCACAAACACTGTTCCGAATTCGGCTCATAACAGGA
Source organism: Helicoverpa assulta (assembly GCA_963856015.1). NCBI lineage: Eukaryota > Metazoa > Arthropoda > Insecta > Lepidoptera > Noctuidae > Helicoverpa > Helicoverpa assulta. Next base: position 10,250,616 of record CAWLCW010000032.1, read on the forward strand.
CATGTTCATCGCACTCGAATAAACTGTGTGTGGGCGTATTGCCTATTTTAATTGAATACCAAATTAAATGAAAGGTCTAAGAAATGTTTTTTGTAAGATAATTTATTTTACACAAAATGATGGGCGTAAGTGTACAAATAGAGAAAAGATTTGCTTTAGTTACTCAAAACAGCAAAGAAAAACTCTGGTACCTGGTTTAAGCTTGTTACAGAAATTATGCATTACTATTAAGCATCACAGATTGACTTCATAGACAAATCTTTTTTTTTAATAACGACTAAGGTCGTATCAGAACATTCAACTTGCAAATCACGATTCCAGGTGATGATGACTCCTGCCGGGGCTGCGGGTTGTTCGAAAGAGATACCGCGGCCCTGGCACTTAGAAGGCCCACGACGGAACACGACGGTTTTTAGTCAGTAAGAGTCTGACACTCCCTCACCGCTGCTAACCCACAGCGGGAGGGGTCATTTGATGATTTTTGACGTCGTTAAAAAAATAAATAAATAAAAGGTGATGATGACTCTCTAAATGGCAACTGGTGCTATACAGTGTTCTATTGAACTATACATTGTCCGCATCCAATAGATTCCTGTTTGAATAGATTGTTTCGAAACACAACATTTTCAAAATCAATATTCAAAATCTTCCAACATTCCGTCGCATAATTATTAGCTCATTAGTATTAAGGGCACGACCTCAGAAGGGACGTCAGAAGGATGAAGAATCTATTGAAAAGAAAAGGGGTTGATTTTTACAAAGTAAAGCCACTGTTATTTATTTGACAAGATAATACTACTACTGTACAAATTGACATTATATGAAGACAACTAGCTTCTGCCAGCGGTTTCACCCGCATCCCGTGGGAACTACTTCCTGTACCGGGATAAAAAGTAGCCTTTAGCCTTCCTCGATAAATGGGCTATCTAACACTGAAAGAAATTTTCAAATCGGACCAGTAGTTCCTGAGATTTTCCTTAGCGCGTTCAAACAAACAAACTCTTCAGCTTTATAATATTAGTATAGATGTTAAATGTTTTTTAAATTATTTTTAGACAATTTAGACACTGCCCAGCTATGTTGGGTCGACTAACTGGACAATCCAATACCCTTTGGTAAGACCGCTTGTCAGACATTCCGGATTCTGACTAACCGCCAAAGGTGTTTAAATCACAGCCGGGACCAGTCAACTTAACGTGCCCCACAAAACACGGAGGAACTCGACATGATAAGATGTTCATCAATATACGGAATACTCGCGACATACGTTTCTTAACATTATCATCGATCGATCCATGTCGCTATCACTTAACCACGACCTAGGCACCAGGCATTAATGTCCTAAAAATAACCTCTATTTCCTTCCAAAAATAAATTCTATTTTCTACAGCACAAACGTACTACGAAGCTCCGAAAATCCTGGTCGTCGACGGTCGGTGTTCTCGCATATTCATCAGCTCATTATTATTGGTAGCTCGTCCTGCCTGAAATATTCAATGCGGACGGCCAATGAGTTTGTTTATTAGCTTTTGTTCCAAATAGCTGTTTGATAGTGCCTCTGTGCCCCTGATTTGTCTTTTATGGGACATATGAGAACTAATTTACCGTACATTTTTTTTGGCGTCGTTTTTTCTGCGTCAGTAGTTCAGTGAACCCTTTGTTTGGTTGGTACTTGGTATTCGTTCGTCAGCATATGAAAGGAGTCATCGAATAAGATTGCGAAGTATTGAGTTACTCTTTGTGATTTTTTCGGGGAAGTTGTATTAGTGTTCCTGTGTCTGTGTCAGGCTGTGTTGCTATGTGAGATGAGCCGGCGTGATACGTACACCCCGTATGTGAGATATTGAAGTGATATTTTTGAAATGGAGTCGAGTTCTTAGAGCCTTTGTCTCTGGACACTGATAGTTTCCTCAATTTAGACCTTGTCTTAAAAAAAGCTTACTTTAAAGTATCGAAACCATATCGAATATTGTGTCAATCCAATAAAGTATGAGTTTTTACGGAAAGTATTTATCCTAACTAATATTATAAATGTGAAAGTAACTCTGTCTGTCTGTCTTTCTGTCTGTCTGTCTGTCTTTCTGTCTGTCTGTCTGTCTTTTCTTCACGCCTATACTACTGAACCGATTTGTATGAAATTTGGTACAGACATAGTTTGGAACTTGAGAAAGGACATAGGATAGTTTTTATTACAAAAAAATATAAAAATAAAAATAAAATTTATTTCGGACATATAGCGCCATCTATTGGTCAAACCAAAAATCACTATTCCACGCGAACGAAGTCGCGGGCAAAAGCTAGTTTACTATAAAATTATTTCATATCATTTTGCACGAATACATTGCACATAAATTAATACAACTATATCAGGATCATTCCTCACTTCGCCGCAAAAAACTTGCACAGTGTACATAACACCATCATTCTTAACCCCCCTTCGCCACCCAGCTTATTCTGTAACCTTATAATCCTAGCAGCTTATACCTTTTTCGTTTTATTCGCAGCCGGGATAAAGTCAATATCAAGCCTTCGACCACGAAATAGAAATCAGATTTTTTGGCGTTCCTTTTATTTTCTTTTGGGAGTTAAGCTGGTTATCAAGACCTGCTAACTGTGTAGATATAGTACGAACAATGTTTTTTGTTATATTTGTTGGTGGTACGAATTTCGTTTTAGGATAAGGTTGTTGTGAAATTATTATTAAATATGACCCTTTAAGAAGAATCTGTGATGAGGTTGCATGTTTCGATCATGGTTGTGCATCATGGTCATGATGTATTTGATCCTTTTTTCGAATCTCAACCAGATTGTTGTAAAAACTCTTGAATGTCTTTTGAATCAAGAAGTAATACAATTTTTTTACTGTAATTCACTATATTATCTTTGCAAAAACAACAATTTATTTTAAAATGCTTAAACATACCTACTTAAAACATCATCATTATATCAGCCAATTGGCGACAACCTACACCCACTTACTACATATGTACCTATCTCACGACAAACATCTCCAATACTCAAAAAAATCTCCCACCCAAACACTGGCATGATCCCCGCATCATAACAGCCGAACAAAGGAACGCCCAAAATCCAGCAACGCACCCACAACATATTAATGTATCTAGAATGATATATTGCTGAGTCAATTAACAACAGACATTGACTAATGTAAGTCAGCGTTATGCTGACTTACTTTGGAATAAAAAAACTCGAATTATTTATCTTCATTTTGAGAAATGCTTGAATCTCCGCGCCCTGTGACAGGAATTAAGCCATTCTGGATTTGGGCAAGTTAAATTGTGTTAGTGTGTCAATTATATTCTAAGTTAAAGATGTCTTTGTTTGTGTAATGGATTTGTTTATTGTTTTTTAGATGGTATTTGGAATTAATGATTTAGGCGCATTGTTTTTATGAGATACTCCCGTCTATTGGGTTTGCTTCATGCGTTTCTATGCTGTTGTATAGTCGTCACGTCTATTTTATCAAAATACTAGCTTCTGCCAGCGGTTTCACCCGCATCCCGTGGGAACTACTTCCCGTACCGGGATAAAAGTAGCCTATAGCCTTCCTCGATAAATGGGCTATCTAACACTGAAAAAAATTTTCAAATCGGACCAGTAGTTCCTGAGATTAGCGCGTTCAAACAAACAAACAAACTCTTCAGCTTTATAATATTAGTATAGACTAGCTTCTGCCAGCAGTTTTACCCGCATCCCGTGGGAACTACTTCCCGTACCGGGATAAAAAGTAGCCTATAGCCTTCCTCGATAAATGGGCTATCTAACACTGAAAGAAATTTTCAAATCGGACCAGTAGTTCCTGAGATTAGCGCGTTCAAACAAACAAACAAACTCTACAGCTTTATAATATTAAGTATAGATTGTGATTGTCAATGGAACTATTTTATTGAAAGTATTCTGGATAAAACTTCAAATACGTTTGCGTATATTTGCCTAGTGTTTATAAGAATCTGCGTGTCTCTCAATAACTCTCATAGTCATCTGTTGTTTCGGCAAATAAAATGACTCGTTTGTTATTTTACAAATGGTGTTTCATCTGCTTATCGAAGGTACCAAAAAAACCGTACAGATCATTTTAAAGTGTTAAAAAATAACGAGTAGTTGTCCTGGAATTTAAAGCATTACTTGAATTTAAAATATTTTCTTTGAAAAGGTCAAAAAAATGGTTCTTCTGAACAATAAATTTTCAACAAAATAATGTTCTTACGACAGATACTATTACAAATCAGTTTTTCTATGAAACATTAACGATTATACAAACTGTTATAAATTGAACATTTTCAGAATATTTCTTATGCGAAACAACTTTATTTATAGTCTGTTTTTTTTTAAAAAAGAAAATTACTTTGTAAGTAATATGTAGTAAATGTTTCTACGACTTTTTAAAATGTCATGCATTGTCCCTTTTGTTAAGCACTGTGACGCTAAACGAAAATCGATATCACGTAACAATTCATATACATTAAAATTAATCGAGTCGAAATTAATCACACAAAGCCATATTAATTGAAAATCAGATTCGAGCTCAACAATCGTAATTCACGCATTTTCTTACACTTGATTCGATTTAATCGAGTAGCGATTTGTTCTCGATAGATCGGTGATCGGTAGACGGTGTGTGTTTAATTTGCAAGCTTATATTGGCTTAAAGGGCTCATGGCTCAAGGCTCTAAGGCTTTTATTTCATTTGTTACGTAATTTGGCCTAATTGTTAGACGTTTTCTTCAGGAAAATGTATAACGTACAATGTGTCTCTTGAGAATTTTGTCTAATTACTTATCTTTACTTTCTCAGTTTCGGATCTATGTACTAATTATATAAGCCAGCTTAGTTAGTTATGTATTAGGATAGTAATTAATATTGGAAGCCGTAAGATTATGTAATATTTCAATATGAGATCGTAATATGGGTGAGGTGTGCCTTAATCTAATATCGTTTTGAGACAAGCTTATAATATCACTTGAGGTAAATATTCGCTCTCTGAGAAGGTAAGGCGTTGATTAGAATCTATACATTCACAGGTAAAGTTCGGGTAAACATTTAGTGCAAAACGTAATTAATAAATGTTCAGAGGAAAAAGGCTGTTGATTTACTTTGGATTTTTATTTACCCTACAAAAGAAAATCACCATCACCATCACCATCTGCCTAGCCTTCTCTCTAGTTGGGATTGGATTTGGGTTGTCGCCTTCCAGTTTAACTGGATACAGTTGAGTTAGACCATTGTTTCATGCGGAGCTGCAACCTGTGACATAAACTCAGTTACCCACGCAAATGGCTACCCCTTGGGAAGACTCTCTAGTCACTAACTGTCTGTAACGTGCCAAAGATATTTTAATGACAGCTCATCAATTTAACCTTCTTGAACTCTGAAAAATCCGTCATGAAAAGATGGTTACCAATCCATTGAAAGACCACACTAAGTGTTCCTGAACCAGGTTGGCTTTGGTATCACCCTTGAAATACCAAATGAATCCCAATCCCACAAAGACACATTTATTACAAGGAAACAAATAACTATATAGAGTTGAAAATCGCTTGCAAACCAAATCTGACATTGACAAACGTAATTAATCCAGTGGTATAGGCACTATGAGCGAATTAATTGTGCGAATCCAAGTTTGATCGATTCGTCATGCCAAGATGACGACAAATTTAATTAATTCCCTTTCATTGTCTAAAAGGCCTGGTTTTGGTAGGTCTGTTTTTAGGGGTCCATGCTCTAAGGGTTACGTTATTACTAGGACTTTGATCCATCCATCTGTCACCAAGCTGTATCTTGTGAACCATGATGGTAAGATAGTTGAAATTTTCATAGATGATGTATTTTTGTTGCTGCTATAACAAACAAATACTGATAAATACAATAAAATAAATATTTGAGAATGCTCCTTGACAACAATTATGTAACTTTTACTCGTTTTTAAGGTAATGGTGCAGAACCCGTCGTGTGTGAGTCCTGTTCAGACTTGCCCGGTTTTTTATTCCACTTTTTACAACTGAAACGGTTTATATGTAAATGGAGGCTCTATTCTATTATTGTTCTATGGAGTTTTGTTTTCTTTTTATTAGTATTCCATATCGGTAGATGTAATAAAAATATGTGGAATATTGGAAAAATATTAGGTGTACTGAAGTGTGGCAGGAAAATTGGTATGTTTTGTTTATCGATTGTATTACTAGCTTTTGCTCGCGGTATTCGTTTTAGATGAAAGTACAAAAGAGCAGTACAGCATCAGTTCAAGTGTCAAATAAGATTCTAAACAAAAGAGCTCAAGAAATAAAGTATATTTTTTTAAATACCTAAGTATTTTATGCAAAAAATATTTTTCATTAAAATCCATTTTATACAAATCCAACACAATAGTTTCTGACTCTGCATTTATTCCACAAACAGAATCGAATTTCAAAAGAATTCCTTCGTCACACTTTAAATCGCTAAAACCGAAATTCGATAACAAACATCGAGGGCACAGTTGCAACAATTGCAACTTTTAAACAATAGACTCGAAGGTCCCCAATTTCGGTAGCTGTGTCCCCCAAACCGTGGCCCCCAAGCGTTTGATGTTCCTTTGTAGACTTCGGAAAATTAATTGAACAAAGTTAATTGGGCGACACTTTCCATTGTTTGAAGTGATATTTTATCATCCGGCATAATCTTTAGATGTTTTCTTTTTACAAGTTTTTACTTTGGACAAAGACAAATGGATGAGATGGATTGTTTTCGAACGAATTTGTTTTATTAATATTTTTTCAAGGTTTTAGGAATGTAATTAGAGTTTTTTTTTGTGGGACCAAATGTTTTGTATTGGGGACTATCAAGGAATTTAAGCTTAAGGTCATTGACATCTTAGTAATTAACTGTAACTTTTTTGTCAACTTTGTTTTGCTGCGTTTAGTGCACAAAATGTTGATGATCTTAAAATTAGGTACCTACGGCTTAAAAATCGGGAAACTATTTCACAGTAGTCGACTAGATTGAATGTCAAGGTCACACTTTTTCACAAACCCTATAAATACCCTTGCAAACCTCACATAGTACCCCAAAACTACAAAATACACAACATTACTACAAAATCGTGTATTTCGGCAATAACTCTCGTACTGCAAACATTTCTATTTCAATAATATACAAGTATACATAGCAATACAGCAAATTGACCGAGAGGGGCTGCGACGCGTAGATAGTGAAGCGCACTATTCGCTCTAACTTATACGCTGAAAGCGGATTGGGGGACTTTGCAAACGTTGTCAATACAAAATGTAGTGGTACAGTGTAGGGGCTCAATTTGGTGTGTGCTTACAAATTCTAGTGTTTGCAACATCAAAATTGGTGCTGGTGAATTGTTGAACTATGAAAGGGAATTTGCAGGATTACTAACAATAGCTGATGCCTATTGTTGTAATTCTAGTAAACTATACTTAAATATATTTCAGCGAAAAATATTTTAACTTTAGTCGATTCTTTGAGTGAAAGGTAATCTTTAGTAAAATCATAATTGTATAACAACTAATGTGACCCATTGAAACATTTTTATGAACAGTTGATCAAATAATTATAAACAAAAACACCGCTGAATAGTGCCGCAGCACGATAAAGTAAAGAAAGACAAGCAAAGACAACTAATCCATACGGAAATCCGCATTTCACGGGCCGCGTTTAAAGCGATATCACGTATGAATTAGATAGACAGTAATGCAGGAAATTGACTAGAAAGCTGCAATACGTCGATAGCAAAGCCTTTTTATCTCTTAGTCCAAGATAAAAACGATTAGCGATTAACACTTTTTATTTTTTTATGTAAATCTTTTTACTTGGACCATAAGTTTTACAAGAAATGTTAGAAGCACCTTCTGTTACGTTGAGTTATTTTCAGGAATTACGTTTCATGATGTTTAGCAAGTAGTCTAACTATAAAGTAGCAGTAAGTCCTAGTTTAATAAAAAAAGTGCATAGGAGATCACAAAAATTTCAGTCCTGGACACGATGCCACTCCAGTCGTTTCAGATTGCCGTCCCATTGGTATATGAGAGTGAAGGAATAGTGAGTGCACCTGTGTCTGCGCAAATGCTTGTGCACTATAACCTGTCTTACTGGCTAGTCCCAGCTGACTGATCTCTGAGAATCTAGTTGCTGTTGTCTCACTATCACTCATCCTGTAAAATGTGTTATTTATTTATTTATTTGTACTTTTACACAATGTACAACTGCGCCCTTAATGCCTAAGACGAGAAGAACTTTCTCTGCCAGTCTACCTCAGGGTGATAGTGAAATAGAAGTGGTATGTGCATCGTCTTGGTTGAATTCAACCTCTATGACTTAGTATGTAAAATTGTATTCTTTTTACATACTCAGCAGTTTCCCTTTACGAATCGCCGTTCTCTCAAGCCCTATACCCCAATCTTGCGGGAGTGTGGGATGCGGGCGCTTGTACCACACAGATAGATATAGACGAACGTTGGCACAGAAATTGTAGCTTGCTTTTGATGTAGTATCCGCTTCCTTCATCCACACCCCTTATGTACCGTGATAAATAATTTCAGAGCTGTCGCTTTGGTTTTCAATTTAAATTATACTGTTCACGCTTCGGTTTATTTGCTGTAGTTGTGTGATTGTAAGTTGGGATGGGATTGTTTTTTATGTCATTTTATTTTGGGTAGATTAACAAGCTTTTATTTAACTTGCAATGTATGTATGTATGTGCAAAAACATATTTGTCACAATTTATATGTTTTAAAAGCTTGTCGCGATTTTACTAAGAAAGTAAATACGAGTATAAATTGTGACAAATATGTTAAATTTGAAATGTCGTTATAAGTTGACAGTAAAGTTACAGTAAAAGTTTATTTTTACTTTTTAGCGCATTTAAGTAAAGGTCTCTGCACACAGCGGGCGCGGCGCGGCGGGACGGGACGGCGACGTGACACAATGTACTAGATCGTCGCGTCGCGTCGCGCCGAGCGGGACGGCTCTGTGTGATGTCGTCCGTAATATCTAGTACATTACAACTGCTCAGCGTCGCGTCGCCGTCCCGTCCCGTCGCGCCGCGCCCGCTGTGTGCAGAGACCATAAAAGCTTGTTTTTAAATATTTTTTTACCTCAATTTTTTATGTTTGCAAACATTTTCAACGCCTAAAGAACTTGAATAGGTGTATTTGAAGAAAAAAAAAAGATTTTTTCCTTAATGTTTATGATTGGTCAAATTAATGACCGATGAAAGCTAAGTCTTAGATGCAGAAATAATTGTGATGAAAGTCTAATCTGAAATCTAAAAGCGTATTACTTTTGTTATCCACCAAAAGATTCAAGTATAAGAGTATCGATAAAAATTCTCACTCACAACACTACACAAATGAAATTGACCCACAATATCAGTCTCATTCCAAGACAATCATACACCAAAAAAATAAAAACAAACACAACACGACACGACCTTTGTCTGACACTTAGTTTTCACACATATTCTATGATATAATAATAAGTCAAAAAAAACATAAGAAATCATACATTTTATCTGTTCAAACCAGTGTTGAATTGACGAATGTACGTGGGTAGTATACTGAGGGCGTGAGAAGTATTCTCTGAGCGTTTCGATTAGGCTAGGCAGAATTGTGCGATCCGCAATTTATATTCTGTCTGCTCTGTGAATTGTTGAGTAGTGCGATTGTGTTGAGTTTTATCAATGGTATTGCTTTTGGGGGATACTTGTGAAATTTGACGGTCGATTGTTTGTGAGGTTGATTAGTTTTTTAGTTGAGATTAAATAAAAATTAAAAACTGTTGTTAGGTAGATCAACAAACTGCTGGCAGTTAAATCGAAAGAGAGAGTCAGACATACTGGCTAAGCTTTATACACGTTTGTTTTGGGACCCTCTGTGAACATTTAAATCTATCCTTAAGACTCAACAGTATTTCAGAAATACTTTCTTTTTTAATTTCTTGCATATTATAACTGTGCTTATTTAACTGGTCTACAGATAGCTTCGCAAAAATGATATCCTTAATTTCCAATAATCTATACTAATATTATAAAGAGGAAAACTTTGTTTGTTTGGTTGTAATGAATAGGCTCAAAAACTTCTGGACCGTTTTTAAAAATTCTTTCACCATTCGAAAGCTACATTATCCACGAATAACATAGGCTATATTTTATCCCGGTACGGGCAGAAGTTACCACGGGACGCGGGTAAAACTGCGGGGAAACGGCTAGTCTGGCATATAATGCTTGCCTACACCTAGCAAAACTGGTCAAACCAAACAAAATCTACGTAGTAAAATGACATCACACACAAACATACACATTCGTATTGTCAAACAAGATTGGATGCATATTCCTATTGTAGCCACTGAATTGTTTTGTCAGACTCCGTAGTACTTGACTACGGGCTACGGCGTAGCAGCGTAGCAACGTAGCGGTATAGCACACAGTCATCTGGTTATCGTTTATCAAGCTGATAAGAAACTTCTGAACAAAGATTTAACTTTAAAGTTTTCTAGTAAGTATAGTTCGGCTTTACATTTAAATCCATTCAGATCTCATATCAGTAGATTAAAAAAAAACTCAAGTTCATAAGACAAGGGTAGTGTGTGAATTTGTGAAAGATTTATTAGAATACCCGCACAATGCAGAGTAATCTGTCGGCCGACAACAGGCATTATAGTTAGTTGACAGTTTATTTTCAAGGTAATCGTAAATCTAATCATACCTTTCATTCAGTTTCATGCCTTATCGTTGAAATGTGTGCACTTCTTTCATCTCGATAGGAATTTATGAGCCCGATCAAACTATTGAGCTGAATAAAATAATATGCGATAATATGCGAGAGGTAATAAAAATGATATCACACTCATATCGCAATATTTATATTACGTATTTCTTTTTCACCATGACCTCCGATATTGCAGACTCATTTTCACCAACCTTTTTATTATGAAATAAATTATAAATTAACCAATATAGGGAGTGTTAGACTTTACATACAGTTAGTAATGGATACAGTGGCAACTCACATCATTAATCTCACCCAAAGCGGGTGAGTGCGTCTGAAATCTGTCAGACCGTCAGACCCTATTAAACTTTTGCGGAGATTCGACGGGAGATGTAATATTTTTCTTAGGCCTTTTTTGGGGTCGTTTTGTTATTGAGAATGGGTCGTGTATATTGGAGAATATCTTTCTAACGCCTTGAGGTACCTATTATGTAAGTGATCATTTAAAGGCGAAATTGATTTGTTTTTTAAGTCAGACTGCCGTAATGCCATAAATCTTTTCATAAAAACCATGGTACGATTTAATTAAATAAATACTTTTTTTTTTTGTTTTAGTAATTGAATTATTAAAAAATTTAAGCTTTTTCCTCCTTTCATAATTCTAAATTACATGTTTAAGCTTGAAAGTTTTATCATATGTATCAGTACACGAATTTTCATAGTGTATAGAATTATCGTCCAACAAAAGAGTATATAGTTGCAATGATTCAATGTAAGTATATTGTTTACGGTCTGTTTACGCGTCCAGCTCATTAACCGCAGTAATTACTTCTAAGTAATAAACGCGTTTCCCGTTATACTTCGGTATATATAGAGATTAAGTTAGACTTATTTGTACTCGTATGTACTAAGTAAGAGTATGCAGTAGTTGCTTAAAATATGTATGGCGTGGTTATGATTTGCTATATCAGACTTTTTTTAAATCGCAGGATTTTTATTTTAAAGTAAAGTCACCGATATAGTCCACCGGGTTAGCAAGTTGAAGTGGCAATGGGCAGGCCATATTGCTCGCAGAGCGGATGGCTGATGGGGTCGAAAAGTGCTGGAGTGGAGACCACGGACTAGCAAGCGCAGCGTAGGACGTCCACCAACAAGGTGGACAGACGACCTTATGAAGGTCGCCGGAAGACGCTGGATGCAGGTCGCCTCCAACAGGTATCTGTGGAGATCAAAGGGGGAGGCCTATGTTCAGCAGTGGACGTCCTATGGCTGAGATGATAACAAGTTTTCAGCATAAAAAGGTAAGATTTTTTTTATTGTATTTCAATATGAGGGCTTTATTCTCCAAAAACCGTGTCTTTCTTTACGTTTACCCGGTCATTGGTAACCAAAACATACTATTCAACTAACTCCTAAAGAACTTAACATAACAAAATAACATTCCAATGTATAATTCAAGAAGTTTTTAATACTACGTAACTTTTTCTGCACAGTACCTACCAAAAACCAAACACTACCTTCTACTAACTCTTTTAGGCATTTTTTCATATCGGCTAGAGAATCGATTTTTGCTTCGTTTGTTCGTTTCATATGGGCTTTCGATTTTGTGTCGAAGGTGCACTGGGGAGCAAAAAAAAACTATCTAACATCGACCACCAGCCTGGTGAACTCCGAAAACTGGCCACTGTTCTTTCTAATAAAGTTTTGACGTGTTTTTGTAGAGTAAAATGTTAGTTTTCGAGTCGGTAGGTAGTCGTTTTGGGGAAGATGATGTTTGTTTTTAATTTTTGTACCTGATATTGAACTGGTTTTACTGTTCATCAAAAAATTGATTGAATTTTCACGAATTTTCTTTTAAAATATATACAAAATTAAAAATATATATATATATACTTCTAGCGTCGCTTTCGTAAAAAAAATATTTTGTTAGTGACATTCACAATTTATTTTCTTACCATAACTCCTAGCTCTGACACTAAAAAATAACCCTACTTAATTCAAATCCTGTAACATATGTTCAACCCGAAAATTCGGGTTAAAAGCATCACATAGCTAACCCTCCCCTGCATTAGCATAAGAATATGAGCTGTGACGTCATTTTTCTCGAACATTCTTTGACTTGACACCATCATTCAACGTCTTGGCACGCGGGGGTTAAGTTAGAGGATGGACGTTTGAGGGTTCGGGACACGGAGGAGAGAAAGTGGAGATGCCGTAAGGAAGGTAGTTCAGGCGCCTTCTTGTAGGTCAGTACGTACTTTGTAGGTGGGTAGGTGTGATCAGTTGAACTAACTAACGAGACGTTCTGTTTCGTTGTCAAATTAAAACCGATCGCCAAAGATTGGTGTTAATTGATCGGTGATTTTATTTTCAAAATATGTGCCGGTGGGCCGGTTCTTGGCTAGTGACGTTCTTCGTCCCCCGAACTCTTAACTACTACTTTGGAGATTTTGGGTTATGACACCTCCGCTAGTCATTTTGTTCTCCACGGTTGAGGGTTGTAAATCGGTTGGATTGATGAGTTGGCACCAGCTGTTTACAATGCGATGGTTTATGGTTGAAGTTGATTAATTTTGATGGTAATGAAGGGGCGTGGTCAATTTAATAAACTGTTGGTATGTTGCAGTAGTTATAAAGCTAAAATTTTGATGTGTGAATGTTTGGTATTACTCTTTCATGCAAAAACTACTGAATCAATTTTGATTCAACTACACAATATAACAACTTACACAATCAGAATAATATATAGGCACGGCTTGTGTCTCTGAAGTTAATGCTGCAATGAGTGGAATGGACATATATTTGTAGAACTAGCTGTGTCTCAAAAGTTCCCTGCCACTAGTATTCAATTTATATATAACCTTACAATAAGCGAACAGAAATAAATCTGGACGGATATTTTGAGTGCAGCAGAGATTCAGATAGACTGAAAGACATACATTTACGTAATTATTTAAGCCTAATTCATTGAGTAAAACGTTTAAGCCAGATATTGGTACTGACGAAACGCAGTGGTATTTTTGTGACACATTTTCCTGTAAGATGACGATTTCCGAGAAAACCCGCATAAAACAACTACACCACAAATAACTCATCTCAAAATAATTTCTAACGAAACATACCGTCAAAAAAGCAGAGAAATAACAAAGACGTTTTTACAGCTTCACTAACGACATTTTTATATTAATAAACAAAAAAATCTTGGTACGACCGCACAATTTACATAAATGTAAGCTCACTGTAACATTACAGTTCTTTTTGCAAAAACACTGAGACTTCATTTGCATCGTAACCATATTTTTTTTGGGTGTTAAAATGTGGGGACATACGGGATGGGATTTTGGACGGGATAGTATCTACGGAAATGTTAGGTACTGTTCTAGGTCTATTGATACTAATAACGTAGCTTTTTGTAAGGATTTTACAGTCGCATAACTATTGGCTATTGTTTGTATAAAATTTATAAATTCATTAATCGAATTCGAAACTATAACTTGTTCATTTATGTCTAAATCTTATTTCATTATTTAATTTACATTTAATTTCCAATAATTGAGCCAACTGAAGTATACTATACTTGCTTGAAACTTAACATATGCAATGACAAATAAATAAGCTTGACAAAATCCTATCTTTGTAGAATAGCAAACAAAAATTGCGTTATATTCGAAATTACATAATATAATTAAACGCGAACTTACAAAGCTTTCGTATATTTTCTCCATATGTTTCTCAAGATAAAGAACACAAGAGTTCCCCGCTCCATACCTCTGTGAAATCACATCACTGCATACGCCGTACATAATAATTCAGAGAAGAAAATGAATTATTCATTACTTCACCAAGTTTTACTTACATTTTTGTGATACCTGTTATACAGGTGGTATATTAGGATAAGCCGTGAACGTAGGTACGGTGATATTGCTGGCAAAGCTGTCTTTTCATAACATAATCTCACTATGATAAATTATGACTGCACCCTGTGTATATAATTTTGTTTTGGATTTGAGTTTTTCATGTTTTTGAGCTTTTGTACACTGCAAAGTTTTAGTCGGCTGATAGGTATATCGGGCTCATAAATACTCGCAAGTGTGATGATAAATGATACAACGATCAGGTACAATCCACTAACTAAACAGTTCAATTGGATTCTTAATTACTTTTAAAACATCGTCCGACAATTTGGTCTGCAGAGTGCGGAAGCTCTTAAACATGAAAAACGTGATACCTCTTCATTTTTGTATTAATGTTGACGTGAAATGTACATAATTTAATAAAGATAATTTTAATTATGCTACAATCGATGACAGTTTTTGGAGAAATTTCAAATTTTGTGAGGCTTTTTTAAAGACATGTTTTTTAAAAAGCCACTGTCATTAAAACCACTGTTGTTACTTTGGCTTACTGAAATGCCAAATCTTCGTGCAATGATGTCAAGCCTCCTTATCTCAATTTCTAACTCGACATCCTGTTGAAACTACCGAAGCCTAGATCTAAGCCCATTTGATTGAGATTGGCAATAAGCTCGCATCCTTATCACACGGGATTTAACAACATAACCGGTTCAATCTGGATACAACCTAACCCTTCTGGTTAAGTAGATAAATCTTTCCATGAAATGATCAATCGGATATTACCTCTAGATCCGATTTAAGCTTGGTAATAAAAATACCTATTGTAGACAGATAATGTGAAGGTGAGATTTCACCGGTGTATGGCACAGTGACACGCGCTCACCTTTCTTCTGTCTACTCTCTCTATCAAGCAGTAACAAATTGCGTGCGAGCATTTCTAACATGTTCGCAAAACTGCAGCCTTTGTGCGTGAACTTATGTTAATAATATCTACAGAGAAAAGATGGATACGGGCTGCCCAAGACCTGGATAGTTAGTGCTCACTAAAGGAGGAATAAGTTCTGCAGTCGACTGTGAACATCAGATTCAGATATCAGGATGACTGTCACCTTTAGATGCTAATTATTTTCAAAACTACGAGGGTAGCAATTGGTAGCAGCTAATGGCAGTTGGTAGCAATTAGGTAGCAACTCTCCATATGTATTTCGAAGGGATCTATGAAGAGTCATAGTCGACGGCGATATGTTGATATACTATTATGGTTTTTGCTAAAAGTGGACTTGCGAAGATACATACACATTTATTTGAGTTTTTTGCCAGTTCTTCTCCATAGGAAGCTACTTTTGAAATGAGCAACTAGAATCAATCTCATTTATATTTTTGACGTTTATAAGTGCTTGTACAATCCTAAATGATCTGACGTTAACTTTATTGTTCGCGAACAAAACTAAGCGAACAATTTTAGTGGAATCTTACCTTTGCAGTAAACCTCTCCAATCTAATCCACCTATATTCACAGAACTAAACCATTGTCTCGAAGATATTCCTATACGATTTTGTTCTCTATGATCGTTCAATCAATTTCGCATTATGATCCGCTTTCAGAGAGCTATTGCAAAACAAATCTTTTCAAAATTGATTCCTATATTCATGTTTATTGTGTATTGAAGTGAAGACGCGCCTTCGACAATATTTATAAGTACCTTTCAGTTTCATGCGTGTGTTATTTTGGTTATGTAACGTTTCGTTTTTGTTTATTGGTAACTTGTTTTTTTAGGTTGTCTGTAACCGTTTCTTCAGAAGATGTGAATGTTTCGTGTTTTAAAATTATGAAATGACTGACATTCATGTAGCATACTTTTTTTACAAATAAACGTCTTTTATTTTATGTTTCAAATACATATCTGATTCAGTTTCGGCGTTTATATAATACTAGCTTTTGCCCACGACTTCGTTCGCGTGGAATAGTGACTTCCGGCAGATTTTTGGTTTGACCAATAGATGGCGCTATATGTCCGGAATACATTTTATTTTCAATTTTTTTGTAATAAAAACTATCCTATGTCCTTTCTCAAGCTCCAAACTATGTCTGTACCAAATTTCACACAAATCGGTTCAGTAGTTTAAGCGTGAAGAAAAGACAGACAGACAGACAGAGTTACTTTCGCATTTATAATATTAGTAGGGATAGCATTTCAGAATGTCATGAAGTCTGCATTTGTCTTGAAAAAATGTGACTTGTAATTTTATTTTAGCGTCGTTTAAAACGAGTCACAAGTCATACTTTAATTCATAACCATATTATCTTATATATATAAAAGAAAGTCGTGTTAGTTACTCTACTTATAACTCAAGAATGGCTGAACCGATTTAGCTGAAAATTGGCAGGGAGGTAGTTTAGAGCCAGGAGAAGGACATAGGATAGTTTTTATTACAAAAAATAAAAATAAAAAATACAATTTATTCCGGACATACAGCGCCATCTATTGTTCAAACCAAAAATCTGCCGGATGCCACTATTCCACGCGAACGAAGTCGCGGGCAAAAGCTAGTAGTCCAATAAAAAAAAACATTTGAATAAAAAACAGAAAAACAACTTACCTAACGCAAGACAAATGCAGCAATAACAAAAAATAGAATAAAAAACATACAACAATATTATTCTTTTGTGTTACCTCATCTCATGAATTTCATGAATAGTAGTTAAAGTACAGCTCCTGTAATTTACCTGAAACAAGATGTAATAATTTAGTATTAATATATGAAAATAAATTCTTTTGAAGTCTAGTTATCTTGTTACAATAGAGAATTCTTATTTACAAAATAAAAGTATTATTTGTAATAGGAATTGAGAAGACAATAATATTTTAATCAATTTCAATTCAATAGTTTATTTTATTTTTAGAGTTACAAAAGTTTTATGTTTAATTTAGTATAGGTCTGACTGTAAACAGTTTTTTTTATGGTTACTTGAACAGCTAGACGATAATTTAATAAATTAACTTGTTTTCATGATATTTCGTTATTATTATAAGTGCCTCTATTTAACACAAAGTAGTAAACGAACAATCTTCCGACTATTTTAAGTTTAAATTTATATAAAACCTGTATTCCTTAATCTCAAATTTATCTTTTAGTTTAAAAATCACCAAAATATTTTCAAAATATTCAAAAGCCACATTTTCTCAACTGACCCAAATTAAATGCAATAAGTCTACTCATACAAGGTTTCCTTGCAATATATCTAGCTACATAGTTATACATCTAACTAGAGCAGTCAGCTGTTTATCACGTTCCTATCGATAGGTTTAACACATCTCGGCTGCAGATCAGCCGGTCCGACGGCCGTATTACCCCGAAGCGTCGGATAACCGGCTGTAATGCCGGATAGCCGGTTAAACTGCCGGATCGTTTTATCGATAGCTTCGGTTTTGGATTAGTTGGGTGTATTAAGTGCTAATTTAGTGTTGGTAGGAAATGTTGCGCTGTGGTGTAAGTTTCTTAGTATTTTGATTATCTGAACGTATTTCTTAATATTTTCAAATACACTAACAAATCTTGACAGTCTTACAAAAAATATGTAAGAAGATTATTTTCTTTGTACCTTTTTCAGTAGCGAAAAGTTACAAAATATATACTTTTCTAACAGGAATTTTTGGTAACATTCGTTTTAATCTATAGTATTTTTGTCCTACGCCAATAACTGCAAATTCAGAATAATAGTTTACAAATGGCTCTTAAAGAAAGCTATTAACAGAACCCAAATACATTTCTTAAAAATACAAAATCACAACAAATATTAAAGCCCTTCACATCAAAACACCTGATCCTAAACAAAACACCTCGAAAAATATAATCCAAAATAAATCAACCATTTTCAGTAAAAACAGGCATAAAAATGATCCCCAGCTGCCTAATAATTTTATATTTCATCACAAAAGCACAGTCGAAGTAAACAGCTGCAGATTTTACAAAGGCATTCAAAATGCTTCGTAAGAAAATAAATCCTGGAACACATTGCTGCCTACGATTCTTGGAACATTTAGACTACTGGATACGCCAGTGCCTTGCCTTCTGCCAAAAGTACCTATAAATGCGCAGCTCATACTCGTATTTGCTATCAACCAATGACATATGTATATGACCTACTTTATCTAAAAATGTATACTGCCAAAACAACAAAGGAGCCATTTACAGTTCAGTCCTAATTTCGGCATTATTGCAATTGATTGTGTCTTTGAAAACAGTCATTAGTTCTTGCGCGTCTTTATGCTAGTGTTTGACAATTTTGGCACGTGCATACGTAACGACAGAATCAAAAATGCTTAATTTAGCTATCACTATTATTGTTGCTTTGCCCCCGCGAATAAATAGGACTTTTCGCATAAAGATTTGTGCTCAAGGCTGCTCCGGTTGGTTACATGCTCTAAGTAACGAGTGCTGCCTTGAAATTCGCGACAGACACTTTGCCTACACATCTGTTTTAAAAACCTTTTATCACAGCTCAAGATTCATACAGTTGGTAAGAATTTTGTGTGCAAAGCGTATTTTTAGGTTGTCTACACAGTATTTGTGAAGAGAAAATATTAGGTGAATTTGATTAGTAAGTGGTTTACCGGATGAAATAAAACTTCTTTCAATAAAAATCTGGGAAAATCACGCGGCATAGCGTCTTTTGTAGGTAATTGACAACTAATCACTAGACTTGATAAAATGGTGAATATTTTCAGTTGAATTATATACCTCTAAGAAATCAATCCAAAAGCGTTGAAATATAATATAAACCAATCATTATGTAGATATAGACTTTATGAAACTTTTAAACACCAAAATCTACCTACTCTCATAACACACCAATTGTATCAAAATGTCACCATAAAAATACATATTTTACGGTAAAATTTCCACGTTCCGCAATTTTGAACGATATTCACAGCTTTGAACGGTAAACCATAAAACTCACTCCGTATCAATCACTCAAAAATTTCCTGTAGGAGATAGAATCGCTTACACGTGTCGCGTCGAATCGCATATAGCACAGTGTGAACACGCCCTTAGCATTATTTCTTCTACATCTGTAGCACGGAGTAAGGAAAGAGTGGATATGCCATAATGCAGGTAGGTCAGGCGCCTTCTTGTAGGTCAAATACGTACGGTGGGCATGACCAAAACGATCAGTTACGAGTGAACTAACGAGGCCTTCTCTGAGACATCAGTCAAAGATTTTTGGTATTACAAAAAATCGGGTCCAAAGAAGGCGTATAAGAGCGAAGATAGTAACGTTCCTCGTCGCCCGCACACCCGCATATTGTCGCGCTACTTTCTTAGGACATTTTCTGTTATGGCACCTCTGCTATTCATTTTGTTCTCCATGATCTGAAGTATGAATTCTTTTATTATATTTATCTGGAGAAAGAAGATGGAACTAAATCCCTTCGGCGGGGATTACTTTATCCGTACAATGCGAATTGAGATGAATCCCAGCATCCGATAGTTCGATTAGGTAGTTTTTAGTAAATTGGAAGCTGGAATTTATGGGTTTCGGTGTTTTGATATATAAAAATGTGATTGTAAAACGATATTGGTTTGATCAATCAAGTGCGCAATATTCATTGGGTATCCTTTTGACAAAATTATGGAATAATCATTATTTAACCACATAAAAGTGTGAATGGTTTTGAACCGAAACTATTTTGATTTTGTTTTTCGCCTTTTAATGGCAATAATAAGTTATTTTGCGAATTCGTGAAGTTAAAATGACTAATATTGAGATCTTCTAAACCAATTTTAAAAATTATTTTACCAATGGATAGCCACTTTCTTTTTTTCATAACTTAAATTTTAACTTTTTTCCCCTTTAATGTAAATTGACACAGCCTACTTACGCACTCTATTGGGCCCTCTTTGCGAAACACTGTCTCTCAAGATACAGGATAACCTAGTTTGAGAGGCAGAGTTTGAACTCATTGTGTACAGATTTATATAGCATACCGAATGTTTGCGTTTTGTGTAAATGTTTCTGTTTTTTGGGAAATAAAGATATATTATTAAAAAAAAACTATATTAGGCAATCACAGGTATGCTATATATTGGCCAGTATAATAGCCAGTTCCTTCGAGTCACGAGTAAAACTGCGGAGAATCAGCTATTTAATAAAAATATTTGCAAATGCTATCTAAAGAAAGGTTTTCATCTAAAGTGAAGTCCATAAAAGTACCTATTTAATCACCTCTCTACAAATCTTAGATATCCAATGCTCAGATAAAGTGCCTATTTAACGACTAGCTTTACAAACTTGAAGAAGCTGAACCTCTTCATAAAAATACGCATTGAATGAACGGAATTAGTTGCAATTGTGGTGATTGAGAGTGAATGGAAATGCTTTTAGTTCGGTCAATAATCTATAAGTCTGTTTGAAGTATGATAGTGATGGTTTTTTTGTTTTTTTGACGGAGTGGGTTAATTAAGAAGCTCTATTGGACACACTCAGAGACACTTAATCGTTACTTAATCCGTTCCTTAGTGCAGATTTTTTATGAGAATCTGTCACTAAGGAGTGACTTAAGTAATCATTAAATGGCTCTGAGTGCGGGGGTTAGTAGTTGAAGTTCTGATTAAGGATCGTTTTATGATTCTAATAGTTTTGTCCATAATAATTCTTTAAAGATTCCCAGAATTGTACAGCTTAATAATTTACAGCAAAAATATTTATTTATTTATTAATATGTACAGAATGACTTACAATAATTTACAACTTAATCTAAACCTAATATTTGTATATAATCCAATCATCACTCACCACCAAAACAACGACCACATACCACAAAATTTTCTAACAAAGCCAACTAATAAAAATGACGATCACAAAAGATACGCAAAGGCAGCTTCGCTTACGCTTGCTCGCACTTGAGCGACGCGCTGTCGAACCGCATCGGTGCGGCAAATGCACGTTTCCTACAATCACAAGATGTATTACGTAACTGGGCACGTGGCTTGGCCTGTGTTTTTTTATTTATAAAATTGGTTACTTTGATTTAGTTTAAGTGGAAAACGGGGCCTCTGAGAATCAGTTGTCTGTCTGCCTGGCTGGCAAGTCAATTTTTACATGAACGCACTATCAATCTATACTAATATTATAAAGCTGAAGAGTTTGTTTGTTTATTTGTTTGAACGCGCTAATCTCAGGAACTATTGGTCCGATTTGAAAAATTCTTTCAGTGTTAGATAGCCCATTTATCGAGGAAGGCTTTAGGCTTTTTATCCCGGTACGGGAAGTAGTTCCCACGGGATGCGGGTGATACTGCTGGCAGAAGCTAGTACCATATAATTGTCATCTGCACGAGACATATATACACGAATTATTTCAAGAGTTAACACATACTACACTGGATAAATCAAGCAAAGAGTATTATAACTCATACTTAAAAACCACCCTACTACAATTTAATTCACCAGCAACGAACGTAAATTATATTATCATCAAACAACAAACTACGACAGAAATATTACTGAAGAGCAAAAATTAAATAAAGACTAGCTGTTTATCATAACTCGCAATTTGGAAATGTCGATCACGAATACTCAATAATATATTAAGCACTGTCTTGGCAGCCGTCCTAATCTTGATCTCATAAATTATTTCAACAGATGATAATCTACCCAGAACTGTGAAACAGATCACCTAGCGCTCAATAAAAACGTAATAAACCCTGAAAGAAAGAGCCACTAAACAAATATTAATAGCTCGCATAAACCACTCAAAGCGTTTACAATGGAGAACAAAATGACTGCGGAGATGCCATAACGAAAAATCTCCTAAGAATGTAGCGGGCCAAAATGCGGGTGTTCGGGGGATGAGTAACGTTACTAGCTAAGCCCTAACAGACCTTAAGGTAAAATCACCAATCAATCAAGACCAACCTTTGACAGATTTGTTTTGATTTGACACGGAACCCGATCGTCTCGTTAGTTCCAGTAACTGATCCCGCCTACCGAACGTTGCTTGACCTACAAGAAGACGCCCGACCTACCTTCCTCACGGCATCTCCGCTATCTTTCCTTCCTCCGTGGGTTGGACAAAGACAGTGGTGTGAAATACAGTCAGACTGAGTTCCACCACAAAGAGATATCTCGACTAGATCGTTACAAGAAACGTCTAGGGTATAATACTGTACTTCAGTTGGGGCCATGAAAATCGCGGACGAAAAACGACGCAAGAATTGAGATTTATTACTCTTAAAATAAAATTGGTTTGTTTCGAACGAGGATTGAAATTTATGTTGAAAGTAATTTAGAATTTAAGTATCTGCAATGGAGTTAGTTCGTGTATTTATTTTCTAAAATGTTTTGTTGGAGCGAAGACTGTAAAGCTTTTATTGTCTTCATTTATGCAGAAACAATGTAAAGTAGTTAATGTTTTAACTAAAAAACAATACACATAAAAAGAAAACATAAGCAGATAGTTTATTCTAAAACAGTGATAAACCTATTCATTTACAAAACAAACATAGAAACACGCGAACTTTTTGTGTGTACATTGCATTTTGACATGTAATCAAATCTATCAAAGCCACACGTAAAGTCACATCGCAAATAGACAAGCCATAACAGTAAGTCTATCCCATCCTATCCAAACAGGCGCCCATCCCTTCACCCACAAATTGAAAACAAAACAAACAATTCTCACTTCAGTCTCAGAGCTTTGTTCGCTGCCAAACGATAATCGACATTATTTCTTTTAAAAGGTCTTTTTAAGGTCTTTTCTATTAAAAGGTCTTTTTAAGTGCAACATTTTGTCTCAACATACCACTTATCAATTCTTAGTATTTTAGAAGATATAGCCCAAATAAGGCGTATTATCGATAGGTTTTACTATGTTAGGGAATAATGTCCCACCTCTAGGTATGAACCATATGTCAATCGAAAGATCTTTTTAAGCGCTATATTCCGTCTTAACATACCACTTACCGATTCTTAGTATTTTGGAAGACATAACTGACCTAAGGCATATTATTGATACTTTACATTGTGTTAAGGAATAACATCTCACTTGAAGTTATGAGCCATATTTCAATCAAAAGATCTTTTTAAGCGCAAGGTTGTATTAGCATAACTCCGACAAATTGTTAGTACTTTAAAAGCTAGAGCTTTTCTAAGAATATATTATCGGTAGGTTCTGTCAAGCTAATCCATTACTTCTTTAGTAACAAATTATATATTATTTGAAAAACCTTTCCAAATGAAACATTTCGTGTTAGCATACTTCCGACAAATTGTTAGTAGTTGAGAAGCTAGAGCTTATTTAAAATTATAATTATTGATAGATGTTTTCAATTAAATAAATCCCATCTCTAGTAATGAGTTATACATCATTCAAAAGACGTTTTTAAATGCAACATTTCATATTAAAAAAACTTCGGCGAATTGTTAGTATTTCAGAAGCTAGAGCTTATAAAAGATTATTTTATCGATAGGTGTTTTCAAGTTAATAAATCCCTCCTATAGTAATGATACATATATCATTCGAAACGACTTTCTAAATGCAACATTTACTATTAACATACTTCACACCAATTGTCAGTACTTTATACCAAATCTTAAAATATATCTATATTTTCCGGACGGTGGACACTCCATATGCAGCATGATCTTTGTCGGACAAGCTTACCACAATTTTCTAGTTAACTTTATTAAACAAATCTCAAAAAATGAAACAGGTATGTACGAAGAGTCGTAGTGACGTCATACCGACATTTTCAGGATGGTGGACACTCCAAACGCAGCACGATCTTTATCGGACAAGTTGACCACCATTTTCTAGTTAACTTTATTAAACGAATCTCAAAAAATGAAACAGGTATGTACGAAGAGTCATAGTGACGTCATATCGACATTTTCAGGATGGTGGACACTCCAAACGCAGCACGATCTTTATCGGACAAGTTGACCACCATTCTCTAGTTAACTTTATTAAACGAATCTCAAAAGATGAAACGTGTATGTACGAAGAGCCATAGTGACGTCATATCGACAATTTCAGGAATCAAGCATTAAAAAACGCAGCGGCACCAATATTTGCGCATTCGAAAAGTTTGTCGGACTCATCGTAAGGAAGGCACTCACAAAGTCTCAAATGTATATGTATCAAAAAAAAATTTGTTCGCCGGCCTGGGGACTATATAGATATAGTGTCTTAAATCAATTACCTAACACAACTTCACATGAAGTAGCTTCAATATTCTTCAGGTAGTTTTGTGATAATTGATTTAGTTATTATTTCAATAACGTCAAAGTCGACTATACTTTGAGAGCGAAAGGAAACACCATGATCCCTCACACTGTGGGTTAGCAGCTTAGGAAGTGTCAGTCTCTTACCGACTAAAACCCATCATGTTCCTTCTGAAGCCCTTTATGTACCAGGGCCGCGGTAACTCGTTCGAAAAGTTGGTTATAACTGATTTAAATATTATTTGCATTACGCTAAATTCGATTATAATTTTTAAAAAACATAAGCTACGCTCCGCCATACCATGTACGTTTTTCAAATCGCTGTTCTCATAGCCCCGTACGAGTAACTCCGGCTGGAGGCATTTTTGTTTTCCATCACCCTGTATTTTCCCCTTCCATTAAGCTATATTAAAGGACCTGCCTGTATATCGGGACAGGTTTTCATCACGTTTTCACGGTGTCATATAGTGTCGTAAGTGATTTTTCCATTGAAAGGCCGGCTTTTAGAATTTTTGATATTGGATTTAGTAATACGCGTTGTGTTTGTTTGTGTATGTTGTGTTTTCTAGCTTTTTGCTTGTTTCAAT
Organism: Helicoverpa assulta; assembly: GCA_963856015.1. NCBI lineage: Eukaryota > Metazoa > Arthropoda > Insecta > Lepidoptera > Noctuidae > Helicoverpa > Helicoverpa assulta. Next base: position 10,276,014 of record CAWLCW010000032.1, read on the forward strand.
ATCATGCTTAAAGTTTGTTTGGATGCGTTCTCCTATAGTGGTTGGTTAAAACTTTATATGTATCTAGAGATAGCACTATTCTTCAGCGGATAGAATTACCTATAATACAATAATACTGACTTATGATTTAGAGTTCATACTTTAGAACAAAAAATATATTTTCTAAAAAAAAATATTTTTTTATTAATTTATTTGAATGTATATAATTTTGAGTGATATTTTTAATGTTTTGTATACGGTTCTTCAAACCATACAGACAGAATTGTGTTGCTGGGGAGTTTGTTCCACCACTTCTTCTTCTCAGCAAAAACACATAGGAAGTGGTGAAGGGCGGGCGTTTTGGGGGCTGTCTTTTGTAGATTTGACAATCAAAAAGTGCTGATTTTCAGCCTACTTTGAATAAATGACTTTTGATTTTGATTTTGAATCGTTCTTTGTTTCACTACATATGTATACGTACGATTTAGTAATATCACAATAATCTACCCAACTAAGACTAGCTCAAACAATTCAAACCCAGTACATAGTTATCACGTTTCATGTTTGTCAATACAAGATATTGTACCTACATAACACAGGGGATCGATACACCAGATCTTTGCAGATGACAGGTACAAATGCTGTTGCTGAGAATACTACGTATTTGAATACGAAATATGAAAACGATCATTGCCAGATAAGGTTTATACGTGTGTTTGCAGAACTCTTTTCATCTTTGACGTTCGAAAACTAATTGCAACTTTTTAATGGAGTAAACTTTCAATTTCTCGGTATTAAAAATGTTTAAGTAAAAAACATCAAAGTATTGGAAAAACGTAATATAAAATTTTGTTCGGTGACCTTGAAACATTTTTGGCTTCGTTTGCCAATTTCGATACGCAACATTAGACGCTGTGATTAAAAATCTAGGTAATATTGGAAAAGTAGAAAAGTCACTAATTGCTTAGTTTTTTTTTTCTAAAAATTATTATTCTAGACAGGATGGCAATAGGTGGACTTAGTGGCGATGCTCACAGCGTTCAAACATCGAACGGACCAATCATGTAGTAGAATTCCCAACTCATAAATTTCAAATTTGGTACGTGAGCATACCTCCCGCCACTTCCGATCAACACATGCCATCGGCAGCGATTGCCAAGATCCAAGCCGACGTTTCACGAATTTCGTATTTCGAATGTACGAACCGGACGTCGTCGGACCGACGCCCGGCGGAAACACCCGAGCGGACACGCTACGCCAGTTGCCGGTAACAGCTGATTTGGAAGGAACGGTGTGTTCCGTTTTCGAAATTTATACAGCGCCATTGTACTGGTTTTTGAGGGTTGTTCCAGAGATTTTAAAAGCCGAGCGGATTTTCGGATTTTGAATTTGAAAGAGATGGTTTTGCCAAACATTTTTCTCGAACAAAGCAAAACAGTCTGCAACAAAAGATTATATCTAGAAGCTATCTGATGGTTTTTGCATTATTTTTTGTCCAAAAGATCCCAAAATTACAAAGCTTTGATCCTGGCTTTCTCAGCAATTTACAGTGTTCCCCATCAACCAGTGCTTAAATGAAAAAGTTGTGTTCCATTTAGCTATAAGCCTCTCAGATAGCACTCTGAAGCGTTAGCGACCGTCAGAGATGCTGACTAGAAGATTAGCCTGCCCTTAAACAAATTCAGACTTTAACACCAGGAAATAAAGTCTGATTTCCCTTGATAAATTTATGCTTTTTGGAAGCAATGGCCACGCATATTCTTTCGCCGCGTCGAGCTATTTCTGCACGCATATTGCGTCAAATAAAAAGTCGACTTTAACAGCATTGTTTAGGGTGCATTTTTGTGTGTTTAAGCAGCATATTTGAGAAGTTATGGTCCACAAATAAGTTTACGTACGATAATGGAAGGCTTCGCTTAAATGTAAGCTGAAATGCTTTTATAAAAGTTTTGGGGCACCAAACCAAAAGTTGTGCGTATGTTCTGAATAGTTTTCTGTGCTTTTTCTGCGAACTCATTTGTTAAATGTGTTGATGATTGCTTGTTAGCAGACGAAGAATAATTTCAGAAAAAAACTTTTAGATTTATCGAAAACTAGGTCGTCTACTATTTATTCATGACGTGTTTGACTAGTGACTGTAAGTCGTGGTGGCCTAGTGGGCAAAGAACCAACCTCTCGAGAATGAGGGCGCGGGTTCGAATCCAGGTCTGGCAAGTACCAATGCAACTTTTCTAAGTTTGTATGTACTTTCTAAGTATATCTTAGACATGTAGTGAAGGAAAACATCTTGAGGAAACCTGGACCATAAAGTCTGAAATCACCAACCCGCATTGAGCAAGCGTGGTGATTAATAACTCAATCCTTCTCCGTGTGAGAGGAGGCCTGTGCCCAGCAGTGGGACGATAAAAAGGCTGTAACTGTAACTGTTTGACTAAGGTTCACATAAAAATTTTAAAAGTCCTACCAATTGCTCTGCAAAGTCAGTGATTGAAATAAATTCTTCAATAAAACCTCAACCTTACGCTTTCCCCATAAGGTTCAAAAGGCATGCACATTTCCATGCAGGAAAAGTGCCATAATTTTTGTAGAAACAGTAATAACACTTCAACAAATGCCACAAGGTACGCCATTAACCCCCGATTAATTTCCAAAGCTCCTTACACTCCGAATGAACTAGTTTGAACTGGTTGAAACTGGTTCCGACTGCTTCGCTTTTGGATTGAACGCAAATCGTTTCTAAATGTGCTGTGAGTTAACTTAAATTGTAAACTGTATTGCCTTGCTATAGAACCAAGACTAAGTTAGTTGGGTATGTGAGAATATTACACTGGAAGCCATGAAATTTGAGTAGCGAAAATCAATGATACTTTAAGCAGTACATGTTATTCATAACCGATCATCCTATGCTTATCCCAAATTATTTGTGGAAGTCGTAAAATGTCGTTTTCATACATCTCTATCAGCCGTCATATAAGTATTCATTCGCTTTGTACCCATATCATCTTTTGCACGCTTTGGTGGTTTAGCTTTTGTAATGAAAGACAAAGCAATGCGTCTCATGATTTTTAATATTTACAGACTTTTATCGCTGGCCGTGTGACTGAAAACTTGACTTCTAAAGGGTAAAAATATCAGACTATTTTAACCAACCTAACCTATATTTGGATAGTCGGTCAATGCTGCTCCGATTTCATCAATCCACCATTATTTTTAGCTCAAGTCTGTCCCGATTACAGAGAAGAAATGCAGAGCATTATACCAGCAAGCCTTTTTCGCCGTCAGTACAGCGTAGTCCGAAAACTAGGTCAACGCCCTTTTGACACCTTTTAGCGGCACCTACCATCAGACTAAATTAGGGTAAAAGCACAGGTTTTCACGCTCGGGTCTAATTCTACCTCACAGTTCGCGAAATTCCTTTGTACCATCGTAAAACACCTGAACTAAAAACGGTATATCACTTATCGTAAAAGGTACCATGTGAAAAGTTTTTTGATGTCCCCAAGGGTTTTATTAGGGCTGTTTATTGCATATTTTTATGCGTGGTACGAATTACCCCTCTGTACCGCTTGAGTACCATAAATTTATTGTTTTACTCATCTTAATACGGGTGGAATGGTCCACTAGGGTTCATCGTGTTCCAATTGAGGTTACGCTGTGGTTTTCAGAGGTTATGTCTTTGTAGGTAGTTTGATAATAATGACGCCGATTTGGTTGACCACGGCTTTGGGAAACTTTGAGTTATGTCTTGTTTTGCTAGCGTCACGACATTTTAGAGTAGGAGCTAGAAATACGATTTGTCTATTAATAGAAGTATCAGCTTTATCTACCAGTTTAAAATGTTTCACGGGTTTTCCTATAAAAGCCTTTTCTCCTATACATATTACATCGTAGCGGTAATAGTAATTTCCGTGCATTCCGGCAATTTCCTGTGTATATTAATAGAACAAAAATAATAAATAGGTTGTCGTGTTGCGCGGCCATTGCAATCTATGGCGTTAGGCAACCCTTTTTGGTAATTAGTTATATTATTTTGGTATTTTTCATACTTAATTTTATTGTTTACGAAGTATAGAACTAACAAGATGTGTTGGACTTAATATAATGTGAAGAACTGTAATCTTACCAAGATTACATACTTATTACATTATTATTATACTTATATTTTAAGCTCTATATTATCAGAAACGTGTCATACATTCCAACTCTATCTATCGATGAGTCAATAATAAAACCAAACCAACCTTTTAAGGTAACTAAAGGATATACGACCAATTAATAGTGTTATACATAAAGAAAGGCAGTTCCGACAATAGTCCTTATGTCGAACACCCAATTTACCAAACCAAAAATATATCCCCAATCTACGAAGATCTCAAACGCTCAATTTGTTACAAACGCAAAAACCTAAACGGGGAACATCACAACAAAGGCCCAATTCCCTAAAAGGTATCGGTGAATGAAAAAACTAATTAATTATCGAGATTCGATCGACTACAAGACGTATGGCCGGATCGGGGCCGAATGGACCAGTCATCCAACCTGTTGGTCCAACTGTCCCCTTATTCGTCAATCCGACGAGTTTATTTAGGTCAAGGGTCCAATTGTCCCATTGTTTGCCAAGTGAGAACGAATGATAAAGTAAATAAATTATGGATGTTTTTTTGTTATTCGCCTAGCCAATTTACAAGGGTCCTGGTACATGACGCCCTTTTCTTTTTAGCCCTTAAAAGGGATATTGATAGTAACGTTATGTACGAAATTGGTATTTTTGCTCTCGATATTTTCCTTTTACTTAGTGAGAAAGGTCGATGTGATATGAATCGCACTTATGCTCGCTTTTACGTGGAACGTGTGCCTTCAATATTGTTATAGAATAAAATATAATGACGTTATTGATAAAAGGGAACTATTTTACTTTACCTGTAATGGCATGAGACTGATGTTTTCTTAGAGCAAATTCTGAGAAACGATCATTTGCTTTATATCCTGTCTAGTATATGTACACAACATTTTTGATATACCTATCTGAAATAGAAAACAAAATAATAGTAACGGTTACCAGATCTACTAATTAGATGTCTCATTGGTGTAGCTAGTTATTGTTAAATACATACTAGGCACTAGCTTCTGCCAGCGGTTTCACCCGCATCCCGTGGGAACCTCGGCACGGACCCGGATAAAAAGTAGCCTATAGCCTTCCTCGATAAATGGGCTATCTAACACTGAAAGAATTTTTCAAATCGGACCAGTAGTTCCTGAGATTAGCGCGTTCAAACAAACAAACAAACAATCAAACAAACAAACTGTTTAGCTTTATAATATTAGTATAGATAATAATTCAAAGGCTTTCTGAAATACGCAGAGGAATGAGAATGGTCACCGATTTACGGACCATCCTTTGAAAATACTGCTTAACCTTGATATATTGACCTATTTCAAGAAGTCCAGAACTATTTCAAACTTAACAGGAGTAAATAGTTGGCTAAAATCGGAACCAGACTAGATATTGAGCTTGAATAACTTAAGTTCCAACAAATAACTAGATTTGATGAATTCTCTCTCAAGCAGAATACGATAGTAGTTGAGATAGGCATAAATTAACATAAAATTTATACCACAGTAATTCCATTTGAGTATGTTCAACTAAGGTATCAATTGCTTACATATTCATTTGACTTGGGGCTGAGAAACGGGAGGTTAAGCTGCAGTTGCCAAGGTCAGTAATTCGATGGGTGGCCGTAGTATTTTTTTTTATATACAGCTGTAGATTTTTGTCATTAGCGACTTATATTTATATGTATATGATTAGAATCTAATTACTTAAACTTATTAATAGCAGTTAAGCATTACTTGAGTTAATTATATAATAATTAGCTAAGCTAATGAATTAGTAACATATGCTAGACATGTCATAATTAGCTTTATACCGTCACATAAAAATACCTAAAGAATGACTGACTCTTAACTATTTCCAAAAATAAGTACCTACCGACTGAAATAGCCACCATAAGGACCAATACTCAAATATATAGGTACTGGTATTAACTTAGAACTGGCTGTTGGCATTAATACAGAACTGGACCTATTTGGCACAACCACCAACACACAGATTTATATTGCTTAGTATAATGTACTGTTTATGTATGTTTTTGGGTACATAACTATATATCTGACTTAATAGATGTACCTGAATAACCCTGGACTAGGTAATTATCACCATCATTGGCCTTTTGATTATCCCAATGTCCCAATGTCTCTTCGAATACAGAGAAGGAATGAGCGTAAATCACCACTCTGGTTCGAACCTATGTACTTTTAAAAGGTAGAATCAATGTAACAACGGTTAGAAAGATAAATAAATAAATGTAAGTTCAGAATTTTAAAGTCTATGTTTTATTTGTCAGTCATCAATGTCAATGTCCAAGATACACTTAGTACAATAAAGCTTGGGAAACTAGCGTGATACTTGCCTCAGCCGCATTCTAGTACTAAAGAGGCATTTTCTTCAACCACCAGACAACTAGATAATATATTGCACCAATACTTAAGAACTAAACATTAGCATACAACACCTCATTCCTTAACTGGAAATCGTTGGCCAAACAAGAACAGTGTTTAACCTCCATACATCTTAGCTAAAACAATAAACGGGCGAAACACTTGGCCTGCGTTCCTTTCGCTCAATACATCACCCGTCGGTCCAACAGGAACATGGAGAACAAAATTACTAGACTACAGAGATGTCATAATGCAAAATCTCCTAAGAAAGAAGAGCGACAAAATGCGGGTGTTTGGATGAGGAACGTTGCTACCTCCGCCCTTACACGCCTTCTATGGAACGCGCCCATTATTTTCAAAATAAAATCACCAATCACTCAAGACCAATCTTTGACAGATTTGTTTTGATTTTACAATGAATCCCAACGTGAGCTATTCTAGTAACTTATCACGCCTTTCGTTACTTTGACCTACATGAAGACGCCTGACCTACCTTCCCTATGGCATCTCCGCTATCTTTCCTTCCTCAGTGAGCTGGTACAAACTAAATGTTCCACTTGGCTGCTTAGGAATAGCAACACCAGATATATTGGTCCTGGAATCCGGCAGTAAGACAGTTCAGTTGCTATTTTATAAGCCAAGCTTAATAAAGCAGAAAACTGGTTTCGTTTCATAGCGTAGTTTGGGGTTTGGAGTTTTAAAATATTGGCTAACTTTGTTAGGTGTATCAATCTGATGCTTTGAAAGAAGTTTAGGAGGTATTTTAAGTGCGATAGGTTGAGAGGGGATTTACTCATGATTATGGTAATTAAATTCAAGATTACCTAAAATGTTCTGCAGAAAATAATAACAGATTATGCTATACCACTTAATTCAAAGTATTTTTCTCAATCCATTGGCATAATTACTAAAATATTCACCCAATTTTTAAAGGCGAAATTTTGTGAGTGTGTTTTTATTTAAAGTTCTTCACCCTAAAATGGCTGAACGGATTTTGATGACATTTTGCATTGATATAACTACATCAGAATTACATTTATGCTAATCTCATCTGTAAATTGGAAGGAGTTCTCTCAAGAAGCGAGTGAAAGCGCAAGCCTTACGTAGCACACAGATGATCTTTTTCAAGAAAAAAAATCCTAATCTATATCCTAAATCCCTTCTCTCACCAGTCACTTCCACTCAATACCACACCCAGTGCATCACAAGAGAAATAACGTTAAAGAAACAGCATCCTGTGCAGGCGACTTACAATTTATTGTTCTACCGAACTGCAGCCCAGGAATAGGGTATTTTAGTCTAGATGAGAAAAAAATTAAAAGTGTATTACAATGATTGTTTAGAGGAAAAGCAATCGGGAAATGTTAGTTTCACTTCGTAAGGTACATAAATATATTTTATTGCAGTTTAAAGTTTTTAGGTTTTTTTATCTGTCTTTGAACACTACGAAATGTCGCCGCCATGCTAATGACGTCATTACGGTAGTAAACAAAAGTGTCATATATCAGTGTCAGTATTTATATCCACTGGTACTTGAATCCATAATTTGTCTGGTGTTTTTACACTAGTGTTCTCACATTCAGAAACAACACACCAACGATACGGAGCATAATTACTCATTATTAAAATTTTCAATACATATCAAAATATGTATTACTGACAGCTGTAGTTTGTTTACTAACGTAATGACGTCATGACCAAAAAACAATCATGGCGTCCGTTGTGTGCCGCGTTTTCGCGAAATACGCGCGAAATTTGAAATTATGATAAAACAATTAATTTATATTCGTACATAACGTGAGAAAAAAAAATATTTTTAATTTTTTAGAGATATATTAAGACTAAAGAATTTATTTAAGATATATTTCAAAAATGCATGTAATACCCTATTGTGGAGTTCAACAATTTACTATATATTCTTGGGAAATAAGCCTACTGCAGTATATTTTGTTTTACGATTGCTTTCTTTGGTTCTTGTGTAGTCTGTCGTTTTAAAATGTATGGTGATGTCTGAAGTAATGTTGCTTTGAATTCGATTTTGTGTGTCATGGTGGTATCTTTATTTCTTTATAGGTTATAGAGTCATGGTGGAAGGTAAGCATGAAAATATAATTATAACTTTTTTGTGATCACAATTCACAAAGGTGCCAGTTTGAGATTGTGCATGTTTGTTTATCGTGCAAACGGCTCAACGAATTTGGACGAAACCTGACGTAAATATAGCTCATATATTATCGGAAAAGCATTTAGGCTACTTTTAATCCACATGTGGGAACTTAGTTCCTTCAGGTAGTGGGTAAAACCGCTGGGTTCATATAGATATAAAATGACTATTAATTAAAAAGCATTTACATAAATAGACTCAAATACACCATCAATCAAAGCTCCTCAAACTGAGCAATAAAAATTAAATACACCCAACAATCTTTCGAACATGATTCTCTCTCTCAAAAACAAAATCATCAAAGGAAATGTAACAAAGAACTCTTAAAGCTTAAAAGCAAATATAATATGTGTAAAATTCCCTCTGAAACATAAAAATTCAATAACACCTACGTCTTTACTGAAAAATACATGAGCTATAATTACGTTTTCCAGTCTCTGTTCTGAGGTTAAGATTAAATAAGACGGAGCGAGCTTGTAGGGCTACTGGCCGCCATTTTATGATTAGCTGCTATGCTTTTCATTTTAGCTGCTGTTGTTTTTGTTTGTTTTTATTTGCGACTATTATGTAGGGATATGCTTATGTTATCATGAAACAATTTTGCAATAAATTCGTACATTCTTCTGTCTTATGTATACAGTTTTCGTCTTTCCTCTGTAGTCATATTTTTGTTCAACAATTGTACATAGGTAGTTCATGTTTTATTTTATTAAAGACACTAGCTTCTGCCAGCGGTTTCACCCGCATCCCGTGGGAACTACTTCCCGTATCGGGATAAAAAGTAGCCTATAGCCTTCCTCGATAAATGGGCTATCTAACACTGAAAGAATTTTTCAAATCGGACCAGTAGTTCCTGAGATTAGCGCGTTCAAACAAACAAACTCTTCAGCTTTATAATATTAGTATAGATTGTCTTTGTACGTGTAAGCTCTGGAGAGCTCAGTAGTGTCTGAGTCCTGAGTCATATTATGCATTGTGCATGTATTTACACACACACGGGTATTGGTCACCGTCTATTGTGAGATAAAACATATATTTATCGGAGAAAAGTAAGTGATATGAAAAGCTTTACTTTCCAGTTCAACAAAATAACATCCACAGCAAACAAAAACGAACAGCACATACAACCACACTTAAAAATTGAAAAACAACCGCAACTTTACCCAATACTGTGGTAGAAAATATTAAAAGAGTACTGGTAACCCTGCTACCATCCGTTATGGAGCAAGTCTACGTGAGGTTGAGACAAATGAAAGTTTTTGAGTACGAACCGTTATTGCGATGTTCAGTGCAAGCAACATACACTTCTGTCCATGCTTGTAGATTATGATTAATTCAATTTAAGTCTGGGCGTACTATAGTACAGTGCGCCCAGTTTATTTTTGTATTTTTGAGTGGCTAAAGTTTTAAAGCATAGCTTTCGAACGCGTCGAAAATGGGTAAAAACTGTATCAATTATGATGTTACGGTAAGTACATAATTAAAAACGAAAAATGATTCCGAAAAACATAAGCAGGTATTATGGTGATTCAATGTTTAACAGAGGAGGAATATTTCAAGAAAATCTACAAAGAGAAGATCAAAAGGTTTTCTGTGTAACACACGAATGAATTCACAATTTAATGTTTAAATTATGACACAAAATAATATAGTTTGTATCTCTACATATCATTTCAAATAAAATATGACAGGACTTCACAAAACATGACAGCCTCTTTGCTATGACGTCACAAAAGTTTCAAAATGGCAGCGAGATTTTGACATCAAAATAACTTTGTTGACATTGTTGAACTCGACGATTCTAAATTTGAATTTAAATAAAGGACGATCCCTTGTTTACAAGAGTTTAAAGCCATTGTGTTCGGAATTTAGTTTTCAAATCGTTATTATTATTTTTTCTAGTCTTTACTGTCACTGTTACAGCCTTTTTATCGTCCCACTGCTGGGCACAGGCCTCCTCTCACACTGAGAAGGATTCTAGTCTTCAGACATTTTTTATTTATTCTGTGAGAACTTTAATTAAGTATCTATATCGCATTTTCTTAGGATCATTAACTGTGTAAATAAGCAGTAAGAGTAGTAAAAGTGAAATAAATTAACATTAACGTAGATTCATATTACTGTGAAGTGTGAAGTCGTGGTGGCCTAGTGGGTAAAGAACCAACCTCTCGAGTATGAGGGCGTGGGTCCGATTCCAGGTCAGGCAAGTACCAATGCAACTTTTCTAAGTTTGTATGTACTTTCTAAGTATATCTTAGACACCAATGGCTGATATAAAGGTGAAGGAAAACATCTTGAGGAAACCTGGACTATATAGTCTGAAATCACCAACCCGCATTGAGCAAGCCTGTGGCCAGCAATGGGACGATAAAAAAAAAAGGCTGTAACAGTAACATATTACTGTATACACTTTTGATCTGGCAATTTTGTTTTTTACAAGAGTCTGAAAAATAAAGTCTCTATCAGGTGTAAAATCTCAATAGTGTGACATTTTGTTGGCATACTGCCATAATATCAAAGCTATTCATTTTTGTTGGAGGTGCCAAGCGAATTTCGCAAATTGATCGTGCAGCTCATAAGATGTTATATTGAATGTGAGCTGGTTAATAAATTACAAAGGATTTTTTTTAGCATTAAAATGTTTTTTTTTTTATTCCGACTGACTGACCTGACTTATACTGAATGTTTGCTAGTAATGTCACACGTTTCTTCGAGTGCTGGGATAGATTCAATAAATGGGCTATCTAACACTGAAAGATTTTTTCAAATCGAAACTGTGCTACCTGAGATAAGCACGTTGAACCAAACCAACAAATTTACCTATTTTTTAAAGGAATTAGTGTTTGCTATTCTTACAAAACGATATGTTAATCTAGTCTAGGCGTCTGAATGTAAGGTAAATCGAGCGAAAAGTATTAACATTTCTCGCTAGAAATGTAAAATCAAGCGTAAAATCAACACTATTGAAGCAATTAAATTTCACAGAATCGCACCGAAAATTGTAAGTTTTCATAATACCCGAACATATTTTAAATAAATATATCTCTTTGCCTTTAAAAAATGTACATTTCATATCCGAATTCAGTCCGAGTCTCGATCAACAAAATCTTGGATGGAACGAATAAAATGCGAAAAACGGCGAAATATCTAAATGAAATCAACATTCGATTCATTCGATGTTTCGATTCATAAGACGATTGGCATTGCGATTCGATCCGATTCTCAGTCCATTGGACGTGAGCTTAGAATTTGTCAGGCGGAGCATTGGAGCACAGGAATCGTGTACCCAGATATTTTTCCATTTATCTCGGGATGTGTTTTCTTTTGTTTTTCCTTTTTTTTTATAATGTGCTCACAATTTAAAAATCTTTTTTCGTGTCCGATTCATCGCTTTTTAATTTCGCCTTTGAAAAGTGTGCATAACTGCATATTGAGTTCACTGTAATACAACTTCTTCTTCTTCCGAGCCTTTTCCCAAACTATGTTGGGGTCGGCTTCCAGTCTAACCAGATGTAGCTGTATACCACTGCTTTACAAGGAGCGACTGCCCTATCTGACCCCCTCAACCCAGTTACCCGGGCAACGCAATACCCCTTGGTTAGACTGGTGTCAGACTTACTGGCTTCTGGCTACCCGTAACGACTGCCAAACAGCCGGCACCTACAGTTTAACGTGCCATCCGAAACACAGTCATTGGTGTCTAAGATATACTTAGAAAGTACATACAAACTTAGAAATGTTGCATTGGTACTTGCCTGACCTGGAATGGAACCCTTTTACGAGGGCTCATACTCGAGAGGTTGGTTCTTTGCCCACTAGGCCACCATGACCAGTTATCTATAATACAACGTGATATGATATATCGTAAATGTATTGCCTCTTATTCCTGTGTGGCGTTTATTTGCCATCATTATAATTTGTGTAGTTACTTTAGGATTTTTACTCGATTCATAAACTAAGGAAATAGATTACCTACTTGTAAATAGGTTAAATGTTATACTTGATGTTGAAGTTGTGATTGAAATATAATTTGATTAACCTAAATTACCTATGGAACTTACAAAAAAACAAGTCCGAAATCAAATCACGTCATTCAAAATTCAACATTTCAAAACCAGAACGAAGTTAAAAGCAAAACAACGCAACATTCCGAATGTTATTCGATGTTCGAGTGTTGTGTGGAATGTTACATTCCATAATTTTAAAAACGTCAATCTACATTCAGATTCAAATATTTAAAAACAGAACAAATATTTTTCTAAAACAGCCAGTGTTTGCAACGTTTTCAATCAATCCCTCTCGATACAAATCAATGCGGGGACGTTCGCAGTACGTACGGAACGAACGAATGAACCAATTCCTTAGTATTGCTATTCAAAACGAGTTTGTGGCTCTTATAGCCCGAGGATTGAGAACGAATGACTTTGGAAGGATTAGAAAAGTTTATTGTGTTCTGTTTTAAGGTAGCTTTGTGTTGGAATTAGTTTTTGTTATTCATTTGAATGGCAGTCGGTTAATGATGGAAGTTGGATCTTGTCTGAGCTGTTAAAATTTGATAGCTAAGTTGCGGTGCAGCTGAAGTCTGATAAGTGCCGTTTATTATGGATAACACAATTTAATAATGTGTAAATTTTCTATAGATTTTTGAAAGACTGTGAATAAGAGCATTTCACAGAAATTATCGCAGTACCTACAATGCCACACTTCTGCGACAATTTGAATTGCCGAATTCAAAAATAGTTAATTGGCCGTTACTAAATTGTAACGAATTTTCCAGCTAAACATTAAAGGTTTAAATATTTCTAATAAAAATAAGTTCTAAAATTAACTGCAGAAAAGTTGTTAAAAAGTGAAGAGTATCGTAAAATGGAATCATTAAAAAATGGCTGACCCAACGTTTTTAGACGTTTCGCTCTCGGAGAGTGTCAAACTAATTTCATTTTAACTAGGAAGTCAATTTAATGTTTTAAACTGATTTCCAAAAAGTTGTATTTCTTCAATATATGTTAATATCTATAATATCTAAAAGTTTACGCTCCATAGACAATTCATATCAAAATGCAAACTATTTTGACAGACCAAGTCTCTTGTCTCTACCCTACCTCGTTAGCACCGAAACATAATTCTAAGAACGAAACTTAATTCCTCCTTCAATTTTGTCGGGTGTTTAGATAAATAGAAATAGACTGAACATTGAATAATATTGTTTCGTTTCAAGAAATTCTAGATCCATTTCTAGATGTCTGTTTTGTTTTCGGTTATAATTTCCAGGAAAATAGTCTTAAATTCGATAGTAGACTCGAAGTTGTTAAAGGATAGTGTTACATAAAGCTTCTTACTTCTGGTAATTATATTATAATAATATTATTAAAATCATATTAATTTCAACACGTAGATAGTACCTACTTTGGCTTTATGAAATTGTGTAAACTTTAGAAATCAATTTTTCAGAATTTAAAGAGATGGGACAGCTAAAAATGATATTCGCTAGGCCATACACAGCATTCAATTTTGCTCATACCGAGTGTCAATTTAATCAGTTTCTGTTGTAACCACCCGTAACGACCGTCAAAGATGTGCAATGACAGCCGGGACCCTGCAGTTTGACAAGCCCTACGAAACACAGTCATTGGTGTCTAAAATATACTTAGAAAGTACATAGATACTTAGAAAAGCTGCTATGGAGCAGCGTTTGTAATACTAGGAAATGTTTAAGGAAAATTATGCACCGCCTTCATAATCTGCCTTAGACATTTCCTAGTATGTAGATGTACGTTTTACACAACACATATTAAAGGAGCGATTACTAAGTGGCTTTAGCAATAAACCGGGCTCCACAATGATAGTTCCACATTTAATTTATGCGATCATAAAATCTTTTGTCGCCGAATAGTGAAGTCGTAAAACGTCAAATGTGATTCTGGCCTTAAAGGTTCCGTACAATGGAGAAGAACATGACTAGTGGAGGTGCCATAACGGAAAATCTCGTAAGAAAGTAGCGCGCCAAAATCCAGCGGATGAGGAATGATACTGTTTTCGCTCTTACACGCATTTGGATCCACCCATTTTTTCTAATACAAAAATCGTTGACAGATGTCTCAAAAAACCCGAATGCATCATTATTTCACTCATAATCGTCGATCGTTTTGGTCATGCCCACCGTACGAATTTGACCTAAAAGAAGGCGCCTGACCTACCTGCATTATGGCATCTCCGTTCATCTTTAGTTACTCCGTGTTTCGTATATTCACCGACATGAAAGGTTCCGTACTTTATGTTTTTTATTTATTCATGCAAGGGTTATAAAGTTTAATTCGGAAATTGTATTGGGCGGATTTGAGTGATGTAATTTCTGATATGTGGATCCCCACTCATGTTATTAAGTGGGCCTGTATGATATTCCCAGTTGGTGAGGCTTAGAAGTACGCAATTTCTTGAGTGAATACGATAAAGGCATGATGATATATTATTTTGTTTAGATAAAGAAATAGGATTTTGTCAAGAGAATATAATGCCTACATATTTTTACAATCCGTTCAATAAGCCACTTGGTTAGATCAATATTCGTACTTAAAATGACGATATACTCGAAGATAGTAAGTATTACATAGCTCCCTCAAGCAAACCAAGTGTAGATATGAAACTGCGCGCGGAAGATTAAAAACCTTATTTATATAAAAAAATAATGATACGGGTCTCTCTTAAAAAAAGTTTAAAATACCATACTTAAATATAACAAACTGTATTTAAATGATATCAAAGGAGTCGAGTAAAGAATTAGACCTCTTACCAACCTGTATTCAAACCTTAGTAAAGCTGAATACAGTTTGCGTAATTGTCGGAGATTCCAGTTTTCCATTTTCCATTTAGCCCATTTTGTAAAATTCCAGATATAAACTGGTTTATTTTTTTATATTATTTTTTATACTCTTTATATTCGTTAGAATCTTCTTCCTCCGAGCCTTTTTCCCAAACTATGTTGGGGTCGGCTTCCAGTCTAACCGGATGTAGCTGAGTACCAGTGCTTTACAAGGAGCGACTGCCCTATCTGACCCCCTCAACCCAGTTACCCGGGCAACCCGATACCCCTTGGTTAGACTGGTGTCAGACTTATTGGCTTCTGACTACCAGTAACGACTGCCAAGGATGTTCAATGACAGCCGGGACCTACAGTTTAACGTGCCATCCGAAACACAGCCATTGGTGTCTAAGATATACTTAGAAAGTAAATACAAACTTAGAAAAGTTGCATTGGTACTTGCCTGAGATGACGTTAAATAGAGATGTATAGAAGAAGATATGCTGCGCCAACTTTAGATAAGAAATGCGGCAGTTTGCGGGTACTCTAAATGTACTATAATGTATCCAAGTTTGTATAAAAATGGCAACTAAAGAAATAAGTACTGTATTAAAAGCGAGATTCTTGTTGGTATATAATAAATACGATTATTTTTAGGTTTTTGTAAATAGGTGTATCTACCTTTGACAGCTTAAAATATATATCCTTTTTTCTGCAATAAAGATGATTCCATTCAAGAACGCAAATAAAAATAATAAAAAAAAACTATATAAAATGTAAAATGCTCATTTTAAGTGCTTCACCTCGTGCATCTGAGCAAAGGAACCGTTAGTATATAACCTTCCTAACATACCTTATTACTTGCAGGTGCAAAAAATTGCGTGTTTCGTAATTGTTAATGGTGGCAAATTACTAAGTTTTTCTTTTACATTTTCTCGTGTAGGAAAATATGGCCTTGCTATGCGATAGGGTGAACACGAAAGCTGTTTATATTTTTAAAAGATTTATGGCTTATTAAAGAACTACTTCAAAGACTAGGACTGCAATTAATTTCCATAAAGTACTGTAAAGGCCATATTTAATTATAAAGGAGTAAATCAACACAAAACATAAAAGTTTAATGTGTTTCGAATTTTATTTAAATAAAACTTGCTTAACATAGTCAATTACGGGGCAGCCGGTCACCTTGCTTAGTTATTAGAATGCTTATAATTGAGTACACTAAGAATAAAACTTAACTTTTTCCCATATCTAGATCAAACAGGTGTCAACTTCAACAGGTAACTTCCCAATTTTTTCAGCAAACAATCAATAAAATATACCAAAACTGACCTAAAACAAACAAGCTTTACAGCTTTAAACTTCGAACAAAAACAAAAGTATCACCATTTTATTTTTACGACACACCACTAAAATTTTACCTTCAACCGTTAGTTAATAACACGGTACTCAAAACATGCGGAACCAGCAAACACAACTCGGAAATTAACGTACAACCCTTAACTAGCCGTCACTCGTAAAAAATTCTACATAAAAATATGAGTCATTAAAATAACCGTATAACCCATTAAAGCTGCGACTGAAATTCGCGTCGCATCACACGACGTCATTTTAATCGCAGACAGGCTTTCCAATTAGCGGAGCTTTGCGCGTCACTCATTACTGGTATAAGCCCACGAAATCCCCCAGTGTGACACAACAGTTAGGACCGCGTTTTTTTCGTGCTTGATATTTTTTAATCAAGGACTAGCCAAAGGAAACGAAAGTTTTTGATGCATATTCATTTGTCACAGACTGTCACGCGTATGACACTTGCGGATGACGAATTGTGTGCACGCGGCCTTACAAACGGCTTTGTGACGCCATTTTGAAATCTGAATTTAAAAATCACTGACATTGTTTTGACAGTTACGCAGATTTTTTTTTTAACATTTACCGAATTGATTTAAATATGTGTTAAAATTGACGTTTAAACAATAAATAGTATTTGCATTAAATTATTCAAGACATAATTCGCACGTTGCGTATAGAATTTAATGTTCTAAAATCAAATTTTAACGTCCATTATACATTGAAGCGGGGAGCGCGTAAATGAACTGGGGACTTTAACACTTATTGGTTGAAATCAAATTGAAATAAAACTTAATTGGTGCGAATTAATTCAAATCCTGTAATAACGTCCTGGTATTTATTCACGGGGAGTTTATTATAGCTTGTTTAATGGAGCCTGGATAGTTTAAAGTTACATTGCTGAATTGCCTTTTATGAGTCGAATTCCATTACACAGTTACGCTCAATGGGATACTAAAAGTTATTTTTGTTACTATGTAAGGGATATAGACTTCTGCTTTAATAAATAAGTACTTTGCAGTCATTTTCAGCAGATATATAAAAATCCTAAGTTCCTAAGATAATCTTGAAAGCTTAATTTAGAAAACGTCACTTTCATGTTTCATAGTTTTTGATCACGTTAGCAGGTACTACTCGTGCTTAATAAACGACCCTTCTATTTCCAAGGCAACGCCATTTCGTCTCAATCCAACAAACTTACAACTAAAACAAAATTAATCCACATTATAAACTGAAAACTCCAAACATACATACTCCAATAGCCATTTAATTGTGGTACAACTATGTCCCGAATTTCAACTAACACAGTCCGACATTGTCGCTTAGTGAACATACGACATAAACCGTAATTGTAGCCCGAATTAGCTGTACGCAGTGTAATTGTACGCGGTGTAAATGTACGCAGGTGTAATGTACGCACATGTTGATAATATGGCGTGTAGTGTAAACACGTCCTTCATTTGCTGGGTTCGTTTGTATGCATCGCAGTGTAGTGAGGCGCGACTTGGAATAATGTTAACTAAATAATTAGTAGCGTTTATTATTATTTGTTTTATTACGAGTTTTAAAAAATACCCAGCTTTGGTGTATAAAACTAAATAAGCACTTAATTCAAAGTGAAATCATTTATTTAATGTAGGCAAAAATATAAATAAACTAGCTTCTGCCAGCGGTTTCACCCGCATCCCGTGGGAACTACTTCCCGTACCGGGATAAAAAGTAGCCTATAGCCTTCCTCGATAAATGGGCTATCTAACACTGAAAGAAATTTTCAAATCGGACCAGTAGTTCCTGAGATTAGCGCGTTCAAACAAACAAACAAACAAACTCTTCAGCTTTATAATATTAGTATAGATTTGATTCTAGTTGCCCATTCCAAAAGTAGCTTCCTAATTGCACATATAACTCATAAATGGATCTAGCACAATTGTAACTACAAGTGTGTATTTAATTATTTTGTGTACCTATTTATTATCATATATTTAAAAAAAAAAAACATTATTGTAGTGACTCATGCCATGTCAAAACTACCGTTCTATTCCAAGCTTACTAAAAATCTAATGTCAAACATTTAAAACCCTTTTCTTAAATATAATTACTTGTATAATCCCTACTATTCAAAATAAAATATCACTGAATATTATAACAATTCCGCATTGTATACCGCTCACCTGCAGTAAGGTCAGTGACCCGCCTCAAAGTGCATGCATCGTCAAGCGCGAGTGGTGCACGTTCTCTTCTATTATTTATTATTTTCATGGATACTAACAGCTGACGCCTTTTGCTAATATATTTTTAACACTGATATTAAAAATGGAGGATGTTTTCAATTCACCTGTCAATGTTTAGTTTAGTTTGAATAGGTACTTAAGGAACTTTATTTTTTATTAACAGTAAAAAGTGGTATTCGTGAATTTATACCAACTAATATTATATAAGTAATAACTACAATAACTAATAAAAGTAACCATGCCTATCACTACTAAACTGATAAAAAAACGGGTTGTCTGAAAACTACCGGTATAACTTATTGAACCCAGAATAGAACCCCGTTCGCTGTTCCCTATTTCTTAAGTATAAAACTAAAAAATAATGCAGACAATATATGAAACCAATTGCCAAAAACATATTCGGGAGAATACTTAGGTTTCACTACCACCAACATTGCCTCACTACTTTGTTTTTATAATCCACATAAATTCATTGAATCTACTTGTAGACACACCTTTTCTTTCAGAACATTAGTGTGTACACACAAACAAATAATTAGCTGGGCAGGCAAGTGGCTCCACCCGGCGCGGCGCGGTGATATTGAGAAAAACATACATGTTAGTGTGCGTAAAGCAAAACGTGTTTTACTTCGCCTATTCATCAGTCGCCGCGCCAGATGTGACTCAATAGTTTTGCTTCACAATAACACGGTGTCCCCACTCAAACATTTGCAATATCTTATGCCTCTAATGATGGAATATGACGCATAAATTTGGCATCAATAACTATCGTTTCTATAGCGCGTTGGTCGAGCGGACAGAAATTAAGATTCCACGCCGCTGGGGCCGTAGGATCGAATCTCGCTTACGGCTCAGCGATTTTTGTATGTTTAAAAAAATATTTTACATTTGTTTGTTGAATTCATTGCTTTAAGTAATAGTAAGTCTGCGTTGTATTTTGGATGGAATATATTTACTGTCTACCCTCTAAAAATAACAAACCATATCTAAGCTAATTATTAGTTTAAGTTCACCGTCATAAATTCATAATGCTATTGACTATCGGGCTTTCGATACGTTTTTAGACATTATACCAACTATTGTAATAATCTGTGATTATACTACATACTTTGCGTTTATTGAGAGAGGAGTGCTTTTGTTTGTCAAATCAACATGAATCATTTGACTACACTTTTAAGAGCAGAAATAATTGTTTTGCATGAGCAAAACGTTTCAATTAGTGAAATTGCGAGACGTTTAAAGTTATCGGTGAGTAATTTTATTTTATTATTATAATAATTATTAAATGTCATGTTAACATAATATATTTATATATACTGTGATTATTGTTATGTGATTATAATATGAAGTTTAATATTATACATATTATATGTAATATACAACATGTAACTTAATTAACGCACATCCTGAAATTAGTTTGTTCAGAATCGTTTACTGAATCGATTTATATCATTTTTAATATAGGTAATTTTTTATCCCAAAAATAATTAAAACTACGGAAATTATTGTCATATTAACCCTGTACAGTCAAAACAAATTCAAATAGACCGTAACTCAAAGTAATAAGACTTCGTGTATTGTCGGCTTTTTCCGTAGTTTCGCTATGTTGTGTCGAGTCGAGCGGCGCGCGGCGCGATATTTGCGTGCGTAGTAGTATGACCAAAAAGTTCTCCAAGAATTGGTATAACTAAGTCAGTAAATAACAATGCATATACATGTTAAATTAAAAATTCAATGTATGTATTATGATTATAACATAATATTCTAATTGGGGTGTTTGAGGGTGTGCGTTAATTACGTTACATGTTGTATATATATAAGTAACATAATATTTTATATATATAATTTTTGATTATATTTTTGATTTAGATTTGTATGTAATGTAATCGATTGCTGTTATTTATATCAATATTTAATTATTGTTCACAGAGAAGTACTGTGCAATTGTGGGTTCATCGATATGCCGATACGGGAAACATTGATCCTCGCCGACCGGGACCGAAGGCTGGATTTGCATACACAGAAGCCAATGCACGGCACCGTGATATAGTTGAGCCTTTCCTCAGCACTCGTTCCACGGCGACTAAACATGATGTGACACTACAAACTTTAAGGAACCACTTGCATGCAGCTGGCGTGAAATGTCGTAGGCCAGCTAAGAAAATTTTACTATCCGACATTCACAAACAAAACTGGGTACGCTTCGCAAAAGAATGTTTGGATTTTGATTGGTGCAATAATATAGTCTTATTTAGCGATGAAAAATGTTTTAAGTCGGACAAGGATGGTCGCAAAATACTTTGGCGAAAGGACGGTGACCGCTATAACTCAAAAAATGTTCTTCCATGCAGGTCTAGTGGCGCACCAATTGGCTATTAATAAAAATATCAGGGGGTAATGAAATTTGTTTTATGTGTGTGATGTTATTGTTAGTAAGATTACAATTTAAGATACCTGCATCTTAATAATTATCTAACTTACTAACATGTTTATTCATATCACTAATAAATTAATAATTACCCACTTAATATGAAAAATAACGCTAATTCTTGTCCGACTTAGAATAGTTTTGTTATACATAAAACTTTTTAATTTGTGATTATAATATAAATAAACCTAGTCAATAAATATTGTTGCTTTCTTATTACAAATTGTTTAATTTATACTTCCTTATTAAAATCTAGATTAATATTCTTATTTTATTTACAATAATAAAAAAAATACATAATGAAAACAAAAAATGATTTTAGTTATGAAAAAAGTCTATGCAGATGTGAGACTCGAACTTAAAACTTCCGCTTCGCTAGACGAACGCTTCTACGCCTCCGCTACGAGCCTTCATAGTCTCATTATTAAATTTTAACTTCATATTCTCATCAGCATTATAGTGAAAAGAAATTGCAAGTGTGTGCGTGCACAACGGGTTATTGAGGTTTGTATCCAATAACCCGTTGTGTACGCACATTAATAACCAGGCGAAGGAATACACGCGTGAACTTTACGCACACTAACATGTATGTTTCTCTTAATACCACCGCGCAGCGCCGGGTGGAGCCACTTGCCTGCCCAGCTAATTATTTGTTTGTGTGTACGTACAGTTGTCTACATAAGTAATAAAGTGACGTTGAAATATGAATTGTTTGTTACTAGAAAATATATGAAGATATTAAAGTACCTTTGTATATTTATACAAGCTGTTGATTTGCATCCGCGCCATAGTCAAGGACGTAATTATACTAATTATTCTCAACCCAAATCAACAAAAAAATTGGTACAATTTTTTTTGTTTTTTTTTTTTTTTTTTCGGAAATCTGTCGATGTCATCTAGCCGTATTTAAACTTGGCGCGTGTGTTACTGGCCTTAAAACCGTGCTGCGCTCTCACACAAACGCAAACACAAAGCATACGCAACGATTATTCATAAATTTCATTCATAAAATTGGATTACTTCTGAAATACTATGACATTACAATGACAAAAAAAGCACTGCATATTAGCTATTTCCCCTCAACTGTAATTCCAATCGATTATTTACGTATTTTATGTCCTCCTCCTGAAGTATGGCACAAATGCAAATCAACACCTTGTATAGAAAGTACTTATTCTTACTGGATCATATAACATTATTATCGTCAGCTCAGCAAGAATTTACCGATGCAAAAGTAACAAAACGGAACCTCCTACGCTTCCAAAAAGGGTGTCCGTTATCCTTAATACACAAATTATTTTATAAACATTCAAAAGTCAGAATTTAATTCAGTAAAATCAACACGAACACTTTCCTTCTTCTCTGTACTGTTTTGCCTAAAACTTTTTACTTACCAACTTTAGTTATTGTTACAACACAATGTTTTTCCCTTTACAACCAACCAGACCGCAGACTTTTAGTCGGCCGATAGTTTGTTTGAGCTCATCAATCAGTACGAAGATGAATGGTAAGTACGCACATTTAAAAGATCAGGTACCTCTTTAGCCCGTATCAAACCTACAGCCAGTTTCTTCATCAAAAGTTAAAGCCAAAGTAAAAGTCAAAGTAATGTCTAAAGTAAAAGTAACGGTTAAATTCAAATTTTCTATGAATTTTGCTGTCACTTTAGCCTTTAAAAAACGAATTTGGCCGTTACTTTAACTTTAGACATTACTTTAACTTTAACTTTTGATGAAGAAACTGGCCGTTAATGAAAACTTGGCAGAAATGAAGATTTTCTTTAAATCGAAAATTGCCAAGGATTGTGTCAACTGTCGGTCGACTGTTTAGTCTCCAGTGTACACTTATTTAATACAGTTTCTTTCACTGTTTGTCTAATAAAAACTTATGTAATTCTATTAACATAATATTTGTTCGGAGTTCGCGACGCATTCTCCAAATGTTTTGGCGTTTATTTTGCATGAAGTTGTTTGGCTTATGTTTCGTGTATATAATTAATAAGTTCTGTGCGGTTTTATTTGTATTTACTTTAAAGGAGTTACAATATGTGTCTTACGGCCAGTTTCTTCATCAAAAGCAAAAGTCAAAGTAATGTCTAAAGTAAAAGTAACGGTCAAATTTGTTTTTTCAAGGCTAAAGTGACAGCAAAACTAATAGAAAAAATGAATTTGACCGTTACTTTTACTTTAGACATTACTTTGACTTTTACTTTGGCTTTTACTTTTGATGAAGAAACTGGCTGTTACTGAGTTGGGAGATTTCAGAAACATGACTTTTATTCGAGATAAGATAAAGTCAGCCTGAAAATCATTTTCAAAGAAATTATTTTCAGGCCTGAAATTTTTTAAAAGACTGCCTAAAAACGTATGTTTTCACAGGGAAAAAGAGATAGTAAAAAAAAAACTCCTCAACTTGGGAAGTTGAAGTATAAAACAAAATTAAGTAGGTATTTATTTAACAATGTTGCCCTTCCTACCTTTAATCATCATCATAAAGTTAACTTACTAATAAAGATTCAATCAGCTAACCTAACGTAACCATTGACTGACTATATTAACTCCTGTCAGCCATAACTTACCTCAAAACCAATGGAAAGCGCAAACACGCTACCCACACATAGACCAGTCATGCATAATCAACATACACACACACACACAGACTCATGTCAAACCATAGAGAACAAAATGACTATCGGAGGTGCCATAACGGAAAATCGCCTAAGAAAGTAGCGCGAGTGACGAGGAACGTCATTGGTTTCAACCTTATGTGGTTCTTTGGAGCCGACCGTTTATTGCAAAAACCAAAAATCGTTGACGGATGTCACAAAGTATCCGAAAGTTTCGTTAATTCGTTTTGGTCATGCCTACCGTACAAATTTGACCTAGAAGAAGACGACCTACGTGCATTATGGCATCTCCACTCATCTTTCCTTACTCCGTGTGTCACCCACACTTACACATCTGTGCTCAGAGTAGCGTGGATGGCCACAATGCACCCACAAACGCCCGGCCTAGTAAAACTCCTGTAGCATTAAAAGGGCCAGTGTTGAACAACGCACTTGCTAATACGGTACAAGTCATGAGAGTTCGTGTATTAAGGAGTTCTATTACGAACTTTTTGATGAGAGCATTCGAATTTTAATTTTGGAAGTTCGGAATTCAAATGGGAGAGTTTTCGATTGTTATTTTTTCTTTGTGCGTCTTTTTAGATTATGTATTTCTGATCTGATATAAAAAATACTAACAGTTCACTCGCCATTTTTAAATGGCTTGAAAATTTTAATTAATAAGACAGTAAGTTCTGTATGCAACAATAACGATGTCAAAATTAGCTCTTGTGAAGCATTGAGATCTTTTTCGAACGTGGGCACACCATTACAATATAAATTAAATGGCTTATTAAAACTGTTTCAATCGTTTGTCATTAAACACAGGCATACATACAGTATGTAGCTAAACTACTAGCAACTAGGCAGCCATTACAGCTTGCATTAATATCAACACTAAAATTATGCTTTAATGAATGCGCTCGTACCAGATACCAACCACCCTGTATATAGGTCACATGCTGACTAAATGAGCACCGACTAATGAACGCGAATCTTAGAGTGGGCTACACAGGGTGTTCTATACTGGGCGCGCATAATTTGATTGAGTTACAACTTCACAGAGTTACAAGTTTGATGAAACTCAATTAATAATTTCGTAGCAACATTGTGTTGGTCTAACTGGTTAAAGTGTAAGACTAGACAACGAGAAAACTTGGTGGAAGTTTCTTAAACAAGGGGAATTACATGCTTGAGTAAACATTTTAAGGATGTTGTGAGTAAAGGTTGGTGCTGACCGATTATAAGATGTAATGTTACATGTAACACGGACAGCATTCAATCAGTAAGTATCGAACAGTTCGTCGCTCGCTGGTTTACGTGTAAATATGACCGCATGAATGTTCGCTGAGTATTTTGTTACAATTCACCTTATAACGTCAATCAGTATTGAGGTACTCAGCTTAAGGTACATAAATCTGATGGCACTTACCTAAATGGCTGACAAACTTTAGCTCGAATTTAGGCAACTGCAGAAATGGCGTGGCGGTTGTATACTAATTTCAAGGTAAATCAATAATAACAATAAATAAATAATTTCTTTATTTCTGAACCAACATCTGTCATCATGAAGCTCTGCCTTCTGAACTATGCAGCGCCTGTATCTCAGAGGTCAATTCCTTCCATATCAATTTACTGCTAACAGAACAATTATCCTGATGTCACAAAAAGTTTACAACTAACGACATCGCCCCACTTTTACATAACAAACTGCCATTTTAAATATCGAATCCCAACCGCCATAAAATTTGAATCAGCACCTCATTACCTGTTCACTATCAAAATATCGGCTCTCTGAAGCACCAATAAGTTTTTATGGGTACTAAAAACCGTTTAATATGCCTTTCGCGTTTGGTTACTAGGAACTACTCATATGACGCTGGATATGTGCCAAAGTTATCTCCAGTGTAGACTACTTAGTATGGTCTATATATCATGGGAGAATCATGTGGGAGAAATATTAAAGGAAATATGGTTCCCATGTGTTTTATTGTTAAAAAAGATAACATAATATTTCTAGTATATCTGTATCAAACCTTTATTTTCAGACTCTCTGTATAATTACTAAAACCATACGACAAATTAGACCATTGATCATTCGGATGTAAAAAAGTAAAATCATTTTTAATAGGACGTTGACTTGGTCTCAGTCTGACTAGATCAATATAATAGTTGCTAGATAATTTTACTAGTACTGCTTACGTGTAATCAATATACAAAATACCTACAACTCGTAATCTAAAACCAAAAACTCAAAGATATCGCTTTTTAAACTAACATCAACAAGCAAAACTCAAACATGTCGTAATAAATTCCGTATGTCGCTTTCAAAGTTTGAATTACTTCTCTATTGAAAATCACCAGAGATCGGAACTTCGCATTTTGTCCGATTCAGCTGGCAACTTAGTCTACACGTGAGCAGTTTTCTTTGGTGTACTTTAGACATACGATAGTATACGCTTGTATGAAGATTTAGTAGTTTGGTTCATAATTTATTATGTTCTTGGTGGATTAATTTTGATATTTGTGTGTATTTCTGTGGTAGGTATAATCATCATGATCTGCTTAGCCTTTCCAGTTGTATTTGGGTTGGCTGCCAATCTAACTGGATGCAGCTGAGTACCAGTGGTTTATAGCCTATCTGATTATCTTAACCTGGGTAACCCGATACCCAAGTTTTATAGCACTCATGCTTAGGTACTCATACATATGTTCAATTTTCAGGAATGCAAGATTCAATAATTTTCTATAAATTCTAGTGTAACATCATCCACAATATAAGACTGAGCTCATATTTTTAAGCCTCTAAAAATTAAGTAACATACAACTTGAAAAGACAAAAACATTTTAATCGTATTCCAATCAATTCATTTAGTCCATCATCACATGGAACTGACAAAAACTCCAAAAAAGCGACTCTCAATAAAGTCTCTCTTCCAACACCGTTCGCGTCGCATAGAAAGCTAATAAAAAAGGTGATACAAAAACACCCGTTATACGAGCTATCGAAAGTAGAACAGCCATCACACTTCGCCAAACTCTTCACACATCAAACTGTCAAGAACCCTTAGAGTACCCACACACTGCAGACTAAATAGTTGGCTGACAGTTGGTCCCATGGTAGGAATAAAAAATATAAACAAAATTGTCAATTCAGTCTTCGGTTGTTTTAATACCGGCTAAATAGATACCTGATCATTGTTATGTTCATACTACCATTCATTTCCATACTGATTTATGAGCCCAAACAAACTGTCGGCCGACTAAAAGTCTGCAGTATGGCGGCACTAACTCAATTAAAAGTTCAAAAGAAAATAAAGTTAAACCGTAACCCGGACTAGTAGCGGCTATAAAACATAAACGTACCCACTACACGACCGTAAATGTACAAAAAAAAACACGTGACTAAGTCAAAAATTCAGCACATCTCTACGACTTGTAATGGCCGGTTCAGATGTTACGACTTTTTGTAGGGTCATTAAAATGAAAGCCCGGAATGAGTATTAAAACTACTATGATGTCTTGTAGCTAGTGCAAAATTGAGTGACGTTTAAGTTGAAATAGATAATTTTTATTTTAGTAGCTACATCTACGAACACAGATGTTAAACAATATTTTTTTAAGAAAAGCAAGCATCACTGCCAGTGAAGCAAAATCTATCACAAACTTCAACGTCCAAACCAAACTCAACATCCATAAACTAGCCACACAGAGGCTCCTACATAATAAAACATCACAAACCCTTCGAACCGCACGTACAGAAAAGCGACAAACAAGTGGCCCTATAACTCAACGCGACACGCTGACAGTTGCTGGCAGCGTCGCTGGCAGTTGCCCCATCTGAACCCGGCCTCATGCGGCCCGTAAAACCGAATGACCGACGTTTCGTGAATTTTTACGATGTATCAGAAACGACGCAGTACTGCGTATATTTAATATTAAACACGCACTGTCATGGCTTGTATGCCGTGTTTTAATATGTTATGTAGGTAAAGACTGGAAAAAGTAGTGGGTTGTTTTGAGACAAAATATTGTGAGCGTTTTTCGTGGTGTCGGTTTTAGCGCTACGTTTATGTGGAAATAGATTTCGGAGCCGAAAAAAACTCAGACTCAAATCATTTATTCAAACTTGACTGCAAAACAGCACTTTTTGAACGTCAAAATTTACAAAAGACAGCCCCCAAAACGACTACCCTACACCACTTCCTATGTGATTTTGCTGAAATGTAAATGATAAAATTCAACCTCTTGACAAGTAGGACAGGTTTTACTCTCTGCCATCTACTTATACTTAAAGTCAAAGATCTGCAAATGACAGCCTTAACGTACGTTCGTTCCGCATCTAAGAAATCCGGCCCTCGGGACTTCATTTGTTTTTGGAAATGATGATCAATTTAAAGCAGAAATAATATAATTTAAACAAGAGTGTGTATTTTACGGCTTTGTTCTCACAGCATGATATAGTATTGTTGTTTCAGCGTTACTTCTTAAAACACTCCAATTTGTGACTTAACAGATTTCACTTAAACTAAACACTAAAACGTACAAACAAACTCATCACAATTAAAAATAAATCAGGATCCCCAAATGCAATTAGTTGCATAGCTTTTTCAAATTAGAATTCAGCATTAACAGAAGAAACAGAGATCCTCTTTGTAAGAATAAAAGGCTAAAGTTGTCTACGGCAATAAAAAAAAAACAGTCCAACTGCGAAAATACAAGAAAAAAAAAATAAAGCCCAGTCTTCACTGGAACGTGCTTTAAAAACAGTATACCAGATTTTTTTTTCTTTTTTTTTACTTTTTTATTTTGCGCCTTTGTACGCCGTTCTTAAAAAGGTTCAGTAGGTCTTGTTGTTATTAAAACACTTTGATGTTACTTAGTTAAAAGTGTTTTTTCGAAAGTCCATAAAATGTATATTTTTTAAGTGGAATTTTAAGCAGTTTTTTTTTTTCAATGTTAACAGAGTTCGTTGTCGTCTACAAAAGTAGTTTTGCTGGAACAATGTTGAAAAATGCACTTAGAGGACTTGCTCCTATTGTTAGTTTTTGTTTTTTAGTTTTTTCCGTTCAAAGTAAACTCTTGTAATTTTAATCAATTCTTTGTTACTGTTTTTATGAACAATAATTTAAGACAATACTCTCACTACATAAATGGTTTTATAAATTTTGTAATAAAAAAATTTAAAAAATATTGGGAGATTTTTTTGCTGACTGTATCTTTGGAGTGATTTATAGAGACTAGAGAGAGATAAAATATTAAAAACAAACTACCCAATTATTATTTTACTGACATACAAATATCCACACATTTTTTGAAAGAAAAAAAAACATTTTTTGTACTACCACTCAACCACAATATCCTTACCAACCCTCACAATAAGAATTAAATCACCCTTTTAAAATCTGTATACACATTACCCCATGAAGAAGCGAGACAACCCTTCGCACGCCCGCCGGGAGGCATAACCCTCCACTGACAAAACAATAGAACGAGGAAGATACACAATGCATGCATTGAGGACATCTCTAACCAAAGTCTTTTATATTGTGATGAACACAAACAGGTTATGTCATACATGTTTATAGACATCATTTGAAAGGAAAATGTAATGTTTTTTTTGTACAACTGATGGTAGGTAAGTTGTTTGTTTGAATATAAATACGCTTTAATGGAGGTAGTGTTGTATTTCCTATAAAAAAAGTGTGGTTTTATTTTTGAGACAAATGATCTGTTGGGCTACTTCCCTATACCGATTACACAACTCTTTTCTATTTTTAATCTACGCAGGTATTTTATTTTTACTAGGCATAAAGATCTTCCACTATTTTTCGAAAGGTCGTCTGAAAAAGATTTCTAAAGGTCTTTAAGTCCTCCTTTGAAAAATGTCTAAAAATACAATGCTAAAAATATAATACAAAAAATTCTCCGTACTACAATGTTCAAGAGACGTAATTTCACACCCAATTTTATTTAGTAATTACTCAAAGAGAAACACAAAAATATAAAAACCTTAAAAATGCGTACAATGATGTCGTTTACCCTATTAATCAGATCCAGTCTTTGAGCCCTGTTGAGGTCCAAAGTCTTTGAAAGACATTACTGCTTTTAATAAACATGTTTATTCTGAAATATTCGGAGTGCTATTGTTGAAAAGTTTATCGTAGGTAATAAAGGATTTCTAGGTGAATGGGCTCGGAGACTTTCTTGTGAAAATACAATGAAATTACTCAAAGTTTTATTTTGTGTAGCATATAAAAAAAGTTTATATACAATTTATTCGTAAAAATATTTATTTATTAAAGGTTTATATTAACAAAGAGAGAATATAACAGATTTATAGTACAATGGGTATAACTTCATAGATCAAGACATGTTTGAAGCTCTTTACTTTGTCAGTTATATAATGTGACAGTCTCATAATGTTCTGACAGTTGGTATATTGTTAATAGTATAACTGCCGATGGAAATCTGTGAAGTCTAGGAAAAATCCGTAATGATGAATTTGATAAGTTTCCAGTAACTCAGGAACATATTAATTCTAAAATTAAAAGGGTTGGACATCGGATAGTAAAAAACTTTCCAAAAATGAGGAGGTCTTTGTTCGCAGAGTAACTTGACCGTCATGACCGAGTAAAACCACGGGATACATCGAGCAAACAATAATTACAGAACGGCTAAGGGGCGCTGTGTGGCTAAAACTTGGCACCAAAGGTAATCTTCGTCAAGTTTAAACTAAGTTTAATGTAAACTGTCGAGGTTTCACGGATTAGCGGTTAACAGTCGCTAAACCTTGTCAGGGCCAATGGCACAGCGTAGACGATGTAGCAGTTGGCTAAGATTTGAATCAATCCATTTTAAGAATCTGTTCTTCTTCTTATCGAGTGAGTTGCAGGTTTCATCATGCCCTAGTGCCAGGGTTTTCCCAAACCCGCCAGACGGCGTCTGACGTGGAATCTGATAATATCATGACATGATTAATATATCAGGACTTGATAGTAATCAGGTATCTTACGATTGTTACCTTTGCAAAAATGATAACAGTCCTGGGCTACGGGGCTATTCGAAAACCCGGCTATCTTTCCCGCTGCATCCACATTTCATAGGTAACTTTTACCCATAAAAAATAAGAATAATATAGTCCGTCCTAACTGTTATTGTTACTCTGTGACGGGTCAGTTCACTAAATCCGAGTATACAACTATAATAATACTAACACGGGTAGTTCCTTACTTAGAATGGCCTCTACCCTAATGATGTAAAGAGAGCTTAGTGTTAGAAATTGGTAGTACCCTAGTAACCTACTTATAGCATTACATAATAGATTCCTAACTTTCTTCAGCAAGATTTTTATTACTGATCTTACAGTTCTTGCAGAACTCAATTTGCAACTAATTTCTGTTGTCATATTTCTGTCTGTAAACCATCCATCCTCCGAGCCTTTTTCCCAACTATGTTGGGGTCGGCTTCCAGTCTAACCGGATGTAGCTGAGTACCAATGCTTTACAAGAAGCGACTGCCCTGCCTGTCCTCCTCAACCCAGTTACCCGGGCGACCCAATACCCCTTGGTTAGACTGGTGTCAGACTTACTGGCTTCTGACTACCCGTAACGACTGCCAAGGATGTTCAATGGCAGCCGGGACCTACAGTTTAACGTGCCATCCGAAACACAGTCATTAGTGTCTAAGATAGACTTAGAAAGTACATACAAACTTTAGAAAAGTTGCATTGGTACCTGCCGGACCTGGAATCGAACCCACGCCCTCATACTCGAGAGGCTAGTTCTTTGCCCACTAGGCCACCACGACTTATATTTCTGTCTGTAAACACGTTCCATAAAACCAGCCTTATCAAGGGGTACCAGTTATGCGCGGGAAACTGGGTTGCAGAGGATAGATGGTTCACTCCATGTAAAACACTCGTACTCAGCTGCATGTTGTTAGACTGAAGCCAACCCCAATACTATTGGGAAAACGCCTAGGCAGACGACAGTGAGGTCACGAAAGTCGTCTTTGGTCCTCGTGGCCCCTCTCTAAAAGGCAGAAGACGGCACAAAAGCTGAGGTTTTTAGTGGGTGCAAGCCCCACATAACCTCACCGTCTCCTCGGGCGGTGTGTGTATGCGTCAGGCAATACCAATCGCTATTTTCAAATAGAATTTTGCGATTCTCGAAAACAAGATTTTTCTGAAAGCAATGCTATCAGTCATTACATCTGATTGAATTTCTTTTTTAACACAAAAAAGGGTCATAGATAAAAACCTATTATCATTAAACGCGTTTATCGCAGTTCCAAAGAAATGTTATTTAAAAGTTTTTAAGTGTCATCGTTTAAAGGGCAGATCGAACAGATAGTACTTTTCAAAGCTATTAAAATAACTTTCTTTTCTTCTCGAATCGACTGTCTTTCTGTTTATGTTCCAATATTGATGATGACATTTTCAGTAATGGCGAAAAAGTCAAATAAAAATTTGTATAAGCATCGATTAATTGTGTTTATCCTTAATACAATTTTATTTCATGTTACGTGTTTTTTTCTTCTATTTTCCGTCACCTGACAAGTTATATTCTTTCTCTACAACATATTCACTTTGACTCAATTCATCCATTGTTTCTTTCGTTGTCCCCTATCTCAATATCCATGAAGGTTCATACTCAAAACTGAACCTCATCAGGTTAAACTAACAATTACAAAATAAATAATGTTTAAACAACCACTTCTTGCATAGAAAACAAATTATGGAAACCATTAAAATAATTGTATTAATTGTCAGCAATTAACATGATGGCACAAAACCTTCGACTGACCTACAATTAATTCGAGGTCAAGTCAAGAAATTAATGTGCTCTAATAAATATTTATGTCAAACCCAAATCAAAGTCAAACATCAAAATATGCTTACCAGCCAGACTGAGTTGGAGTCAAACACTAGAATTTTCAATTACTCACAGGAGATTTATGACGACTCCTATATAAAGCACTTTCAAAAATTTCAATCGTGGTATCAGCTATTAGAAGTCTTTAAAGGTAAATCAAAGAAGAACCAACAGCGTTATTCCCTCAGACAAAGTTTCAACAAATTCTAAACCGAACAGCATAAAAACAAAACACGTTTCCAATCCCGTCGAAATGCATTCTCTGAACCCCCAACAATTCTAACACGCGTACGAAAACATTGAAAAACAAATTGAAATCGCAACAAACTAGGGCAGAATCAAATACACTGGAACTCTCCAAAGTGCAACCGTTTTAATTTCGACAAAATACTCGAAAACAATACCAAAATGTAAACCAGTGTTTGTCAAAGATCAGTAAGAATCATTTTGTTGAACAACTTTTGCTTTTCACTAGAAAATTTCTTCACGGAGTTGGGAACAAATATCTTCAGCGGACCCGATTCATTATACGTCTTTCAGACTCGGAAAAGTAATTCAAACTTGCCTCCATCGAACATTCGTAGAGACCAAGTTTCCCCTTATTCTCCCCGAACAGTTTCAAGGTACATCAAGCCGCGATTAACTTGTCCTAGGTTTAAAACTAATCTAGTCTCGATTCGATTCTCAGATATTGTTTTATTAGACCTTTGAACCCAGTCGTCAAATGCAAATGTTTAAGTTTTTTCACTCCAAATTTCTTTGGGATCGATTGAAGGAATCCAAAAGTTTGTACCGGTGAGACGGGTTCTTAGAATAACTCAGGAGTTTGGGAGTTCTTTGAGGAACTTTTATTTGGTAACTTTAATAGATTTGATAACCTGACAAGTACATTCGCGTTCACGGTAATATGCATGTCACTCATGCCTGTGTACTTTAGAAAATATTTCCGTACTCATGCT
Source organism: Helicoverpa assulta (assembly GCA_963856015.1). NCBI lineage: Eukaryota > Metazoa > Arthropoda > Insecta > Lepidoptera > Noctuidae > Helicoverpa > Helicoverpa assulta. The sequence continues at coordinate 10,309,903 of CAWLCW010000032.1, forward strand.
GACTAACATACGCACATATAAAATTACGAAATTGACTGTAATTTTACAATGACACGGCACTATTTGAATAAGAATTTTCGGACCTTAGTATTTGATTATTATATACAGAAAAAATATCATAAAATGTTTGAAAAATCTTACTCAAAAACCTACCCAAATTACAAGGGTGACAATGCCTTTTTGTATAAACAAAAAAAAAACCGACCAAGTGCGAGTCGGACTCGCGCACGAAGGGTTCCGTACCATTATTTATAAAACGGACAAAAAAATCACGTTTGTTGTATGGGAGCCCTCCAAAATATTTATTCAATTCTAGTTTTCAGTATTTGTTGTTATAGCGGCAACAAAAATACATCATCTGTGAAAATTTGAGCTCTCTAACTATCACGGTTCATGAGGTACAGCCTGGTGATAGACGGACGGACGGACGGACGGAGGAGCGAAAACAATAGGGTCCCGTTTCACATGTGTCCATACATATAAGCTATACATCCTATCCAGTATGTATCATGTATTCCACAAAGTTGTCTCTTTAAACATGCATAAACTGTCCCAACCGCAGCGTTTGCCAAAAGATTTATCGGGAACATAGGTACGTACGTAAAAGTATTAACATTCGAGCCATGTCAACGAAGGCTTATGCGAGAACTTCGCTCTAAATAGCACCTGTCACATTTCAGTTTGTTTGAAAATTGTCAAAAGTTTCCAACACTTGTATTCTTGCAAGTTTCCCTGTATGCTCTCCGATGCGATGCGGATTTCAGCAGTCTCCGCGTGGTTCCAAGAATTTTAAAGTTTACTTTACAAAAGTAAATGTACGAAATTATATGATGAATTGCGTTTTTGTTTGGGTGGTACATGTCTTTGGAGTTACCAAATTATTATTTTTTTAAATCATTGAAGGACAGCTTTTGTTTAATATTTTATCTTAAAAAAAAAATCATAATATACATAGTAATAAATTGTCTACCGTAGAAGTGCCTGACGAAAGTAATAGGCAGTAACTTCTTCATTAGTTTATATGAATACGATAAACTGATAAACCCACCTAAATAATTTTCATAAACGTCATAAGTTACCAACTACCACAAAACAATTCCCAAACTCCATTCCACCCAATATATCTATATGGACCAGATTTCATGTAAACACATTCTGTTCCAAGCTCTAATTTGGCAAAGACGATAAATTCTTAGCAGCCATTTGTCAAAGCAAGCCACTGGTCAAAACGCTGCCTCACCATAAGTTGTAAGTCAAAATAATGGCGGCCACGTCAAAGCCGGTTGGCTAGAAAAGCCACATTACTCAATTTTAACTGTTAATGTAGATTCCACCTTTTACTGGTCCACTTAAGTGGATTGCAAGATTCAACTGCATAGAATTTATGTGACCACGTAAATTTTCGAGCGTCGTAAATTTTTTGAACATTCATTGGATACACAATAGGTTGGTAAAGTTTTATTACGAAATTATACGTGTGTAAGATGTAAGCAGCATTATGTTAGTGCTCTTGTTGCAATTGGGCTAGAAAACTAGAATTTACGATAAACATAAATAGCAGAACGGTTAGTAGATAAACGTACATACCTAGTAGATAATTATGTTATATATATACTCACTTCAGACAACAATACAAAACATATGAATGAATAAATGAATTGCGAATGTAGCCTAACCCCCCATTACAAAAAGCGAAATAAAACGTTTCAAGATCAAACAAGAAATATGATGTCATCCCGACTGCACGCTCACGTTGGAACAGAAAACATTTTAAAGTCTAACAAGGTAGATAATAAAATTGCAGAAAACAACTCTAAAACAACAACAATAAAGTATAAAATTTAATTTTCTCCACGCTCCACGTTTGTAAAAATTGTGATCCCGGCCCCGCCTTGCGAACCAAATGAATATTTGATATGCCGTTCCCCCTACTTTACGGGTTAGCTGGGAACAGATAACTATTATTTTTAAATAATAAAAACAACAGATGGTGTAACGTTTAAGCTGTATTTTAGAAGTATTTACAGGGTTATTTTTCTTGCAAGACAGATTTAGTGTGTGTGAAAATTGAATGCGTTGAATGAGTGTGGAGATTTTTCAGGTAGCGCTTGTAATTTCTAACTTTAAGGTGAATGGAAGATTAGTTTATTTTATTTTAGAGGCGTGGTCCTATATTACTGGTATATTAGTCGGATATTAGTCCTATTGTGGTGGATTTATATGAATTAAATAGCCAACAACAAATCTATAAATATAAATATAATATCTGTATATATATTTTAAATAAATGATTAGTTTTATGCTGACTAATGTACAAACAACCTCAACGATCTAAATTAAGCTGAACGACTCACCACATCCCTTGCGGATACCAAAAGCTTCCCGAAAAGCGATTCCTCAATGAATTAGAAACCAAAGCGATGCAAAGACAGAATTCCTTATGTTCCCGATCCAATGCAGATGACTAAAATGTTCAAATGGACGTCTAATTGGTCTACCAGCTTCGTTTGAGAAAGATACCTACCTCGACTTGAATATTTTAGTAACCAACTATTTTAAGGTCGTAAGAACCAACTTGATCGTGAATACAGATTTATCTCATAAAAATGCAACACCCAACGGGGTTAAAGCGGTCAAGTGGCAATATCGGATTTAATCGCCACTACTTTAAAACTCGAGGGAACTGAAAACAATATATTAAACATTCACCTCCCAACACTAAAGAAATCCAATTAACTCGGCAAATTCAATTCACAATATAATTGTAGAAAGCACTCCACATATTTTTATTTCGCTCCGAAAAGTTCATTTTCTTATTCCCTGGAGGGATCCGAAAAATTCAAAGAAACATAAACAATTTGGAATATCCAAGTGCTTCTATAGCAAAAAACTCGTAAAGTTACCGACCCATAAAACACGGTGCAGCTTCTGTAGAAATATTCTAGAATTGTTAGAGAAAAGAGGGTCTTGATTTTTGGCATCCATTTTGAGATGTAGGAACATTAGGGCTCTCGTTACGGTTTTTTTGGTAGTTCGATGAAATACTAAGTGGACAGCATTGTGCCTTAGTCAATGTGTGGTCGTCTCGTTTTTACAAGCTCTGGGCTAGTCGTAAAAGGAGTTTACTTTATACGAGTAGCCATTTGGTGGCTAAACTGACCATTATCTTGAAAATAACAGACTGAAGATTCAAAGCAAATTGAATAGTTCAAGATAATAGTTAAAGTCTGGTCAATGTTTGTTCAAAGCCCTGCCAGTGAAGCATTGTTAAGGTAAAGCACACTATTAAACATGTCTTTGTGTGTAGAAAACAATTTGTATTAGTTTTGCGCTAAAAGGGCCAGACGGCTTTTAAAAACGCTTTATTAAATAATCCAATACCTTTCTAACCTAGTAAATATAACTAGGTATATGAAGAACACCTTTTCAGAGACTAGAAAACAATACATTCAGAATTTTAACATCATACAAACGAAACAAAGTTGCATACATTTCTTCATCCATTACCATAATATCTTTAAAAAATCGTCCCCAAAACACATAATACGATCACAAACAAACACGTATACGTACTAAAAAGGCTACAGTTCCTATTGAATTCACATCCACAAAGGCGCAGAGATGCTTATATGAATCATTCAGCAGTTTGCTTGCAACTGCAGTCTACAGTCTACCATCTTAGTATAAATCCCAGCCCATAAACCTCCAAGCATTATTCGTAAAGCGTACAGCTTATTTCATAACATTTAAGCTCGCAGTACCGTATTAACAATTCTCTTCGGGTGAAGGAGCAATATTTACAGCGAAAGCTGGTTAGAGATTAAGTGCGTATATAATAGCCTGACTCTTCCTTCACAACCTACGAAAAAACATGATACATACAGTACCAATTTAATTCTACCACCCACCAAATCTTACACACTCAAAAGTGAACCTTATGGAGTTCGCAAAAGGGGTGTTGCGAAATTTTGGGAGATGTAAATTATAATGTTGTGTGGTATAAAGGAAAGATTTTGAGGACGCTCCTTTTGGAAGAGCGATCAATATAACGCAGAGTGCTTGTCAAATGATAAGGGTGTTCATAGATGTTTTAAATACTTAACATGCTTATATAAGCCGTAAGCATTTCGCGAGATTGTAATGGGGTTCAAGAAGAGCGATTTTTTAAGAAACGTTGTCATAATATTGAGGTTTATCGGGAAGGGTTGCCTTATCTTTTGTATCGGGTCATCATTATGTTGTGAATACACAATATAAGTACCTTCCGACAGATTGTTTCATGTATTCTACTGTTTTATTATGATTTGTATACAAGCCGTAATAATAACAATTAAAATTGTGTGATGAATTTTCATATTGCATTAGGTAGATAGATAGAAACAGTGTCTAGTAATTTGACTCTAATAAGAAGAAAATGACAATCATCAATTCACAAAGAAAATCTGGAACTACACTATAAATCCGCGATCACACTTGACCCTTTTTTGCCCATCACCCGGCTGGTTACAAAAATATATCCCCTGGCATCTTGCCCAGATTTCTGGGCAAATTCTAGTAACTTGAATTGGCATTTCGTTCAAATAACAACGAGCCTTTTGGTAACATTGAATTGGAGTCCAACTCAAATATTTAATTCTGTTTTGTTATCTTATTTTTAATTGATTTACGTTAGTCTTGGAAAAACACTTAGAGCTGCTTATTTCGTGAGTAAATAAGAACTGGATGTGGAGAATATTTTTGTAAAATTCAGAGTCTGTTTTGAGCTGGATTTGAAGCATTCATCCCGATGCAATGAGAGTGTAGATTTTATGACCTTATAAAAAATAAAGTTTATAAGATATAAACCCTGTAAAAAAAATATTCCAAACTGAATATTTTACAATACAGAAAAAGGAAGGATATCGTAGTGAGGGCTATACTTAATGTGCCTTAATATCCCTTAGGCTGTGGAATCGAATCTGTTCTATATTTGATCCATAAATATGACGATATTAGATTCTGCAGATACTTTCGTTTGAAATTGCAATAATTTTCCTAGATATTGATATCGGCTGTACGCTTTCTGGAATATTTTTTTCGTTTAAAGGAAAGTTTTTCTTTGAGATATTCTTGTGTGTGTTTGTGTTTTTTTTTTTAAATGATTAAAAGTTTGTATACGCAATTATTTCATTCTGAATGAGAATTGACTGATCTAACTGATAACATTTTTTTTTTCATTTTACTCTATTTATCACTCTATGTTAGATTAGATTAAAAACACATAAGAATATACATAAGCTCACAGAAAGCTTCCTTGTCTTCAAAAGAATACAAGTATCAAACTGAATCCAACAAATTCCTGAAAACACCCAACATAAGTACCTACGCAGGTAAAATTACCCACTTCAAATTCCCAGTAATTACATTCATAAATTAAAGTACCGCCACCATACTTAAAAACAAAAGAAAAACATCTTAAAGAACGTCCATCACGGTCATTAATCTAAATTATATAACCATTATGTTAAACGAATTAGGTTTCTGTCGTGTCGAAATGATAAAAAAGATACCTTAGAGTTATGATACATCGGGTACTTAATTTCGAATGCTCCGACGCACGTAAAGAGCGAATTTAATCAAGCCAGCTTTGGGTGGGGTTGCAGTTATAGCGAGAAGCAATTTTCTAACGTGGAAAGTGTGTATGAAAATTAGCCTTCACTGCCGGTTTTATACTCCTGTTCCGTGGAAACAGAAGTATAGATAATATATAGAAGTCATCATCATCCTCCGAGCCTTTTTCCCAATCCTGTTGGGGTCGGCTTCCAGTCTAACCGGATTCAGCTGAGTACCAGTGCTTTACAAGAAGCGACTATAGAATTAAATAAGATAAGATAAGATAATATATAGAAGTATCAGAAGAAAGTAGTTGTTTTTCTTGATACATGGGCTATCTAACACTAAAATTGATTTTGGAATCGAAATAGTACCTACTTCTTGATATTAGCGAGCTCGAGAAACTCTTCAGCTTTACAATGTTAGCTAGTAACCATATAGTTAGTTTACTTCGGATGGCTGTAACACATTATTGGATGCATAGGTCAGGAAAGAGTAGCAAGCGCAGCGTAGGACGTCCACCAACAAGGTGGACAGACGACCTTATAAAGGTCGCCGGAAGACGCTGGATGCAGGTCGCCTCCAACAGGTATCTGTGGAGATCTAAGGGGGAGGCCTATGTTCAGCAGTGGACGTTCTATGGCTGAGATGATGATGATGAGGTCAGGAAATCTTACGTATATCAGTTGCTTATTCAGACAGCTCTATGTAGGTATGTTCAAATGTTTCTAAAAACCGCAAAAATAATTGACGTATGTCTTCAGTGGAGCCCCACCAACCCGTTAGTACGGTGTCTGATAGCCGAATCCCAAATTGGGCCCATCCCGACGCACCGTTTTATTGTTTTCCCGCTCATTCCGCGCCATGTTTGTCACATTCGTTTTTTGAAATTTTAATAACGTACAACTACAAGGCTTTTGAATTAAGAACTCTTTTTGTTGGAGTATTTTGGGCCAGTAAAGGGGGGATAAAGACTCATTTACTTTGACCTAGCTTGTAAAAGGTGGCTAAGCAATAAATCTAAAAATATTACTACAGTTTAGACGCTTTTGTGTCCTGTATCCTAATGTTTCACTGTTTACTTAGTTATTAAAATTGTTCATAAGCAAAATTGTAGCATCATTTCTACAGTTCATAGAAAAGATAAACGAGTATATATCCACATTTAAATGCACTTTGGAATGCAATTACGATGTGAGTATAAGTAGCAAGATATCACTACAAAACAATAAAAACTAAGATGACGTCACCACAAAATCCAATCAACGTCCATCTGTCAAAAAATAAAACTGTCAGTCACATCACGATTACACCGTCGATCACTATTAAAGACCCACTTATAAGACACATCAAACTACAGTATAATGCATCACTCGGCAGAAAAACTTGCTCAGACTCCCACAAAGTTTTCTGATCTATTTTGTTCAATGCCCCAAGTCACTTTGACAGATAGTAAGCGAAGTTTCCCTCGTAAATTTCGAGTTTCTACTACAAAAGTGTCACTTAGTTTGTATGAAAAGAATAAGTTTTATTCGTGTCATGAGGGAGTCGTTGTGAGTGTATTAATATGTTATTTTGATAGATGTGCGTATTGAATGAATTGGTCGATAGTATTAATAGTAAATGTTTCAGTACTATGTAAAGGTCTGTAACTCGAATTTGCTATCAAAAAATATATAGATAAGTGGATTTAGAGCCTTGAAACTGTTATTCTTCCGAATTTACAAATTATTACAATATTAAAAAGTAATAAATGGAACGCCATTTCTTCTTAAATCAATTGTTAATTCATATAAAATAAGATCACTGAAAACATAAACTTTATTTTTCTTAAAACAACTGTAAAATGAATTTTACGTGCAATTTCCAAATTGGATAAATCAGTATTTATCAGATGGCTGTGATACAAACCATTTGCTTAAGTAAACATGCAGAATTACAATATACCATTTCAGAAGCAATAGGTTTCGTACATGGTGAACACGAACAAGGAAATACCCACAGTGGAAATCAAAACCGATACACAAACACAGCACAGAATAAAAATCACAGGACCCTTCATTGAAGAGGCTTCGCAAGGGTTCCTTCTAATTAATTAAGTCGATCCTATTACCTCTCTAATTGGGTACTCCACGAATCTTAGGTTATGTATCGTTATGTCATATCATGTTTTCTGGTTAACCCATGGAGTATGGAACATTTTGAAAACAACTTAGCTTCTTATGCTACAAAAAAAAATAATTCCCTCGCAAACAAGCCTTGTTGAAAAGGAACTGGGCAGTGTTGTACGAAATTCAACTTAAATTGCAGACTGTTAAAGTACATTATTGTATGTACCTCCAAAAACAAAGCAGCTGACCCAAACACCAAACAAAAATAAATACCAAAACCCATTACACAAATCATATGAAAAGACAATCAGGGAGCGTTTAATTTTCTGCCAGCCAGTGTAATATTGAAGATATGAGAATCGGCACGGAGGAAGGAAAGATAGCGGAGATGCCATAAGGAAGCTAGGTTAGGTGCCTTCTTGTAGGTCAAGCTGCGTACGGTGGGCGTGATCGGTTACTAGATCTAACGAGTCGTTCGGCTTCCTTGTCAAATCTAAAAAATTCGTCTTCTTGATTGATTTGTGATTTTATTTCGAAAATAAAGGGCTGGTTCTATAGAAGGTTTGTAAAGGCGTAGCTAGTAACATTCCTCGTTCCCCGAACACCCGCATTTTGGTGCGTTACTTTCTTAGGAGATTTTGCAATATGACATCTCCGCTAGTCATTTTGTTCTCTATGAGAAAAGGTGTATGAGAAGAAAGTGGGGCCACATGAATAATGATTGTGTTTTTGTCTCCGCAATTCACGGAAGGGCCCGGCTATAATCGTATATCGTATGTTCTAACATCTCCTGAGTTATTTGTACCACAGGAAAACATTTTGTGAGGACCAATGCGCATTAGGCTTTTTACTAACGGACTGGAGAAGAAAATATTTGACTTTTTTCCCCGTTTGACTTGAACTTTATATTGGACCTTCAAATCATCATCATCAGGCATTGTTGCCGTTGGTCATATGCCTCTATTAATTTTCAGAGGGTGTGAAGCCCACTTTAGGTGCATTGGTATTTACAAGTACCCTTCAGTAGTACTAGTATTTTTTAGTCATATTAGTATTAAGTTTTCTCACTTTCATCAGTATCAAAGCTGTCTAGGTCACTCTTAGAAATAACATATAGTGTATGATTTCAATTCACACTTGTACATAGATTTAAACGTAAATAACAATTATCGTGATAGCATTTTTTTTCTATATTTCAGTAATGCCTTTTACCAAAATTAATTATGCTTTTCACAAAATCTCTTTTGAATTAAAAAAAACTAGTTTTCTCTCATCAAAAAAATATAGTCGAGTTATTTGAATCAAAACAATTTTGATGCGATTATCGTTCCCAATGCAGTTATTTGCAAAACCAATGAATTTACCTTTCCGCGTTCATCAATCTACTAAAATGGCGAACGCTTTGGTAGTTTTTTGTTTATATTTTGCGTTATTGAAAACATAAATACTAAACAAAAATTCATTTGTCCCATTCAAATCATTAGAAGGATTTAAATAAAGCTGTTGAAATAGAATTGAAAAAATGTACTGACAGAACACGTACATATGAATGTATAGTACATACTTAAGTGTATTGAAAAAAAAAAAACATTGAAAATAATAATTGAATACAACAAAAAGCAGAAACTTAAAGTACAAATAAAAAAAAAAAAAACTTCAGAGCTCTTGGGGGCGAAACTAAGCAATCACGGACAAATGTGTAACTTAGGACGAACTTTACAAAGATGGTGCATTTCTTCCAAGTTTTCAAGTAGAATGCTACGGAATGCCGTGCACTTATAATTGTATTCATGAAAAATCTTGCCATTCTAGGTGTTTAACGACCGTGACTTTAGTTGGAAAGTAATTGCTCTGTTATGGTAGGTTTTTAGAATGTATTCATTGAACTTTATATACAACATGTAACTTAATTAACGCACATCCTGAAATTAGTTTGTTCAGAATCGTTTACTGAATCGATTTACATCATTTTTGATATAGGTAATTTTTTATCCCAAAAATAATTAAAACTACGGAAATTATTGTCATATTAACCTTGTACAGTCAAAACGAATTCAAATAGACCGTAACTCAAAGTAATAAGACTTCGTGTATTGTCGGCTTTTTCCGTAGTTTCGTTATGTTGTGTCGAGTCGAGCGGCGCGCGGCGCGATATTTGCGTGCGTAGTAGTATGACCAAAAAGTGTCCAAGAATTGGTACAACTAATTTAATAAATAACAATGTATATACATGTTAAATTAAAAATTCAGTGTATGTATTATGATTATAACATAATATGCTAATTAGGGTGTTTGAGGATCTGCGTTAAGTACGTTACATGTTGTACCTCTATATATTGAATTGGGACAGATACTATACCTTCAAGATACCTACAGTTGTTGTTGTTACTGTTACAGCCTTTTTGTCGTCCCACTGCTGGGCACAGGCCTCCTCTCACACGGAGAGGGATTGAGCATTAATCACCACGCTTGCTCAATGCAGGTTGGTGATTTCAGACTATATAGTCCAGGTTTCCTCAAGATGTTTTCCTTCACCTTTTTTTTATCAGCCATTGGTGTCTAAGATTACTTAGAAAGTACATTCAAACTTAGAAAAGTTGCATTGGTACTTGCCTGACCTGGAATCGAACCCACACCCTCATACTCGAGAGGTTGGTTCTTTACCCACTAGGCCACCACGACTTCACATTTTAAAATGGGCTGATTTTTGCGTAACTTTTGTCATAGTAACAATGACGTCTGATGTGTGACACGAATATTCATTACATAACCTATCAAAAACTTGACGAAATCAAAACTACTTTCACCCTAACACCCAAGTTTTCGACTACCTACTAAAAGTAAAAAACAAAAACCCCAGTACCAATTTAACACCTAAAATTATTTAATAACACTCTTCATTACAACGTTTAGTTAGAATTAAAGGGCGATTACTCACTCCGCCACCCTTGCTCAACAAGGCCACCGCAAGTTTCGCGTTAATTTTAGCCCCATCCTTCCCCATCGATCGTGGCCAGTCGCCTTAATCCCGGCTAAGTCTTATGTCGCAACGATGTGTAGCCTCGTGTGTGATAGGCCTTAGTCCGGCCTATAAATATTTTATCGTGACGAAATTCTGTAAGTAATTGAAGTTTGTATAGTGTGTTTTTTGGGGAAGATTTATTTTTTATTGAAAGGTGAATTGTGGATATAAATAATGTTGAGAATGTAAATTGGTGTTTTGTTTGTATTATTTGGTTTTAATTGTTATAGTGCCACGTGTAACACCCTCACGTGACCAAACTTGGGGTTATTTTTACTTGATACAGAGAGTTATGATGATGATGATGTTCATATCCAACTATCGGCCACGGCGGCTGTTCTCATATAAGATTAGTCAACTGCGCAGTAGACATTATTATAGTCATATCATCACTTCATAGTGAGAGAACCTACATAACAGGTGACATATTAATTACAGACTTTCTAATTAATCAATGCAACAGAAATGTGGGTTCAAAAGTGGTTTCCATGTAACAATCCTTTTGTTTGCAATAAATTCAGATAGAAAAATAATCCTTCCGTCTTAACAATACCATCTCAGAATAGTGTGCAATCATATTTATTTTTCCGCTTTTCCTCCCCAATTATTTTTCGATTCCATCATTATAAAGAAATAGGAGATCAGAAAAATAAGCAGCTTCATACTTTGTGTGCCTTTGACAGTCCGAATAACAGTGAGCTTAGAACTGACCCCAATATTATATAACTGTTTTCTTATTACGAATGTGGAGTCAGAATTCCCACTCGACGGTCAAGTGGTCTCATTAGCCAAGTCATAAAATTAGCCAAGACTTAGGCTCAATTGTGTGGGAGGGATTACTGGAAATATCTTTTCGTATAGATGAGGTTTTGTTGGATTTCTTTTACTTATTTATTTATGAAGGGTTAGAAAATATAACTTCTATTTCGTGGGAACATTTTTTTTTTGTGAGATGTCGACTAATGGAAGAGTATGGGAGGAGAAAACATGCTGCGCTAAACCCAAATAAAATTGGGATAAGGGCAGGAGGATGATGATACATTTTTTTTTGTCTGGTCATAATTGTCAGAAAATGTATTTTTACATTTGGTACCGTTTACCTAAAACACAATTATGAAGAACACTTAAAAATACTTAAAAACAATAAACACTTCACTACATTAATTGAACATTTTAACTCAACTTTACTACAGTTCACGAACCAAAGTAAATCCCAACCATACTTTTTCCTAGTGAACCTTTTGCGAAAATCTATGTCGTCATAATTCCTAATACTACCTGGAAGACCCTCTTTCCATTGACAGGTATGGCCAATAAGAGAATTTTGAGCTTTATCAACGTAATAAATAGGTAGGCTTTGTCTACGCTGAAGTGTTGACATTTTTCAATTTTGTTGTAATATTGTGGTTTATTTTGGGATTTTTCTTTTGTTGAGAAGGTTGGTGTGAAGAGTATTTAGTGCTTATGATGGGATTTTAAGGATTGAAGTTAATTTAGTTGGGATTCAAAAATTTTGAATTGAATTTTGTAGCGTGTAAAAAATGACATACATTTTCTTTCCATAAACTTCAAACTTTGCATTTTCTACTTCTCTTCAATAGTTCTCTATTGAAGAAATGCAAAGTTTGAAGTTTATGGAAAGAAAATGTATGTCATTTTTTACACGCTACAAAATTCAATTCAAAATTTTTTAATATTTTAATAAACTTCAAACTTTGCATTTTATACTTCTCTTCAATAGAGAACTATTGAAGAGAAGTAGAAAATGCAAAGTTTGAAGTTTATGGAAAGAAAATGTATGTCATTTTTTACACGCTATGAAACCTAAAAAAACCTATGAAGAACAGTATCTTAAGAATTTACAAAAGCAAACCTACGTATTGTTTATTTTTACATTATTATCGACGTGGAGCAATTTCCTGGATTTATTTACGTAATTCCTAAATTATATAGAAGCCTTGAAGGTGTACATGTGATGTCGAAAATGATTTCAGTACCCACACCTATTCAATCGATTAGCGGGTTCTATTCTTAGATGGAACCAAAATAAGGACAAATATATCGTATAAAGTGAGTGGTCACGTATGAAAGAAACGTAGTAAAAAAATTACTAGCTATTTATACATATGTAGACAATAGATAAAAATTCTAAAATATCCATATATGATCATTTTTATAGTCTGAAATAAGAAATTTTGAAAATATTTATGATGATATAAAAAAACTCCCTTATCAACCTCTTGATCAAATTACACAATATTTTCAAACATTACATTCACCATAATAATTCAAGTTATGACAAAAGCAACTCCCGAATTCCTACATAATCTTGGGAGGCCAGAAGGTCACAGTTGACCAATCCCCTCCGGTCTTGTGTATTGAGTGCTTCCGCAAACCATTCTTATAAAAAAGGTACTGAAACCCGCCATATATCCCTTTCTACTGAGATTTGTTATGTTTATTTGTTTACGTATCATTTGAGCTATTTTTTGCTACATTAGGTTTCAGAACTGTAGGTGTTACATAAACAGACACATATTTTTACAAACAAACAATGGGAAACGTCATATTGTTAATATTTTATCTACTGAAGGCAACTACTAAACAAACTGTGAAAGGAACAAGTGGAAAAACAATGAGACCGTCCTGATACAACAATCCTAAATCATCGTACTCATTAAAGTAGTGCTTTTATCCACCAAAACCTAATTTGGCATATAATATTCTGTAACCATATATAATTTTGCTATAGACAAAAAATAATATTTATACTTACGCGAATCATGAAGTGTCATTTAATGATTTGAAAGGTCTTCATCTCATATCCAAACAAACCAAAAACAACGTCAAAAAACTTCAAATCTGACCCCACTATGCGTGTCGTTTACGACTTCTTACTGCATTTTGCAATTCTTGGACAGAGGCCGACACTCCGGCTCGTAGGTATTCCATAAAGGACAATACGTCGTAAAAGATGCCAATGCTATGAAGTGGCATCTATCATAAAATGTAATTAAAAAAAACGTAGGGTCTTCATCTCGTATTGTTTAGTATCCAAAGATACCATGACAAACAAAAAAACTTCAAAAATGACCTCACCATGCGTGTCCTTTACGACTTCTTACTGCATTTTGCAATTCTTGGACAGAGGCCGACACTCCGGCTCGTAGGTATTCCATAAAGGACAATACGTCGTAAAAGGGGCCATGCTATGAAGTGTTATGGGCAGTCGTTCGGACACTGAATGGGTGTACACACCTTGCATACCCATCTTTTCTCTATTTACTGAGTATATTTACTGATAGGAGTATATAAGGATGGAGGTATATTTTTTGTTTGAGCGTGGTTATCTCTGGAATGACTCTAATTGTTTTTTATTAATATGTTGTGTGAATGTCTACCTTATTATATATAAAGACTCTTAAAAAATAAGGATGAAGGGTTATGTTATGAGTCCAATTGGTTGATTGTATATAAGCTGGTTTAAACTAAAATGTGGGTCGTTACTCTACCGAGTTAGTATAGATTCGGTAGAGTAAATAAAATGTGTGCAAAAATAATAATTGTTGTTGTAGTACATACAGTTCATGATTAGTCGCTGTCTTTCTTCAACGTCGCTTGTTATCAGGTGCGAAAGAGGTCAAAAGCAATTAAAAAACCCTGAGAAACAATGGGTAAATAAGACTTTGTGTTGTACATAGAATAACTGCCTATCTGATCCCCTCAACCCAGTTACTATTACCAGCAACATACGCCTTAGAAATTCTACTTATCATAGACTTTCTTTTCACCACTCAAAACGACTGTCAAAGATTTACTAAAGATAGTCTGAGCTCACCAGCTTATCGTACTTCCCGAGGCACGGAAGTAATTTTTACTGGTCCCATATGAATAAAACTTTAGTCCCTATTGTGCGAGTATGTTTGGCATACGTCCCAGTAATACAATATGGTTTACCAAGTTCATTGTAAGGAATATGTTTCTGGATGTTATTATTTTTTTTTTTTTGTGTGCTCCTGGTATTTGAATAGGGTTTTTGTTAATGTTTTTAATAGTAGTTTTTGCTGTGATGTTGTCCAGGATTTGAATGCTTTAAATGATGTAGCTTTAGGAGCCCTAGAGTATAGTGAATGATTTTTCAAAATCAGATTTATAACTCTGATTGAATACTTAGGTACTACATTATGGCGAGAATCTGTCAAAATTCAAATGTAATCATGAAATGGGTTCATGCGCAAATGTTGCAGTTTTGCAGTCTCTTTAGGATTCACAAGTAATTTTTTACTATTTTTTGGAGCGAGATCAGAAGAAACATTTATGAGTGTCACAGTGTACCATCTTGTAATCTTTGGTCTCAGCAGTTCGTATTTTCCCGGTAAAACCAAGCTCCTATACCAGTCATCATATGTCACAAACTTTCCCGGCAAATGTTCCCATTCCAGGTAAAATGATAATGAATATCTCTGAAGCTATACTTGGGTTCAATCTATCACGGTTGATACACGACAATATTCGAGGCGGTCCATTTTCAGTGGAAGTGTCAAGTCTAACAGATAGCAGTCTTCAGCTGAAAACTTTGCTCATAAACATGTCGACTGCCTTTATAAAGTGCGCGACCAAGTTCAGGCGGTGTGTCACACCGAAGCGTAACCGTAATGAGGTTGTTTGGTGGGAAATAGGAGTGGTATAATCTTGTTTTTTTTTTCTGTTGAGTGTTGTAATTAGCTGTATTTAAAAATGATCTTTGTATTTTTATATGTGGCGGACAGTGAATGCGAGCTTTTCAGAAACATTCAATTGTGGAATAATTGAGGATCTAGTTGAAATTCGGAAAATTCATACTATTTAAACTGTTGTTTTCATTATTTATTTTATTTAGCTCTTTAACAATTGATATTGGTATGAATGGTATGATTGCAGTTCAACAATTGTTTTGCGAAAGAGCCAAAAGAAAAATGTCAGTTTGTTTCATACTTTAACTGCGATATAATGAAGCATGCTATTTTCTGACATATTTAAATTTTTTGTTAAAAACGAAATAGTAGTAAAAAGTCAAAATAGTGTTAACTATGAGTTCATTTACCCTTTTATTTTATTTCACACTTCGTGTTACACTCTACAAGGCACTACCAACACAGTTCGGTGTAACAGTCAGCCACGGCGGGTACTCTACAAAAGCCTTCTCCAGAGTTCAGCCGACACGTTGTACTAGAAAAGTTTTTGAGTAAATACGCATAAGTTTCTTATAGAGCGCTTTTTACGATACAGTCGCATTTTGTTGTCAATGCCTTTTTACTTGCAAATTAATTTGTTGTCTTCAAAGGAGTAGCGAACAAAGACTTTGGATTATTCGAACGAGGGTACGAGTTTGATGTTCAAAAATACTGGGATATTAAAACGTGTCAGATGGTGATGAAATGTTTTTGGACTTCTGATTTTGCAGTTTACTGCTTAGCAAAAGTTCTCATGTAAATATGGTTTTGCTTTAAGCAACATAATTCGTTTAACTATGAAACAAAGGAATTATGTCATTATAATATTTTTGTCATCTATTTATTTTATAATATACTAGCCGTTTTCCCGCGGTTTCACCCGCGTCCCGTGGGAGCTACTGCCCGCACCGGGATAAAATATAGCCTATGTTACTCGCAGATAATATACCTTTCTAAAGGTGATAGAATATTTAAAATCTGTCCAGTAGTTTTTGAGTTTATCCATTACAACCAAACAAACAAAGTTTTCCTCTTTATAATATTAGTATAGACAAGCTGTTTTACCCGTGTTTTGGTTGAACTAGGCACTTCCCGTAACGGGATAAAATGGCCATACTATCTCAAGAAATGAGCTGCATTGAGAGATTATTAAAATTAGATAAATAGTTCCTATGATAGACTCAATCAAGCAAAGAAAGAGACAACCAAACAAACAAATCTTCAGCTTTTTAATATCTGAATCTATTTTCCACAAAACTAACCAATACTTTTGTCTCAGAAATCAAAACTGTACCATAATACCATATCTTTTGTTGATACAAACATTAAGTATAATGGCGTAGCAAGATGTTACTCACGTGTTTCATAACAAGCTGTAGGGGACAATGTTATGTTGACAATATGAAAGTTCTACGGATACGCTTGACAAAGAAGTTATTATACTAATGAACTTGTGTTTGTGATATTTTTCGTGAAATTGTAGGTATAGGTAAATGTTATTGTGTAGTGTCTTGACGTTGATGTTCAATTGTTGTTTTGTTATTGTCGTGATGTTTTTTTTTTGCTATAGTTTACTGTATGTAGTAGATATGTTTGTTATAGACATTATCCGTCTTACCACAAAAACTTTTAAACGTCAGTTTATCACTTGTCTAAAAAAAAGCGTTTAACACGCGTTTAAGAAAATTCTCAGTACAAAATTAAAACGTGACGAACGTCTGTTTACCTTTTTTGTAGTAAGTAAGAGTTAGATTATTTTTTCAAATATTACGGTTATATTACTAGCTTTCGCCAGCGGTTTCACCCGCATCCTGTTGGAACTACTTTCCACCTTACAGAAGACCACTTCGAACGTAACTAACCTATTCAAATCAAGCAAGTTTTCTGGTAACACAACATCATATATGAAGCACCACCCAAATTAAGTTCCTAAAAACTCTTAAAAGTCTTAAACTATTACTAAACTCCAACATATTGATATATCTACTAACGAGCCGAACTCCCGAACTCGTAGACAGTACAGGATCATTACAGTCGCACAACTTTTAACTAAGCACTTGATCTGAGTGGCAACAACACAAGTTTTTCAATGAACATAGTCCTGTTATGAGAATGTACTGAAGTGGGGGTATTGTTTCTGATACTTAGAGTGAGTGTTTTGATGTGAAAGATTTATGAGATATATGTATACCCATTCATGTTTTTTCTTGTGTTTTTCCAACTACGTTGGGGTCAGCCTCGAGTGTTTTATATGGAGCGACCGCCTTAAGTGACCTTATCAATCCAGTTAAGTTAAGGTAAATTTAATTGTCAGATTTTTCCCATTCACGGATTGACTGTGCCAACCGTTGCTTACTTACTTCGTCACCAGCTTTTTATTGAAGCAAGGATATTGATAAAAGTAATCTGTGACTTATCACATGGATAAACACTTTGTAATCTACCCTACCACTATCGAATCTTTCTATGGCTTTAAGGTTGGCTGTAAGAGAACCCAATTCTGGGTTAAGCTCGCGGTTGTATATCAACTGTCTTTAATCTGTATATATTAATTGTTAAGTGTTCAATAAAGAGTAAAGAATGGTTACTATGGTGAGCATTCAATGTTGGTTTCTTACGTAAATATTCAAATTGATATTTTATCAGTCATCATAAGTTAATTATGCACATATTTTTTCACATTATAACCTGGACTCTTCTTTACATTCATTATATTATCATAATAATATTCTGAATTAGTTCTAATATACGTAAGAGCTACGTATCTGTAACCCCTAGCACTTCACAGTCAAGGGGCGGAATGTTTTCTTGTGAAGGCCCTCATTTTGCATTCAGCCCGGTTTATGATACGCCCTCAAAAAGGCCTAGGTTTTATTACATATTCGCTAAAAGAATTTACATGTTTACTATTCGAATGGCAATGTATAAGAAGTGGGTCTGGGTTATTTGGATACCTACTTGGATTTCTTGTGCCTTTTTTTTTCAGTATGTATTTTTTGAGGCTTATTAGGTCACACAATTGTGCGAAATCTTAAAAAAAAAAACTAATATAGATTAAAAAAAAAACTACCACTTAAGTCTTTTTCTGGGGATTTATTTTTCTTTGTGTTAAAATCGAAGGCAATTGCCAGGAAGGTATGACAAAAAATACACACCCAACAACATACGCATAGAGCATTTTTACATAAAATATATCTCCAAGAGGTAGAATGAAATAAAGACCTATACAAATAATATGGACGCCACAAAATAAATTTTCTTGTACCAAAAATAAAACCTATGAAAGAAAAAAAACAAACTTACACTTACACTCAACACACTGACATTCTACCCCCACTATCACAATAAGGTTTTAACGACGTCATTTCCTCTCCTCACATCGGAATAATTGCCCACATTTCACAAACAAAAACTCACTTGGTTCTAACAAATTGACACCATAAAGAGCTTACGAGCGCGGAGAGTTGTGACGTATTTTTTCACCTATGACGTCACGGGTCCCGCTGACAACCGATTGATGACGTAAGTCATACGTACGATTGATAAATGTTGCTTATGAAAATGGTTGCGGCGTTTGTGAGACTATGGATCGGTATAATGGGTTAAGGTGTAGGGAATTTATTTTGTATGGTTGAGTCAGATTAAACTTACTCTTTAATTGTTTGTCATTAGGAAGTATGAAGTATATAATGGAGTATGCATGGGGACTGTAAAGCGGTATATAAAGGAGTAGGTTATATAAGGGAAGGGAGTAGCTCTAAAGTTCAAAAGTAGAGTAAACATAGATTCTACTCCTCTGTAATAAGGCAGTTATATAGGTACTTCTAAAAAGAAGAATTAAGGACGGTGAGATTAGTCCACAACCACATCTATAATAAACATATGTTTCGTAAATTCTATTACATACCAAATAATATACTCATAATATATCGTTCACAAAGAATCCCTAGTAATACGAACACTTACTTATACATATTTAGAGTGTACAACATTGTACCACATCAATCTCGCGGGGTCAATGACCGGCGTGTTTCGTGTCGAAGAATTAATATCGGTACATATTTACTGTTATTGTGTACTCGTGGATATATTATAATTAACCGCCGCACGGGTCGATCGAATTTTAAGGGTAAGTATTAGTAGCATAGTATTATGGTAGTCATAATGGTCGTCTAACCAGTATTAAGGGTCACGGAAGAATGACGTCCACTACTGGGCAAATGTCTCCCTTAAGGAAGGATTTGTCTATAGTCATAGCGCTGGGCTCATGCGTCTTCATGAGCGCAGTGTGGGATATTTTGCTAGACTCGGAGATGCTTCTCCAAGCAAGGCATTTAATATCCCTTTTAGTGCTGTTTGGCAGTTATACCAATGGTCAGTCCCCAGAACTTCGTCTGTTTTTTAGCAAGGTGCATCATGAGCAAGTGAGGTTGGCCATTGGGGTAGGATGATATTGGTTTATCACCACACCCACTTATTGATTCCGTATTTACATATAATACTAGCCGTTTTCCCGCGGTTTTACCCGCGTCCCGGGGTAACTATTGCCCGTACCGGGATAAAATATAGCCTATGTTACTCGTGGATAATGTAGCTTTCGAATGGTGAAAGAATTTTTAAAAACGGTCCAGTATTTTTTGAGCCTATTCATTACAACCAAACAAACAAACAAAGTTTTCCTCTTTATAATATTAGTATAGATGAAATTAGAGCATGGAACATGCTGTGCCGGCCCTAAACAAAATTTTGGTGTGGGCAAGAGGATGATGATGAGTCATAATATTGATAAGGTTATATTTATACAGGGTACGTCGTTTATCAAGCCATCAAATAGACTTGAATTGATTCAAGCAGCCACACATATAACACAAGTGCTTTACCAGTTCACACCCTTCACAACTTTAATTCCTTACAAAAACATGATAATCTACTAATTCCCCATTCGTTGAACACTTTAACTAAATGCTAAAATATAAGTTGGTAACAAAAAAATATATTCGTGCGCCCGGTTTAATATGAGATTTGAACGCGAAACGTGACCCAGGTCTTGGGTAATTACCCGGGTCACCCGGGTATAATACCCGGGTTTTTGTTCCAGCCTTTTTGGGGTAAAACATATGGACACGCGAGCCTATGTAAAAAGTGGTTGAAATAAACTTTCGCAAGTGTTAAATGTGGGTAAAAGTTTTATTTGGGATTGTTTTTATTTTTTTTGGTTTTGTTTTTGTTGTGGCTAAGTGGTTAAAGCTGCAGCTTCTCAAGTATAAAGGTGCAGGTTCAAATCTAGATTAGGCAAGAACTAATAAAAGTTTTCTTACTGTCTATACATAGGTATATATAAAAGTCGTGTTTGTCACACTACTTATAACTCAAGAATGGCTGAACCGTTTAAGCCGAAAGTTAAAGAGGATAGCTTAGACCCGGGAAAAGGACATATAATAATTTTTTCACCATCCGGCAAGTAGGTATGTAGGTATCTCGGGGCGCGAGTAAACCGGCGGAAAAACGGCTAATAATTAAATTAAAAATTAATGTACTATTTAACCCCATTAACGAACATACCCTTATCATTAAAGATATCCTAAACCATTTTCTTCCCTTCACCCTCACGTAATAATTTATCTTTATCTATACTAATATTATAAAGAGGAAAACTTTGTTTGTTTGTTTGTTTGATTGTAATGGATAAACTCAAAAACTACTGGACCGATTTTAAATATTCTTTCACCATTAGAAAGCTATATTATCTGCGAGTAACAAAGGCTATATTTTATCCCGGTGCGGTCAGTAGCTCCCACGGGACGCGGGTGAAACCGCGGGAAAACGGCTAGTTATTTTTTTTTATTATTATTACCTCTGTATTGAAAGGCAATACGTTGCTCCTTTCATCCGGGAGCCTTTTTGTCCGTCGCTGTTCATTATACCCGGGTTTCAAAGACACAGTTTGTTGAGAATTTTCCGGAGTATTGTTTGTTGAAATTAAAAATTGATTAGATTTTTTTTTTATTAAATGTGGTGAAAAACCTTTCTCGATACAATAAGCGAGTAGAAAATGTGTTATAATCGCCCTAAAAATCCTAAATACACAATTGTAACACTACACAGCACAGTGTAACACAACTGTATACTAGTATTAGCTTCTACAAGCGGTTTCACCCACATTTCGTAGGAGTTACTTCGCACATCCGGATGAAAAGTAATCTGTGAGGTCTACAGATTACTTTACTTTAATAGATGGGCTAAATAACTGTTACAGACTTTTTATCGTCCCACTGCTGGGCTGCGGCCTCCTCTCACACGGAGAAGGATTGAGCATTAATCACCACGCTTGCTCAATGCGGGTTGGTGATTTCAGACTTTATAGTCCAGGTTTCCTCAAGATGTTTTCCTTCACCTTTCTATCAGCCATTGGTGTCCAAGATATACTTAGAAAGTACATACAAACTTAGAAAAGTTGCATTGGTACTTGCCTGACCTGGAATCGAACCCGCGCCCTCGTACTCGAGAGGATGGTTCTTTACCCACTAGGCCACCATGACTAATAGTAACAATGAAAGATTTTTCCAAACCAGTCCATGCTCTCGAGATTAGGGCATTCAAGCAAACAGACAAAGAAAGTACAGATTGTTAATATTAATATATTTAGAACTAGCTTTCGCTCACGGCCTAGCCCGCGTGGTGTTGATAAAAAGTAGCCTATGTGTTAATCTAGGATATTACCTATCTTCATACCAAATTTCAACCAAATCAGTCCAGCCGTTTTTGCGTGATTGAATAACAAACATACATCCATACATTCTCACAAACTTTCAGATTTATAATATTAGTAGGATTGTATATCCTTTTATATGTTCTGTATATGTATATCCTTATAGTCAACTAGTTATTCAGAACAAGTACAAAGAAACTATATTAGGACATGTTCTTCACTCCTACGCACCCGAATATATTCAATAGCAGGCGATTCCCACACAAGTTTGTAGCGACTGGCGCCAATTACTGAAAGTTGCACGATCATTTCCATGTGTCTTTGTCATACTAATATTATTTGTATTTTAGACCTACAATAATAGATTATTTTGATAGTACTCTTGTGTAGTATGTTACATGGGCGATACGTGTCTTTAAGTATATCACGATGGAATTATCTACTATGAAACAACCAGCAGGTAAAAGTCTTAGGCCCAGTTTAACTCATTAGTACTATCGATAGTTAATACTACCTGCAAGATATTGGCTGCTTATAATTTGTGTCAGATACTGCTATCTAAGACCTGTCAAACCAAAAGTTAAAATTTATCTGTCAGAGATTACAGAGTATAAAAAAGTATTCAAAGAAAGATGGACGTCTTTGATACAAATCAGTTTTATTCAAGTCTTAAGCGAGCCACATTTATAGTTAACACTTATACTAAAAGGAAGCCTCGGAACCCCGTTCCAAAACCCCAAAAATTCACAATACAGCCACCACAACCTAACCTAACGTAGTTATTTAACAATTTTCTTCGAAACTTTTTTTAGTAAATTATGTCGCCATGACAATGGTACAGTCAGCAACGATAATTACGCCTGTCTCGGGGAACACTTCGCAAAAAGTTCGCCACTTTTGACGAGTTTTTTTTATCTTTTTTTTCACTTAGAGCGACCCAAGGAAATACTGAAGTTTCGAGCCAAAAGATAACTTCACTTAAGCTGTATTGCGAGTTGTCTCTGAAGACAAGTATGGTTGGGAAACGCAGGAACGTTTATTGAATCTATACTAATATTATAAAGAGGAAAATTTTTAATTTTTATTTGTTTGAACTAGATAAACTCAAAACCTGCCAAGCCGATTTGAAAAATTCTTTCAGTGTTGGAAAGCTACACACTTCCCGAGTAACATAGGTTGTATTTTATCCCGGTACAACGTAAAACGGCTATTTTAAATAAATATGAGTATGTTTATACTAGAAAAGTATTTAATGGTCTTCATTTAAATTATCTGCGTCCGTAGGTTTCAGCTCAATCGGTTCTGCAGTTTTGGCGTAAAAGCATTATAAACACGCTTTAACATTCACAACATTAAGGATATTAATGTAAGAACCATGACGCAAATCTATTCATAAAAATACCCCATATTATTAAGCTAACTTACAACCTACATAGCATAAAACAAAAGAAACGCCACCGTGTCGCGAACCTAAAAGACTTACACCACGGAGTAAGGAAAGTTGAACGGAGATGCCATAATGCAGGTAGGTCTAGGCTTCTTCTAGGTCTTCCAATACGTACGGTGGGCATAACCAAAGCTTTCGAGTTCTATAAGACACTGCAACGTTTTTTGGTATTACAAAAAAATATCGCGTCCTAAGAAGGCGTACAAGGGCGAAGACAGTAACCTTCCTGTCGGCATTTTGGCGCGCTACTTTCTTAGGCAATTTTCCATTATAGCACCTCCGCTAGTCATTTTGTTCTCCATGTCAACTAACTTCTTGTGACTTGGAAATTAAGGCCACTACCCCACTTATATGCTGATGAACGACGTCCGTCTAACGTGTCTTGTCAGTGTAAAACCTGCTTAAAACTTACGAGTTGCCGGCAGCCTTATTGCTTATGCGGCGTGCAAAATAATTTCGTTCTTGTCGACGTCGACGCGTTGTGGTGTCGCCCTCAGATAAGCTTTTTATGGAGTGTAAGAAACTTCAGACAGTATTGTTGGTGGGATGGGGAGTGGCCTGCTGGTTGGTTTAGAAGGTAGCAAATTAGGGGTATATTTAAAGTCCTTGGTTTTTCTAAATACGATCCTTCCTCACTAAATGCTGTTTTAGGCTTCACTAAAACTTCCCGCACCTGGTTAAAAATCCCCCTAATAAAAGTAATAATTAATCTATGGATCTAAGGATCTATGTATGTATATAATAAGTTGGATATACGTGAGCCAAATCACAGCTCTTCAAAGAACAAACATCTAAACCCACAAACTATTAGTATTACATATCACCACAAATGTAGGTATACTCATAATAATTAGTTATCACTAGCTTTACAAACTGACCCCATAAATGCAAAACAACGAATTTAACTTCCCAGTTTCCAAACACACGTTCGTTCGATAAAATGCAATTAGGATAATATGAACCAACTTGAATAGCTTACTCCTAACCCCCAAATCCGGGCACGAGGGTAAAGGTACGTTTTCGAATGCTAGCTGCCGACTGCAACTGCCGACCGCAATTGCTGCGACTGCATGAAATCGGCCTAGGTACGGATGTCAGATGTCGATACCTGACAGCGACTGTACCATGCTCCTGCTACTTCGATCCAAAACGGTTCTATGTCATCTTCCGAGACTTTTACCAAAGTTTTGCATGCGAATGTTGCGGCAGAACATGCAGAACAATATCGTCATATTTTAAACCTATGTCAAACCATGCTTCAC
The DNA here is from genome assembly GCA_963856015.1 of Helicoverpa assulta. Lineage (NCBI taxonomy): Eukaryota > Metazoa > Arthropoda > Insecta > Lepidoptera > Noctuidae > Helicoverpa > Helicoverpa assulta. Next base: position 10,334,758 of record CAWLCW010000032.1, read on the forward strand.
GCAAATAAATAGTCTTATTCTAGTGCAGCTGTTGGCGATTTTGTTGTAGCTCATGCGGTCAGTTGCAGTCCGCAGCTAGCATTTAAAACGTACCTTAACAGTATCAGCAAATTAACTGTAACACTCCAATACTAATAAATACAAACAATAGACTAAGCGACAATATCAAATTTCCCATTCATAGTTATTCAACACCACTTGTTTTGTGCAATATATTCAAAAGTTTCGCGAAATCCATACAAATCCGTATGAAATAATAGCAATTGTTAATTCTGGTTTCGACCATATTATTGTACTAGCTGGTGCCCGCGACTTCGTCTGCGCAGGTTTAATATTTCGAACAATATGTTTACAAATTGTAGCCTATGTGTAATTCTGATGTATAAGCTATATTATTGTAAAGTTTCATTAAAATCCATTCAGTAGTTTTTGCGTGAAAGAGTAACAAACATCCATACATCCATACATATTAGTAGGATGTGTTCTATGAAAATATTGTATTGTGGGAATGCTAATTATATTGGTATCATATCATGTCTAAGTGCCATTAATTAGTTTCCTGGTATGTATGATGGCCTTGGTGATTTTCATATTAGGTACAGCCGTTTGACAAATTATGTTGCATGTAATTTCAGATCAACAGGTATGGAATTATTAAAATATATGGATCAAAAACTAAAAAAAAAAAATCGTAAAACAATTTTGAAAGATAATCAATAATAATTTCTCAATAGGTCAAATGGAACCAACCAAATCATCCTCCGAGCCTTTTTCCCAAACTACCTCTATGTTGGGGTCGGCTTCCAGTCTAACCGGATGTAGCTGAGTACCAGTGCTTTACAAGGAGCGACTGCCCTATCTGACCCCCTCAACCCAGTTACCCGGGCAACCCGATACCCCTTGGTTAGACTGGTGTCAGACTTACTGGCTTCTGACTACCCGTAACGACTGCCAAGGATGTTCAATGACAGCCGGGACCTACAGTTTAACGTGCCATCCGAAACACAGTCATTGGTGTCTAAGATATACTTAGAAAGTACATACAAACTTAGAAAAGTTGCATTGGTACTTGCCTGACCTGGAATCGAACCCGCACCCTCATACTCGAGAGGATGGTTCTTTGCCCACTAGGCCACCACAACTTCTTATGCCACCACGACTTCTTGTCCAAATGGAACCAACCAAATACTATGTATTAAAACAATGATTAAAAAATTACCCCTCTGAAGAATCCTGTAACATTATTCGTTTAACACCCAAACAAAAATTCTAGCCGAACAAGATCAAATACCAGACTCGGAATACCTAAGACTTCTGCTGACAAAACGTACAACATACAAATAACAGTACAGTTATTAATGTAACCAACTGAGCGAGTTGCCGTGTCGCATTGCGGTCATGTGAAATTCCCACTTTTACCACGGATTACATTTTTTATCCCGCGGCCCGAATCGGCGTTTCGTGTTCAAGAATTTTTGTGGCCGACTGTACTTTTGTAAAATTTGAAAATTTTCAACCATTGATACATCAGTTCATAAAGTTCCTATAGTTTTAATAATACGAATTGAATTTTTAAACGAGCAAAACAGCAATAAATAAAATTCAATCATACATACAGCTTTTGTTTTCATTTCAATTAAATTGAAGAAATTTTGAATAAAAAAATATGGAAGAATTTTTATTATTTGAATTTTCATAAATATTAATTTCAAATAAAAATAAATGCTCAATGCACCACTCAATACACAGCGCACATTTTATCATGCAAATTTAAGTAAAGCGCTTCATCGCTAGATAAGAAGGGGATGAGCGCGGAACATCGCAGCGGCCCCGAGGGGTACAGGCGAAGGAATCAGCGGTAATAGTTGTATGCAAAGCAGCGCTTGAAACGCTGTTCGGTGACACGACACTCGTGAGACCAACAAGCTTTTTAAAATGTTCTTTTTTTGAATTCGGAAGAGAATTTTTAAATCGAAACGGTTAAGTTCGATGGCCGTTGAATAATTTTTGAATTTGTGTGAATTGAAGATTTTTTGCACATTTTTTGGATTAGTATGGGTTTTATTGCGATAAAGTATGGTGCAGAATATTTTATGCAAAAAATCTGTTACATTATAGTACTCAAAAAGTATTGCCAATTTTAGGAGTCAAACGAATTCCATTACGTAAGCATCATTATTTTGAAAAAGTTCACGCTTTTAGCAAAATTGGAATTAAACAAATAAAGTGCAAATACAGTCATTACTGAGTACTTCCTCTACACAAAGTGGAGTTTGGATAAAGGCCAGAAATGCTGGGATAAAGAAGTTTTTAAGCACTAAACAGCTTAAGGGTTTAAAATAAGGTTTGGGATAATGCAACAATATTCTTGAAAAGTATGTTTCGTGGATCAGTTTTTAGCGTTTTGAAGGACATCTTACGGCAAGGTGATTGCTATAAAAAGTACGTATAGTTATCGGCACGAATCTTGAGCTCTGACCTACATCTGCGCAGAAGTGATTTATTAGCAAAGAACCAATCCCGAGTGACGGCTATGACGCGATGCACTGCGGGCCAATCACCGCTTTAGCCCGCCCCCGCGCCTCACTTCATACCACAAAAGGGACCCAATAAATTACTTCTGCGCAGGTGAAGGTCAGAGCTCAAGATTCGTGCCGATAACTATAGCATAAATAAATAAATAAATAGTAGCCTATACTAATCCTATTTATCATCTGGCTAGCCTTTTCCATGTTATTTTGGGGTCTTACAAATTGCAGCAGATGATGATGACGTGAACGTGCTCATCACATCATCACTTGCCTTTATCCATTCAAGACTATACCTAAAAAAAACACCTATTTAATTTCAAAAATACATTTTCTCACTTAACACAAGAAAAGCGAATCACTTCACATTCCACCAGAATGACCACAGCAACTTTATCGATAAACTATAAAACAAAAAAGCTTTTCATTTTGCAATCGCCATAACGCTCCGAGACGTAAACTTTGCAAATCCAAGACCTGATTTAAATAAAGCTGAGATTTTATCATCTAAACAAAGAAAACTCAACCTTATTTTCCTAGTTATAAAGTACAAAATTCCTTGCTTCCTAATTTAAGGGGTATCTATGTGTAATGAGTCACAAAACATTGGTTCTGTATGTCTGTTTATTGTCGAGACGATTAAGTGAGTGCCAACGACAGCCGTGGCTGGTTTTTGTAGGATTCTTGGGAGGCTACTGTTTACACTCAGAATATATCTGGTAGGTGGTTGTGTGCAATTGATTTGTATAGATTTTGTCTATGAATTAAGCTTGCGATTGAGAAGCTCGTGGATCGTACAGGTCGCTCCTTGGTGGTGAATCCTTGGGTAGGTGGCCATCTTGTCCTGACGAGTTTTCCTGGGTTTCGAAATGCACATTAAATCCTTGGGTCGTTTGGCAGTCTTTACAGGTTTTCGTAGCTATATCGGGGACGGCTTTCGGTTTTACCGGATTTAGTGTTTTACATGTAGCGACTGCCATCTGACTCCCTCAACCAAGTTACTCGAGAAACCCAATGTTCCTAGGTAAGACTGGTCCTCTCAATTTCTAGCTTCTAACTACCCGTAACGACTGTTAAAGTTGTCCAAATGATATCCACGATTCTCTCCAATTGAATGGGCCTCCCGAAACACGGAAGGACTCGTCATGACTAGATGTTCACTCATCTACAAACCGACCGTACCAAGCATTACTTACCCGTGCGGATCTTACTCAAGCACGAGTTTCCCAACTAATTTAAGAAGGAATTTGTCCTATTTATGTGTCCTGGTTACAATTAATATATAAGCACACTGCCGACTAAACTGTCGGCCGACAGTTGCCCGAAGGTGGGCAAAAAAACAAAACATGATCCAATCAAAGTTGTCAGTCTGTCTGATACCGGCTAAATACCTGGTCTTTGTAGTGCACATACTACCATTCTCCGGTCTGATCTCTCTCCTGTGGTGTCAGTTTACCTTCCCATCGGGCTATGAGAGTGAAGGAATAGGGAGTACACCTGTGTCTACGCAAATGCTTGTAAACTATAATATATCTCCCATGAGGAAAGCCGCCATGCCGACAATCGGCTAGGAGGACATGATGATCATCCTCATCATCACTACCGTTCATCTTCATACAGATTTACGAGTCGAGACAAACTATCGGCCGACTAAAAGTTTCCTGTGTGTGGGAGCTCTTAATGCTAAACACGTGTTTCATATGTTTCAGTACATTTGTTACCTATATTTGTTTAAGGATATCCGTTGTATTTAGATTGATTCACATGCGTAGTGAATGCTAAAGGAAAACTAAATTGTAGGTTTTTCCTTCTTAATTATGCAAGCCTTCATAGTTTCATCTTTACCTATTCACTGAAGATTTATGCGTGTATTTTCCACTTTTAAAATAATTTCACTATTCGTACCTATTTGCTGATACTAGAGGGTTCTTCAACGCGTCATTTCATCTTCTATTCATGTAAACTGGGACGGATCTAAACGTTCCCAGGTTGTAGGGATAAGGTGTTTAGTGTATTTTATTTACTTAGCGGGTTTAAAAATAAAGAGGAAAACATTTAAAAGCTCTTTAAAACAGTTTCATTTACTGACAATGTTTAGATCTATATGGTCTTACTACAAAAACTTAAACATGTGTCAAACACTTGTCTAAAAAAAGTACGGCTACAAAATGGACTTTGTTCCAACGTCATAATCTGACATTTTTTTAGACAAGTCTTAAACTGATGTTTAAAAGTTTTTGTGGTAAGACGGTTATAGTTTAAACAAAACTGTTGTCATTAATGACTTACTGTGTCATAAAATAGGTAGGTAAGCTTTATGGTACCTACTGTTAAATCTAGTACCTAATGATCTACACACAAAGATCATTTTATGAAAGAAATTCTCGAATTAATCCTTCAATTAATTTGCTTATTTATGTTGACAATTTCACCTTACACGTTTTATTTGACATACCATATTTTTTGGTTAATTTTATACTGTATAATTTTCAAGTTATGAATATTTTACTACACAATTTTCTCAAGGCTGCTCCGCTTAGGGTAACAGGCTAACACGTGCCGTAATGTTGTTTCATTAAGTAACTATACCTCAACTTATTTTTATCAACCGACTTCAAAAAAAGGAGGAGGTTCTCAATTCGGCTATTTTTTTATTTTTTTTTTATGTTTGTTACTCGATTTCTCAAAGACGCCTGGACCGATTTCAAAAATTCTTTTTTTATTTGAAAGGGTATGCTTGTCATTTGGTCCCATCGTCATCAGATCAGGATCTGATGGTGGAAACCCTGAGAAATCGAGGGCATCTCTTGAAAATTGTAGGCGAGCATGGGGTAAAAACTTTATATTTATGTGTATATCTGATGAGACTACAATACTATGGAGGTTTAGGGCAGATCTGATGATGGAGACGACAGTGGATCGAGGGAACTCCTAAACGGCACATCTTAACAACCTCGTGTTTGGGCTTATATTATTTGTATTGACGATACCTTTGCAACAGTGAAGGTATTGGAGCTGACCTGATGATGGAGACCAGAGAGGGTCAAGGGAACTTGACAACTGCATATGTAAACTACCTCGTGTTTGGGCTTATATTATTTGTATTGACGAGACCTTTGCAACAGTGAAGGTTTGGAGCTGACCTGACGATGGCGACCAGAGAGGGTCGAGGGAACTCGACAACTGAATATGTAAACTACCTCGTGTTTGGTCTTATATTATTTGTATTGACAAGACCTTTGCAACAGTGAAGGTTTGGAGCTGACCTGATGATGGAGACCAGAGAAGGTCGAGGGAAGTCGACAACTGAATATGTAAAATACCTCGTATTTGGGCTGATATTCTTTGTATTGATGAAAACTTATATGGATAGTGACAACTATTCGTATCACTGAAAAGCTGTAAATAAAAAACTTTTTACAAAAAAATTAAACCGACTTCCAAAAACACTAAAAAGCAAAAAAAAAAAAAAACAAATTTTAGGTGCATCGGCCTAGAAGTCGGTGGCAAAATTAACTTAATAAAGTCCATTAGACACCAACTTCTAGGCCGATGCACCTGAAATTTGTTTTTTTTTTTTGCTTTTTAGTGTTTTTGGAGGTCGGTTTAATTTTTTTGTAAAAAGTTTTTTACAAAAACAATTCAAAAGCTTACCATTTTTAGCAGCCATAGCCATAAGCGTAGCGCCCAAAGCCGCTGCGGTGACCAGCGCCCGACACAACGCCGGCAGCATGGTGGCTATCACATCAGCTCATCACATCACATCACACACCATCACGGTCACACATCAACAACTTGGTAGAACTTTACGAGTCGATTGGGACATCTGAAACAAGAGAGATAAGGTTAAGCATGGTGGCTATCACATCACACACCATCACGGTTCACTCGGGTGAACATCTGATACAAGAGAGACAAGGTTGGTGTTTGGTTGTGGTGTGAGAGATCGAATGTTGGGGCCAATGTTTGGCTCCAAATATGTAGCCGTAATTTTCATAAGAGCTGATTTTTAGTTACTTTGTTTATCGTAACAAATATACCACATATCTACGTGGTATTAAACTTTAATGTAATAAAAATCTGAATTATAAATTTGATAATAGGTATCTGGAATTTTAAGTTTCATAAACGTTTGATAATAATAAATCATTAGAATTGGATACGACAAACATAGCTGGCATTGGTTGCAACCATGTTGCGGACGCCCAATCTTGGTACTTCCACCTACAAGTGGTTTAGTAATGAAATGTGTACATTAGATCAAGATATTTGATTAGTCATTTTATTTCAAGGTGAAATAAGCAGCTTAAAGAAATTACCTATAATTTCATTTTACCTGTCTTCAGCCAAACTCTACCAATCCAACAAGTGGATAGGAACACAAGCGTTGGACCTATTGCACGCGCCAATTATGGCAGTTCATACCTTGGTGTGAGATTTCGAACTAATTTGCAATCTGGACAAATATTGGTGCAAATGTTGGCATCAACTTCAGAAGCTGACCTCAAAAAATGTAACAAATACAACTGATGCTCTTCTAAATTGAACTTTAGTACTTTGCTATAGGATTCAATAAAGCACTTCACGCTTTCAGCGCAAGATTAATAAAATGATTTGTAGTGGAAACTAGCTACCAATTAGTTTTTTATCTGCTCTGTTTGTTAGTCTGGATAAAACATCAACAACATCCTTATTATTTCTTGCTAATATTAAAATGCGAAACTTAATCTTTTACTCAGTCATGAGCATTTAAAAAAAACCCAGACTTTTGACTCGTAGTAGATATTAGTTGAGCCTGGTCTAATGTTGTCAAAATTCAGATCAGTAGAATTTGAAATCCGGGAAAAGACACAGAATATTTTTGGGATGCACAAAGTTCATTTGTGATTAAACATTTCAGATTAGCATAAAGGTAGTTAAAATCCTGTAATAGGTATGTAAAAATGCAGCAGGTGTTAGATTGACTAACATTATCCAGAATTGGTACCTATTACTTCAATTTACACATAATACAAGCTGTTGATTTGCATCCGTGCCATATTCAAGGACGTAACTTTATGCTAATGATTCTCGACCCAAATCAATAAAAAAATTGGTAGGTATGTAATTTTTTTTTTTCGGAATTCCGTCAATGTCATATTTAAACTTAGCCGTATTTAAACTTGGCGCCTGTGTAACTTGCCTTAAAACCGTTCTGCGTTCCCTCACACAAACGCAAACAAAGCACACGCAACGATCATTCATAAACATTCATAAAATTGGATTTGATTTCTGACACTTACGCGAATATTAGACATTTAAATAAAATTGGATTATTTCTGAAATACTACGACATTACAATGAGAAAAAAAGCGGTGCATATTAGCTATTTCCCGTCTACTGTAATTCCAATCGATTATTTACGTAATTTATGTCCTCCTCTTGAAATATGGCACAAATGCAAATCAACACCTTGTATACAAGACCAGCCAGTGTCTATTTTTTTTTTCGTATTATCGCAACCTATCTTAACATAATCTGACTGCCCTCAACCATAACAGACACATAGACAGACAATGTCACTTGATACACATGTGTACTACATACATACACATGTACAGACATAATACATACATTGAAACACGTGCCTTGTCAAGTTCACGCGTTCCGACCGTTTTAATTAAAACTCCACATGACAACACATACAAATTATGTATAGTGTACCTATTCAATAGCAATTAGGTATATAAGTATGTAGTTAAACTTTGTATAACATTTATTTTAGTAATTAGTCACCATTATACTTATATTATAAAGAATGGTTGGTGTGTTTGCTTACAAGCAATAGCAACATAATTCGGCAAAAATCGGGTCAGTATGATTATTTTAAGAACAATTCAGTGTTGGATAGCCCATTTATGAAGAAAGGCTTTAGGCTACTTATTCTATACACAAAAAGCTGCAGAACGAAACATGGGTGGGTGATGATAATTATCAGATAGGAGCAGTATTGTTACATACTGGATGCTAATCCTACTTAATCTTTCTACCCAGATGATGACCAGTAAAAATAGTCTACGGTCTTCCATTGCCCAATTTTTTATTCATCTGACAATTAGATAAAGGGTTTTTGACCGACCATTCCTAAACCACTGTCAGCAGATTAATTCAAACAGTAACCGTCATTTTAATTAACAGCCATCAACTAATAAATAATTAACTTCAACAAACTGTGATTAATAAATAACTAACACCGGCTCATTCATCTGGACTTTGACACCCAATAGCGAATTTGTCAGCCATATAATAATTGCAAATTAGTCAGTTTCAATTAGTATTGCTTTCCAATGTATTTTGACACGGAGAATGAATAATGGAGAGTGCAGTTTTTACAAAATTAAAAAAAAAAACTACTATTTAGTATACCTTCAGACCTTATTAGAGATTATTACCTAGGGAACGGGATACACTGCACATAATGAAAATGTTTTAAATGCGAATTTTATGATGATTTAACATCAAGACACAAACCAACCATAATTCAGAAAGTCATTGTTATATTACTGTCCCACTGCTGGGGAAAAGCCACCCCCATAGCCTTCTTTCTATTTCTATCATTTGTTTTTTTGAGGCCAATCCGCGAGGAAGATATCCAAGCCTTCTCACCAGCGTTTCCTTGGTCTCCCTCACGGTCACCGTCCATCATCCAGGGATCTATTTTTGTAGTGATGTTGGTCCACTTCTGTCCGGTTGCATTCGGCAAATGTATCTCACCCAACCCCAGTTGAACTTTGTCCACAACGACTGTGTATTCTTAGAATCTTATTGACAATCCACAAAAATACGTTCCTCCATACTTCATGCTCCATGGCCAAACTGTCACCACTTGCAAATAATTAAATAATAAATTAGGGTTATCACTGAAACCAGTAATGTGTAGAAATGATCGTGAACATCTGCTATCGAAAATAGGCTTACATAGGCCAACATTAATTATTATGAAGGCTATTAATTTGATGGTAAATACGATTTGTGAGCGTTTATGATGTTATTAGCGTTCAGATAGGTATTGCGGCCGCGATTATTAATTATTTTAACGAGTTTCACTATAATTTTTGACAGTTCAAATGTCATTTTGTGTGATGTACATACTTTTTGACAATATTTATAGGTACGTCTTGCTATCGTATTATTGATCTGGTTAAAGTACTGGACTTTAGAAGAAAACTATCCAAGTTTAAAAACACACACCTACATATATCATGCCCTTATTCGCTAAAAATGAGATCTCTCTATTTCACAGCACTATCAGAAATTAATATCTTGATGAATTTTGGCGTTTCCAATAACTGAAATATTTTACTTTTCCGAAAACTCGAAACTGCCGTGGCCGTGGTCTGGGTGTTACAATATGTGTTTATAAATATGTAGGTATATGTGTAGCTATAATGTAGTTTATCAGTTGTGTTAGCACCCATAACACGAGTTAATTAATAACCATGGGGCTAACCGACCATGTGTAAAAATGTGTCCCGACATATTAAAAAAAAAATTAAAAACTCAAAACTCACAAAAGCCGAGTGCACTCCTTTTTAAAAATCCAGCTACTTATGACTTCTCTGATGATATGGGAATCTAACGGTGTTGTTTAATTCCTTTGCCTTGCAGAGATAGTAACCAAAACACCATCAAAATACCAGGAACCTCGTAATAACAGAACTAGAGCCCCCTATTTCAGTCTAGACTGACTACAAACTAGACTGTTAGACTGTATTTCAGTTTAAAGGGTATTTGGTGTCGATGTAATTACAGGCACATGAGATATTTCGGCTTTATCTTTAGGCTGGCAACACAATTTGGTAGACGAAATTACTTTTGGATTATCCCTAGTTCTTGCTAATATTGTGTATGCGAAAATATTTTTGTGTGTCTATTTTGTTTTGGTTTTATATAAGGGTGTCAACTTAATGTCTGATAATGTATGTAGATACATCAACTCCCGAGCCTTTTCCCAACCATATGGGGGTTGACTTCCAGTCTAACCATCTGCAGCTGAGTACCAATGTTTTACCTTTTGCCTATCTGACTTTCAGCCAGTTACCCATACAACCTGATACTCTCTTAGTTAGTATGTATTAGGTAAGTATACGTCATTAATACAATCAGCTAACCAAAACAGCTGTTACTAGTTCAAATCAAAATCTATGCCTACCTGCAGCTCCCGTTTCACGAGCCCCCGAGGCTAGAATTGCAAGCTTACTAACAAAGAGATACGTACAGCCCCCTTCCTAATTAATGGTGAATACACAATACAAAATTTATTTGCCAACTTGACACGCGGCAAAAGCAAACACAATGAGGCTTGTCGACGTCATGGCCGAAAATTCGGATTTCAATTTTCGAACGTATCAGGGTTACCAGATGGGAAATTTAATTGTTGTTTGGTAGTTTTTGGGAATCAGATGAATACATATTTGTGATTATACAAAAAAAAAAATATGTTTATTTAATTTGAAAATATTCAGACTAAAGTGGCTGTAATTTATACGCATTAAGGTTACGCTGCTTCACATATTATGTGCATAGGAACTATTATATTTTCTCATTAGTTCATTCAATTTTTCGCCAGAATAAATAAAAAAAGAAAGAAAGAAAGAAAGAAAGAAAATATATTTATTGACACAAGCCATACGTACACAAAGAAATAAAAATAGAATAATAATTTAAAAAAAAAGTAATAAAAGGTTGTGCCAAATAGGTCCAGTTCAGCATTATGCCAGACAGCTAGTGTCTGACGCTGGTTTTCAACTGGACCTATGAGGAGTTGCGGGTGTCGATCGGTATGAAATCATTTATGCTCTAAAGACAAAAAATAATAAAACTACTAAACTACTAAAAATAACTAAAAAAATAAATAAAAAAAGGAACCATAATCATAATCAGAAGGATTAGTCACAAAAAATAAAATAAAAAGTGGAGGTAAACGTAAATAAATTCATACCGTGACTAATCGCAATCCTGACTAAGCATCACTCAGCGACGACTTTTTTCACACAGATGAAATGTGGTGTTAAACACATTCACAGAGCCGTAACTAGTTGCAACATCTGTTTTCATTGTGCCACCGATCATTGCCGACATATATTAGTGCAATTTAAAACAAATAAGCAATTATAAATTGTGCAAACTCGTAAAATACAATTTTTACATAGCTGTTAGTTGCCAGCAGTCCACATTGAGTGAGTATATTTTACAGTATTTTTTTTTCCCGTATACGTGCATACAATATGTTTTATTATATATTAATTTTACATTTCAGGTACCTACCCTATGTTCTTGAGAAAAAAAAATGCATATTAAGTAATCATATCATTCAGGCGAAGGTACATAAGACGTTTGCAAGTGCAAAGTTCACTAAATTGGCTCAACCTTTTTATAATTATCTCTTAGTAGGCAGATATACCTTACTTTCGTATTCATAATATTAAAATAAGGTAGGCATAAAGGATTAAATATGACTTGTCAAGAATTCAAGAATTTACATACCAACGCGCACTAATGGCATAGCTTGCGTGGAGAAAATATTTACTTTCTCATAGTAAATTCAAGTTTTATTGACTTGCATACCTAGTAACGCCTACGTGAGTTAGGATGCTATTTCTCGAAGAAGTTTTTTTTTATTTGAATATTTTTAAAAATAGGTATAAGTTACAGAAATAGACAAGAAAGAATATCAAAAGCTTTTATTTGCAATGGAAACAATACCCCTTGTAATTTAAGGTACCTTCTTGCACCTTCCAGTACACGACATGATGTCAACGCATCTTTAATATTCAAAATTCCGCTGCTATTAAAAGCTTCGCAGCATTTCCCACCGTATATCTATTTAATCTCGTTACGATATTGATTGCCCAATGATAGACTATCCGCTTATAAGCGCGTAAAATACTGATTTCGTCTCCATTCTTCCAAACCACGTGACCGTTAATTTTAACAAGTGGCAACCCTACGTACGTGCAATGTTCGCCGCGTCAAATGAAATGCGGTTCGTGCTAGAATTCCAATTTCGAAATTTGAACCTCGAATTGTAGGTGCTCCGCTATTGACCGCTGCTAATTTATTTTGCGTATGATATTCTATATTCAAATCTTACTTTTTTGGCGGTCCAAATGTAAATGTTGCGGCCAGCGTGAAATTGTTGACTCGCTATAGTATGAATGTGGCTGTGGTAACAAGATTTCTGTGGTTTATATTGGAAGAAAAAGAAACTGATTTCATGTAATACATACTTAGCTTTGACCAATAATAATACATTCTTGAATACGTAAATAAATCACATATTAATCTTCCAAAATATGCTCTTCAAAAATCATTCACGCGTGATGCATATCGAAATATGCTTTCATTATACACCCACAAATTTTTTATACATTATACATATACTTTCCATCATAAAAATATTTCAAAATACATCCACACCTGAAAAGATAAAATAAAACATTTTCCGCAATAAACACAGATGAAAAGATACTTTTTTTTTTATTCTGCCTCGTGCAAATATGTGTGTGAATATTTCAAACTGTTCACATAGTCGATTCTATTCCTTTTTCAATTCCCATGTGTGGGCGGAAATGAAAGAAAAATAGTACGTAGGTTTAATATCGTTATGTGGTGCGGTACAAAATGGGCCACTATACTTTTTGGCTGTTAGACGATTTATTTGTTAGACTGGGAATCCAATTACTTGGAGGTCCTGATAGACGAGAAATGACTGATGTAAAAGTCTCAAAGATAAAAACAGACTGGTGAGTCGTGGTATATTGGGATGGGGTGGTATAATGTTGAGCATATCTTATTAATATAATGAGGAAGAGCATGGTTAATTCATGATCTTTCTTGCTTAAAACATATAATAAATACTACTTCTCGGTAAATTAACCTTTATTTGACTTAGAGCATCAGAAATCCATCCAAAGGCCAATCACTAGATAGCATGACAAAGCGAGGCCTTTTTTGAGGTGAAAAATCATCGGCTGATCCCTCCCGCCGTGGGTGCAGCGTGAGGGAGTGTCAGACTCTTACTGACTAAAACCCATCATGTTCTTTCTTAAGCGCCCTTTATGTACCAGGGCAGTGGTAGCTCTTTCAAACAATCCCGTAGCCTCGGCAGACTATAACCCCCAACGCTTATACGTAACATAAATAAAATCCAAAACCAATAAAACAAAACGATATCACAAAACTTAATACAGAAACCGAGCGATTTTGTACTGAAGCAAATTAAATTAAAATTTCTACACCATTAGACGTTAAAGTTGGGTAAGAATTGCGGTAACATTTGAACTGAATCTAGTCTTACACGAATATTAGAAATTGTAGTACATGTTCTGTGAGGTCAATGAACTGTGAAGTGTGTGAATAGGTTTACTTTAAAATGTTAAATTTTTAAGAATTTTAAATGTAAAGGATTTTTGAACAAGTCTATTGTTATTGTTTCTCGTTATCTAGGCCTATCATCATCATCTCCCGAGCCTTTTTCCCAACAATGTGGGGGTCGTATCCTAGGCCTATAATGGTCATACTTCTATAACAATATTACCACTCCATTATAACGTTTTGCTTATTCACGAATAGGTAGCCAAGTACAAAGTTTTCTATGCATACAAATGTAAAATTATGAAAATAACTTAACATCTTCACCGAAATACAAAAGTCAATAAATATTAATAACGATAATAACTGTGACTTAACAGAACAATAATGGAAGGAACAATGGATATATTTTGTACTGTCTTCTGCCACGAGTTTTGCTCGTCTCCCGTCCACACACCTGAATAAAAGATTCCTACAACCTTCGTCTATAAATAGACTATCTAACATGGAAAAAAAACCAGTTTCTAAAAGTTCCTGAGATTAGCAAATGTAAACAAACTACGAACAGCACGTGTAAGTACAAAATTTTGAAACAGGTGAATAACGTATTAGTCCGTGCATCGGAGAGCACGTAAATGTCGGTCCTGCGCCTGATCTCTTTCCGGTCGTGTCGGATTCCCGTCCCATCGGGTTATGAGAGTGAAGGAATAGGGAGTGCACCTGTGTCTGCGCAAATGCTCGTGCACTATAATATGTCCTGCGCAGCTGGCTGATCTCCTTAAAACGAGAACAGCCGCCGTGGCTGAAATCGGCCGTGGACACCATTAGTGTCATAATTTGAATATAACCCGTACATGTACCTACCAACCGGAAAATGTTTCGCGAGAATCGCCCAAAATCTATATATTATTATTATGCTAATTACAGGGTAAATTAATCCATCATAAAATTTCTATCTCTATCTCCCAATCCAAAAGGAAACAACATAACAAAACAAAGACCAATCACCAGAAGCGACAAACTCCACTACCAAATTTTACCTACAAAACAAAACACAATAGGTATTTGTTTAACATCGGAACTTCCTCGTTTTAATGGGGTGTCATAACTACTGAAATGCTTTAATGAATCATCCTAAAGGTCGGCATTTATAGGGTACTAAATTATGGACGTCGTTAGGCCATAACTCAGTGGGTACGGTAGATAGGCTAGTTTGGAACCTCTGTAGGTTAATTGCTCTGTGTGTGGACGGTACGGTGAAAAATTGGAGAGGTCCGGTTTTTATGGTTATCCGTTTTCGGTTTTGAAAGGGTGTATTGTTTTTGGGTGTGGTTTGTTGTTTATGTTTAGTAATGAGTTTCCAATTCAATTGCTCTCCTATATACATAGTGTACTTATTTCAGTTGTTAAAAAAAAAAAAACAAATAATAATCAGCATTGACACAATTATTAAAGTCTTTGCATCGAATGAGATAAACGAAAGTTGAAAAATCCTCAAAAATTAACCGATTTAGAAATTAATCTTCTTTAATATAAAATTATAAAGAAATAACGTCCATTCTGTACCAAAATCTGCCTAAAACACCCTTAATGCATTTTCATAGCATATTACAAAAACAAACCCATAAAAACTCAATTATCAAAAAGCCACAAATTACTAAAGACAGTCACGTAAAAGAAAACAAAATAAAGTAGCATTAAATATTAACATCACCCCATTATTTCACAATTCGCATCAATGTTCAGTGAATGTCAAAAATGTTAATATTACGCTCCCTACTGAAATATGTTTTATATGTATTAAAAACTTGTTCCGCGAACGCTTGGGTGAACGAATCGAAATGTAATGGTGGAGCCATGTGAACAGCGAGTCGGATAGTCGCTTCCGCTTATGCAGGTTGACTTAAAACACTAAGAATAACCGCGCACTGTAGACTAAACAGCCGGCCCACAGTTGGCCCGACGATTGTTTTTTTATTTTTTTTTATTAAGGAAGTAGTGAATTCAATCAATGAAAAATCTGCATTAATAAGCTTTTCTTAGTGTATGAAACAAGAAAGTATAGTCCTATAGTGCAATAGAGAGTAAATGTGAGCCCACCCCGGTGTCACGGTCTGTGAGTTGTGAGCCGTGGGTTGTTCGTCCGTCTGCGAAGCGACGACAACCGCGTATCCAGCAGTTGGAAGTTTCGATAAATACGATCTCGATAACTTTTGAACCACAATGAACTTTAACAAACTCAATGGATCAGTCAACTAGAAAAAACGGCTCCAAAGATTTAAATAACAGAAAATTTGAATAAAAACCTACTGTTACTGTATTTTTAATCAAAATGTTATTTTGCCTTTTAACAGAATTTCACTAACCCACCGATTTTTTATTAATTTTCAGCTATTTGGTTCACAAAATCAAATATTTATGCTTCATCAAATATTAATATCAAAATAGAGATTATGAATTACGATGGAAATTAAACTTTACGCGTTTGGTATTAAGGTTTAATATAAATCAAGTTGTTACATATCCCTCTGTAAATAACAAAGCTACGTGCCTAAATACAGTTATGATTAATCTGATTTATGTTTGGGAACGTGAACCGATGTGTTTACTACATATAAATAAATAGGTATAGTAAGTTCAACTCAGTTTTGCGCGCGGCCTTATGTGTGGGTAACCCTTGTACATATACAGTGACTTTGTGTGCATGACAAGAGGTACAGTCGGGTACAAATACAGTTATTTAGGGGTTTTTATACGGGTGTTTAAAGAAAAACGGTTATTACGTATTTTAATGTTTATTTATTTATAATGATTCTGAATCGCTACTTGAAAAATCAAATGATGAATTTTCGGATTCGCTACTCTCACCAAGGTCAATTATAAATTTTGACTCCATGTCAAAATGTCTAGTATTCTTCTTTTTTCTTTTGTACATGTCGACAAGTATTACCCAACATCCCTTCATCAATTTGACTTACCTAAACGTTCATTTATAATAAACAAGTTTATTATATTATTATTATTATTTCCGTCTTATTTTTGTCGAGATTATGCGAAGCAATATAATTTTTAAAAATTCCCCACACATTTTGTTTACATTATTATACTAGATTACACGTCTTTTTACATTCTTAGTCCACACTTTTATTTATTGTCCCCGTACCCCGAGCTAGAAAATATGTAAGGAGTATTTAATTCATCTTAGATATTTCACCTCATTTATTTCTAAAGAGAAAATCTTCGAGAAAATAATGAGAAACTGTAAAATGTAATAATAAAAAGCTTTGAATGTTGTTTCATTTTTTGAAACGCTACCTGACTCCTTAAACATTTTCTCCGTGAAGAACTAGACATTTTCGTAAACGACTGTACCCAGAACAAAAAGCGATAAGAACACGTCATGCTCGGACGACGTCACTGTCACACGAATGAAAGTTGTATATTTACAAGCCGACGCACACATAGGGCCGCGCGCAAATCTGAGTTGAACTATCTATATATGTATGCGTACTATTAGTTTCTAATGGTATTGAAATGGGCACTAATGGCGTGGTGTACGCATATTGCGTTACGATCTTCGATTATATATTTAGACACAATAATTTTGGATCTCAGATGGATTAGGTATTCCCAATACCTGAATATAAATTAGTATAACATCCGCTTAGTTTTTTCCAGCTCAGTCTAGCGACTGCCTAACTGACATCTCACTTCTATGATAAACTGTATAGTAAAATTGGCGGTTGTAAATTAGTTGTTAATTCAGAGGTATAATGCTTTATAGAATAGGATTTTTTTTTCTGATTTTCCTTTACAATTATTTCTCAATTCCGCTCCGCTACGCCACCCGCTTCTCACGTTTTTCAAGGCCCGCGTCTCATGTGACAAATGCATGCACTATTTCAATATATTTCGCGTTTCGCCATAGAAAAGAGTTTTCGAGTTCCCCGATGTATTTATTCAATATTGAATTTAAAATTAAACTGTTTTTTTGTGTGTTTACAAGAAAAGTTGGTGAAACTACGTGCTCTGTAAAAATGAAAATATTTTGCAAATTCAATTTTCTTCTTTTAGTAATAAAATGTGAAATATTACGTGAAACGTGATGCAATACCTAGTTGGAAAAAATGCGTAAATATACATTCATATATTCACTCGCGCATATCTACAGAGTTAAGTTGCAGTAGTAAACATATTGTAAAAAAAAAAAAAAAAATCAAAGCTAAATACAATACTTAGAAAGAAAGAAAAAAAAACTTAACAAGCTTATTAAAAAACATAAACTTGAAAAAGGTAACAGCTTTAGTACTAGACCGTTTAGATCTGTTCCAAACAAAGTAAATGGTCTAAACCTAGCACTAAGCCAGTACCTACTTTTTAAGACCACGTTTTAAAAAAAGTCGTGGTGGCCTAGTGGGCAAAGAACCAACCTCTCGATTATGAGGGCGCGGGTTCGATTCCAGGTCAGGCACTTTCTAAGTATATCTTAAACACCAATGACTGTGTTTCGGATGGCACGTTAAACTGTAGGTCCCGGCTGTCATTGAACATCCTTGGCAGTCGTTACGGGTAGTCAGAAGCCAGTAAGTCTAACACCAGTCTAACCAAGGGGTATTGGGTTGCCCGGGTAACTGGGTTGAGAAGGTCAGATAGGCAGTCGCTTCTTGTAAAGCACTGGTACTCAGCTGAATCCGGTTAGACTGGAAGCCGACCCCAACATAGTTGGGAAAAGGCTCGGGGGATGTTTTAAAAAAGGTGGTTTAAGTAGGAATTTATAAAAGAAAAATTTGCTCACAATATTTCGGTATATTGATCAGAATCTCAATCAAAGTTATAAAATTCTATATCCACAAAACAAATGATTCGTTTAGCTGTTAAACGACATGTTCATAATGTAATTACGTGTGTTAAAACATAAATAAATATGTCCTCCATTGTCCAAATGTCAACGCAATTGGCTTTGTGAACATTAAATAAACACGCATAGATAACTCGCTGACAAGGAGGATTTAAGCTGTCTAGTCTATGGTTTTGTATGGGTTATGAGGTTCATTGTTGCGTTAAAATAATTGTTTATTCTTTAGATTACGACTTGTTGCTATTTTGTATTAAAAACTGCGGTATTTTATTTCGATTTGTAACAGTTTGGACTTCCTCTCTGAGTGATATTCATTGAAGTTTTTATGGGTATAAAACATGTTATTTATATCAAAGAAGCAGCATAAAGATATTGTTATCATAAAAATCTGAAGCCAGTTTTCTATTAACAAAATGGTCAATGTATCTTTACCTTACTTTGCTCTCAAAAATACCTATTAGATCTTAACTCTAATCCCTTTGTTTCCTCGCCCTTATTATCCCACACCGCATTACACCTACCAATAACAAAAACAAGTAAGAACCACAACAAAAACAAGCGATAGATCATACCGAGCAACACTAACTAATTAACAACTGGTACAAGTTCCGCAGAAAAAATATATTTAGCTACAAGATAAGTGAAGCTTATTCCTGCAAATTGTAAGAGATCTGGCAGATGTAGGCCATGACCACCAAGCAAGAGAAAGCCAGAAGGTCAAATCCATTACAACTTACTGTAACATCTAGGAAGACAAATACGTAGGATTTTATACATTGTTTTTCTAATAGACTCATGACGCGACTGCGGATCGGACCGAAATCGCTTTGTAGGTTTTAGGAACTTTCATACAAAGCAACCCGGATTCTGGAAGTACATCCGTGCATCGGAAAGCACGTATCTAAATGTCGCGCCTGATCTAAAATGACGTGTCAGATTGCCGTCCCATCGGACATGAGAATGCAGGAATAATGTGTGCACCTGACTGTGCAAATGCTTCGGCTCTTTAATATGTCCTGCGCAGCTGGCTGATCTCCTTATATGAGAAGAGCCGTCGTAGCCATTATTATTTAGCCTCTATAATATAATAGGCTTGTTCTTCTGCATCCATTTTTCTTATACCAAAACTAGGGGAGAGTAGGCCAAGGGCTGTCACACTTCCGCTGTGTCATTGCTAGAAATAGTTTGCTAAACTTATATTGGTGTAAGTGGATAAGAGTAATTAGGCGTGACAAGTAATCCTGTACTGTTCTGATGAAGTTCCTTTGGTGAGGCAAAGATTAGTGGTGTGGTTTCTTTGATCTTGCGTATGTGGTTAGAATATAAGGACTTGACTGGGTAAATAAGTATAGTGGTTAAAGAACCAGCGTCTCAAGTATTAGGGTGCGATGAATACATGAAAATAACATATATTTTGTACTAGCCGTTTTCCCGCGGTTTCACCCGCGTTCCGTGGGAGCTACTGCCCGCACCGGGATAAAATATAGCCTATGTTACTCGCAGATAATATAGCTTTCTAATGGTGAAAGAATATTTAAAATCGGTCTTAAAGTTTTTGAGTTTATCCATTATAACCAAACAAACAAACAAAGTTTTCCTCTTTATAATATTAGTATAGATGAATAAATAAAACCGTTCCAATATTTCAGATAAGCTTAACTGTGTTATATATTAAGTATGTCCTTAAAGAACAAAATAAGTAATCAACACGCTCATTTATTTACCGACTTTTGTATTAAGCTTAATAGCAATAATTATACACAAAAAAGAAATTACCAACATAAATTATTTTCTATCATATTTGACCCTCCTATATACGTAGGTATTCCAACAAAAAATATTACCATTTCTACCAAGAAATCGGTGGACGAAACGAGCTATTTTTATACACCGAAAAATTAATAACAAAAGTGCGCTAACCCCTAAGCAATAAGGTCCAAATTGCCGTGTAATCAGTTGAAAATCGTCACCATCTGCAAAATGGTTGGAAATGTTCAGAAATTGTACGCTTTCGGTTCGTTAGTCAAGAATATTGGTTCATTGCTGGTAAGGCGAGATTCATTACTCGGCGTTTCGGATCGCTGGGGGCATTAAGTGTTTACTTGTTACTGGAATATCGTGTGGAAGAATAGTTGCTGTGAGTAATCAGGGCTCGGTTATGTGGACGGCTTTTGTGAGGAATGCGTTGGTTCTATAGTAGTCTAGCTCTTGTTTGAAATAATAAAAATTACGTCTATGCTAATACGAGAGCAATCTGCCTTAAATATATTTGGCAAGATTTACCGCGGGCCTGATATATAAAGGGATTCAGAAGGAACATGATGGGTTTAGTCATAAGTCTGACACTCCCTCACGCTGCTAACCCACAGCTTGAGGGGTCATTTGATGATTTCATATCAAAGAATGCCTTAAATGTATAAAACATATAGGGACGTAATACTCCTCTGAGCTGATCGCACAGTGGTGGCAGAAAGCGAGCTTGAAAGCATAAGTAGGTATCAGCCATTTGCCGTGCATGTATATCAGCCTTACCACAAAATCGCCAGTTGTCCACCATCTTTAAATATAGAAGTTCTCAGATAAAATCTAATCATTCCTACAAAACAAAACTCTGTTACACCCACAAAAGGACGTCCACACACCTTTCAAAATCTCCAACTCGATACACGTACCGCAAGTTTCAAGCAATCCGATTAAAAATATTTAATCAGACCGTGTGTCACTACTCGGACAGTGAAATTTAATTACCTCGGTGTCGGCAACAAACTAAAAACACGGAGAACTTTCCGATTTTGTTAACTGCTACATGTCTGTACTGTTGGTTTGTCTGTTCCTACTTCTGTTTGGGCAAAAACATTTTTTGCAAATTGTATTGTTTGCTAAAATTGGTGTCCGATTTTTGTTGGTTAAAAGTTGGTTACTGATTTTTGTCATGTGATTTTTCCCTCATTTATTTACTTTTTCTAAATGGGTCAGCAGGACGAATCGATCGATATAACTTTACAATCCTCTATCTCAAGTTATTAAATCTGAAAAAAAAAAACACTATTTCACCAATCTCTTATTAAAAAATTGAATTTAGATATGAAAATGAACTATTCATATCACAATAAATACCCCTATTAATTAATCCAGCGCATTTAATCCTCACAATAACGCTATATTAAATCCCAACTCAATAACAATTCAAACAAAAACTCAAGCAATCACAGACCCACTCCAATTTCTTTGTCTTAGACACAGAATTATTTATCTCTCCTATCAATTATTAATTGAAACATAATACTGCACTCGATGGCTAAGGTCCGATGTTATATAGAATTCAATTAAGGGCCAAATTGCCATCAAACATTTAGCTTATTCAATAGGATATCAATAGAATCGTTTAAGCCGAATCTAGATCGCCTTATAATCCCATTGTCAATAGCTAAGCGTGACCTATGGGTATTTAGGGCAAGTAAATACGTAATACTGGCCTTAGTAAATTATGTTCGATTCTTGAATTATTGAAAGGCCGTTTAAGATTAAGAATAAATAAGTGAAAGGTGGTTTGATTGCCCATGTAAAGGGTCTCGTGTTTATTACGTCTATAGGATAAAACAGGATCAGATCAATTTTTTTATCTAGTAAATTTCAAACCGCATAGGTACTGATGTAATAATAATTTTTACATAATTT
This sequence comes from Helicoverpa assulta, assembly GCA_963856015.1. Lineage (NCBI taxonomy): Eukaryota > Metazoa > Arthropoda > Insecta > Lepidoptera > Noctuidae > Helicoverpa > Helicoverpa assulta. Next base: position 10,357,174 of record CAWLCW010000032.1, read on the forward strand.
ATTTTCACGAAAATTAGCAGCCTTTAAGTATATTTATTTTCATGAAAATTAAGCACATTATTATGACAAATAGTCGCCACCAGACCACAACGTATGAGGCAGACAAAGCCATACAAAAGACATAGCATCCTTACCCCCACAGTTTCAATGATGGCTTTAACGCTTTACATTACAGCCCCTAGGGTCCTTTGCAAGCACGAGGCAACGTATTTTGTGTGCATTGTCTACTATAAATGCATACAAAATTGGGTAGCCGCGGCAACCGCAGCGCTTTAAAGCGAACTACGTAATATGAATATCCAGAGAAATCTGATAATTGCGTTTGAAAATAGAATGAAAAGGTTTTGCAAAATCATATTTGGAATTTGGAATAAAGAAAAAATAAAACGTTTTGTCTTCTAAAGATATTCTTTTGTTTAGGTTACAATTTTGAATATGGAACTGCTTACTTACTAACTCGGTGGTTGATCAACCAACAATTCATACAAATTGTATTCTAATTTTAATCTTTGCCAGACATACAATTTATTTCTTCATGTTTCATGTTTTTTATGAACTCAAAACTCAATGGTAGTCGTGGTATTATCCACCTTTCAGTAGGTGTAGATAAACATTAGCTACAACAAAACGAAAATATAGAAAAACACTCTATTTTTTACAAAAAAGGTATCCTTTTCTCCGAACACATGTAACGAACAATACAATTCCTCGCCGCGATTCTACATTTATTCCCGAAATCTGATACGCAAATTGGGTTACGAAATTTCACTAACAAATTCAATCAAGTCGAACAATAGTCAATTTTACGGGGACCTAAAATGATGTAGGCATTACCAAAACCTCAGTACTGGATACATTAACTAATCAAAATAAATGGTCTGTGGTCCGACCACCTTAATTTGCATCGGTACCAAATAACGATACCGGGAAATACCGGGAATTACCGGTATCGGAAATTGGGTTGCCATTCGCGCGAATGGCAATACCATCATATATGGCGTTTGGAAATTGTTTTTTTTGATGGCAACATTGCGAATTATTTCTGGTAAATAATAATGGCGTCCACGGTCGATTTCGGCCACGGCGGCAGTTCTCATTTAAGGAGATCAGCCAGCTGCGCAGGACATATTATAGTGCACGAGCATTTGCGCAGACACAGGTGCACTCCCTATTCCTTCACTCTCATAACCCGATGGGACGGCAATCCGACACGACCGGAAAGAGATCAGGCGCAGGACCGACATTTACGTGCTCTCCGATGCACGGGATATAAAATAATGCAAAAGTAGGATGGGATATTTGGACGTTTAATTTCTCTCTTTTCAGCTATTTATCCCACATGGTGGTGGGGTCAGCTTTCCTATTTTTTCTTCTCCACTTCGCTCTATCTACGACAACGTTCTCAGACACCTGGCACTCCTTCATATCTTTCGAAACCACGTCCCGCACGGGGACAGAAAGTTGCCACACATCCACCTCAACATCTTCATTTCGGCAACTTGGATGGTATGTATGTGCCTTTTGGTTACAGCCCATGTTTCGCTGCCATATGTGAGGACTGGACGTATGATGGTTTTGTAGATTAAACCTTTGAGCTTGACCGGCATTCTTCTGTCACATGTCACACCAGTTACGTTTAATAAAAAACATAAATATCACGACACGTTCACACATGGTCGGTTAGCCCCATGATAAGCTATTTATTTGCTAATGTTATGGATGTTAATAAAACTGATAAACTACATATGTACCTTACATATAAATATACTCATAAATACATATAATGACATAAAATGTTTGTTCTTCAATAACAGCTTAAAAGCTGAAGAAATATTAATAAATCTTGGCCGTGATATAGCTCATACATCGGAATAAAATATAGGTTACATTTCATCCGACTGCGAGAAGTCGTTCCCTCTCAACGTGGAGCTAATATTACATACATGTGTTATAGATAAAAGCATCCGGAAGTATATTTTTCCTTTCAATATTATTTTTCTATCAAAACACAGATAGAATTTCAAGGCTTTCACTTTAGAAAGAACAAAAATATATCCTAGTTACAGTTGGAGTAAACAGAAGCCAGTAAGTCTTACGAATGATTGGTAAACAGAGCGTTTGATATATAATAATACCAACAACAAAATCTACGAAAAGTGAATATATTGAACTAAGTCAACAAATAAATAATATCTATATGCGTACAAATAATTACTATTTTATTGTTTGCATAATATCAGCAGCATAAGTAACGCATATTATAGAAGAAAGTCCACACCGTCTATCTGTCTGTCACAATATCCCTAAGAGCTACTGCGTGGATTTTACACCCATATTTCACCAGATAAATATACATGATAATGGTTTAGATAGGCCATAGATATCCCAAAGCACAGCCAAGACAGACAAGTAGATAGTATACAATATAATCTACGAGAACCAGCTTCATACACAAAACATGTAAAACAGATCACCAGTTAATTATAAACAGAAATAAAACTCTCGCTTGACATCTCACAAAAACTCCATCCCCTGAACTCGGATCAGAGTGGGCATAAATTAAACTGCAGTCCACTATAACCGTCACACGTGCCATTCGCAATTCCCCTCTCAAATTGAAAGCACTGAAGAAACGAATACAAAGTGTTTTACAGCTCTCGTACTACAACACTACTTTGAGCATTGAAATAACTGGAACCGGCGTAAACACAAATCTCTATGCAAAATAATCGATCAATTTAGAGATGACGAGACAGTGCAACAGTTATTCATAGATCACTTAAGAATTTTAGATCACACAGTTGCACACGCTTAAGTATAACTTTAAATTCTCAAACACAAGCATAAACTTAACATACATATAACCGATGGTTCCGTATATTTGTAGCACTACTTCTTCTTCTCACCAAAAACACATAGGACGGTGGTGAAGTGTAGGCGTTCATGGGGCTATCTTTAGTTTTTGACTTTCGAAATGTGCTGATTTAGATGCCTTATTTGAATTAACGTTTTTGAATTTGAGCTTTCCGGAGAAAGGCTCAAAAATTTCGTGTCCTATACTTAAATGCTCTAAGTAAAACTACAATAAACTTTGCAATACGCCATAAACTGGACTGGACATTGTGAAGCACGTGTGTAAAATTGACGAGTTTAGTGCTTTTAGAATGCTTGTCAGAGCTGACGAATGTGTCAGCCAATAATATCAATGGCGATTTGGAAACAGCTGTATAACCTGCTTGAAGGTGCAAACGTCAGACGTTTGACGATCGAATGCATCTCGGTTCATACGTAATGTTGCTGCTCAGAATTTTTGTGAAAATATTTTGTGCTATCGGTAAAATTCTTTAAAATAGTGACTTCTGAGTGTATTTAGGTGTTTTTTTAAGGCGAGGAATTGGTCAACAATAATTCCATAACCGGCACGCGCATCTAAGGCGCCAAAAGGGGTCGGAGCGTCTGAGCGGGGCGAGGATAACAATACGCGCGCTAGCTTATAACTAAAAGTCGTAAGCGACAAAATGGTTTTGTAATTTTATTATTTAGAAATGATAATTTGATAAAAAATCCTTCTACAATTTTAAAGAGTATGTATATACTCAACTACTAAAAAAGTTAAGAGGCTTAAATCGGTCCCGTTTGCCCATAATATGTGAATCTCTTTTTAAAAAGAGGTATGTTTGATATATTTTTCTCTGTTATAAAAGTTACCTAATCATGTTTTGACGTCTAACAAAATAAGGCTTATATCATGAACTTTCAGGTAAACAAGTTGTATTTTGATCCGTTTTGTATTTACTGAGAAAAATTGAGATCCTTGGCGCCAAAAATTCCAATTCGTCCTCTTAATAATGATGTGCCTCGTGTTTGAACTGGTTGTTAAAACATGGAACAAATTATAAAAGATGCGGAATTAAGCTGATGAAATATAAAAGAGAAAAAGAAACTGATAATTTCAATGCAGTGCAGACTTTATAAAAAATAAAAGTTTTTGATTTTTCGCGAATTGTACACATATTTATAAATAACTAGCTTTCGCCCGCGGTTTCACCCGCGTCCCGTAGCCGGATGGTGACAAAAACTATCCTAAAACCTCCCGGGTCTAACCTCCTCTCTAATTTTCAGCCAAATCGGTCAAGCCGTTTTCATGTTATGTCGTGACAAGGGAAAGCGGGTTTCAATTTTATATATTGACTTCAACGCGATTTTTATATAAAGATACGATACCTTTTTATTTTCCCAGCATTTTGGCCGGATTGCACCGACCGTGGTCACGGGTGGACTGATGACAGCTAGCGGCATCTCCGTGAAGCACAGGGTTTTTGAACTACCCTCGCTTGGTGCTCATAAAGACATATTGGATTCGCTGTCATTTACCCTACACTAAGAACACCTTTTTTTCCGGATTTGCCGATCATCGTATGCATTTGCGCGTTTAAGTCCCAATTATTTATAAATATTTAAACACAACATCCCCTTAAAAGCTTTTCCTAACCCTAAAACGTGACCTTAACCTAAAAGGTACCCAAGCGTCCCATTCACGGCCAAAAGTACGTCCAAATTACCATAATCTACATGTCACCTTCTATTTAATGCGTAAAACTGATTACCTGCAATGCAGAGGACAGCCTGACTCGTTTCACTAACCTACCTGAATAAAGGAACTATCATGCTAATTAGCACATGACCTGTTTATTTAATCAAAGATGGCGGGAAAACCTTTGCGGCTGAGGGACACTGCAAACTTTTAGTCCGTTTATCATTTTTTTGGGCTCATAAAATAGTATGAAAATGAATGGTATTAACCAAATTAGAGAGATCAGGTATTTATACGGTATCAGACCGACTAAAAACTTCGATTGGAATATTTCTTTAAAAAAATAAATTTGCTTATTAGTTTGCTGAGTAAGTCTGACGCCAGTCTAACCAAGGGGTATTGGGTTGCCCGGGTAACTGGGTTGAGGAGGTCAGATAGGCAGTCGCTCCTTGTAAAACACTGGTACTCGGCTAAATCCGGTTAGACGGGAAGCCGACCCCAACATAGTTGGGAAAAGGCTCGGTAGATGATAGTTTGCAGAGGGCGGGTACTGTAAAGAACGTGATTCATTTTTGTCACCCCGAAGCCGTAAAAGCGGTTTTAGGGTTAAAGTTTAAGACAGAAATGATTTAAAAGTTTATTTTGGAGTGTAGTTTAGTTTTTGCTCGTGATGTTTGAATTGCAGACACGAAGGAGAAAAGCATCAAAAAACTGAATCTAGGTTAGACATTTTTCCAAAATTAGTTTTATTTTTAATTCTTTAATTTATTTGTAGACTAATTTTGATTTATTATCTCCTGTCAGTATTATATCAACAGCAGGCTGATTATTTATCCAACAGTTATATAAGAACTTCAAAAATAAAAGGAAAATTAAATGCTAAAAATATCTGCCACTATTTATCCTCCCGCCTACATACCAAAAATAACCTTCGCAGAATCTACGTCCAAAGAGATTGATAAAAAAACAAACATGGAAAATTCATTGTCTAATTTGGAAAATTAAATAAAAACAGAAAAACATCAGCATGTATAACAAGTAGCGTATATACAGCGTGTTCCAAGAATTCATCTCGCTTAGTGCTCTAAGCGCTCGAGATGATAAATAAGCATACAAGCGATGCGAGCGATGATAAAACACTATGTTTTATAACAAAAACAACACCCTGTTTTTCTTTGGATCTATTGGATGGATTTCAGTTTGCACTTCGCAAGTAATGTAGTTTTCAATCGTTGTGTTTTATGTTGCATGAGTTTTTATACAGGGTGTATATTTCAACGCTATTTTTTTCTGTGCTTGGGAGTTTTTTTTTCTCTTTACTTTCATGCCTTTAAAAGCCATACCTGTTCCATTTAAAATAAAGCTAAAAAAATATTCTGTTTCCTTGAGTTTCATTTCAAAACTTACTATCTTGCCATATTATTACGCTGCCATACAGATACTCATAACTTAACACAAATTATATGTATAAATCGTTTGTTTTTTTTTTTTAATTTTATAAACTTATCAATCTCAGCAATGGTGTGAGTTCACTGAAATATTAATTCCTACGAGAAAAAAATATATCCTTGGATTACCGTCGTAGGAAATCAGGAAAACAGGAAAGTATTCCTGAAACTTAACAACAAAAAGCAAAGACTATTCTCAAACATAAACACCAAAGTACTACACATAAGGAGCCCAAAGGACATCTAAATATGCAAGAATAAAAACATACGGCGAGTCAGTTGCACATGTGACTTGACGGGACACATACACAAAGCGACTAAATTGGAAACGTCGCAGCGACACGCAGACGTGTTATTTGTTACCTCAGTTGTGGTACAAGTTGAGCGAAAAAAGCGATTTAAAAAAACTCAACCTGTATAAATACTGGTCCCAAACGTTTTGTCTGATTTACTCGTTCTAGCTAATAAAGCGTTTATTCTGCGTTTTGGAAATTCACATTCTCGATACGTAAATTAACATACAACTTAATTTCGTAGCATTTACTATAAAACTGTAAATTTTAATAAAGCTCTCATCGATTTACATTAAATTATTTAAATATATATATATATATCGTATTATAAACGATGACTCACGTGATATTTAAACGATTTATTAACCGACAAAATGAATTAAAATGAAATATTCAAATCATGTGCTTTGCAAATTATGTGCGAACATACCTAAAATTACTCACACGCATTTTATTTTCACGACCAAAATATTGTGTGCGAGAACAATATTGGTGAAATCTCTTAATAACATCTTGTTTTGAAAGTCACCTTCAGAAAACTAGTTTTGCCTAATACCTAGGATTTGTTTTTGAGTCTAGAATATAGGTGACTATAATCCAAAGCTAATTGATGTTAATACTTTAGAGGTGTTGGCTGGGATACCAATTATTAATTAGGCCCTGAATGTTCTCTCTTTAAGGAAAATAACGACTAGTCTAAATTTGACCTTTATTATTACAAAAAGATAAGATAAACACGATATGTAAAGGTCGACGTGTAGCTAATTATAAACAAGAGTATCTTCCCAACAACTACTAGAAGGAGAAGTTTTCTGCTGTTGTTATCAAATTAAAAGACTTAATTTGCTCGCTAGCCAATGGTTTTAGCCACAAGCCGTGCTGAATACTCCACGCACCCTCATAAAAAAATGCCTATTCTTATGTCACCTGAAGATATCCTGATATACCTGATGTCTTCCAACAGTGGAAGAACATTGATACTTCACAAACAATCAAATCTCTTTTTAAAATGAGTTTTATAAAACGCTGCCGCTTAAAACTCAGGCCACACAATAAGAAGCATCGCCGGTGCTCTCAAACTAGGAACTGGTACAAGTGAAAAATGTCCCGTCGTTGTGCACCCCCGACAATGGAAATAGAAGTGTTTGTTACATACATCGGTCTTGCGTAAATAGCTGCTTAAATATTCATTTACACGAAGCAATGTATGATGTACATTGCGAGATTGTGGTACAGTCTATACTTAGTAATTATTTGGAGTTGCTTGGGTGTTTTGGAGAGTATAATATGTCGTAGTTTCTGAACTGTGGAATTTTAGAAGGGTGTTGAATAGTTTTAAATGTTTTTGTTTATAATATCTCACTGTTTGTCGTGGTCCAGGTAGGGAACTGCTTCCCCTAACTGGTTAAAATGTAGCCTTTCGTAAAGCCTTAGTTTTATTTTCAGGTTGTAGACTACCTTTGCTGTAAATATCATTTATTAGTTCAGTAGTTTTGTTGTGCACAATGTGCGCGACAAACCGATTTACTTTTACATTTATAATATTAGTATGGATGTAGTATTTTTTTAAAGGACAAAGAAAATTGACAAAATTATGAACTAAAGTATTTTTTATCTAATAAAATCCTTTTATATGAATACTTTACTTATTTTCTTTTTTTAATTTCTGCAATATTCCAACCCTGTAGTCATGATGAATTGTCCTTTATTCTTCCAAAAAAGGCAAAAAAAACACATTAAAAAACAACAAAATAAAATAGAATTCACATTCACACAGAAATAACATTTCACTATATTCATTAGCTGCACATCTCAAAACCAATTTCGATTCATTGAATTAAACTGCACAAATGAATTCAACCAAAATGGTCTCATTTTATTACATTTCAATGCGAATTTCAGTGCAATATCATTTCTATATGAAATTGGGACAATTCAGGTGTTTTGTAGTTGTATGTTTTGACAAATAATACCTATCTACTACAAAAGGGGTGACGTCAATCAGTATAATGAGTATTCCCACGGTGGGCGCTCTCCTGCCTAGACCGGGAGGCCGCCTCGGAGGCGGCTTTTGTCCAGGACTGGCTGTCGCCTCCTGTAGTAGTCCGGGATGTGGACGCCACAGCGGTCCAGTTAAGGGTCTCCCTGACCGAGGTGTGCAACTCTAGCATGCCTCGGTCTCATCATCTGCCTCCTAGGCGTGCCGTTTATTGGTGGTCGGAGGAGTTGGGGGATCTGCGGGCCGCTTGTGTGGCGGCCAGGCGGGCCTACACAAGATGCCGGCGGCGGCGCCTTCGCGACCTCGACAACGAGGACCACCTTTATGCAGCCTACATAGAGGCCAAGTCGGCACTGACGGCGCTAATGGACACAGCTCAGGATCTCGCAAGGGCGGAGATGCTTGAGGGTCTGGACATTGATCCCTTTGGGAGGCCCAACAAGGCGGCACGCAACAAACTGCGCCCGTACGATCCCCCAGTTGCCGAGACCCTCGAGCCATCGTTGCTGGATGGGGTGGTCCAGTCCCTGTTTCCGGGTAGGGACAACTTCACTCCACCAGTGATGAGCGCCGCGCAGGGTGCGGCTCCGTCAGCCGAGGAGGTCCCGCTGGTTACGGAGGACGAGGTGGAAAGGGCAGTTTTCTGCCTCAGGGGGAAAAGCATTTTTAGCCCAGCGACAACGAAAAAAAAACGCATATGACGTTGTAAAATAAAGGGAGGACAATTAATAAAACGCTCATAATATAAAAAAAAAAAACAATTTAGGTTCGTGATTCTATAAAGGGTTATCTTTTTAAAAAACACATTTTCCTATAGACAAAAATGTTAAGTCCATAAACACAGACAAACAACAGTTTTAGAATATCATCCGGTGGCAATGGAACTTCGGGAGGACGGTCACACGATTGAACATGTGCTCTCAAGTTAGTTTCAAGCCGCCATTAAGAATGGTTTGCACTATAAGTTTCAATATGAATAAATAAGATAAACACTCAAACTAATCCAGCAATGTATAACAAACTCTTAGTACCAAAGCTATGTCAATTGGATAACCAGAATTAGATTCAAGTTAACTCTTTTCAGTAAGCTATTTCAATCGGATACCCAGAATTGCAGTCTCATTTTCTCACTAGTTTACTAACAGCAATAGACTTCGTGGCACGTTAAATCCTTTACACTATTTAAAAATAAAGGCCACACAACACGAAATCTGATCCCGTTCAGGACAAACGCTAGGAACAAGATTCCCAGTGGAGTAGTTTATTTTATGCGCAGTACCAAAGTCTTATGATAACGTAGGTATATGCTTCAGGATAGCGTTAAGAACTGTGAGTCGGTTTGCATAATACGACTAGATGCGGGAATTATGGATCGTCTAAACAGACTCTAACGAACCCGTTCATATTCATGGAGGATTTATTAAAATTTATTTAGACGGTGGTTTTGTCAGTCTTTTTTGTTGTTATGTTTGCGTTTTAGATTTTACTAGCTTCTGCCAGCGGTTTCACCCGCATCCCGTGGGAACTACTTCCCGTACCGGGATAAAAAGTAGCCTATAGCCTTCCTCGATAAATGGGCTATCTAACACTGAAAGAAATTTTCAAATCGGACGAGTAGTTCCTGAGATTAGCGCGTTCAAACAAACAAACAAACAAACAAACAAACTCTTCAGCTTTATAATATTAGTATAGATTATTTATTTGGCTGAGATTTCGTATGTTAAAATTGAATTAATTAATGGCTTTCTTTAAGAAAAAATAAGGTTTGTTATACTTAGTCATCTTGTTTAGGGCAAAATGTATCGTTTACATAATCGAGTGAAAGAAAGGAAGAAATACTTTCATGTATGTGCATGCATACATTGTTGAGAACCTTGTTTTGTGTGGTTGATCAAATCTAAATACTGCAAGTGGTACGGAGAGTTCTCTAGGCCTATTGCAGTGAAGACCTACACCCAATATGAAATTAATATTGAGTCCTAATAAAAAAAAGTTTTCTTGCGTAACCCTACATTGATAGCCAAGCACTACCATAAAAAATGGGACTTCCAAAAGAAAAAATGTCATATTATAATGACTTTTTACACAGCTTAAATTTCGACATAAAGATACAAGCCATTACGAAGACTAAATGTAATGTATTTCAGTATTTATTCGGTACTAAAGCTTCCATTTTACAGGCTGTTTCGGAAACATTGTGTCTTTATGGCATAAGGTTTAGGACATATCGTATAAGACCTCGTTTCAGATCTGAAAGCTATGTGACCGATATGTGAACATTGTGTTCGTAGCTGAATTTGACTCATCCTGTTTAGATAGGTACATTTAGGTGCGAATATTTTTGGGTCACTGTGGATAACATTGTAAAATTGATTGAATTCGTGATGATTGGTGAAGTTCTGAATTGAAGACACTGTGAACATATTATTATTCAAAATCAAATTGTCCTCATATTCAGCAAATGGTAACGTTTATGATTGAAATCAAGGTTAAATTATCTATCATCTGTATAATTCAACGAGCTATGCCATATAGTCTTCAAATATAACCAAATGAAAATGCAATCATTTTGCATCCCATAACTCTCATCAGACTCTCTCAATCAATAATATCTAAACCCCCTTCGGAAATCGGTTCATTTTTCTCACAAAACCTTTATATAACTGGTACGTTACGGCGGCAAACTAACCAGTTAGTCATAGTACCTACAGGGATGGCATACCATTGGTAGTTACGTGAACACAATGGCAAGGTGACAGACAGAAAATATAGGTAATTTGGATACCCCGTTATTATGAACTAGCTTCTGCCAGCGGTTTCACCCGCATCCCGTGGGAACTACTTCCCGTACCGGGATAAAAAGTAGCCTATAGCCTTCCTCGATAAATGGGCTATCTAACACTGAAAGAAATTTTCAAATCGGACCAGTAGTTCCTGAGATTAACGCGTTCAAACAAACAAACAAACAAACTCTTCAGCTTTATAATATTAGTATAGATATTGAAGTTGCTGTTCCTTAATTAGACGCAATTTTTAAGTTACAGGGGAAAAAAATTATGAGTTTAATTTCATATAGCTTTTACTATGTGTTTACATCATAATATGTTAACTACTAGCTTCTGTTAATAGTTTCAACTGTGTCCCGTGAGAACTACTTTGGTGCAGTCGGATAAAAACCTATAAGGTAGCTTTCCAGATAAATAGAGTATTATTTTATTTATTTATTTATTTATTTACAAGGCACACCAACAACTTATTTACAAATACTTTCGCATATATAAATTTACAATTATGGTTAGACCTGCGTAAATAAGTTAATTATAGGTGCGCACAACGCTCAAATTAAAAATAACTCAAATTAAACCAAACCACATACATAACAAAAATAATAATAAAAAAGAAGAATCGATAGAGGCAAATGATAATATTTCATAATAGGTACTATTCTAAATTGGTAAATTTTGTGCAAAAATTAATTTACATGAGGCATTTACATTGCGCCTAAATTTATTATTAATAAGTAAGTAAAATAAATAAATAGACTGTCTAAAATTTAAAGATTTTTCATATCAGTCTAGTACTTCCTGATAAGCATTCAAATAAACTAACTGACAAACGGCACGACTCTTTACCATTGTGATTTTTACTATTTTTTCACTCACAACAAAGGTTCACCATCCCTACCACAGTATGTAACATAGCTGCCTACACCAGGCTGAGTCAGTTAATACAACTTGGATAATTTATCGTCGCTCAGCAAAACTGTTCGGAAATAATTCTTCCGTCGGCTGCGATAGGGTTAGTGAATGTAACGGGGGTTGTGGTCAAAACCCTGTGCAATTCTGTGATTTAATTAGATCAAATATGTAATTATTTTAGTGAGAACGTACATCTAGGGAGCTTAGGAAATTAGCTTAAACCAAAAACTATATTCTAGGCTTTTTATGAACAAATGTGCAATTGTAAACGATTGTAACTTAATTTTATTAAATTCCTTTTTTTTATTTACAACTAAATTATATAGGTACAAATTTATTCACGAGATTATATAAAATATGATTAGGTATAGCGTTTACAATAGAACCAACACTATTAAAAAAAATTTTAACTGACTTCAAAAATGGAGGTTCTCAGGCCTGTATGTACGTGTATGCCTTTGCGCGATTATCTTACGACTTGGGAGAAGATTGTCGGTAATTATTTATTTATTTAAGACTTACAGCTAAGTAGGTACAATATAATATTATATTTCGGAGTTTTTTTTTGTTTCATAGTTTAGATCCATATAGACAGTCTTGCATCACACAATTACAGTTTTATAACTTCAACAAAATACTTAAAATACTTGAAGCACTTTAAGCCGATTGAAAAAGCAATTTCGATACAAAGAACAATCTGTAGATCAAAAATTGCTACAAAATGGAGGCGGCATCCATTAGTTTCAATTGACGAAATAAAAAGTGTTGCAAAAGTTACGTGTTTCTACCAAGCGTCAGTAAATACAACTTGGATAATTTATCGGTTGTTCAGAAGAATTCGCTGAGAAATATTTCTTCTCTGCTCTTTTGTTTGTAGGGTTGCCAGAAAATAGGCGTTAGTTTGAAGAAATAAAAAAATATGAAAAAAAAAATATGGTCAAAATGTACAAAAATGTATCCACCCGTTACAATAACTACAGTATCTGGTATAATATCAAATGTTTATTTGTACTCTTGTATATTCTGCAGTACATATTTTAAAACAAAACTGAAAAAGATATTCAGAGCAACTACCGTAATTCTTTGAATTTTAAACATTTTACGAAAAAAGGCAACAGATATAATACCTAAATTAAGTCTTCATCGCAAGAAAAAGTAAAAAAAAAAGTAAAAACTGGTAACCCTAATCCAATAAATCATTTCAAAAACAATTTCAGTCTCTAGCAACCCTACACGGAATGACGGAACTCATTTTCTTTCTAGCGGAAGGAATTAATTTACTATAATGTTACAACTTCAGTTGGGACGCTGCGACTATTGGCGTATTCAAATGAGAGCCCGATCTAATGGCGGCCACTGTTTCATTTGTCACAGCTGTTATTGTAAACCAGTTAGTGGAAAATATTTGCCAAAAAGGCTTTCTTTTTACTTTTGCAATACAAATTAGTAAGGTTTTTTGGGTAATTTAGATACACTGTTATACATAACAGATGAAAAAAAAATGCCTTGGTTAGATAAAACAATCCTTTTCAGACAATAAAGCGTAAATAAACAACTATATTATGCTTCAATACTTGAGTAAGTTCGATAAATTAATTTACTATAATGTTACAACTTCAGTTGGGACGCTGCGACTATTGGCGAATTCAAATGAGAGCCCGAACTAATGCTGTTTTATCTGTGACAGCTGTTATTGTAAACCAGTTAGTGGAAAATAATTGAAGGAAACTGGTTTTTTATAAGTTTTTGGTAGGTTTTTTGAGTAATTTTGGCTCACCTACTCTTTTATCCTTCATCATTTTAGACATCTGCATAGCCTTTTTCCTAAGACTGTTTGGTATTTCAGAAAGAAAAACAATTTTCATACAGTATTGCCAATCCCATCAGCAGTAGATAAAAAACCATAGAATCTTTCGGTTCTTGTATAACGTTGATAAGTAACTAAATTATTCCACTAACTAACTGAAAAATAAACAGTTTCAAAGAGTTACAATTTGGAACTTGACACCAGCATTTTTCTTCTCACCTTAATGCAAAATTACCACCATAACCGAAGTGGATATCACCAAACACTTATTAACCCAAAATACCTATAATAATAATAATAATAGCCTTTATTTCCGAGATATCGTTTTACAGTTACAACTTGCATAATCTAGCACATTTAGATGGTATCCCTTATCTCGGTGTGCCTCTTGGCATAGGCCTCCTCCAACTCCTTCCATTGCGCCCTGTCTTGTGGGACTCTGCTCCAATATGGTCCCAATGTCAGACAGATGTCATCTCTCCATCTGGTTTTTGAACCAAAAATACCTACTACCCCAAAAAAAATATTCTATTCACACTTACTTACCACTCCTCATCACACTAACATAGAAAATGTATCACGTTTCGCAACGCAAAAGTTATTCAAAGAAAAAATATACCATCGGAGCCAGTAGAAATATTATATTTAATGTATGCTCCGCGCGACTGTACATATACGTGCCGAAGCGAATACTCGTGTAATAGTATAAGATCCCGCCATAGAACGACCTTCACCGGGCTGGTTATTGGTTTAAAAGTAATTTTTAGTTGATAAAATGTGCTAATAAAGAGATTGCAAATGGGTTGCCAAAAAAATTCCTGTCCGGAATTAAATAATTGATAATAAAAAAAAACTTTTTTTTCAAACCTTCCACTGGTTTGTTTATTAAAAAAAATATATCCCAATCGAAAGTATGCAACCCATAGAATATGCAAACGTTAGGTTGACTATTTTATTCCCGTCACTACCCTTGGGTTGCCAGGTATAAACAGGTAAATTGGTACACTAGTAACTTGCACCGGTCTGGTTATTTAATGAAATTTATATGAAAATAAAGATTATTTAATTACAAACTCGGTGGTATAGGGTTGTTTTCAAAAAATCTGTCATGAATGCCGGTTGGCGATTTTTTAAAATTGAAATATTGCTGCGAGTTAATACGTGCGACAGAGAGGTACCAGTAAACTAACCCATGCGATAGAAGAGGACACAGCATCGCAGCTGCCTCCACTTCGATCATTAACAGAAAACGACTGCGCTGCTCTCTGCTCTCTGAAAATGAGAAAGATAGCGATAGCTTAGGGGGGCAGACTCTTCTGAAGTCATCGATGCTGGTGACGACACCTGCATCTAAGACCCAGAGTCTGTTGCATGATAGCGATAGACTCACACACGCTGCGTATTATTTTTGAGTAAAAGTTCGGACGGACTGTTGTAAACGTGACATGGAAAGCTTCAACATCAACACTAAGTCTTGGGAAGCACGCGCCAATGAGAGGCTCTTATGGAGACGCGACCTGCACACTGGAACTGCAAAATATGACGAAGCCTGGATCGACAATATTAAGCAGAAAAGGCTTCGTATAAATAACGCTTCACCCGTGGACGACCCTGCCTGCGACAAATGCGGCAAAAAATGTCGCGCAGCTATTGGCTTATGATCTCCGTGTACCGAGTGCGCGCTGATCGTTGCAACAGACTCTGGGTCTTAGATGCAGGTATCGTCACCAGCATCGATGTATACTTCAGAAGAGTCTGCCCCCCTAAGCTATTGCTATCCTTCTCATTTTCAGAGAACAGAGAGCATGCGCATACGCTTTCTGTCTATGGTCGAAGTGGAGGCAGCTGCGATGCTGTGTCCTCTTCTTTCGCATGGGTTGGTTTACTGGGACCTCTCTGTCGCACGTATTAACTCGCAGCAATATTTCGATTTTAAAAAATCGCCAACCGGCATTCATGACAGATTTTTTGAAAACAACCCTATACCACCGAGTTTGTAATTAAATAATCTTTATTTTCATATAAATTTCATTAAATAACCAGACCGGTGCAAGTTACTAGTGTACCAATTTACCTGTTTATACCTGGCAACCCAAGGGTAGTGACGGGAATAAAATAGACAACCTAACGTTTGCATATTCTATGGGTTGCATACTTTCGATTGGGATATTCTTTTTCTAATAAACAAACCAGTGGAATGTTTGAAAAAAAAGTTTTTTTTGATTATCAATTATTTAATTCTGGACAGGAATTTTTTTGGCAACCCATTTGCAATCTCTTTATTGGCACATTTTATTAACTAAAAATTACTTTTAATTCAATAACCAGCCCGGTGAAGGTCGTTCTATGGCGGGATCTTAGACTATAAAGTAAGCTGACTACGTATTAATGTAGTAGTACAGTCGCGGACATTAGTGAGCTAGTTGATATTGGTCGTGTTTTGTTACTAGTTTCCCGGTAACACCTGTTTTCTGAACTTCCTCTAGTCTAGAATATAAAGTCGCCTACTAATATTTTATTTTATTATTTTGATGTATTGATTGTATTATTGACAACTTTTGACGAAATCCGTTCGCGGGTGAAAAAGTAACAAGCACATACCCTCACACAAACTTTCGGTTAAGACGTTTAAGAGGTCAGCATTCAAAATGTTAACATTTTTTTTAAATTATACGCTTCTATAATTATAAAAGATACTATATTTGTATATATCATGTATATACAAATAAAGTATATAATAAACACACTGATTTATCATTGACAACTTGTTAAGATCAAACCTCTGTAAGATATCTATAGATTAGTAAGATTTGAAAGTGGCTCAACTATGAATGTCCGCGACTGTACAAACATCGCTGTCTACAAGTTATCAGCTCTGGATTATCGGGATATAGTTTGTACAACTCCTGTTTTGTATGGCTTATTCAATACCAATGGTGACAGCTCACGGAAATAATTTGCGACTCGCGACTCTTTATTTCTATCATATAACACTAATTATACAAAGGTGAAAGTTTGTTTACATGGATTTTTCTTACTCTTTCAGGCAAAAACTTCTGAACGGATTTTGATAAAACTTGCTAGTCATTGGTGTCTAAGATATACTCAGAAAGTACATACAAACTTAGAAAAGTTGCATTGGTACTTGCCTGACTTGCAATCAAACCCGCGCCCTCATACTTGAGAGGTTGGTTCTTCACCCACTAGGCCTCCACGACAGGTCAGTGAATAGCACACAGTAAATAGCTTATATACCAGAATTAAATATATTAAATACTAGCTTTTGCCCGCGACTTCGTTCGCGTGGAATAGTGGCATCCGGCAGATTTTTGGTTTGAACAATAGATGGCGCTGTTTGTCCGGAATAAATTGTATTTTTTATTTTTATTTTTTGCAATAAAAACTATTCTATGTCCTTCTCCTGGCTCTAAACTACCTCCCTGCCAGTTTTCATCTAAATCGGTTCAGCCGTTCTTGAGTTATAAGTGGAGTAACTAACACGACTTTCTTTTATATATATAGATTTTTACCCCGGTGAGGGAAGACGTTGAGTGCTCAAAGCTATTTTAGAGTAAAGTTAAGATTTATTAGACCGTGGTTTCCTTACTTACTCTCTTGAGTCGTAATGTTAGGCAAAAGAGGTTGAAAGAGTAATAATCGCAGCTGAGAGATAAATAAGTTTTGTTTGTTGCAATAAAGATATATGTAGTACTAATCCAAACTAATATTATAAATGCAAAAGTAACTCTGTCTATCTATGTGTCTTTCTGTCTGTCTGTCTTTTCTTCACACCTAAACTACTAAACTAATTTGTGTGAAATGTGGTACAGAAATAGTTTGGAACTTGAGAAAGGACATAGGATAGTTATTATTACAAAAAAATAATAATTAATTCATTAAAAATTATTCCGGACATACAGCGTCATCTATTGGTCAAACCAAAAACCTGCCGCAAGTCACTATTCCACACGAACGTAGTCGCGGGCAAAAGCTAGTACTAACTAAGCTTATTCTTCTATACTAATATTATAAAGCTGAAGAGTTTGTTTGTTTGAACGCGCTAATCTCAGGAACTACTAGTCCGATTTGAAAAATTCTTTCAGTGTTAGATAGCCCATTTATCGAGGAAGGCTATAGGCTTTTTATCCCGGTACGGGAAGTAGTTCCCACGGGATGCGGGTGAAACCGCTGGCAGAAGCTAGTTATATATGAACAAGTTTGATAATATCACCATTCTCGAACAAAAGCTATTTGAAAAATACTAATCAATGAAAGATAAATTCTATTACAAAACATTGACGCTTTCCAGTAATTCCCAAAACAATTGCTTTAGGAATTTACACCAACAATACTAAACATGCTACTTTGTGCTACACAATATTAACCAGTTCAACAGAAAAGGGCGCACCACACGAACAAAACAATGCGCGTACAATTGACAATATTCGTGCAGCTTAATGACAGAAGTAATGTCATTGCTGGGTATTCAATTGAAATCCAAAATCAGGCACAAAGCTAATCAACCAGCGTTTGTGTAGTAATTCGTACTACCATCACTATGAATACGGATCATAATTTCATTTACAATATACGGTATTTTAGTTTGACTGTGTATGCTTTTGACCTAGTGAATATTTTTGCGCGTATCAGTCTTTCTACGAGTCTTATTGACCGGCAAAAATCTTTCGCGCGTTTGTAAGCGTCATCTTTCATACTACATAGTCCATAGTTATCAACTGTTTTTTTCAAGTTTTTACAAGTCAAGCTCGGAAAATCCGCTAGTGTGAAAACGCTCTTATAATATACTGTAACTAAGCTATGACGCGCATAAAATTCGCTTGTTTGAAAGCGCCTTACAATATATGTAGGTACGGTATTTTAGCATGGATGAATGAATGGGTCATTTAGAATGTAGGTTATGTCATTGTGTTTTGGTTTGTTTAAGTTTAATTAGCTGTCAATTAAATTAGGTGACAGTACATTGTAACAACCGAATCAGCAAGCTGAAGTGGCAGTGGGCTGGCCATATTAGCCGAAGAACCGATAACCGTTGGGGTAAACGAGTTCTAGAGAGACCACGCCTCGGCAAACGTAGTGTAGGACGTCCTCAGGCACGGTGGAGTGATGACTTGCGCAAGACGGCTGGAAGGAGCTGGATGCGAGAAGCCGAAAATCGATCTCAGTGGCGTGCACTTGGAGAGGCCTATGTCCAGCAGTGGACTGCGATAGGCTGATGATGATGACATTGTAACATGATACCAAAAATCTACCAAAATGGCAATGAAATAACAAACAATACTACAATAATTTTCTAAAACAGTCAGCAAAAATCTATTACTGTGCCATGCCTAATAACCCCAAACATAAAAGTGAACTAAGCAGGAATATAAACGTAGTCGACTCAAACTGGTCAGTTCATATTTCTCAGTCCATTTAACTAAATCGATGGACCCCAAAACTCGAGGGAAGGTCCCTCTTTTTGAGGGTAAATATAGATTCCTTTTGTGATCCTATTTTTTGTTCGCAGGAAGTTTTTTAGCACTTTTTTTTTGTTACCAGAAGTTATTTTTTGTCATTTCTCATGTTTTTGGTTTTTAGGTTTCGAAATATTTTTATAACTTGCTATTTTATAACTAACTAGCTTCTGCCAGCGGTTTCACCCGCATCCCCTGGGAACTACTTCCCGTACCGGGATAAAAAGTAGCCTATAGCCTTCCTCGATAAATGGGCTATCTAACACTGAAAGAAATTTTCAAATCGGACCAGTAGTTTCTGAGATTAGCGCGTTCAAACAAACAAACTCATCAGCTTTATAATATTAGTATAGACTAGCCGTTTTCCCGCGGTTCACCCGCGTCCCGTGGGAGCTACTGCCCGCACTGGGATAAAATATAGCCTATGTTACTCGCAGATAATATAGCTTTCTAATGGTGAAGGAATATTTAAAATCGGTCCAGTAGTTTTTGAGTTTATCCATTACAACCAAACAAACAAATAAACAAAGTTTTCCTCTTTATAATATTAGTATAGATTAATCATTTCCTGCAAAAATATAAAATGGATACCACTCTTCAGGCCTTAGTAACAGTTTTAATAGCATCTTTTGAAACCTATTTTATGATTCAAAGAATTGGTTTTCTTCTTTAAATCATTAAATTAGTCTGGACAAATGTCTTGCCATCATATTTTCATTCAGACTTCAGATTTTTATCACCATCAATTTCGTGTAGATATTTGTATAAACTTTAAGTCTGTATCATGTGGATCCACCTCGTGTGGATCTGAGCTGATACGACGGGTTAAAGCGGCTCAAAACTGTATAACATTATTCAAAACTGCGTCAGTAACTCGGGTATCTTTCGAAAAGCAATCAGATTAGCTTGATCAAGCATTTACGGGCTCAATCAAACTTGAAGCTTTACTACGGGGAAATCAGAGAGACTTGATTATGAATGGCACAATTTAAAGACGATAGATATTTGGAAAACTTTCTCTAGTGTCCTGATTTATCTAGATTTTCAGGTGTATTAAACGTGCTGATCGAATAGGTAAGTCTTTGTTTGTTTTATTTTCGGAGTTTATCTTCTTGATGAGACAGGTTTTTGAGATTAGGTGTCTTTTCTTCACGCCTAAACTACTGACCCAATTTGTGTGAAAAGTGGTACAGATATAGATTGGAACTTGAGAAAGGACATAGGATAGTTTTTAAATCAAAAAATAAAATTTATTCCGGATATACAGCGCCATCTATTGGTCGAACCAAAAATCTGCCGCAAGTCACTATTCCACGCGAACGAAGTCGCGTGTTTTTAGTTTCTTTTGCTGTTCTATTAACATAGATACTTACTACTTTTCTTTTAATTAGATACCTACTACTTTTCTTTTAATCAAGTTATATCCTAGATGAGTTTTTTAGCACGGAAGCTCGTGTTTCCAAATGCACATTGAATTTGGTGGGTTCTGTATGGTATGCTGGTAATTAAGTAGCGCCTCTATATGCTCTCATTTGAAAACTTTAGAACTCCAGAACCAGTCTTACAAAGGTAGGTAAATTGGCAGTCACTCAGTATAAAACACTGGTACTCTGCTGCATCTGAGTAGACTGGAAGCCAACTCCATTATAGTTGAGAAACGGCTAGGCAGATCAAGATATCAACACAAACAATCAATACTGCTATCATATCACGGTGACAGAAAATTTTAAAGCTTTTGACGGACATCAAAACTGTATCGGTTAGACTCGATTTTTTCCCAACAAACAAACTCCATTCAACGATTTATTTCGAATGGTGTTCTATTCGATTTTTTGTCGTTTGTTTGTTTTTTTTAGAAAGGTTTCGTTTCGGCTGTGTTGCCTATATTTTGGTTTTTTGTTAGGATTTGGAAATATAAGCTGTATGATGAGTCTGCTGTTTGTTTGAGTATAGTCATATACAGGATATTTGTTCAAAATATGATTAAGAACATTTTATAGTATTAAAGTTGTATAGAATTAAGTTTTATGTTTTTTTTTTCTTTATATAGACTTGCATATAACTCTGTAAATATTTTAGTTCATAATAATTCTCGAGAAAAAAAACTGTTTTAATATTGGAAACATGTCATTTCTTTTACGGAACATCCATTTTCTTTAAGAATAACTTGCACACAGCAGTATTTTAGAAAAAAAATGAAATGAAATAAATAGTGATTAAAATATTTATCCTCTTCCAGTACAAGTGTACACAAAAGCGCTTTGCGATTTCATTCACCCAAACTTTGTTAAACAAAGTACTCTTTTCAAAGTAAAATACCACACACACAGTACAGATCTTAATCAATTTTTTAAATTAAAATCTGTCCCATAAATAACAGAAAAACATGTACATATTCAGTGTCACAAACTCCAATTGGTTTCGACATCGTCCCATTTGCCTTTCAGAAACTTTAGTACGTCTGCAACTAACATCTCATATACAAAGCAAATTAAAAAAGTTCATGCAAACTTTTAATAAAAAAGGGTTCACCGGGGTTCACTGGGGTTCAACGAGAGCGGATTTTGTAGACGACTGTACTGCGCTCGCCCCTAATTACAATATGTTTGCTGCTGCTCGAAGTTTTAATCTTAGAATTTGTTTTGTTTTTTTGGATTTAAATATTTTTGTATTAAAGGCTAAAATAACTATTTTTATGGGTTGTTTTTATGGCCTAATTGGTTTTTAACTAAATATTGAAGTTCTATTTAGAGAAATAAAAGTTACAAATTAAATAATAAATTAAAATAAATCAAAAGTCATCAGGGGTCAAGTTTACTCTTTTTAAAGAAAATTAGTTTCTCAAAATGACTCACTTATTTTACTGTCCAGGAAAACTTAATCCCAGTACTGAGAAACTACGGAACATTAAAGATAACTTAAGCTTAATCCGCACCAATCACAAGAGAGAACAAGATACCCTCCCGAACAAAATCTAAGCGCTATTTCATTCCCTACCCTAATCATTTTTCAATAGCCGTAACTCCTTTAGAATAGCCCAGTCAAATTACGAGCAATTACAACCACGGCTAACTCCCAAAGACACTAAGAACATAATACAAATCACGAGACCAAACTTACCCATGTTCAACATCTGTATCTAACAGCGACCTATCGCAGAACTTAGTCATATCTATAATCGTTCAGAACTCCAAAGTCCAAACAGTTATGACTTTTACACACCTATTAGGTAGACTTTATCTTCACAACAATAAAGTTCAATTTCAATTGAGCCATCTACTACAGTAAGTTTGTAATAGCTGTCGAGGGCCTAATGTCAATTACATTGTCACTCGAGCGCTCGATGTTAAGCGTTGTATAATCGAGTCACCGTATACCGATTATCGATTACGGTATCGATGTTTAATCGGAACATCGGAATATGTGAATCTCGATAGTGTTAGCGGTTTTCGAATAGCTTTTCAATGCTCGAGTTTAGTTTGAAAGATTACTGGTATACATTTTTTATTGAAAAAGTGCTTTTTAAAAAAAATATAAAAATGCTTTCAATCTGGATTAAATGTTTGATTAAAGTAAAAAAAAAATGAGGGTAAGGTTTTGTGGATATTAAAAGGCATTCATAAGGCCAATATTTCAATTTACTTTTATGAAATAACAGGATCATAGACAAAAAAATGCTTTGAGTTAAGTAGGTCGTCGTGCGGCTCGCTCGTCGCGACCTGCGCGATCAACTTCTGGCGAGTGCACGAGTAAGACGAGGAGCAACTACTGCGGACCTTGATATGCCAGCACCAGCTCAGCGGTTCTTCCTGAACGAGCGTTTGACTAAAGCCAACCGCTTGTTATTTCGGAAGGCACGGGACGCTGCTGGCGTCTTCGGCTGGAAATTTGTCTGGACCAAGCAGGGCCGCATCCTCGTCAGGAAGGCTCCAGGTGACAAGGCGCAGAGGATTCGCACGGAGGAGGACTTATCCCGCCTTTTTGGCACTGGAAATGAGAGAGTCTAATTATTATAGTGTCTTTTTTTGTACAAATAGTCTAATTTTGTGTATTCGGAGAAATATGTGCCACAGTCTGTTACCAGTTGGGCTCAACCTTAACATACGCAGGGATTGCTTAATGCGAAAACAAAGTTATTCTACTATAACACAATATTTAACTATGCCACATATACATCCTATATCTACTACATATACACAAACATTTTCATACACACATCTACAATCTATACTCTCACTTAGTTCTAATTATTTACAATGTTTTTTTACACTTAATTCTAACTATTTACATACTTCAATTACGCCTGCAAACCTATACTTTACATACATACTCACACATGTAATGCCTATGCCTCTTCTGATCTATGGCTCCTAGCAAATATATCAAGTTTGGTCTTTTAAATGCAGGCTCTCTAGGGACTAATCAGGATGAGTTCTTGATCGCCATGGGTAACCATTCTGTGGACATCATGGCTATCAACGAGACATGGTTGCGCAAAGGGGAGGAAGACCGTGCTCCTAGTCTTGCAGGGTACAAATTTAGGCACGTACCAAGACCTGTGTCTACACGAGGAGGGCGCGGTGGGGGAGTCGCATTTTATATTAAAAACGGGATAAATGCGCGTGTCAAGGCTCATCCTGAACACCCTACGGTGGAGCAGCTTTGGCTGGGCCTCACCATTAATAAAAGAAAACTTCTGATAGGAACCGCGTATCGACCACCCTGGCAGGATTTGGAGCTTTTCCTTGATGCCTTAACTGCTAGTATTAGTGCACTAGGCCCATATGACAATGTCATATTATTAGGTGACCTTAATGTCAATTTGTTAAATTCAAACACCTCTAAATCAAGGCAGCTCATGGGGTTCTTTAATAACTTTGATATGACTCAAGTAGTCACAAAAGCCACACACTTCGTAAATGACAGTTGCTCGCTCATTGACATTATATCCACCGATGCTACCACTCGAAATGTTGAAGTACACCATATTAGTGGGCTCGGTCATCACTCCTTTGTCACGTGTGAAACAGTGTTTAGGAAGCCAAGGGCTAAACCCAGGGTCGTCATGTTTCGCCCTCTTTTGGACATTTTGCCAGATATATTCCATGAACACCTAAACATGATACCATGGTCCGACATAGGAGACATGACTGATGTTGACTCCATGGTTGATACTTTCACTTCCTACATAATCCAGCTGTTTGATCTCCATGCTCCTATGAAGAAAAAGACATACTTCAAGCGGCCTACACCCTGGATCACTGACAATATCCGTCTAATGTTCAGAATGCGAGATGAAGCCAAACTCAGATGTCATAAGACAAAAGAACCGCAACATAAGCAGTACTATCTGGATCTTAAGCACGAGGCAGCCGCCGCATTGGGGAGGGAAAAGACAGCATATTTTACAAAGAACATTAACCAGCAAAGCAAAGATCCCAAACTGCTGTGGCGTAATTTAAAATCAGATGTTCTTCCAGACCACAATGAGAGGCGACTGCCTAGTCACTTTGACAACCCAGATAGTATAAATGCAGCTTTTTTAAATGTCCCGGGGAGTTGCAATGACAACGACTCGTTGATATATAATTTCAGTTCTCGCAGGCATAGTTCATCTGTGTTTTCGCTCACTGGAACCAACCAAGAGACAGTATTAAGAATAATCAGGGGTCTGGAATCGAATGCACGAGGTGTTGATGGCATCAGTCTGGACATGCTCACGCTTACACTACCTAGCACTTTGCAAGCCATTACTGCTATCATAAACAAGTCCATTGAATCTTGCACATTTCCCTGTCTCTGGCGTCGCGCAATTGTTTGCCCCATTCCCAAAGTCAGTGATCCGGTCAATTTAAAAGACCTCAGGCCAATAAGTATTCTGCCATGCCTGTCAAAGATTCTGGAACGCGTGGTATACTTACAGGTAATTGAATACTTAGAGGCAAATAATATCCTACCCGAGTTCCAATCAGGTTTCCGCAAGGGAAGAGGGACTGCAACAGCCCTGATAGATGTGGTAGGCAATATCCTAGAGGCACGTGATCGGGGGGAGGGGTCTATTCTGGTGTTGCTGGATTTCTCTCGGGCATTTGATGCTATTAATACCAATTTACTGCTGTCAAAGTTAACCTATTACGGGTTTGATAGAGACGCAGTAGATTGGTTTAACAGTTATCTAACAGACAGGTCCCAGTTTGTTCAAATACACAACGAAGATGGATCTACCCTTTCATCCCCTCCACTCCCGGTCTGTAGGGGGGTTCCGCAGGGATCTATTTTAGGTCCCTTATTGTACATCCTCTACAGTGCTGACATCACTCATTCCTTTGTTAACTGCAGATATCACATGTATGCGGATGACATTCAGTTGTACACATCCTTCAAGGGGGATGATGTGGCATCTGCAGTTCAAAGGATGAATGAGGATTTGCATCGAGTTGTGACCTGGTCTGAGGAGAACTCCTTGCTTCTCAACCCACTTAAGTCTAAGTTCATGGTCTTAGGGACAAAAAAACAGGTGGCCACAATATTGAATGCTAAGCCTGAGATTGTTATCAAGGGGAATAAAATAGAACAGGTAGAGCAGGTGTGTAGTTTGGGTTTAACTCTGGATCCACAATTACATTTTGAGCCTCACATTAACAGTACTGTTAGGAATTGCTTTTACAGGCTGAGGGTCCTGTACAGTATCCGCAAATTTCTCAGTGTGCCACTGAGGAAACATCTAGTGGACGCTCTAATTCTTTCCAAGTTCAACTACTGCGATACAGTATATGGCCCTTGCCTACTTGCTAGGACAGAGAGGCTAATTCAACGGATTCAGAATGCCTGCGCGAGATTCTGTGTTAATATTCCTCGTAGGCATCATGTTACACCCTATATAAACGAGCTTAGTTTATTGAAAATGGCTGCCAGACGAAAACTGCACTTAGCTAGCCTAATGTTTGGCGTGATAACAACCCACAAGCCGCACTATTTATATGACAAACTCACTTGGCGACAATCACATCACAATTGTGGTCTTCGCTCCAATGTTGACCCGCTTAAGGCACCACCACACAAAACCGCAGCTTTCAGGGGAAGCTTCAGGTTTGCCGCCACACACTGCTGGAATGATCTTCCACCACCATTGAGGGGCCTAAAAACAATCAAGACATTTAAAGTTCATCTAAAGAAACTCCTACTACATGTACAACTGTCATAAAAATATGCTTATTTACCTCATGATCTCGGCCCACAATCCTTGGTTTCAATCCTCCGCAGTGCTGTTGGCGCATCCTTGGTGCCTCCTGATTGCTGTCACTATCTGCATCAAATCCTTATCCATGCTATTTCTGCATGGCATTGATACTTGGACCTGTTTAATAACTTTTAGTTAATAATTATTCAATAAATTATATGATCTTAATATTTGACATTCTAATACAGTTATACGATTTATCTAATTTATCAAATACACTAATACACTTTAGTATCTCTAAATCACTAGTTTTGGGGTCGTATCATAGTACTTATTTTTATTTCTTTGTTTCTCTTACCTGGGGTGTAGCCCACGGAAAACATACCGACATGCAGAGTTCTTAAGTCTTTCACATCACTATTTACAACAAACACTCTCCACAAAATCGCAGTATCACACAACATCAGAATCATTATATACATTACATTAATTACATAATTCTTGCATAACACTTGAGATGGGCGCCGCCATGATGTTGGATCATTGCATAACCCCAATAGCTTCTTGACATTGACATATATCTGCCATAGAATGAACCAAATCTGCGCGTTCGTCTATCCCAGGTGTTGCCAAAGTATTTATTTAGTATATTTTTTTTCTTTAGTCGATTTCAGCTTGTATCTATTTATCTAATATTATATCTATTTATATCATATAATAAGATTTAAATTATTAAACTGCAGTTAGAGAAGGCGTCATCGCGTCACCTTCGGCTCCCGCTGAAAATCAGCGCTGAGGCTTCTGTCCCGTATAGGGTCTCAGCATTATGCTGAGCGAGGGCCGTTTCACGTGGGTGTGACACATATTTCCCTTTGTGTACCTTCTTCTCGTGTTGTGTCTCTTTTTGTACTTCGTTTTCTGTTTTATTTTAAGTCTGATTTTATGTACTTCGCTTTTTCTTTTATTTTTATTATGTCTAATTTTATGTTACTTCGTTCTTTGTTTTATTTTTATATCTAATTTTATATACATCGTTTTTTTTTTCTTTATTTTAATCTTATGTCAAACTTATGTATATATTCATTTGTTGTCCATGTGTCACACGCACATGAATAAATGTATTTTCTTTCTTTCTTTCTTTCTAGGTACTTGGTTAAGTCATTAAAGGCTAAATAGATAGTTCAGCTTGAGTGAAATAAAATGGTTGTCAGGTGAGTGGTAGTAGGGTTCAGTAGCAATAGTTATTATTAATTACGTCTAAAGACGTAGCTAACCCTACCTTTCTGATATGTGCTTCACTATATTTAATGACCGTCGGTACAGGTCAAAATGCATCGTTTATGGTCCGTAGTTCACCATGTTCACCATGTTAACACATAGTCATCTTCCGAGCCTTATTCCCAACTATGTTGAGGTCGGCTTCCAATCTAACCGGATGTAGCTGAGTACCAGTGCTTTACAAAGAGCGACTGCCTGTCTGACCTCCTCAACCCAGTTACCCGGGCAACCCAATACCCCTTGGTTAGACTGGTGTCAGACTTAATGGCTTCTGACTACCCGTAACGACTGCCAAGGATGTTCAATGACAGCCGGGACCTACAGTTTAACGTGCCATCCGAAACACAGTCATTGGTGTCTAAGATATAATTAGAAAGTACATACAAACTTAGAAAAGTTTCATTGGTACTTGCCTGACAAGGAATCGAACCCGCGCCCCCATACTCAAGAGGTTGGTTCTTTGCCCACTAGGCCACCACGACTTTTTCGACGACGATGTTAACACATAGTGTTACTTAAATAATTATGAATACATGGTGTATGTAATAATCTTTCATAACAAATACACACAAAAATATAAGATTAAACAAAATCAGTCTTCTACCAACAGACTAATAATCACACATCTTTCACAAATCACCGATAATCGAAACGACTTATCGATCCCTAGCAAATCTATCGCATCACTCACGCAATCGATTCCAGAAAAGAAATGAAATTATTTATCAAAGTCCGAGAAAATGGCGGCAATATGGCCGTTATGATGACGTCACGGTATAAATTGGCGCGAATTATTCGGGTCTTGACCGATGGTTGGACTAAGGTTATTTTACTGATAATATCTAAGGCTGTCCGCG
This sequence comes from Helicoverpa assulta, assembly GCA_963856015.1. Classification (NCBI taxonomy): domain Eukaryota; kingdom Metazoa; phylum Arthropoda; class Insecta; order Lepidoptera; family Noctuidae; genus Helicoverpa; species Helicoverpa assulta. The sequence continues at coordinate 10,385,742 of CAWLCW010000032.1, forward strand.
TCAGAAATTTTGTTTTTAGGACCGATAATCGGGCCGATTTTTTGTAGGACATCCTTAGGAGAATCCATCAAATGACCCCCTCCCACTGTGCACAGCGTGAGTGTCAGACTCTTACTGATTAAGACCCACCACCATCTTCCTTCTTAATTTATGTACCAGGGCCGTGGTAGCTCTTTCGAACAATCCCGCAGCCCCAGCAGGCCTTAGCCCTGGTGGGCCCTGCTAGGGTTTGCTGACTCTCCTTGAGGAGCGCGTGGAACAACGTGCGCCGTCGAAACTTATACTACATCCTGACCGACTTTTTGTAGGACGAGTGCGTTGCATTATAGCTTCCAGTGTGTTCTACTTTTCTCCTACAAAAATCGGTCACCGACTAAAGGACGTGGCCCGCCTGAATGTGATGTAGTAATAAAATGATGTTATAACCTAAGGTAATGGATTCGCCGTGTAAAAGTACGTCTAAAAAGCTTTTAATGTAAACCTAAAATATATTTAATTTGTTGTTCCATTTTTGTATTTTATATCTTTACCACATTAAGGCTTAATGAATGTGGATTTTTCTGGTTAATACAATTCCCTTGTATCAGACTGACGACTTTCATGCGTAATATTGACCCTGATACTCACTTCGTTTCTGCATTAAAGTCTTAAATTAATAATACCAAATCTTTGTTTGTTATTGATTAATCATTGTACATATTGCTATTAACTGAGGTACTAACAGTTGCTTTAAAATAATTAATCAAAAAGGTATCCTCTTAATCTGGTTTACGTAAAAGAAACATCGAAAAATTCAGCCCAAATAATCATACAAACGAATTTAAATCGTACCCATATGAAATTAAAGCACAGAATTGGTATAACGAAATTGATTAAACAACAAGGATAGGTAGATGGCGCTCTCATTTATTCAACCCCCCACAAATATAATGGGTTCATTGTAATAAATTACAATTGTAAATCAATTCGGTTTTCACTGAAGACCCCGATCGAAAACCCTCGCAGCATATACCCTTACATACATATGTGGTATACTGGCTTCTGTCAGTGGTTTTGCCCGCTTTTCGGGGAAACTTCTTCCGTACCCATGGATCCCAAGTAGCCTACATATTATTTTGATGTACGAGCTATATTACTAGGTTCATTAAAATCCATTCAGTAGTTTTTGCGTCATAAAGGAACAGACATATATACACACAAACCTTATGTAATTCAAATTGAACTAAAAATCTATTAATAAATTACACAAAATAATTTTAGTGCAATCGTCACTAGAAAAATAATTTATACAATTCAAGAAAAAAAATTGCAACAATAAGTTCTTAGCAACTTGCGCTCCGCTTGGCTGGTCAGCAGAACAAAGCGCAGTTTAAACAACCAATAGAATTTCAATGGTGTCCCTCAATAGATCAAATACCATTCATCATCATCATCATCATCTCAGCCATAGGACGTCCACTGCTGAACATAGGCCTCCCCCTTAGATCTCCACAGATACCTGTTGGAGGCGACCTGCATCCAGCGTCTTCCGTCGACCTTTATAAGGTCGTCTGTCCACCATGTTGGTGGACGTCCTACGCTGCGCTTGCTAGTCCGTGGTCTCCACTCCAGCACTTTTCGGCCCCATCGGCCATCTACTCTGCGAGCAATATGGCCTGCCCATTGCCACTTCAACAACCAAATACCATTGGTTGTTTAAAAACTTCGCTTCGCTTCAGTGGAGTCAAGACCTGATGAACCCAATACCATAGCATATTGGCTTACAAATTAGTGCACATTGCGTGTAATTTCACACAATTAACTAAGCTCTTTTATTAATCCAATTAGTTAGATGAAACGTTTCATTGGACGCGTTGAGAACTCGCTGTGATTAAATTTTGTTTGAATGTTGTTGGTGCAATGTATTTTATGTTCAGAGGCTGAATGCACCCAAAACAGTCACTAAAGAGATAAGTAGAAGCCGGTTGACGCGACGTTCCTAACGTTCGTAACATATATATAAATGAATAGCTTTAAAATGAGTTGAGTAATCAAAAATAAAAATTAACCAAGTTCTGTATTTACATGTGGACTCGTTAATGTTACAAATTGTATCAATGTACATTGATAAGTAATACAGATATTTTTGTTGGAAGATCATTTTAGAGGTAACTTTACATTTTTTTGTATCGAGAAAACTTTTCGAAAACGTGTTTTGAAATTAACAGGGTTCTCAGAAATATGTTCAAGATTGACATATATTTTTTTCGCCGTCCCAAAACTGTATAGAATTGGCCAAAAAAATTGTTTGAGACAAGTTAATTTCGGCATTCAGCCCCTTGATGTTATGTATTTCCGTTCACATGTAATGTCCGTGGTTTGAGTAAAACCCAAACAAAAAGAGTGTTGCTGTGTTATCTTTCATATTATTACGAAATTAGCTGTTCCCCGCGGTAACACCGGTGTCTCAAGGGTTCTACTTCCTGCACCCACATCTATACTAATATTATAAAGCTGAAGAGTTTGTTTGTTTGTTTGTTTGTTTGAACGCGCTGATCTCAGGTACTACTGGTCCGATTTGAAAATTTCTTTCAGTGTTAGATAGCCCGTTTATCGAGGAAGGCTATAGGCTACTTTTTGTCCCGGTACGGGAAGTAGTTCCCACGGGATGCGGGTGAAACCGCTGGCAGAAGCTAGTAAAAAATATGTCCTTTCCGAAGCTATCTGTGTACAGATCATATATGGACCAAATATAAGAAATGATTTCCATTTACCTCTGTATATTACACTAGCCGTTTTCCCGCGGTTTCACCCGCGACCCGTGAGAGCTACTGCCCGCACCGGGATAGAATATAGCCTATGTTACTCGCAGATAATATAGCTTTCTAATGGTGAAAGAATATTTAAAATCGGTCCAGTAGTTTTTGAGTTTATCCATTACAACCAAACAAAAAACAAACAAAGTTTTCCTCTTTATAATATTAGTATAGAAGTATAGATGTACACTGACAGTTTTATCATGATTTATCATGATGTTTTATATGATTTTTTAGATTTTATGAAGGTCTCATTTTGTATATTCGTTTATTTATGTTCTTTTTCTTTAAATCATTTCATTTTATTTTAATACCTATTTTGCTTCACATATTATGCCGCATGCACTATCGCTCTGAAATGCTCGGCTTTCAGCGTGCACTTCATATCTAGCCTTGTGACCTAAATGGGCGGCCTTTAGACTCATATCTCGTTTTCCCAGCAGGAGCCCTTTGTACCAGTTGTTTACTGGACTGCGTAAGATAAAATTTTATATTAAATCATTCGAGAAATTCTTGTGCCTCTAGTGCTAATATTTGTGTTGTGCTGTCATCCTTATTTTTTTTTGAACTGCTGAACGTAACCACCGTTTTTTCCATAGATGTGTTTTGATTTTACATTGAGTGATTAATTTCAACTTTCAATAATATTTGTAAACATTAAAGGCTTTCGCGGTATCATGTTTTTAATTTATGAGTTCCTAGTTTTCCAATTGGAGCACATAGCATTCAATTGGAGTCCCTAGTGTTCTATTTGGAGTTCCTTTTTTTACTAATGGCAAAAATCATCAAAAGACCACTCCCGCTGTGGGTTCAAATCCCTTTGAGAAGCGCCTGGAACAACGCGCGCCTACGACACGGGTCTGTTGTCTATGCAGAAGGAGGAACGGTGAGCCACCCGAACTCACCGCCCACAGACCCATGCCTACGGTGGCCGGGAGTCATCTCGCGACACCCGACGCCCGTGGTATCTACCTAGTCCAGCGCAGCGGCCGGGATGGGCTCTCTGTGGTTCCGCCGTCTCCTTCTCGAGCATGACTGCTTTACAGAAGGAGGAGACGGCATCCCATTCCCTCTCGCCCCGGACCATGGCCTGAACCAGGGCCGGACGCGAGAGTTCGCCGCTGCCTATTGCCTCGACGAGGACACGGCGGTGCCTTGCCCACGCAGGGCACACCTGAACTGTGTGGTCCATGTATTATAAATGTATTATAATTAATGAACGTTTTACAAATAATTGTACGGAACCGTGCGCGCGCGAGTCCGACTCGCACTTGGCTGGTTTTTTGCTACTGATATTCAGCATTTACGAATATAACAATAAGCACCAATGTATAACACTATATGTATTGGTGCTTCAACTTTTTGATATGTTATAGTTCAAAATTGGTCTTTAAAAAATTGACATTAATTAGTTAATTACTTCAAAATGCAAACAATTTTTAAGGACATGCTTTTCGCGATAAAACTGTCAACTCGAACCTGATTCGAGACCATTGCAAAATAAATACCAGCAACGCAATCAGAAACGATAAAACCAATTCAAAGAAAAACACATAAATATTTAAACTTTAAATACGATTTCAACAAAATATCACCGTTCAGAATAATTTTCATAATTAAATGCGATATTTATGTAACGCTTTTCAGCGTTATAGTTCGTAATTTCATAGCTTAAAGTCTGTAAGCATCTCATTATCTGAATAATTACCGAATCAATCAACTTTAATACGATCGACTTTTGACTGAATACCTGAACATTTCATGGTTCAATTATAAAAGCTTAATCTGTTCGGTTCGCGGATGAATTATCGCTGGTACATGTAAAGTATATTTGTGATTTATTTATTAATAGGTAGTTAATTTGTTTGTATCAGATGTGTGTATTTTGAACAAAATAGGTCCTTAAGAAGCACCGTTCATAAAAGTGAATATTCAGTTAACTGAATTCCTCAAATTAATGTTTATTAGGCTGTCATCATTGTTACAGCCTTTTTATCGTCCCACTGCTGGGCACAGGCCTCCTCTCACACGAAGAAGGATTAAGCATTAATCACCACGCTTGCTCAATGCGGGTTGGTGATTTCAGACTTTATAGTCCAGGTTTCCTCGAGATGTTTTCCTTCACCATTTTATCAGCCATTGGTATCTAAGATATACCTAGAAAGTACATACAAACTTAGAAAAGTTGCATTGGTACTTACCTGACCTGGAATCGAACCCACACCCTCATACTCGAAAGGTTAGTTCTTTACCCACTAGGCCACCACGACTTGACCTTTACTTGATGTTTATTTTATTGCTATTTATTCTCAAAGACAATATGTATATCTGTCTGTCATCATTAATCTATTTATATAATGACCATCTGCTTAGCCTTTTGCCAACAATATTGAGGTCGGCTTTCAGTCTAACCGGACACTAATGGGTACCAGTATTTTACAAGGAGTGAATGACTATCTATGTCACCGATATAGCCAACAGGATTAGCAAGTTGAAGTGGCAATGGGCAGGCCATATTGCTCGCAGAGCAGATGGCCGATGGGGCCGAAAAGTGCTGGAGTGGAGACCACGGACTAGCAAGCGAAGCGTAGGACGTCCACCAACAAGGTGGACAGACGACCTTATAAAGGTCGCCGAAAGACGCTGGATGCAAGTCGCCTCCAACAGGTATCTGTGGAGATCTAAGGGGGAGGCCTATGTTCAGCAGTGGACGTCCTATGGCTGAGATGATGATGATGATGATGATGAATGACTATCTGACCTCCTCAACCCAGTTGTCCGGGCAGCGTTTTGGTAAGACCGGTTGTCAGACTTACTGGCTTCTGACTACCCCCTCGTCCTCTATGCACCATACTGATTTATTAGCTAGAGGTGCCCCAAATTAGCTTGCAGCCAAAACTAATCAAATATACAACAATAGTATGATATAACAGTATTATTATAACGAACGTATAACAATGTCCGCTCCATAAATCACTTGAATTACTATTAAAGCGAACTTCCACAATCGTGACCGGTCGCATTGTTGATAACGTGAATTATTACTATTATTGTTGTATGTACTTCATTATTAACTGTAACGTATTGTTAGATTCGTGGTTAAGTAAGCCACATGAGTTTATTGGAGGTTAAGCAACTTACAGAGGTCAGTTTTTCAATGAGTGAGCGTTTATGCCATAGTGAGAACTTCTGTATTTCGATCCTGTGGTGTGATTCTGTAAAACTTCATTCTTAACTTCGCATCTGAATCCGCCGTGAGTTTCGTGATTGACATTCTCAAACTACACTAGCGCTACTCTTGCGAGCGTGTTTGCGAGTTGAACTAAATTAAACTCGAGATTTTGACAGATAAAGTATGAGATGACTTTTAGAACGTTTTGAGCCGAATGCGAAGTGAGAGTGAATAGCGAAGTGAAATACGAGTTGTTGTCTGAATTTTATAGAATCGACGTACTGGCTATAATTTAATAGATTTTTGATCAGTTATTATGGCTAATTAGGGCCCGATGTTAAATCAGCAAACTTTGCATAAAAAAATTGGTACTAAGCGCACTTCATTCGGTAAGACTGAAAGCTGATTTCAATCCTAATAACTGCTTAAACTATCTGGCTGTCATTGAACATATTTAGCAGTCGTTACGGGTAGTCAGAACCAGTCTTTCCAAGGTGTATCGGTTTGCCCGGGTAACTGGGTTGAGGAGTTTAGATAGGCAGTCTCTCCTTGTAAAATACTGGTACTCAGCTACATCCGGTTAGACTGGAAGCTGACCCCTATATAGTGGGGAATAGGCTAGACAGATAATGTTAACTTTCTGAAATAAAAGCAACAAGATAATCTTTTCGTCTTCTATATAATTACTCTTAACATTCTGCATTAAAAAACAATGTGAAATATATATACTTACAACATAATTAACTACTATAATTACGTTTGTAATTCAATTGAACCGAAGTTTCGGTAGTGGGCGGCACAAAATGCTTTGTAGTCGGATATCGAATTACCGACAGGTTTGCCCCTGAACGTAATATATTGTAGGCGAAATTATTTATGCGTGAGACGGGCTTATTATATGCGGGAATTGTTTTTTTTTTTTTTTTGTTTAGGTGAAATTGGTCATATGTATTTGGAGGTAGTAGTAGTTTTTATGACGTTGGGAATAAATAGCAACCCAGTACTGATGAGACTGGTTGTCAGAATTATTGTCTGTCAGAAGACAGTAATTCTAACAACCACTACTTTGGGAATAAACCTAGTTTGAAAAATTTGTGTGTATAAGATGTTGGTCCTGATGAAAGTATATACTTAACATAATTCGTTAAAAAATCGCTATGTATCTCCAAGTCATCCAGCACATTGCCAAACATCACAATCGGCTTAGCAGTTACAGCGTAAAAGTGTAATGAACAAACTAACGTGTATTCCCGTTTATAATATCAAGTGTGCGTAAGTAATATATTACACTTATTCCACGATTTATTTTTGATGTTCAGCTGAAAAATTTCAACCAAAAATATAAGTATTTTTAAACATTCACTTTCCTTTCAAGTTGCCTGCAAACCTGTTGAGATGCAAATTTCACAGAAGCTGCGCAAAGTGTTCGAATCTGTATCTCTTCATGCGTAAATTGACGAATATCTGGTTGAAGTGGATCCTGCCTACCGTTATGGAAACTGGATTTTAGTTACGTTTAAATGTCAGTTTGCAGATTCTAATGTTAATTGGTTTGAATTTAATTTGTGGTTAGTTAAATTGGGTGTGAAATAATTTTTGTTTCAGGTTTTTTTTGCTTTGAATAACATGGTAGATGATGCTGGCAATCATACAAAACCTACAACCTATCTCAAATCGGACCAGAAGTTACTGAGATTACCGCGTTCACGCAAACAAACTCTTTAAGTCATGTAATATTAGTATAGAAGTATAGACTATACATACATACCTCCAAACCTCCAAAAACAAACTCAGAGAAAATTACTTAGGTACCACTACAAAGTACAATATTGAAGATAGTGTAAGTAAACACTAGTCAAAAAATAAACCTGAAAATTTTCAACAAAAGTTCTTCCAACAGAAGTAGCAGATAATTTCATTCAACTACAATGAATTACTTGACGTTCAAATGGCACAACTTTATCGTCACTTCAAATAATACTGGCGCTTCGACAAAAGCCTACGCCAATAAGGTGCTACGCCGCTATTGTAACACTGTCTACGCCGTAGCCAACATTGTAGCACTGACTACGCCGTAGCCAACATTGTTAGACTATTCAGTATTCAAAAGCAATGGAGCTGTTTTCAGAATATAATTATTTTAGAACATTAACTGAATGGTTAAATATTACTGTTACTTTTATGTACTCTTTGATGGAGCTTACAAAAGCTGAAAGTAAATCGTAAAACTGTATTTAAAAGATTTGAAAATTAAAATAAAGTTTACATAGTTAGTAAGTTTTTGACACAGTAATACAAAAACAAAAGCATAGGAAATATCTAAAGCAATCAACTTTATAGCTGATACAGTGGCATAGACTGAACTAAAAGCAATTTACAGATTGTTCCAAAAAAACTCAAACCTTTTACTGTTCCAATATAAAAAAAGTTCATAAACCTCAAAATCCCACAAAATTCCCATAACACTATACCAACAACCAATATAATATTGTATATCCAAAAACTAAATCCTATCGGCTTTTCGCCTCACGTAATTTGAAAACGTTTAGATCTCCACTATCACGTAGGTCTAGAATTTTCTCGAATATTCAGAATAATCCGCCGATATCTATAGGGTACTAGCTTAGAGCATTCAACCAACTGGATACGATATCGACACGCATTTCCTTATAGCAAAAGGACGAAGCATGAGATCGCCGGTCATAGTCATCCGTACTATCAACTAATGTATCTATACTAATATTATAAAGCTGAAGAGTTTGTTTGTTTGTTTGAACGCGCTAATCTCAGGAACTACTGGTCCGATTTAAAAATTTCTTTCAGTGTTAGATAGCCCATTTATCGAGGAAGGCTATAGGCTACTTTTTATCCCGGTACGGGAAGTAGTTCCCACGGGGTGCGGGTGAAACCGCTGGCAGAAGCTAGTGTAGAAATAAGGTCAAAATCGACTTGCACTGTAAAGGAGACTACCTTCTTTACTCCTTGCTTTATTGTTTTGCCAGTTTTAAACATAGTAGATATACTTTTCATTTGTCCATAATATGTACCAGAATGTCTATATGTAAGTTTTATGATTGTTTTTGACAATTTTGTCGTGTGTGAGTATAACGATGTGGTCGAAAATGGATAGTGACCTTTCACTAATAGTTGCATGCATAATGCGTAAATTAGCAGACTCTATCATATAGAGATTTGTCCTCATGGTAGTTCCAGTTGGTTAAATAGTCTGAGGTCACAAATGTATGGCGGATAAGCGGTGAAATGGGAAATTTTTCGAATTTTATAAGCGATTTCGTCAGGTGCATTTCAATTTTATTGAACGCTCAAAGGTTTGTGGTACACACTATTTTTATTATAAATTGGTTTCATGTTATTATAGGATCAGTGTAAGTTTTTATTAGGTTTTTATCTGTGTTTTTTGGAAGTGAGGATTCAATTTTGGATGTTGAGAAAATACTAGTTCCCAAAAAAGACTTGCATTTTATACCGGCTGACTAAAAGTTAACAGTGTACGGATACTCCGAAAGAACAGGTTTGTGTCCTGCAATGGGACAGTAAAAAAGCTTACATACAATATAGAAAAACAAAGTTCACTAAACTCACAACCAACTTCCCCATTCTACAATATTCACGAAAAAAGACACACATTAATCTAAGCGAGAGCATTTAACACTCCAAACTGACAACTGCGGTCAGAAACTCGCAAGACAAACGTACATAATTTACTCGCCATTATTAAAATTTCTTGGCTCAACATAATGTTCTTTCTCAAGTAAAACTCGACAAGGTGCTTAAGCATACTTTAAAGTTATGTAGCAACATTTAAGTTATACTTAATACTGCAGCTACTGACCTCGTTACAGACAAACGGACGAATGAGTTAATGTGAAGATAACGTGGCTTTATAAATGTATAGCGATTGGAAGTAGTGGTGTTACGCGAATGAATAGAGTGAGGAATGAGTATTTAAGAGGAAGTTTGAAAGTGGCGCCGGTAACAGAAAAATTGCGTGGAAACCGGCTGTCGTAGTAATGAAAAGTGTCGGCTTGTCACTCCTCAACTCCAGCCTCTCACACATTCATGATATTAAATACTTACCTATTTTCTAACAACCTTAAACAAACCCCAGACGAGACCAAACCCTTCTTCAGTCTAGTCACACGACTGCACCGCCGTATATCTTGTCCACTCACCACATGCACTAATTGCATGTCACTGCATCGCGCTGCACTCAAAGAGTCTCATATACATTGTGCCTAATTTGTACTACCTTCTTGTGTTATAGTAGAAATTGTCAGGTATATTTTGTACTAGCTTCCGCCAGCGGCTTCGCCCGCATCGTGTGTTGATAAAAAGTAACCTATGTGTTAATCCAGGGTATCACCTATCTACGTACCAAATTTCAACCAAATCTGTTCAGCCGTTTTTGCGTGATTGAATAACAAACATACATCCATACATTCTCACAAACTTTCACATTTATAATATAAGTAGGATTAAGTTTTACTATGCTTTAGGAGGGAAGTCCTACTTAAAGTAGATAGTATAATCTGCAGAATGCGATCAATTTTTGTCGGTTCATCTGTCCTTTATAACATTCTAATTTTAAAGAATCTGTAGACCCATACAATGACAATTGATTCAGCAGTTTCTCTATGAAAAGGTGGACAGAGAGTGTTTTGAATTTTATAAGTGCGAGTGTATTCAGAATTGAAGCTAAAAGAATAAACAGCCGAACTGAGAACCTCCTTCGTTTTTGAAAGTCGGTTGAAAAGTAAAAATTATTCCAGCATATTAATCTTAAAACATGTTTCACTGAAGTACATACTTAAAACACAAACGAATGAAGAAACCGCCCTATTTTCATGATAATTTTATAAATCTCTTATTACATTTCATACGACCTATTTTCAGTAGAACCAAACAGTAACGATCACTCATTCATCACAAAAAATAATAAAGTACACCGACCCAAAAATGTTTGACACCAATATACAAATTGACAAGTGAAACTCTCCCAGATTTATTACGCGATTCCAGAAATAAATGTATTTTACCTAACCTGAAGTGTGTTTGAGATAAGCTGAAACTGTACTGAACAACATACAATAATATAATCTATAATAATATACTAATACTAAGCCCCGCAGGGCATCTGTGGCGGATGACGGGGAGTAGCGACCCCGCGGGGCTATATATCCGAGTGCTCCAGGGAGAGTATACTGTCCCCCATCTCCGGCTTGCCGGAGTGAAGCATGACGGGGGATAGGTCTCCCGCCTCTTGGCTTGCCTTCATCGGCCGGTCAGAGTGGAGTCGCTAGAGCAGGGTTAGCAGCCCACTCGGAGGGTAGGTGCCTCGTGGTAAGTGGCGAGTGGGCCGGTGATGCTGGACCCACAGGGAGCGCGTGATCTGCGTTTAAAGTCCGCCGAGGTATCCTCACCCTTCAGCCCCTCATGTACCTGTTGCCCCTCTGTTGCGATTTAGCGACTGATTCCCGGGGGCCCAGTAAGTGAGGTGGCGAGTCTCCACCTGCCATTTTTACATGTATTTAATACATTGTCATCGGCAGGTACCATAGTTCCCGTAGTCTCCCCATTCCTAGTCCATTAGCATCCCATCACAATAGCCCAAGTAGTTTGCATCCACAGTTAGCAATAGTTTAGCACAGAACCGGGGGTTGTCCTTGGGTACATTTCTATAGTGTATACAGGGATAATCGTCGGTTTTGTGTCGCCATTTCATTAAAGTTGTCTCAAAAGGGCTTCAGCGTGTTGGCTTCGGCCCCACGTTCGCCTTCCAAAAATCCGGGACTCTGTAGTCCCGTGGTCGGTTAGAGACATACAAGATACTAATATTAATATTATTATAAAGAGGAAAACTTTGTTTGTTTGTTTGTTTGGTTGTAATGAATAGGCTCAAAAACTACTGGACCGTTTTTAAAAATTCTTTCACCATTCGAAAGTTACATTATCCACGAGTAACATAGGCTATATTTTATCGCCGGTACGGGCAGTAGTAACCACCACCACCACCGCGGGTAAAACCGCGGGAAAACGGCTAGTATATAATATACCTTGACATTTTTAAAAAGGGTAATTTATTTAATAGCTTGTGTTATGGGTGCTTACGCTGCTGATAATACAATACATACGGCTACATTTATATTTATTAAAAAAATACATTTTATAAACACCGAGACCACAGCCAACACACATGCTCATCACACAAATGTTGATCATACCGGGAATCGAACCCGGGACCATCAGTTCGACAGTCCGCCAAGGTAAAAACTGCGGAACCGAGATCGTCAATTATGTCAATGTATGTCATCGATGTCAATTTATGTCAAAAAGGACATCCCGTATAAAGCATAAATCCAATTATTTTATCTTTTTATTTACACACGGCTTTTCAAACGAACGCAATAAAATTGTAAATTCATTTTTTAAGTTGATGATATTAAAGTTTACAGAATTTTATTAATGTGAATTTTATGAATTACCTTTCTTTAATTCTGATTCAATAAAACCTTTTTTTACATGGTACAAACAATTGTGTTAAGCTTCACTATCAGGTTCGCGAACTACTTGGCACACTTGGATTAAAGTACCCTGGATATAGCCCTTCTGAATAAATAAATAATCTAACAATGAAATATTGTTTAACAAATCGGTGTAGCAATTCTTGAGATCTGCACGTTAAAGCAAACAGACTGTTAAGCTTTAAAATATTAGTATAGGTAACATTTACCGAGTCATATTACAAGATACTATGATATCTTATACCAAAATTAATTTAACAATCAAACCCTTCAGCCTAAAAAACCGGACTAACCATATTCTCCCTCAAAAAAAAATTCCAAACAAATCTAAAATCAATATGAGCAAAATACGGACTAATAATCTACCCTAACTTACCTGTACCATTTTATAGCAAACTTTTACCCACCCCAGTGGCCCAATTTTTCACATTTTCTGTCCCAAAATTTTCAGGTCCACAGTATCTATCAAAGAGAATGGACACATACCATATTAATCATTTTTATTGGACAAGAGGTCCCTTTATTGATTTTCGTGATGATAAAAACCCCATTAACTCAGTGGTGTCGTTATTCGACGTCGTGATGTTGCGGGTTCGGTGCGCTGAAATGTTATTTTTTTGGGAATATTAATGATGGCTGTTTTAAGGTTTGAGCCCTGATTGGGTAATGGCCGATTTGGTTGATTGGTCCATATGAGCCGATAAAAGGGTTTTCGTGTATTTTTTAGAAGCAATTTTGGAATTTTGATGCAGATTTTTTTATTTGTTGTGGCTGTCCGGTAAAGTGGATTATCGTTCTTGTTTAGAAAACTCAATAAAAACCATATTCTATTTGCTACTTTATTTTGCAGTGTGAATTTCTTAAGACCTCAAGTTATATAAATGTGATTCTTTTGTTCAATTCTAGCACCTCAAATTAACGTCTAAAACGACATTAACAAAAATTCTCAAACAAAATAACAAGTCTCCATAACCTCACCAATGTTTACGTAACAATAACCCACCATAACTAACCAACTTTTTTCCAAATTACGGCCAGGAAATCTCGTTAATCCAAGCCCTTATCGGTTCGAGCCCTTATAAATAATAACTTTGATCCCTTTCACAAATTGAGGCGCTGTCAAACGGGCTCGCTTACTTTTATCTCCTTATTCTAACATTTTTGCAATAACTGCTAGTCATTGATAATCAGCAATTTTATTTGAGCTATTTCAGTTTTATTTGGTTTGGGTTTTATTGTGGAATATTAGGTGGAAGGTGGGTTACACGTAAAATTGTATCAAGGTGTATTTTTAGCGAGACAGGATCTAGTTTTAAGCAATGTTTACCTACCTGAAAGCGTATAATCTTTGAAAGAGTTACCAAGGCTTTGGAAGGCAAACATCTTCAGCAGAAACACGGGTGGATTCAAATTATTAAAACTCTAACAATTTTTGCAATTCACCCAGAGTCGGCCATTGAATGATTTCCTTCTCACAAACAAATTGACTTTGACTTTCATGTGTTAGGTATCTTGCTAAAGTGCTTCTTTGCGATATTATTCAACACTTTTTGTGGTAAGTAAGCGTACCACACACCATAATACAAAAAGTGGTGACCGCATTATGATGACTCGAAAACATACGATGGTAATGTTCATTGTTTCATGTGATTATTCTCCTTTACTTACATTTGCAGACAAAATAGACGACAAGTGACACCAACTCTGTCATCCCCGTTTTACCGCGACTTCCAGAAACATTAGAAATGTACCTTTGCCAGTTCCAATAAATTCATTAAACTGCAAAATGTTTACCTGGAACAAAAACAAAACATTAAATAAATAATAAATTGTGCACCAAACAAAATGGCGGACATAGACAATTGGACATCATTAACCCGGGTCGTGAAACACGAGCCTTTTCCTTAACCCGGTTCTCTGTGACCTTTGTAAAAGATAAATAAATAGCTACAGATCTATTAGGATATTTTAGAATGGGGCAGTAGCAAGTATATTGTAAGTATTTTTCTAAAAATATTTGATTTTTTCCAATAGTTAAAATACAACGAACTCCTCGGATACAAATGACACATAAACATAATATTATAAATTCACGCATCCAAATTCTAATCTGGCTTATCAATGTAATTTAACATTATCATCAATTTATAATTTATAAAAATGATTATTATTTTTTGAAAAGATGATTTCAAAATATGACTGAGCATCGATTGAGTATTATCATCTGACGTGGCACTGCCACTTTTAAAAGCACAATGATCTTAAAAGCGCAATGATTTACTTTCAAAAATTACAGCAAATATCTTTCCTATACTTTGAATCGGTTGTTTCTTAGCTGATGTTCATCTTGTTTTTTGCCAGTTTTGAAGCCTGCGTTTTCTCATTTAACATCCAAAACACTTCGAAGAAATATACCTTAATAAGTAAGGATGACTTCTCAGTATCTATAGGCAATAAATAATGATAATTATCTTCACGTTTTACGTTTGGTCCGTTATCTTCGGACGGGGGATAACTTTGGCACCCGGGTGTACCAGGGTATCAATGTTTGAATTATTTTAATGGGGTTTTTTGGACTTGAATTTGTAATTTTCAATTGTAAAATCGTTAAGACAATTAAATTTCTCAGACGTGTTTTTAATGTTGTTAGTAGGCTACGAATAGTATGTACAGGCATAGCCCAAAATGATTTTTCTTTCCATAAAATTTTCAAAGATAAATCAGTTAATTGACAGTTTCCTAGTCATATTATGAACAATTAAATCATATCGACCTAGGAAATTATATCATTGTCATCTAGAAATCCATACCTATTATCCTTGCACACTAAGAGCTTATAATCACACCACAAAGCAAAAGCTAACCTAACACACCACTGATTCATCTCACAAAAAAAAAGAACTTTATCACATCAACAATACATTATATAACTATCACACCTGACGTGTTTTCCCACCATCATAAAAATCCCAACAACCAAGCTATCTAGCCCCATTGTGCTCGAACAATTCTTGGCTAACAAAGGAAGGGTGACAGGTCTTGTCAAAATGGCTGACTTGCCATCAATCATTCGAAGTGGCAGCTTGTCAGGCAATAATGATGCATGATGTATGGCGTTAATAAAATAGTGGGCAGTTATTGTAGATAATTGAGTGGTAAACTGTTTCGATCGGACGATTGATTTGTATCTGGTAAATTATGTTTTAGATACCTACGTAGTTGTTTTATTTGTGAAGTGTGTCATTGTCCTTGTCAACATATATGTTGAGACTTACTACGTCTTTGCCCGCTGGTGTCCCAAGAAGTTTTTTGAGCCTTTACAAATCCCAAGCAGTTTTCTAAAATAAATTATCCTTGATTTGATCAAGATTGAACATGCAGAACAAGTGATATAAGTACCAAAAAATATATTTTTAATAACATGTAAACACAAACACAAAACTTTTTCACAAAAGAAAGAGAAAATATGAGACAAAAATATTTTGATTTGTTTAAAAAACAAGCAAAATCACTTACAAAGCCTTGTATAAAATCTAGCAATCCTTAACAATGTCAGGTTTATCGAATGCGCCAGAAAATTGTATGCATCGTTATAAAGAATTCAAAGATGAATGCTTAGACAAAAGCTATCTCATGTCAAAAGCGACTCAAAGGTGTTTGAAATAGAATACATATTGCGATAACACCATTAATGTTTGAATTTTAACACACAATTGTGTTTTCAAATTAATTGTATATAGAATTACAATTATATTGTGTCAAAGTGAGTTTTTTATTTTAATTATATAAAAATTACAGTTCAAACCAAACTTCTGATCAAAAGATACTTATAATTGTAAATATTCTTTTTTCAGTCCCAAAGGAAAATAAAATGGAAGATTGAAAAGTACATTAACATTAAAATTTTATCCCATCTAATTTTGGTAGGTATAGTGAAATAAAAGATTAGAAACCTACAAAAAAGCTAAGAACTACGATTAATGTAAAAAGAAGACGTTAATACCCACTATCAGATAACAAATCTACCACCATGTTATTGTAGCATTATGTTAACTTAAACTATATCCCCATACATTTCACATTTACTAACAGTCGGTTCCCATAACTATAATTTCGCAGTTCATCTTTGAACCCCAAAGTCATATAAAACGGTATTGCCATTCCCAAACGCAAGGTTTTGGTAATAAATAAGTAAAACACACATACATACCAGTGCTTTTGTACCAACCGTGCCAAGTATGAAAAAAAGTTCAACACTGAAATATGAGGAGATTAAATAAAATATGTGCTTAACCTTTTTGCTGAGGGGTTTTTTTGTGGTTGCTATAGTTGGTACAGTTTGGAAGGCTGTACGGATAAGTGGAATTGCTACAATTTTTTCCACATTCTATAAGATCTATGGTGTCTAAGATATATTAAGTACAATATAACTTAGAAAAGTTACATCGATGACCTCGAATCTATACTAATATTATAAAGCTGAAGAGTTTGTTTGTTTGAACGCGCTAATCTCAGGAACTACTGGTCCTATTTGAAAATTTCTTTCAGTGTTAGATAGCCCATTTATCGAGGAAGGCTATAGGCTACTTTTTATCCCGGTACGGGAAGTAGTTCCCACGGGATGCGGGTGAAACCGCTGGCAGAAGCTAGTTTGAGATAATACTGTAACCACCACGACTTTTCTAAACAGCAAACATTTAAGACACAACATTACCTGACAAGCCTTTTCCCAACTATGTTGGGGTCGGCTTCCAGTCTAACCGGATGTAGCTGAGTACCAATGTTTTACAAGGAGCGACTGCCCTATCTGACCCCCTCAACCCAGTTACCCGGGCAACCCAATACTCCTTACAAAGAGCGACTAAAGCCACAAAAAAACCTATTTTTTTATCAAAACGCCAATCCAAAATTTCATCCTCAACAGTCACAAATTACGACAACACCTTTCCTCACTTACACATGCGCACACTCACACACACACACACGCCTACCGTTATTTATCACGGACGACATGTTCATGTCGCGACAATCTCGCATCGATTAGAGGATGTTACTAATTAAACCCGGGGCTGACACCTGCTCACTAATAACAACACGCTGTATATGTATG
This sequence comes from Helicoverpa assulta, assembly GCA_963856015.1. NCBI lineage: Eukaryota > Metazoa > Arthropoda > Insecta > Lepidoptera > Noctuidae > Helicoverpa > Helicoverpa assulta. Next base: position 10,403,361 of record CAWLCW010000032.1, read on the forward strand.
TATGTATGTATGTTAGTAAGTAACGAATGTGCTGTTTGTTTCGTTGTTATTTTTGGTTAATGAAAATCGTGGAGGTAATGTGAAATCCAAACTTGACGAGAATAATTCAATTTATTTTCTTCCCTTTTTCTTCAGGATATAATTTCAGATTGGCATGAATATGGAAAAAAATGTTTCTCCTCACTTTTGTTTTGTTATTTTTTTCTCCAAAAGTCAACAACTGCCTAGCTTCTTCCCAACTATGTCGGCTTCTAATCTATACGGATGCTGAATACCAATGTTTAACATGGAGTGACTGCCTATTTTATCTCCTCAACTCAGTTACCCGGGCAACCCAATAACTACTCATACTGTATGACTCTCTGTAACAACTGCTAAAGATTAGACTGACAAAAAATATATGAAAAAGCTCAATAATAATACAAAGCCGTTGTAAAAAAATGATCTTATTATTGAGGTTCCACCCGCATCCCGTGGGAACTACTTCCCGTACCGGGATAAAAAGTAGCCTATAGCCTTCCTCGATAAATGGGCTATCTAACACTGAAAGAAATTTTCAAATCGGACCAGTAGTTCCTGAGATTAGCGCGTTCAAGGAACAAACAAACAAACTCTTCAGCTTTATAATATTAGTATAGAAAAGTATTGAAATTTCACGGTCAAATCTTAGCTCACGTAGATGCAAGTTTGCTTGGGAACTACAAATGCGATGTCTAGCATAGTTTAATCGAAGTATTGCTTAACTTTGCAGACAGTACGCAAGATATGCAGCTGGCTTCTATCTATACGTTAAATACGTTATATTTATTCAGTTATGACTTTTTAACCCGTTGCTGTACAGAAAAGAGGTTATGAGTTTCACTAGGATGTTGCAAAAAAATATTACCATAAAGGTTATTTTACATTGTGTCAAAATCGTTGAGCCATGAAATGAAACACAGCGTGTATCTTGTGGTTCTGAAATCCATAACATTATGTATTTAAAATTAAAATAGTAAAATCCACATATATAACAATTTATCTAGACACTAGCCGTTTTCCCGCGGTTTCACCCGCGTGTTGTGGGAGCTACTGCCCGCACGGGGATAAAATATAGCCTATGTTACTCGCAGATAATATAGCTTTCTAATGGTGAAAGAATATTTAAAATCGGTCCAGTAGTTTTTGAATTTATCCATTACAACCAAACAACGTTTTTCTCTTTATAATATTAGTATAGATAAGGAAATAGAAGGATTTATTCTCATAAAGTACCAAAAATGTTTAAATTTTAGATAGCTCATTCGTCGAGGAAGGCTACTTTCTCTCCGGGTGCGCGGAGTAGTTCCAGGAAATGGATGACCCTTCAGGTCTCTGCACACAGCGGGCGCGGCGCGGCGGGACGGGACGGCGACGTGACACAATGTACTAGATCGTCGCGTCGCGTCGCGCCGAGCGGGACGGCTCTGTGTGATGTCGTCCGTAATATCTAGTACATTACAACTGCTCAGCGTCGCGTCGCCGTCCCTTCCCGTCGCGCCGCGCCCGCTGTGTGCAGAGACCATTCCTCGTACCCTTTACAACTTATAATCTGAAAACTTTATTAACTCAACTTTAAGGTTTTGTCGTATACACTAAACATCGTACCTAAGTCACAGCCAAGCAAACAAGTAGCGTAGACAGGCACCAACTTATCTATTAGATGAGCCGGAAAATTGTGTTACTTAACTTTGCTAATGTTGTCTAACATATGTTTACTTAATTAAGACGGGCGTATGTGACCCTTTTGTCAGTGTGCGTGAGACTTAATAGAAGGCACGTGTAAAGTAGTTTGTAGTGTCTATGTGTGAGTAATTGTGACCATATACCTCATTGTCACTAGGTCTTGGCACTCTATTGTAGAAATTGTCTGTGATATACTACTGAAAAAAGTTATCAGCTGTCTTCTCGCATCACCACCACCATAATTCCATAGATCTCTCCTTGGCTGTCATGTAACATTGTCCAATCAAGTTATGAAATGCTGTCCAAATGCTCATTTGTTTTGAAGTCTACTTTGTACGTTATTAAACATAAAACCAACCATTTTAATTTCGAAGCAAGATTAAAAAGAAAATGACTTCCACAGCTTTTTAGTAGCACCTTCCAAAAATATCAAGATCAGCGCCATATTATAAGCGAAATAACTCCAAAACTCCGCTCCATAGGCCGTTAAAGCGTTCCGTATCACTCCTAAATCTAAGATGGCGACCAATAAATTCCATGGAAAGAGTTAACAACTTAGGCCGTTTCTCCTCAGCTTGTTTTGCCCTTATTTCGCCAGTAATTTACGTAAAAACTTTTCAGGTGTTGAATTTTTTATACTCATGGTTAGAAGTTTTGTTGCGGTTTCGAGAATGGGTTTTGTAAAAGTATGTTTTATGTTCGTGGGGTTAAAGTCCTGTTTTGCATGAACTCTGTTTAGAAGTTTTTTGTTACTTGTATGATTCTTTAGGTCTTGGATTATACAGGATCATGTGCCTGGTTTGTATGTAGTTAATATTTTGGGAGATTAATCTCTGCCCGAAGACCGAGCTAAAAAAAAGTTTTGGTGTATAGATTTTACAATACTAACTAATATTAAAGCATATACATGTATAGATATAGTGACAGTGATCGCTTGACGCGTTTTGTCCGTATCATCCTCTGAGCCTTTTCCCAACTATGTTGGAGTCGGCTTCCAGTCTAACCGGATTCAGCTGAGTACAAGTGCTTTACAAGAAGCGACTGCCTATCTGACCTCCTCAACCCAGTTACCCGGGCAACTTGCGTTTTGTCCCGGGCGTTTTGTCCGTAGATATGAGGTTATTTTTTACGTCACGACCTATGTAGATGATACGTTTAAATGGTGAGAAACTCGGAAGAGAGAAATTCAGACAATATTATGTACCTACTCTCCTATATACTACCCTATGAACTCCCTTATGTACCCTCTTGTGTACAATTACTATATACGTACTATGTAGGTACTCTAATAATTGTTTGCCCGAAAACCAGATGCGGAACATTCAGTCATATCGGATTGATATACACACAACCCTTTTCAAGAGCTGTATCCACCCCCGATCCAGATATTATTTTACACACAATTAAACAAACAAAGCAATATTATTCTTACATCAGCAAACACAGAATATAATACACATTAACCTAACACATACTTACTCATGGAAATGTCATGACAATCAAACATACAATTTATTAGCAACGAAGCACATTAATCAATTGTGTGTCGCTTCACGCACAGCTAATTCCGTGTTCCCGGCTGATCCCTCGTGTGTTATTAAATAATTCTTTGTAAATATTACATGTTTGTTTACGACCTACTAAAGTACTTAGTGGTTCTATGAGTACTTTTACTCATCTATACTAATATTATAAAGCTAAAGAGTTTGTTTGTTTGATTGTTTGTTTGTTTGTTTGTTTGAACGCGCTAATCTCAGGAACTACTGGTCCGATTTGAAAATTTCTTTCAGTGTTAGATAGCCCATTTATCGAGGAAGGCTATAGGCTACTTTTTATCCCCGTACGGGAAGTAGTTCCCACGGGATGCGGGTGAAACCGCTGGCGAAAGCTAGTACTTAATAACACAAAAATCGCCTAAAAATATTCCCAGTTGTTAACACGAGTATTTTAGGCTCAATGCTTGAAGGACCAACCTTTCAAAAAGACTGATTGGGTTCGATTTCAGACGAGGCAAGGACCATTGTAACTTTTCTAAGTTATATGTGATGTAGTTTCTAAGTAAGCATATATCTTGGACTGAGTTAATGTGAAGAAAAAGATCTTGAGGAAATCTAGACTTTCAAGTCTACAATCGCCAATCCACTTTCTAAGTATCTCTTAAATACCAATGACTGTGTTTCGGATGGCACGTTAAACTGTAGGTCCGGTAGTAGGTTACGGGTAGTCAGAAGTCAGTAAGTCTGACACCAGTCTAACCAAGGGGTATCGGGTTGCCCGGGTAACTGGATTGGGGAGGTCAGATAGGCAGTCGCTTCTTGTAAAGCACTGGTACTCAGCTGAATGAAGCCGACCCCAACATAGTTTGGGAAAAAGGCTCGGAGGATGATGCGTTCACTCTTAAAAATAAGTCTCATAATACCAATTTCACGCCAAGTAAGTATCTTCTCGGCTTAGACATGGCATATCATGACAGTTGAAGAATGTTCGAGAGTCTTACAGTTATAATCCGCGTGTAAGAAGGGCGACGGAGTTAAAGGGATTAAGTAATTTGTAAGTAAGCATGATCAATGTTTTTGGTGAACCGAAGGTTTTGGCTTTTCAAAGAAGTGTATTAATATTTTGTTTATTGTAAATTGTTTTTCTTAAAGTACAATTATTATTTACTTACTTTAACTTATATGTCTTTTTCAGGGCTACGGGGACACCTTTGCATCCATATCTTAAAGATCTATAACCTAAAAGTAGGTTATAATTAACTAGCTATTCTCCATGGTTTTACCTGCGTTTAAGGACACTATTTCCAAAACCATAAATAGCTTAAATCCATTGACAGATTCTGGAACGTCTCTGTGCCAAATTTTATTTATAGCGGTTTAGTAGTTTTGTCGTGAAAGCACGATAAAGAGACAGACGAACGGAGTAACTTTCGAATTTAAATATTAGTACATATTAACCAAACACGATTGCTACCACATTAACACTACAAGCAACATAAGGGCTAAACCCACACGAGCGTTTTCACCACCCTCGTCACTCTATAATTGTAATCACATGTACAAAGCTTCCGTCTTGCATCTGATGAAGTTCCTTCGTTACCTCCTGTAACGCAAGATTTATTGCTTGTTACCTATGTATGTGTTGGTATTCTTGCTAAGGGGGGGGGTTGTATAAGGGCGGGTAACTGGATGGTGAAATCGACATTTAGGAGCAATACGTCTTTCATATTGTAACGTCACTATAGCACTGTTTGTATAAGTACTACACATATACACAGAGTAACTAGGTCATAAGGTTATGATGAGTTGACTGTTCTGAAATTACAGCAGAATAATACTTGTTCACACAGACTCAGCGTATTTTGCAGCTTGGTTTAATACGCGACTTTTTGTACGTGCTCGGTTTTTTTCCGTGCACTAGAAAGTCGTACGTATTAAAACCGAGCGTTTATAAGAAACCGCAAGAGTGTAAGTTGTCTTAGAGGCTTAAGGCTTACCAAAGGGCTGTTATAATTGAATTGATTGCTTTAAAGAGGTACGTAATCAGTTCGTGTGCACTCAGCCTTACAGGCGTAGGCGGGACTAATTAATAGTCTTGTTGAGACTCCCGGCTGATGGTTCGTCTTGATAATTATAGTACGTATATCGTACATAGTGTTATGTGTGTCAGTGGGAAGTATAAACAGTTGCGTGTTTAAGGGTGGGTGTTGTTTTGAATAGTTGGTCGAATGTTTGGAGAAATGCTTTCTATAAGAAGATAACTATAGGGTTTACTATCTAGAAATAGTATATACCTGGCTTTGGTTTAACATTTGATTACAGGATAAAAATCTGAAACTATGAGTAAGTATACGCAGCATAAAAATCAGCAATTTCTGGTGTCTGTCACATTTATAATATTTTCTTTGCTATGTTTCGTGTGACTTCATGGTGAAACTTCGCTAATATCGTCTACACAACTCTATTTTTATTTCGTCAATTTTCTCATACGAGAGTACTACCTCAATAAAAAGTATATACAGGCGGATTCTAAAAATATGTCACACAAAAATCATCGAGCATGTACAAAAAAGTTTTCTACCAAAAAAACAAGTTACACACGACACGCAGGAAACTGAGACAGTTTTCTTTCATGCCAACTTGACTTTACCCGACGAGGAAACATACGGGGAGTATCACATACATCCTCGATTCGCTTTATCGCTACCGTCACGCTCCCTCTCACTGTTGTGTTAATATACAGGGGAGAGACAGAAGGTTTATATTGAAGTCAAGATATTATTCAAATACCAATTCTTAAAAATCAGAAATTAGAGGCACGGTTCCAAAGAGTTATGGAGAAGAACATAACTCAAATTTTTGTAATTGGAAATTGCAATCATTTTCACAATAAATATCATGCGTATCTGGAGTATTTTTTCAGTAACTCGTGTCAAAGCTTGTGAATCTTTGTTACAACATATTATTATGACGTTAGAGGCACTGTAAATCTATATAAATAAAAATGAAACCCGCTTTCCGTCGTCACGACATAACATGAAAACGGCTTGACCGATTTGGTTGAAAATTAGAGGGGAGGTAACTTAGACCCGGGAGAACGTTTTAGGAAGTTTTTGTCACCATCCGGCTACGGGACGCGGGTGAAACCGCGGGCGAAAGCTAGTAATGTGATAAAGATGAATATCGAGTGATTTAAGGAGTTGACTTACTGATATTTTCTCTATAACATGTTGTGACAATAACAAAGCTAGGTCACGACAAATACAGGTACCGAAATAACGGATGTTGTGCCCAAATCAAACCATATATTTTCATACTGAAAGAGAGAAATTTACACCCTTACATTAATAATTTTGCTCGAACGAATCACCCTACAGTTTGATTTTACGCGAGTTCTGTTAATAAAAGGTAAAAGGTATACGGTCTAGTGATGTCCGATACTCGTATCCGCAGAAAAATATACGCAAATATATCCGCATAAATTCGACTTTGATTAACGATTTCATTTGCATATTAAATGGATGTTTCTTTAAGCATTTTATTGGGGAATGTACGATATCTCTGTATTTTCAATTACGCATTGGCCACTTGAAAATTAAATTGGAATGGAGAGTTTTCGGTTGAGAGTTAAATTATTGAATACGTCTGCATTTCAGAGTTTAAAAGTATTTTTAAAAGCCATGTTAAGTACCTGTTTTAACTGATCTACCAATGCTTATCAATGGCTAAAACATCATTAATCGCCATCAAAAAAATATCCGACGTCAAAAAATATCCGCAGAAAAATTACCTAAACATTGTCCCATCACTAACGTTGGTAAGAGGTAATTTTTCGTGTACGTAGCACGCTTCTTTAACGTCATTCGTGATACATGCCGCTTATGTTATTATTAAGTATTATACAAATACACGCTGAAATATGTGTTTTGGTCGACTGTACGTGACGAGGTAAGTAGGTGCTGTAACCACTTTGTATATTTTTTTTTCTTGAACGTTTTAGGGTAATGTGAATTCATGGGATGTATTTGTGTGAAAGATATGGTTTTTGCGTGAAGTGTGTTTCAATTGTTTTCAGGATGTATCCTTTAATTGGTGTTGGAAATAATGACTAGTAATCGCAATAAGTTTATCGTTGTTGTTTTTTTTTGTAATTTTTATGCGACCCAAAAGAAGATCAAAGCCACAGACCATCCGTCAAGACAAAGTAAAGTCAATTTAGAGATAACAACATGTCAATATATTTAAACATTTTATTATTTGGCCGTATTGTGAAAAATCTTATTTCCAGAAAAAAATGCCAAAAAAATAATAATCAAAAATACAATTAATAATCACCTTCACAACCAAATCCGAATAAAGACTTCCTATATTTATCTAAACCCTTGTATCCATTTCACGGTGCAAGTGAACCGTCACTCCGTTGTCACCATTTCCCATAACCCTCACATAAGACAGGGGACTGATAAAATATTTTAAACCATATCTCATTACGGTGTTTCCTCTGTAACGTCAGCAGAGAAATCGATGGAAGATTAATGCGAGCCCAGGGGATGATCGTAATTGATTTTTTTGCCAACCCTCATATCCGAGAGACATTACCCTTTTAGTTGATAACCCATGCTTCGATGTTCCAAAATAAATTTTCATTTGAAATATTTCATACTTTTTATTCGGAGATTTTAATTTTTTTACATGTTTTAGAAGAGTTATGGTCTCTGTAAATGTTCGTGTATTTTGGTTTAAAATGATTTCAGTTTATGTTTTTGGTAACAGTGTGTTTGCATTACTTTTAGTTTTTAATGTTTTAAATGAGATTGATGTTTGTTTACTTAACTCAAGCTGTAAAAAGAAACGTTTATTGTGCAAGTATTTCCAAGTCATAAATATGCAAATTACTTCAGCCATTGTTTGCAATCACTTAGAATGTAACGATCTACCTTCAAGTAAGTAAAGCATTTAATGAATTAGATATTGAAAAAATATACAACGTGTAACTTAATTAACGCACATCCTGAAATTAGTTTGTTCAGAATCGTTTACTGAATCGGTTTATATGATTATTAATATAGGTAATTTTTTATCCCAAAAATAATTAAAACTACGGAAATTATTGTCATATTAACTCTGTACAGTCAAAACAAATTCAAATAGACCGTAACTCAAAGTAATAAGACTTCGTGTATTGTCGGCTTTTTCCGTAGTTTCGTTATGTTGTGTCGAGTCGAGTGCGTTGCGTGCATAGTAGGTAGTATGACCAAAAAGTTCTCCAAGAATTGGTATAACTAATTTAGTAAATAACAATGCATATACATGTTAAATTAAAAATTCAGTGTATGTATTACGATTATAACATAATATTCTAATTGGGGTGTTTGAGGGTGTGCGTTAATTACGTTACATGTTGTATATTTGGCCTCATAAATGGTTGTTGTCCAGAACAAAACAAATTAATTACCTAAAACCCGGATCACAAAAAAATTGGGATTTCTCCAACCGATATTGTATTATTAAAGCAAAACATCGGACCAGTGTAAACAAAAAAAGGTATAGAAGCTTTGGTCATATGTACGAAAATGTCCAAAAAATAATATTTTAATTCCGGTATAATTAAAAAATGTTACCCATACACGGAGCACTCGTTCTTAATTAAATTTCTGGAACAATGTAAGGACGCGTTTGTACTGGTACAGTGCTGTGTTTGGTACCCGACGGGTGTTTTTGTCGGGCCTAGTGGGTAAAGGACCAACCTCTCAAGTGTGAAGGCGCGGGTTCGATCCCAGGTCAGGCAAGTACCAATGCAACTTGTCTAAGTTTGTATGTACTTTCTAAGTATATCTTAGACACCATTGACTGTTTCGGATGGCACGTTAAACTGTAGGTCCCGGCTGTCATTGAACATCCTTGGCAGTCGTTACGGGTAGTCAGAAGCCAGTAAGTCTGACGCCAATCTAACCAAGGGGTATCGGGTTGCCTGGGTAACTGGGTTGAGGAGGTCAGATAGGCAGTCGCTTCTTGTAAAGCACTGGTACTCAGCTGAATCCGGTTAGACTGGAAGGAAAAAGGCTCGGAGGAAGAAGGGTGTTTTTGTCCAAATCTAGTTCGGATTTTAACTAAATTAATTTATTATGAAGAGCGTATGCTGTATGTGTTATCATATCGATTTGATAGACCAATAAAACTAACCTTTTTAAAATGTGTTACTTTCAAGAATCTTATTCAACGTCTCCTAATGAGGCTACTCTAACCATACCACAGACAACAAATTACAAAAAAAAATAATTTAAAGTACAGGTTGATCTGAAATATCTGTGTTGTGTGAACGCGGCATAACTTAACCCGATGTAAACGCAGCATAAGGGTGAAAGTGTTAGTACGCTAATATATCTCCCTTGGGGATAAACAGAGTTTGAGCACGAGGAAGCATTTTAAGTGCGTAAACTAAGAGCAATAATGGAAGTCCAAGGATGTCGAATTTTTAAGACAAAAACATAGTGTTTTGAAATATCGAGAAAAATATAGTCTATTTTTGTTCATTGTTCAATGTAATTTTTAGTCATAGTATCAAATACGTAACATAGAAATGTAAATATTTTGTACGAATTCCTAAATTGAAAACAAAACCAACTGAAATGAATTTACATAAAAAAATATGTTTTCATAAAATAAAGAATTTTCATAAAAATATATATCATATTTTGTTTGAAGACCAGCCGTTTCAACACAGCATCCAAAATCAAAGTTACCAAACCAACTATGCCATAAACATGTCTAGGTACTCAACAGAACTAATCCAAAACAATGTAAAACACGACAATGCTTCAAAAATCGATAGCAGCCTATCAAACGCTAAGCCTACTAAATCCCTCAAAAACTATTCGACCAGCCAAAACCACAGCGTGTGAATATCCTGCCCATTATCCCTCAACATCACGCATGAATGAAAATAAATTAAATTTCAACGAGATACATGTCTAGAACCTTACCGTAGCGAGGACCGGAGGTGAAGCCACGATTTATACCGTTAGGCGCCCCTATATTTGAACCTTTTAAATTTATGTCGCGTTGTTAAAACCGGCCCAGTGGCGCAAGAGGTGACGCCAATTCTTTTTTATTGTTTTCATAAAGGTTTAATTTGTGATCTGGGAATTGGGTTTGTTTTGTTTTATTGGGGTATGTGTATAGAGTGGGTTACGCCGCTTTCTTTAAATGTTTTTTTCGTTGTTTGGTCACGTCTGGGGAAATGTAAAATACGGGTTCTCAGCTGGACTGAAAGTCGACCCCAACACGGCTCAGCTTCCAGTCAAACTGCATGCAGCTGAGTACTAGCTTTACATAGAGCGACTGTACATTTGACCTCCTCAACCCAGTAACCAAAACAATCCGAAACTTCCCCCTCGTCCTTTCAATAATGATTATGTAATCTAAATGTAGTACACAACTAAGTTTGAATACGATATTCGTTAGGGAAATCACACAGTATTGTTTTCAATTCCATCTGGTATGACGTAACTGTGTACACTACCAATACAGGCTATATATAGGCTGTCAGACATAGCCTATGCACACACTATAGACTAAACAGTCGGCCGACTGTTGGCCCGGTGGTTGGAATAATATATCTATATCCTACTCATCATCCTCCGAGCCTTTTCCCAACTATGTTGGGGTCGGCTTTCAGTCTAACCGGATTCAGCTGAGTACCAGTGCTTTACAAGGAGCGACTGCCTATCTGACCTCCTCAACCCAGTTACCCGGGCAACCCGATACCCCTTGGTTAGACTGGTGTCAGACTTACTGGCTTCTGACTACCCGTAACGACTGCCAAGGATGTTCAATGACAGCCGGGACCTACAGTTTTACGTGCCATCCGAAACACAGTCATTGGTGTCTAAGATATACTTAGAAAGTACATACAAACTTAGAAAAGTTGCATTGGTACTTGCCTGACCTGGAATCGAACCCGCGCCCTCATACTCGAGAGGTTGGTTCTTTGCCCACTAGGCCACCACGACTTTTTTCTATCTATATCCTACTAATATTATGAATGTGAAATTTTGTGAAAATGTATGGATGTATGTTTGTTATTCGTTCACGCCAAAATGGCTGAACCGATTTGATTGAAATTTGGTATGTAGATAGGTGATACCCTGGATTAACACATAGGCTACTTTTTATCAACACACCACGCGGGCGAAGCCGCTGGCGGAAGCTAGTAAATATCTATAATAGAAAATCGTGAATTCAATCAAAATGTTTAGTTGTTCTGCTACCGGACGAATAAATAATAAAGAATGTCGGGACACCTTTTCTCACACGATCGGTTAACCACATGGTAAGTTATTAAATTAACTTGTGTTATGGGTGCTAACACAACTGATAAACTGCATATAAGTACATATTAAACACCCGGCCCACGGGCAATAAGCATGTTTATCACACAAATGTCGACCGAACCGGGAATCTAACCTGGGACCTTAGGTTCAGCAGTCCAGCATGGTGACCATTGCGCCATCGAAGTCGTCAAAATACCTGATCGTTGTTACGTGTGTACTTCCATTCATCGTCATACTGATTTATAAGCCCAACCAACTGTCGGCTGACTAAAGGCTCGAGCAGACCGGATGCGTATGCGTAGACGTAAGCGAAGACGTGCACGTACCACTGAGTTGTAATGTATGGAAATGTATGAGATAGGCCACACCGTTTGCGTAACAACGCGCACGTCTACGTTACGCATGCGGTGTGGCCTGTCTCATACATTGCCATACATTACAACTCAGTGGTACGTGCACGTCTACGCTTACGTCTACGCATACGCATCCGGTCTGCTCGAGCCTTAAAAGTTGGTAGTGTGTGCGTCCTCTCACACTAGTAAATAAGACAAAAGCAGTGTAGGCCGATATACAATCAAAACTGAATGTGCGATTGAGTGGCGGTCGTTGGTCGTAATGGTCGTAAATAACTTTTTTGTTTACATGTCATAGTTTGGGTTACAGTCTACTTTTACTTTGTCATTTTATAAACAGTGTAAAATTCTTAATATTGCGACATTCTTCTTCATTCTCGTCTTCTGTCGAATTCCAATAGTCGAATTAATAATATTAAATAAACTATACCATCCTAAGAAAATATTCCTGAATCTATTATTAATTAAAAAGTGAATTGTAATTAATAAAGATATTTATAATATAGATGGCAACAGCCTAAGCACCTCATACGCCAACCAACATGCACAAATGACGAACTGTATCCATTGACAAATCAATAAAAAACTACAAAAAAACACCACCAAACAATTTTCAACTTTATACTATCAATAAAGCAAAGCTTGAAATTAATTTCACGCTCAAAAATTCCGAAACTATTTCAATGGATTATTCTGTACGGTCTATAAAAAAGCTTTAACAGCTACGAAAAGAATTGGGCCACTATATTGGTAGCAAAACTTTTTTCCAATCACTGTCAGCGGCCATTTTGCATATAAATAGTTTGACAAGTGAAATTCAATTTAGACTTGAACTATCCTATTGAACACATGTGCCTCGGTATAAAAGTGTAACTTTAGTAGTTTTGTACTACACTCTATTGCAAAAATAGCTGTATAGGGAACAGTTATAAGAAGAAGACTGATTACTTTTTATTGCATGCAAGTTTATCGAGCGCACAACGATTTGTATGATTGTGTTGGTACGTGACTTGTTTATTACTTTTTATTTATTTCCCTGAAGAGCTTGGAAACAACTGTTTCTATCAAGCGTAAAATCGGAGATCAAAATTTTATTGCTATGCAGCCAGTCACTGAGAAATTGTGAGAAAATCGTTCGTCATGGTATGAATGCCGGCTGAGACTATCTATAACTAGCTGTTCCACGCAGTGTTAACCACATCTCGTAGAATCTACTTCCCATAACCCGACAAAATATAGCCTATGTTACTCGGTAAAAGTGTAGCTTTCCAACAGTGAAGTAATTTTTGAAATCGGTCCAGTAGTTTTCGATCTTTAATTTATTAGTATAGAAAGCATACGTACGATTTTTATCATTAGCATGTACATATTAGCATATGTACGTATGATTTTTAAGTACCTAATACTGTTTCCCATCCATTCTACAGCAGGAAGAACCACAGTATAGAGGTAGAAACATTTGATAGTCTGTGTACAACAAACCAAAGACCAAAGAGCGTTCTCAGTGTAGCAGGGAATTTGTAAGTGGCGAGTGGCAACCCTGTGAATTTATGTCTGATTGGTAAAGTCTGACTGGTGGAATGTCAACATACTGTAGATGACCTTCTGTCTGTCTAGTTTTGGAATCACTTGTGTTTTGTTATTACCTGTAACAATAAATAAATTGATATTAGGTAAAATACTGCAATATTAAATAAGTCATGTGCAAAATAGTAATATAATATAGGTAGTATTAAATTCTTTGAGTTTCTAACTACAGGAATTGCTGATCACAAAGAAAATAAGGTATAAAAAATTGTCAAGAAAAGTTTCCAACAATATCATTTCTTAAAGTGACGAACACATTTTTTTTAATTCGTACACATTTTTTTTATCCTCGACCCCATGTAAATTACTGGTACTCAATTGCATCGTGTTAAATTGGGAGCCGACTCCAGCATAGTTGGTAAAATGCTCGGGAGATGACGACCCCATAAAACGTCATAAAACCCTCAATATTTCAATCCTATCATTAACCTATACTAAACGGATCCCTTCCATAACCACGATTGACTACGTCAATCAATCGATTACAACCACGTAGAAAGAAAGAATAGCGGAGATACCATAAGGACGGTAGGTCATGCGCCTTCTTGTAGGTCAATCAAAGTACACTAAGCATTATCAATTACTAGAAGTAAAGAGACGTTCGGGTTCCTTTTCAAATCAAATCCAATCTGTGAAAGATTTATCTTAATTCATTGTACCTCTAGATTTTATTTCGAAATTAATGGGCGGGTTCCATAAAAGGCGTTTAATGGCGAAGCTAGTAACGTCCCCCGAATACTCGCATTTTGACGCTACTTTCTTTATAGATTTTGCCTTATGACATCTCCGCTAGTCGTTTTGTTCTCCATGATTACAAAACACCATAATTCATGGGGAACCGTATCAAAATGTTGGGCGCGCCTGCCGTCTAATAACCAATCCAATGGATCAATCAGGCACGGTAGCTGCTGCAATTAGGGGTAATAAAAACGATCAATGTTGGTAACCCTGCCGGGTTAGGGGGCTTAGTACAGTCGGACACAAAAATTCACGAAAAGTTTTCTTCTTTGTAGTATTTTTATCTGAATTGCAAGTCTAATCTACACCCTCTACTAAAATTTAAAGGTTTTATTTTTGTTTCTTTGTTTGGCTCCGAAACTAGTGAACAGATATGAAAAAATATTTCATTGTTGGAAAGCAAGACTATTCCCGAGTGACATATATATTTTGCAACCGATGAAACAGCTATTTATTGATGAATATATTATTATGATTTTGTTAATCATGGACATCGAAATGGGCACATTTAAAGTAAATAATGAATATACTTATTCTATTATGATATAATAAGTATATTATGAATATACTTTATAAAGTATATAATGAATATACTTTGAACTTTATTATTACATACTTTATTTACTGGAGAAAATTGCATAAAAATGATTTCATAAAAATCTTTTTACCAATCGGAAGCTGCATTATCGCGTAATGTTTATTTGCATATTTGTTTCAATATTGTGCGAAGCTTATTTTGATATTCAAATAAATGAAAATATTCAAATGTTATCTTTTTTATTAGTAGGTATGTAATCAAATATTCATTGGAAACAAAATTCTGATTTTTACAAAATTAACAACATTTATCAACATTTTTACAAAATTAACATTTTGTAAAAATGTTAGTAATAATTACGTAGTTTTTTTTTCAAAATAACTTCTCTTTCCCACATATCATGTTTGGCAATTATTTATTTATTAAATACTAAATGCACAGTGGAGTGGTAAAAACAATAATTTCAATTACGGCCAATTAAATTCATAATTAAACACATCCAGAACTAAAATAATTACCCAGGATTTTAATACGATAACGCTATCTAGAGTGTGCAACCACGCCCGGACAGGGAGGAAATTACACTTAATGGATGCGAACCCCAGCCATATCGGTGCATAATTGCATCAAGCGTGACGCCAGACTATCAAATTTTAATATCGTTTCCATGTAAAATCAGAAATTTGCGATCATACGACGCCATGATATTTATTCGTCCAATTACGAGTCGCGGTTTGGGTGAGGTCATAATTTTTTGGACGCGAGTGTACTTAATTTTTTTTTGCGTTCGGCTTTTGTATGGAGATTGAAAAGTGGCAATTTTGATAATGTGTGAAGCTTCGCTGTTTGTGGTGATTTTGAGTAATGAAGACGCATGTTTCAGATTTCAGATTTTCCCGACTATGTTGGGGTCGGCTTCCAGTCTAACCATTTTCAGCTGAGTACCAGTGCTTTACAAGGAGCGACTGCTTTACTTAATCTATTAATAATGTGATATTAAATAGCGATTTTGTTTGTTTGTACATTTAAGGCTCCGAAACTACTGCACTAATTTAAATTCTTTCTCTGCTGGGAAGCCGAGTACGGGAAAAAATCCCCCCAGGATTCAAGTGAAACCGCTGCTGGTTACGAATAAAATTTTCTAAAATTAGACTCCTTATTTGCTTTTATTTGCCACAAAGAATCATGCACTCCATTTAACTGTAAACTCAAAGACTTACAACCTTACAAAACACCATCAAAGCAACGGCTCTTCATAAAACTTCAGTCTAATTATTACCAACATAAAATTAAATAATGGCCAAACGTAATATTACGTACACAAAACAAAATGGCGGCTATAACACAATCATACAAACAAACAGACGTAAAGCAAAGAAATAAATGTATTAAAACTTTTGTACGCCTTAAGTAATTGTGGCCTCGTTTCAAAGGCGATGTCATTTTAATTACAGATCTTAGTCACGCTGTTCACGGTACGACAAAAAGTCGCACGAAACTTTGGCGATGTTAATTATGCTTTATTGTGTCTGTGTTTTAAGATTTATTATTTTTTAAAGTCGCATTTTAAGAGAGAACTACCTCGTGTTTGGTTAGAGTATCTTATGTTTATTCACGGATTTAGAGTATAAGCCATATTTTATTTTATGTTTCAAGATTTGGTTTTATAGCGACACTATTTTTGGTTGCAGATCTCAGTCACGTTTTTCTCGGTGCGACGCGATGCGACAAAAAGTCGCACCAAACTTTAACGATGTTTATTATATTAGTGACGTTTATAAGAGTATTTACGTTTATTAAGTTACTAGCTATTTGTCGAGTTTTTAGCTGCCGAGAAGCTATAGTTACGTGCAATACACAACCGAAATCAAATTATAATATCATCTTCATTTAATCTACCAACAGGTAAAAGAAAGAACATTCCCAATACGAAACGAACGAACATATTAACTCACACATACATATGTAAAAGCTAATATACCTCTAAAAGCGATTCAAAAGGAAAGTTAAAAGATACGCTGCTGCCAAAGTTTGCGATTCGGCAAAAACGCATTACCATAATAAATTATTCTATATCAAAGCGATCTGACCGTGAATAGCTCGCTTTTAGCGTCCACCAAAGTTATAGAGCTGAGAATTCGATGTTACTAGTTATTGAACATGGAGAACAAAATGACTAGCGGAGGTGCCATAACGGAAAATCTCCTAACAAAGTAGCGAGCCAAAATGCGATTGTTACTGTCTCCGCCTTTATACATCTTTGGAAAACAGCGGGAGGGGGCTTTTGACTTCCCATCAAAAACAAAACAAGATGTCTCCAAAAACCCAAACGCCACGTTAGTTCACTCGTAATTTATAGTTTTTGTCACGTTCCTCTGTACGTATTTGGCCTACAAGAAGGCGCTGACCTACTCGCCTTATGGCATCTCCGTTCTTTCCTTACTCCGTGTTATTGGTAGTATGCGGATAGTATCAAGTTGGGGGGAGTTTAACAACTCTAAATGATATGACTTACTTTGAAAGATATGGCTCAGTTGTAATTAAAGCTTTCATGTTTGGTTGGTTCTAATTAATTTGCTTCTGAATGTGTGCTGAATTAGACTTTAATTATAATATGGGTAATTTTGAACTACCGTGCCCTCCTTACTAATAATGAGTAGCTCTGTCTATCTGTTGCTCATTTAAGCCAAAACTACTGACCGATTTAAATGAAATTTGGGTTCTCGTTTACATTATAAGTAGGAGGTTTCAACAGCTTTTTTCATGTTGACCCTAACCTTAAATAACATAAAAACGTTTCTTTCAATAAAATATTACTGAAACCCTATAAGAACAATAATACCCTTTCAATAAGCGATACGCCCACAGACGCGATACCTTCTGCGTGAAAGGTTAATATGGATCTAAAAAATATAAAAAGGCTACCTACATTTATTCAATCAAAAACCCATTCACTATTAATGGAAATTGTATCCCTTCAAAAATATCATTTGATTGACTGCTAAATTCGGGTGAGAAATAACCAAATTTCCATTTATTCTAATATTATAAACATGAAATTTGTATTTTTGTTTCAACGCGCTAATCTCAGGAACTACTGGACTGAATCTTCACTTTGTAATTATGGTTTGCCTAAATAACACAAACAAATACATAATTAACTGTCTTTACATATCATTACCATTTTTATCACCAAATAGGTATCATTATCTACAAACTTAAAAACAAAAACATACACTCCAAGGACGAAAAAATGCACCAAAATATCACTTCAAAATATTATAGACTGGCGGTTTCTCATGGTGATTGTTTCGTCTGTATTATGTTAGACTAGCTTCCGCCCGCGGCTTCGCCCGCGTAGAGTTCGGTTTTATCGCGTTTCCAAGAGAATTCTTCAAAAGTCCGGGATAAAAACTATCCTATGTTCTTTCTCAAGGTTTAATCTATCTCTGTACCAAATTTCATTAAAATCAGTTCAGTGGTTTAGACGTGAAAGCGTAACAGACAAACAGAGAGACGGAGTTACTTTCGCATTTATAATATTAATATAGTAGGGATAATGTAGGAAATTAACATTGCAATTGTTAAAACCGACATACCGTTTACCATTGAATAGTCTTGCGCAATAAATATGGAAGTTAGTACAAAGGAGCAATAAGTACCGCAGGCATCGCCAGCCGGCAATACTCGACGTTTCCGACAAGAGTTACTGTCTAACTTACAGTACAGTAGCTTGCATAATTATTGGGTCATTTGCGAATATATTTTATTGGGTGAAATCATTTTGTATGACAGGTACGTGTAGTTATGTTTAAAACGAATTCATTGGTAGGAGCAATACAAATTCCATTTAGCAAAAAATATGCATTTAAGTGAAAATAATTCTATGCTATGATATTTTAGTTGACCTAAAAACCTAAAGATCTAAATATGAAATGATATATAATATGCTATTCCACACACAAATTATGATTACTTCAGAAACACTGTACAGAGCCAAAACTTAAATAGTAATAACAATTCATTACCATCTAACCTAAAAACATATTTCATAAATCCCCAACGTTTTTATACAAATAAAGTCTTTGTAACTCCATAAAGGTGACCTTCCAACAATAACACGTTTTAATAAAAACTTCAGACGAACAAATATCAAACATATTTCACTTAATGTGGGTAACAAAAACAACTAAAATTATACTAACACATAAGTTTGTGGAAAAGCTCTACGTAGTTATTTTTAGTTAAACATGATAATTATTTGGAATTAAATATATATTAACAAGATATTATATTTTTTTTGTCCCCTACATAAAACATTCCATGGTGTCATACATAAAACATTAAAGATAAAGATAAATTTATTTGTCAGAATACAGTAGATTTAGGTGTTACAAAGTATTAGTCTCTTGTATTCTACCATCTAAATGTCATTATGTAGGTAAAAACAGGTATTTTATAAGGTGGGCACGATATTTATGGACCCATTACAGCACAGCTTAAAGATGATGCAGAGTTATGCAGTAACTTACTGCTAAAATTCAAATACATATTATGTCGAACACTCATCATCTTTTTTTTAATGTGTGTAGGTACCTATGTGTAATAAATTCATTTAATTGACGTTTACTTGGGCAATTCAAATAACTAATCTTTTTTATTCTAAAATCATCTAAAACCAGCTAAAATCCTTTCATCAATTACAGGAACTGAAATCAAATCCATGAAAATAAACCTTTAATAAAGTTGATGTGACTTCGGAGAACTTTCAATTATGCACCGTAAGATGAAATGAGTTTATTTGGAAAGGTCAAACTCAAAGGTATGAATGTTTATTGGTTTTGCTCATTTTGGAATAAGTTCGTAAATGTTAATAAAATTGACCCAATTTTTTTGAACTCATGTGTAATGAATACAAGTACCTTGCTGTGGTATGTATTTTTTGTAGGCTAAAATAACAATAAATTTTTGACATTTATCACATTTTGAAGGTATCATAACAGTTTTAAAATTGATAACATGTAACACGTTTTATTGAATGAATTCACACATTGAGGTATTTCTCGGTATATGATCAAACTTCGTTCTGAGTTACGCAGAAATAGGGATGTGCACACATTAGCCATGAAAGACAAGTTTATACTTAAGTACTTGGAAGTAGATTTATATTGATATAGAATAATTAATATCTGTATATTGTAAAAGATACAGTACATAATAATATTTAATTGTTATTCTTACTTAAATGGTGTGTATGCCATAATATACCACGACATAACGAATAAGTGTATTAATTTGATGTTATAATATTTATTTGTTGTATTTTCTATGGGCCTAGATGCCTGATTTAAATAAATAAGACAATTTTGTGTCAACATTTTGTTGGTATTCTTAGCAAGTAGATGAATAAATCACATAATATGATATTAAATGTCATGTGACACCTGGCAAAACCATAAAATTTTCTAAGGTTCCATAGAGTACCCACAATGCTATACACACTATGATAACGTTCCCATTTAAAAATCTTTTTGTTAATGTTTTGCGAAAAATTCAAATGTATGTACAAAAGTATATTTTTTATTTTTATACTTCTATAGACAATAGTACGTGTGTGTAAATAAAAAGCGAGCATTGTTTGGCTTTGTAATTGATACCTCAACGCGCGGTGTACGAATGAATATTTAAAAGTATATAAAATGTATAAAACGTTCTATTGTATGAACGCTGATATTTCTGCAAAGAGAAATAATGAGGTGACAGCTGATACAAATGTATGGAGAAACTTAATATGCTGGTATTTATTTAAATATAAATATCTTTAAAGATAAAAATGTGGCGGAGTGGTGGCTGAGCAATCCGTTATATTTCATCTCAATTAATTTCTGGCAGAGGTCAACTGTGTGTAAGGGTATTTGTCCAAATTCTATATTTATTAGCGGACACTGACGAGGGGAAACTAGGTATTACTTACTTCTAGACCCTGAGAAAGGACAAAGGCTATTTTAACATACCTACCTAGCCTTTTTTCCAACTATGTTGGGGTCGGCTTCCAGACTAACAGGATGCAGCTGAGTACCAGTGTTTTTAAGGCTATTTTTAACCCGATTGCAAAAGGTGATTCTCCATGTAAGCGAGTCAAAACACGGAAAATGGTTAGTTATTATTATATTTGGAAAAGATTGTTACATAATTGTGCATATTTAACTTGACAATTTAGCTGGAACATAATGTATTTTTTTATATCGTATTGCAATTTATCGACACATTTCCCCCATCCTCGTCCAACCCTATCAAACGATAATTGCGAGCATGACAGTACTCTTTAACATAGCGTAATGTTGAGCTGTAGGCAAGATCCTTACAAAATTATGTATCTTTAAGTTAACAATTTACCTTACACACAATATCTATCTCTTATCATTTTGTAATTTATCGACATATTTCCCCCACAACCCTATCAGACATATGAGGAGTAAACGTAACAAAATAATGGGCAGCCGTATCGCGACGAGTCGCGGCGTGACGCAAACAAGTTGCGAGCATGACAGTACACTTGGAACAGCGTAATGTTGGCCTATGGTATAAGTTATAGACGGTGACGATTGTTATTATATTGACTTAGGTTTAAGAAGCTCCTGCTAATGATTTCATCTGTTTCTTGAAGGAACTAATTGCCAAAGATGGCTAAAATGTAGCCTATATTTAGTTCTGACATGTTATCTATATAATTTTAAGGTACTTTCTATCCGGATGCGAAAAGTAATGTCGCAATACAAAAAAGGGAAATTGATTCGTTTTTATTTAACTCAGGCTATGATACAAGCTGTTGATTTGCATTCGTGCCATAGTCAAGGACGTAATTATACTAATGATTCTCAACCCAAATCAATAAGAAAATTGGTACAAAAATTTTTGTTTTTTTTTTTTTCGGAAATCCGTCAATGTCATCTAGCCGTATTTAAACTTGGCGCGTGTGTTACTGGCCTTAAAACCGTGCTGCGCCCTCACACAAACGCAAACACAAAGCATACGCAACGATTATTCATAAATTTCATTCATAAAATTGGATTACTTCTGAAATACTATGACATTACAATGACAAAAAAAGCAGTGCAGATTAACTATTTCCCGTCTACTGTAATTCCAATCGATTATTTACGTATTTTATGTCCTCCTCCTGAAGTATGGCACAAATGCAAATCAACACCTTGTATATATAAACAGCGCTAGTACTGTCTATCTCACATTGAAGTTCAAATACTTCTATAGAAAGTCATTATGTGCCATTTATAATTAACCGTCATTAGATTTAACCGAAACATAATTTTTACCTCAACTTACCCTTCACAAAACTCACCACCTGAATAACTAATTTATAATGATTACTTATGAATATGTACATTTCAGATGTATCTAATGTGGTTGACTCGGGCGGGCAAGTTGACGCCATCTACACCGACTTTAGCAGTGCTTTTGATCGAGTTAACCTTTCAATTCTTCTGAGGAAATTACATGGATTCGGTGTAGATGGCTCAATTTTGAAATGGTTCGGGTCTTATTTGCAACAGAGACCTCAGTCAGTGTCTGTGAATGGATTTACCTCGAAAACTTATTATGCAAATACCGGTGTGCCTCAGGGATCGCATTTGGGTCCCCTTCTTTTCATAATCTTTATTAACGACATAGTCGATAAAATAAAGCACTGTAAGGTGTCACTATTTGCCGATGACCTCAAGATATACAAAACTATAAATTCTGTTGTTGACTCTCGCCAGTTGCAAAGTGACCTAGATGCGATCCTAGAATGGTGTCGCTGTAACAGTATGATACTTAACGCAAGTAAATGCTTCCACATTAAATTGACTAGAAAAAGAAAGCAATTTGCTACGGAATATAAGCTTGATGGTACAGCACTGACAGAGGTCAACGAAATCCGAGATCTTGGCGTGATAGTTGACAGTCAACTTAAATTCACCTCGCACATTAACAAGTCCGTCACAAAAGCAGCTCAAATGCTCGGATTTTTAAAACGTAACTCGGGCGGATTTAAACATCAACGCACCAAAATCTTGCTTTACCAAACCTTGGTGCGCAGTCATCTTGAGTTCGCCAGCGTTGTATGGAATCCGTATTATGCGGTGCATTCGCAGCGCGTTGAGAGCATTCAAAGAGCGTTCACTAGGCACCTAGCTTATAATTCTAGAGGTTTTTCCCACAGAAATCCTTACAAAGAGCGCCTAATCAGGTTCCGAATGCGTTCTCTTCGTGAACGGAGACTTTTATTAGACATGTCCTTTTTTCACAAAATCGTGAGCGGTCAATATCAGTGTAGCTACTTTCTGGAGAACATGCCTTTAAAGGTTCCCCGAACCTATCCTCGCGGGAAAATCAAATATATTTTCTGCACCCCAACTGTAAAGTCTAATCTGGGACGGCAAGCACCTCTCCGTAGAATAATTGATGAGTATCATTCCCTTATCACAGTAATACCCGTGTAATCTTGATGTGTTCCACGATAAGTTGCGTATATTCAAAAACAAAATTAAAAACGCACCCTAATTCTAATAATTATTCATTTGTTGTTTTATACTGACTTGATTTTACTTGTATTTCTTTATTTTTTCTCTGATGCAACTTGACATTTATTGAACATGTATGTTAATATTTAAACAATTATACTGTATTATTTGTTAAATTTGAATTCCAAATTATGTATTCTTTAGATATTCTCCATTTTATTTTTATAATTTATTATTGTATTCCGTCTTCGAGCCGATGAATTGCGAATGTTATGTACGCCATTATTGTCACATGCATCAGGCCATAAATTAAAAAAATAGTTTAAGTTACCAATGTTAAATGTTTGTGATGTGGCAGTACTTTTTTGAATAAATAAATAAATAAATAAATATGAAATACTAAGAAACTGGTAGCTTGAACCTTACGCCCTGTAAATGAACTCGTAAAAGATTTATTATGTACTGCTAACGTAACATGCCTAAATCTATTATGTAAGACTGAAACATCACTCGCTGCGGTATTCCAAGAAAACATAATTCCTCTAGATGAAGCACATACATTGAAAAAGGAATAACCTCGCAAAATATTAAAGTGATGGAATTTATTAATCTGTCGAAATATGGAAAAAAATCCCTTTACCAATTGGTTTTTTTCATACATATCATATTCTTATAAACACACCATAAGGAACACACACCGTATCGCTGCACCGTATCGAACACACACGTAAAAATAACTGCAAGACTTTTCTGACAAGTGCAAACACATCATCATCATCATCAGCCTATCGCAGTCCACTGCTGGACATAGGCCTCTCCAAGTGCACGCCACTGAGATCGATTTTCGGCTTCTCGCATCCAGTGCAAACACAACTATGATGAAATGATGAGCACATACAGCTGTCAATTTTCATGACGTTAAGATTCTTGGAAAATAGTTTAAAATTCAAAATCATGTAAGTATTCAAACTTAGCTACAAAACAGCACTTCTTCAACGTAAAAAAAATACAAAAAACAGCCCACAAAGCGACCGCCCCACCACTTTCTGTGTTTTTGCTGGGAAGAAGAAGTGACGCAACAAAATCTCTAACTACATGAAATTAGTTTTCTTGATTCCGTTATTAATTACATACAGGCTGACCTAAAAAAAACGTTTAAAAGAATAGTTTTCTCTTATAACTTAGACCACAGCCTCCCCACGTAATACGATATCCCCCATCAAAATAACTCTTAGCAACAGTTCTCAATATTTACAAGTTTCCCCGCTCCCCGCTTCCCGCTCGCAAATTAGAGTGGTGACAAGGAATTTAATTGGCGCCCAACGTACGCGCACCTCTACCTCTAGTTTTCGATTGCTTGAGATATGTTTATTGCTGGTGTTTAGTGCAGCTCTAAAACTGTTTAATAAAGGAGGGTATACAAGATAGGGGAAAATGTGGCGGCATAATCGTAAATTGTCGATGTATTCTAGCCTTATGTATGTATATGTAGTGGTGTTTTGCAGGAGAAAATTGCTTAGGATTTTGCATCGATAGCTAAGACGTGTGTATTTTTATAGATTTTTTATTTTGTACCACAAAATACTTACCCAATCTTGTCTAACTTAAAAGTCTTGGTGTAAGAATCATAAGCAGAATGGACAGCAATAAATCCAGTAGACTTAGGCCTGCTGGAAGAGATTTCTTATGAAATAAGCTGTGCCTTTGTCCTATGTATCTATTTTTTTCTTCTTGTCTGTATTCTGTGTGTGTACATAAACTATTAAATAAATAAATAAATAAATAAATAGAATTAAAAGATATTGTCTTAAAAACTCACTCAAGTTATGATATACTTGCTGTTTTCTCGAGGTTTCACCGAATGTAGCCGAACTAACATTTCAGTAATTTTGAAGCCATTGGGTTTCAAATAAAAGATTCCGTCTTTATTACATTGGAATAGACAAAATATTTTACGACAAGAATCTATATACAAAAATATCGCGAACTACGTGCCGATTTTCAACAATTCAGAATAGATACAAGTTCAGAGTAAATTGCATACAATATTACGAAGCATACAAACTATCGTTCTATTGCTAGGTAAAGTTACAAACTGCCGGTCTATTATATGCAACGATCGGTTTAAAAGTTCCCACAACAAATAGAACCGTTTTGCTTGAATGTTTAGCTTCTATCCCAACGGTTTTTGTATAAAACTTTCATATTTTCATGTTCATTACAAGTTTGTGTTGCTATAGTTTCTTGTAGTTTCAGCTGCCTCTTGAAAGAATAATGTCGGGACATAATAATAATAATCTCGGAACACCTTTTTTCACATACGGTCGGTTAGCCCCATGACTTGTGTTATGGGTGCTAACACAACTGATAAACTACATATAGCTACATACTGTAACACCCAGACCACGGCCAACAAGCATGCTCATCACACAAATATCAACCGAAACGGGAATCGAACCCGGGATCTCGGGTTCGGCAGTCCGGCATGGTGACCATTGCGCCATCGAGGTCGTCGCTCGCATCGTTTTTGAATAAAGAGAAGAATCTGGATAGAACTTAGATAATCAAGACCCTTTAAAAGGACATAGACTCGTTTTTAACCGGTTTTTTGAAAAGTGGTACATAGGAGAACTGGTAATTAATAATAAGCTAAAACTACAAGCTTAAATATGGTCGAAGTTGGTTGTTCATTGTGCTCTAGGGAGATATAAATATTTTCATTAACCTAAAGTACCTCAGGACCTTATTCTAACATTAAAATTTCGCATGATGAACTTTATGGAATATCTTTCCAATAATGCCACACACTAGCTTATCCCCGCGGTTACACCCGCGTCCCGAGAGAACGACTTTTTTAAACCGGATAAAAAGATGCCAATATCCTTTCTCAGGCACTAGACTATCTGTGTATTTTTCTATTTTTTTTTTTTTGACTATCTATTTTTTTTTTATATAGAGTCAATTTTAATATCTTAAGCTAGCTTAAGAACCATTTGAAATTTTGTACGCCATCAGTATAAGAGTTGATACTACTTATTATAACGCCTATGCTTTGTACCATGTTTTACAAAATAAAGTATCTTTATCTTATCTTTTATCTTTATCTTGTACTAAACATTTAAGTCGGTTCAGTAGTTTTGAAGGGACATTCTCCTCAGACAGACATTCATCCGCAGTTTTAGTTATTAATTTTGTTATGAATAAGTTATTAATTTTGTTTAAGTAACCTTCTTTGAATAGTCTCAATGTCATATATTTTTTGTTGAATGTACCTCTAAATCTGCAATAACAAAATGAAAGAAATATTTATTTTATGTCTCGACTATTAATTAAAAAGTGTTGGTGTTCAAAATGACTTTAGCTTTCTCAGATCAGATATCGTAATAGTTTCTTTGTAATAAAAATATTGAAGTCAACTATTGTAAACATAGCTTTTTAACTTATATTTATTACTAATTACCTAAAATAAATAAATATTTATTTCTTTTACATAACCCTGTACATACGACGACAAAAAATCCTAACAAAAAAAAATACAATTTCCACAAAGAAGAAAAAGTACGAAAAAAAGCGAAATTCAAAATTACCTCGACAATTTTACCAGAAATAGCCACCGGAATAAAATAGCCAAGATAAGCCAAATTCTAAATAACGAAGGTATTATTATAGCACAATAGAGCCTGTCATATACAGACACACAGAAATCCACAGACCTCTTATTTACTATAGAAATAGGGAAACACGGAGAAAGGAAAGATAATCGGAGATGCCATAATGTAGGTAGGTTGACTTCCACGTAGTGACCCCTGGGCAACGCCGCGCCTGACCACCGTAACGGAGTGGCAGGCCGGCGGCTAACGAACGCTGTGCGTCGAAACGGTAAAGTCGGTAAAGGTTTCGATACTGTCGGTGGCAATGCCACGTCTTCCGAGGGCCGCCTCCGGGCGCTGTCTCCCCAAAGGCCCTTCTCAGGGCCAACCCAAAGGCCCTTCTCAGGGCCAATCTCGAGATGCTTCGGCATCAGAGACCAGCCGCGCACCATCCGCGGCTAGTCTCATGAGAGGTAATGATCTCGTGTCGACCGACCTGTCCGACACGGAGTCAGAAATGAGTGGAACGAGCGGTGTCGCAACCCGCCAGACGAGGAAGAGGGCCTTCCTCAAGCGGGGCTCCGGAGGCTCTCCGGACGCAGCCGAGAAGCCCGCCAAGCGGGCGGTATTAGCAGCCGACGACCGGCCAAGCAGAGCCAGGGCCAGCCACGGCGCCTCCAGTGTCCTTTACGCGGACCACTCCGTGGAGGAAATGGAGCGCATGGCTCTGGAGGATCAGATGGAGATCCTAGAGGTGGCCTCCAAGTCCTCAAATCTAAAGGGGACCTTCCAGAAGGCCCTGAAATGCCGGGCAGCGAACTTGCTCGGCATTGTAAAGGAGTTGGCGCAGCGCACCACCTCCGATGAGACGCGGCAACTACAGGTGAAGGTGGATCGCCTGCAGAAAGAGGTGACCGCGCTGCACGCGCGCGCTGCCGTGCCCACGACTCGGCCTGAGGGGACATCGGAAGGCTCAGCAACGAGGCCCCCCTCCTCTAACCTTGAGGATATCATCCGCAAGGTGGTCATGGAGGAGAGGGCCTTCACCAGGGCCTGTTTTGCCGGCATCGAAGACCGGCTCCTGCCGGAGACGCGGCTACGCCCTCCACTCGCGGCGGATAAGGCGCCCGGACGAATGCCTATTGCACCGGGGCCCTCAACGGCTCCAGCCCAGTCGGAGCCCCAGGTGCTAAAGACCACCAAGGGCAAAGGAAAGGGCAAGAAGACCTCACCGGCCCCGACTGCCCAGACGGTCCCTCCGGAACCGCCGTTGAGGGAAGACCCTCTGCTGCCCTCCACCACCCCTACCAACCAGCCTTGGATTAAGGTGGTAGCGAGGAAGCGGAAGGGGAAAAGTCGGCTCCTGAGCCCCCTGCAGCCAAGCCTACAGCCTCAGAGGACAAGAGGAGGAAGCTCGCTCCTCCTCCAAGAACCGAAGCCGTGGTAGTCACCTTGACTCCAGAGGCAGCGCAACGAGGGGAGACGTACGAGTCCGTACTGCGGCGGGCTCGTACAAACGTCGACCCTGCGGAACTTGGGGCTGGCAGAGTCACGTGCCGGAAGACCCAAACGGGGGCTCGTATCTTCGAGTTCTCGGGGGTCCAACGCGGCACCAAGGCGGACCTCTTCGCGACGAAGCTCCGAGAGGCTGTCGCGGACACGGCCAAGGTTGCGAGGCCCGTCAAGTGTGTGGCTCTAGAGGTGACCGACCTTGACGACTCGGTCACGCAAGAGGAGGTGGTGGCAGCGGTTGCGGCAGCGGGGGGCTGCGCCGTCGCATCAGTCAAGGGCCGAGGCATTAGACCTGGCCGCAGGGGTATGGGCACCGTGAGATTAGAGTGCCCGGTCGTAGCTGCCAAGGTGGTTCTGGCTAAGGGTCGCCTCCCGGTTGGGCTTAGCTCGGGTGGGGTCCGGGTACTTGAGGATGCGCCGATGCGCTGTTTCAAGTGCCTCGGCATCGGGCACACCCGACCTCTCTGCCCGTCCACTGCCGAGCGATGGGAACTTTGCTTCCGCTGCGGAAAAGGGGGGCACAGGTTAGCCACCTGCGAGGCTGCCACCATGCATTGCGCAGTATGCGCTGCCAGTGGTCGTCCAGCTAACCACGTGATGACGGGCAGGGAATGCCGACCGCCACCAAAGAAGGGCAAACCGCAGGCGCCGGTGCGGCCTGCCGCTGCCTCCGCCACTGAAGCTCCAGTTCCAGTGCCGGCCACCGAGGGAAGCGCGATGAACACCGACTGATGGCTGGGAATCATAGACGTGTTCTTCAAGCGAACATCAACCACTGCAGAGCAGCCCAGAGCCTACTGGTCCAAACCTTTGCGGAGTGGTTGGTGGACGTGGCGGTTGTCGCCGAGCCGTACTCTATCCCTGGCAACTGGCTGGGAGACGACAACGGCTCGGTTGCATTGGTGGCGCGGTCTTCCACGGACTCCCCTCCCCTATCGCTCTTAGAGAGAGGACCGGGATACGTCGCCGCCTCGTGGGGGGATATAGCCCTTATAGGGGTGTATTTCTCTCCAAACCGCCCTCTCACGGACTTCGAGAACTTTCTCGAGGTCCTCGCCAGGGTGGCAAGCGGAGTGGTGCAGCACCGGGTGTTGGTCATGGGCGACTTCAACGCAAAATCTGTGTTATGGGGTAACCCAGCCACCAATGCCCGAGGACGAGAGGTGGAAACCTGGTCCATGTCGTCTGGTCTGTCCCTGCTGAATAGGGGGACAGTTCACACCTGCGTGCGGCGGCAGGGGGGCTCCATCGTGGACCTCGCCTTTGCCTCCCCTTCTTTGGCGGCCTGTGTAGTGGACTGGCGGGTGGAGCTGGTGGAGACGCTGTCAGACCACCGATACGTGAGGTTTGATGTTTCCACCCCGGGCTCCCAGGGGACCCAGGAGGGTCGGTCGCTCTTCCCACGGTGGGCGCTCTCCCGCCTAGACCGGGAAGCCGCCGTTGAGGCGGCGTTCGTCCAGGACTGGCTGTCGCCTCCTGTGGTAGTCCGGGATGTGGACGCCGCAGCGGTCCAGTTAAGAGTCTCCCTGACCGAGGTGTGCAACTCTAGCATGCCTCGGTCTCATCGTCCACCTCCTAGGCGTGCCGTTTATTGGTGGTCGGAGGAGTTGGGGGATCTACGGGCCGCCTGTGTGGCAGCCAGGCGGGCCTACACAAGAAGCCGGCGGCGGCGCATTCGCGACCTCAACAACGAGGACCGCCTCTATGCAGCCTACATAGAGGCCAAGTCGACGCTGACGGCGCGAATGGGCACAGCCCAGGATCGCGCGAGGGCGGAAATGTTTGAGGGTCTGGACATTGATCCCTTTGGGAGGCCGTACAAGGCGGCATGCAACAAACTGCGCCCGTACGGTCCTCCAGTTGCCGAGACCCTCGAGCCATCATTGCTGGATGGGGTGGTCCAGTCCCTGTTTCCGCGCAGGGACAACTTCACTCCACCAGAGATGAGCGCCCCCCGGGGTGCAGCTCCGTCAACCGAGGAGGTCCCGCTGGTTACGCAGGACGAGGTGGAAAGGGCAGTTTCCTGCCTCAGGGGTAAAAAGACGGCCCCAGGTCCGGATGGCGTCCCCGCGAAGGTGGTGGCCATCGCCACATCCCAGATGGGAGAAAGGTTTCGGGACCTCTTCAGTGCGTGCCTGACGTGTGAGAGGTTCCCGAAGCCATGGAAGGAGGGCCAATTGTGCCTTCTTCGGAAGGAAGGGCGGCCGGTGGACTCCCCATCGGCATACCGACCCATCGTTTTACTGGATGAGGTCGGCAAAATGTTCGAGAGGATCCTCGCCGCCCGAATCAACAGACATCTGAGCACAATCGGCCCGGATCTAGCGGACGCTCAGTTCGGTTTTCGAGCTGAGCGTTCGACAGTTGACGCCCTGTCCCGACTAAAAGACCAGGTGAAGGAGGCGATGGATGCGGGAGACGGACTGTTGGCTGTGTCATTCGACATAGCCAACGCCTTCAACTCCATTCCCCACTCCACCATACTGGAGGCCCTCCGCTTCCACGGGGTGCCTCCGTATTTGCGGGGACTTTTGGCGGACTACCTGAGGGACCGCACAGTCCTCCTTGTGGACAAGACGGGCCAGCTCCGACGTTACGGCGTCGAGTCCGGTGTCCCACAGGGTTCTGTTCTAGGGCCGCTCCTGTGGAACATTGGATTCGACTGGCTTTTGCGGGGCAACCTCCCCCGTGGCACGTCTGTCATTTGCTATGCAGACGACACCCTTCTGATTGCCCGGGGGAGAAATTTTGGAGAGGCGGCCAGCTTGGCCTCGGCGGGCGGTTCACTAGTGGTGGACAGAATCTCCCGCCTAGGCCTGACGGTGGCGCTGCAAAAGACCGAAGCCGTGTTTTTCCATGGGCCTCGGCAGCACCAACCGCCCGACGCTCATATACATGTGGAGGGTGTCCGCATTGGGGTACAGCCCCAGATGAAATATCTGGGCATAGTCCTCGATAGCAAGTGGCGCTTCAGCGCACACTTCAGTGGCTTGTCGACGCGCTTGATGAGGACCGCGGGCGCCCTCTCATGGCTCCTCCCGAACATTGGGAGGCCCGGCGACCATTGCCGGCGTCTATACGCCGGCATACTTAAGAGTATGGCCCTGTACGGGGCCCCAATCTGGGCAGACTCACTGTGCGGTCGGAGGAACGCCGCTGCCATCCGAAGGCCACAAAGGGCCATTGCACAGCGGGTGGCGAGGGCATACCGCACAGTGAGCTTCGCGGCGGCGTGCGTTCTGGCGGGAGCCCCTCCTTGGGAACTCGAGGCTTGGGTGCTCGCCAGAGTGTACGACTGGACGGCGGCGCAAAGAGCGCTAGACCGGCACCCAGACCCGATCGAACGGGAAGAAGTGCGTGAGGAGGCGAGGGAAGCAATCACCCGACACTGGGCCGAGGACCTTGCCTCGTCAACGTTCGGTCGCCGGACGCTGGATGCCATCGGGCCTGTCCTGAATGGATGGCTCGATCGGCGGCATGGCTGCCTCTCGATGCATCTGGTGCAGGTGCTGTCCGGGCATGGCTGCTTTGGAGCGTACCTGCACCGGATTGGGAGGGAGGAGACCCCAAAGTGCCACCATTGTGAAGCCGAGGTGGATACGGCAGAGCACACACTGGAGGTGTGCCCATCGTGGGCTGAACCCCGCCGCACCCTGGTGGCAGTGGTCGGGGATGACCTCTCGCTCCCCAGTGTGATTGGTGCCATGCTGGGAAGTGAGGAGGCATGGGACGCGGTAGCCTCCTTCTGTGAGGACGTCATGTCACAGAAGGAGGCGGTGGAGCGCTTGCGGGAGAACGACCCTCTCGCAGCGCCGCTCCGCAGACGAAGAAGGGGTGGAAGACGGCGAACACAACGTACGTCTCCATCCGCCCCGGGGGGTGATCAGCGGGCGACAGGCGCGGGGGTGCCACCGCCTGCATTACAAGGATCGCCCCTTGTGCTCCGGCCATCATAGGGACCCCTCCCCACTGGGGGGAGGCATGAGGGGCCTGCCGTGAGGCGGGCAATCGCCGGTGGGGGACTGGATGCCATAGATTCCCAGACCCCCTCCACTCAGGCGAGGTCGGAGTGCCGCTGGGCCTTTTTAGTGGGTATACCGGGAACGTCGTTACCGGGGAGTCCCACATACCCCTCTCCCGTCCCCCGACGGGAAGGGCATGCGTAATAGCATTTTTTACCCAGCGACAACAAAAAAAAAAAAAAAAAAAAAAAAAAAAAAAAGGTCAGGCGCCTTCTTCTAGGTCAAATTCGTACGGTGGGCATGACCCAAACGATCAGTTATGAGGCCTTCAAGTTCTTTGAAACATCTGCATACGATTTTTGGTATTACAAAATATGGTCGGGTCCAGATAAAGTCGAAAACAGTAGCGTTCCTCGTTCCCCGCATTTTGGCGCATTTAGCGTGCTACTTTCTTACGCGATTTCCTGATATGACACCTCCACTAGTCATTTTGTTCTCCATGTAGGGAACATAGACAAATGTAGGACAACAAGGTATTATTTAAGTTGGGGTCCCAAAGGTACCTGATTGAGGCGAGTAGCTGTTTGAAAACCTAATTGGTGTCCTGAGTGGTATGCTAAGATTTCTATAGTACAAAAGATGCTTGGTTTCGTTTCACAGGGGATTTGTTGCTGAAGTTAAATAGAGAGTATTATGGATAATATTTGAGGAATATTTGTTTGAGATTGAAATTGTCTGGTCGAATTTTGGGGATCACTTTTTGGATGTCAGAATTATAAAATGTGATACTCCTCCAATTTTTCACGAATTTGTTAATGAAATGGTTCAATTTATACCATTTTTTTTTTTTAAATGTCGGGACACCTTTATTCACACAAGGTCAGTTAGCCCCATGCTAAGTTATTAATTAACTTGTGTTATGGGTGCTAACACAACTGATAAATTCATATTGTAACACCCAGACCACGGCCAACAAGCATGCTCATCACACAAATGTCGACCGAACCAGGAATCGAACCCGGGACCTCAGGTTCGGCAGTCCGGCATGGTGACCATTGCGCCATCGAGGTCGTCACCTAAACCTAAACCTAAGCTTGAAAAATTATCCCAGTATTTGATAAACCAAATAAGTCTTACGGCCAGTTTCTTCATCAAAAGTTAAAGTTAAAGTAATGTCTAAAGTAAAAGTAACGGTCAAATTCGTTTTTTCAAGGCTAAACTGACAGCAAAATTCATAGAAAAATTTAATTTAACCGTTACTTTTACTTTAGACATTACTTTAGCCATAACTTTAACTTTAACTTTTGATGAAGAAACTGGCCGTTAATCATTTAAAATCATCTTTCAGCTAATTAGCTTAAAATTCACTGCATTATTTATTTGTAAGCCAGTAATTTTCAAATTCATCCTCATCGATATTCATAACTAGCTAAAGTTACATAACATTTCATAATAGAAATTGGTAGCAAACTCTAAACAACCACAGAATCGATAATTCCAAACTCAAACCAATAATGAGTGGACACTGCAAAACATGGAACACCACACGGTATAACATAGCGCTTATTAATCATTTAGAGGTAGGCAGAGGTATAGGACCATACTAACATTATTTATTTTTACTAATATTACAAATGCGAAAGTAACTCTGTTTGTCTGTCTGTCTGTTACGCTTTCACGTCTAAACCACTGAACTGAAAATTTGGTACAGAGATAGAGTTGACCTTGAGAAAGAACATAGGAAAGTTTTTATCCCGGACTTTTTAAAAATTCTCTTGGAAACGCGATATAAACGAACTCTACGCGGACGAAGCCGCGGGCGGAAGCTATTATGGGAATATGTCACAGGTGTGATCTTTGGCAGTCGTGACAGGCAGTTAACACCATAGTCTAACAGTTAGACTGATCATTTCTTGCATCTGTTATGACCAGGGGTCGGAATTAGGGTATTATTTATGTACTTGCATCGAAATGTTGGTATTAATATGGACCTCCCCGGGATTCCTAATGGACAATCCCGAGTGGATAACAATATTACAACAAAATAATAATAATAAGAACGTCAGAGATAGACAAATAAAACATTTAAAATACAAATATTTAAAATACAATTCTTATTAGTTCACATTAATTCACAATACAAATTATTGATAGTTTTATTTTTTATTAGTTTTCATTGATTTGGCATTTGGCAATATCAGGCTTTTAATTTAAGTTTCAGCGAATAAATTATTACACAATTAAAGATTGAACAACGATTAAATTATCAGACAGTTCAACAATAATATTTCTAGAAAAGGCTAATTGGTCAAATCCTCTAAGCATTTTATTAACTCGACTGTTAGAATCTTATAAATTGTACTAAGAAGTTCATAGTTAAAATTTTGTAAGGCTTTCTACCAAGAACCAGGAATTCTATGGTTGAATGAGGAAATTGAGCTAATCTCAGAAATTTCTGAATGCCATACTAGAGATCAAACCTAGTTCTGGGTAGTTAAATACAAGTATTATACAAATGGACTTCAAAGTATAGCTAAAATAAATAAATAAAAGAAAAAGAAAGAAATTTAGTTTTATTGCGCAAAATATAAGACGCATAAATGCCCTTAACAAAATGAGCATAACACAGAGAATAAGATAATAAGAACATAAAAAAAAATTAAGGGAAAATATGCGTCCTAATGCAAAAACTGATTAAATCCGAATTCAAATACCCACAGGTTTCGTCAATCATTTGATGATTTCCCATAAAAAAAGGGAGACAAATACAAATATAGTTCTGGTTTACGACATAACGAATTATGCTTAGAGTAAAACAAACATGGCGTCAATAATTGGACGGCCAATATAAGGCTAAAGGAAAACCACATTGGCACTGCACTCGAACTCAAAAGGGCCTAAACTACCTCTACATAAGAGTATTCCCACACAAAACGAAAATTGAGATAAATTTTCTAGAACCATCCTTTGAAGATAGTCGATACAGGCTTCTGAAACGATGCGACAGGACAACGTAGCAATCTGTTAATGGACACCATAGATCTAAGCACGCCACGATATGGCCAACACTCTCTAGGGAAATGTGGGCGTTTAAAAATATCGTCCCGTCTGGTCACGAAAAAAAATGTGACAAAAAAATTCGTCACACTTTTTTAAATTGTGGGTTGTGATTTTTTTGTAATTTGAGTGCGTAGGTTTTGTGGATTTGGTGTTATTTTTATAGAAGTATTTTGATTATTATTTATTTATTCTATTTAAAATGAGAAACTAGCAAAAAATCAAGCAATTAAGATGTAATATAATACACCTACGCAATAGACACCAAAAATAAATTTGAAGTTACCTAGCAAAACGGGGGTGTCTACTTACGCGTTACATCTCTAGCCATATTCTTTGAAAAGAAAAAAAAACAAAGTTAAGTGTAGTAAAAAAGCAACAAACATAGTGTTACAATAAAGTCAATAAACACAAAGTTAGCCTTCCATCAACACTGAAATCTCCGCAATTAATTCACACACAAACCAAGCTTTTAATCACGTGCTAATTTAAAGCTTAAAAACCCACAAAATGCACAATCCCAGTTCAAAAATAAACACGACACTACAAACTGTAACGATAAATAAACAAACAAAAAGAAACATGTTTGAAAATATTGTCTCGCCCATCTAACTGGTCCATTTTACTTAGTACTTTGTCACTTAAAAGCGAATCACACACTGATGATCCGTTTTTACGTTTTTCATATAAAAACGTGGTACAATGACATGTTAAAATAAAACCATCAGATAAAGTGACCCCACTTCTCCAGTTTTAATACTACGATATTTTTTAAGGCACTCATTTTTCTATCTGAACTAATAAATGCTCAAATTACTTAGTAAAAATACATATTTTCTTATCTAATATAAGTCTAACTTCATACTTTTCTATGTACTTTTTTGGATTCCACCATTTTGTTTTATTTTGTTCTAGAAACACTTCAAGTACTATAGAATTTTAACTCTCCATCAACTTCGGTTCACAAGACACACAGACAGACGAACGATAATGGAGTATCGTAAGCACCTGTCGGCCACAGAGCCTTTAAAAACATAGTTCTACAAACGCACATGGCAGTGTGAGATCCACCTTACTACTTTATCACTATAAGTAGACCAAACGAGCCTGTGAACTTACTACAGATATTTATTATGGTCCCGACACGGACTAAAAAGTCGGCCAACATTTGACCTAATGTACGGCAATATTTTTTTAAAGACAATCTTGATTCCTGTCAAAGTTTTCTGTCGGTGAGATACCGGCTTAATGCTTGACCATTGTAATGTGCGTGCACATGTAAATGTCGGGCCTGCGCCTGATCTCTCTCCGGTCGTGTCGGATTGCCGTTCCATCGGGCTATGAGAGTGAAGGAATAGTGAGTGCACCTGTGTCTGCGCAAATGCTTGTGCACTATAATATGTCCTGCGCAGTTGGCTAAATTCCATATATGAGAACAGCCGCTGTAGCCGCTAATCGGCTAGGAGGATATCGTCATCACTACCATACATCTTCGTACTAATTTATGAGCCCAAATAAACTATCGGCCGACTAAAAGTTTGCAGTGTGAGAGTACTCTAAGTAGACCAAACGGCCTGTGGAGTTACTTCAGCTATTTATAGTGCCGATTTAGAGATCGCGAGCCGACAATGCAGCTGAATTACAGTGGAAACACAATGGTTTTGTTGCAAAGAATGCCTTTGCGTCTTTGGGAATATAGTGTAATGCAGTTTTTCTATAGTGTCGAATTTGTACCGTTAAAGTGGTAACTTATTTATATAGTTATTTTTATTGTGACAATAAGTCATCACGGCAGTTTAGTTAGAAATCGTCACATGAAGCATGATGAAAGTCTGGATTTACCAATGTTTTAGTAAAGTCAGGCATTATAAAGCGTTTCAATGTTATTTAGTATCACGAAAATGAGAGATACGCACACGAAAAAAATCCCCCGAATCGATTAATTTTCAACATGGCCACTTATTTTGCCGACACATCTTCAACTATAACCTTATCGTATACCAAAGCCTGTAGTCCAGGAATAGTTCAGTGAGAGTCAGACCACGGCACTGACACAAGTTTCACCAACTAACTCCGAATAAACACATTACCTACTTCGAGTCTTCGAGTTTGACACTCACAAATTAGCTAGTTGTTCGTGATGCGTGCTATCTGAATAGTCAGATGGACACTCGGGTAGTTTGGGAAGCTGGAATGTGAACTGGTGTAGATACTGGATACTTAGTGCAGTGTTTTGTTTATTTATTTATCAACTAGCTGTTTGTCACGATTTCGCCAGCATGCCTAGGGAATTACTTCCCCGGAACAGGGATATATGCGTCTCATTTACATAGGAATATTCACAAACCCATATGACAAAACTTAAGCATATAGAACCCTACAATAATAACATCCAAAAGCCTTTTAGGAAATAATATCTGGCAGAGTATTTTTATACTGCCACATCCCATCGTACATACAAGTTATTATAACAGCAAAATAACGAGACACAAATAACTGAACACCACAACGAATTAGCGATGGGTCGTTGAAGGTTTTTCCGTCAACGAAACGTTAACGTTGATTTCCGTTTGTCAACTAGTTGATCAACTAGTTAATTTCGTCAACGAGTTGACGTGTTACAAACGTCAACTTGCATCAACGATCATTGACTTTCAACGATACACGCCAACGCCAACGATAAACGCCAAAACTTTTTTGTTAATATATCATTTTTTAAAACTTTCTAGATGATCTTCCCTTTATACTTTTTTCAGGCTTAGGACTGACTAAATAATTTGCTATAAAATACAAATTTTAGGCGTATTTAAAAGATCATCTGATTTTTATGTACATTAATTAACTATTATTTACATTTGGAACGAAGTTCCTTATTTTTTTTTTACATTATTTTGGCTTTTTACATTATTTTATTTTTTTTTAATTTTACATTATTTTGGTTTGGGTTCAGTTGCTCGTTTCGTTCGTCAACCTAGTTGAATTCGTAAACGTCGTTGTAATTTTTACTCGTTGACAAATTCAACGCGTTGACGGATTCAACGCGTTGATTTGAAAACGGTCAACGTTAATCCCGTTGAAGTGACATCAACGTTGATTCAACTAGTTCGTTGATTCAACGCCCATCGCTACAACGAATACCTGCCGTCAAAAAAAACCCCCGACCCAAAAAAAGTACGCAATTATTATGACAAAAGGTTAAAAACGCTAAACCCTATAAAAAGCAAAAAATAACTTTTAACACTACGTAAGTACCAACTAAAGCATGTCAGACTAAACTAAATTTTGTCGTGTCGGGGGACCGCTCTAATTATCTAATGAAGATTCGTGTTTTTTTATATACGAATGTTGTAATTAGGTAGGTACCTATCATTTGATTTATGTAAGTTTTTTTGAAGGTAAAAAGCGGTCCCCCGACACGTCAAAATTTAGTTTAGTCTGACATGCTTTAGTTGGTACTTACGTAGTGTTAAAAGTTATTTTTTGCTTTTTATAGGGTTTAGCGTTTTTAACCTTTTGTCATAATAATTGCGTACTTTTTTTGGGTCGGGGGTTTATTAAATTTATAATTTAATTTTATTTCATGCTTTTTGAAGGAGCTCCTAAATTTTTCCTTCATTTAATTTATTTTATTTTAAGATGGGGTCGCTCTCGACCAAAGGAAGCTGTTTAATAATCCTCATGACAAACTGGCTCTGGGAGAATTGCACAGATTGAGAAACAATAAAGATTAACCTTTGGTCATTCTAGATTTTCAGCAAAAATATAAATCGGTTTATCCGTTTCATTCCGGCATTCCAGGGCTTCATTCCGGCATTCCAGGGTTTCATCCGCCACATCCCATTTCCAGCATCAGGTTCTCGTCAATTAGAAACATGAAGAGAACTCGTCAAGACAAATTCAACGAGCCCAAACTCGATGGGTTTACTAAAAGGCAGTTCAGGGTTACGTCTCCTATCTTCGTGCCCTAACAGCAGACCAGCTCAGTGGTTCCAGAAGACATTAGTGTTTCAAATTTCAGATTCCACATATGCTTGCAAGTAAACTAAACGTGTAACATTCCTATCACACCTTACAAACGAGCTGATGACCTTGAAGACCTGAACCGATTTCCACCAAACATAGCTAAGAACACTCCCGAATGACATTCCTTTTAAACAAAAAAAACCGCATTACAATCGGATCATCCGTTTGGGAGCTACGATGCCACATACACCCACACACACACACACACACACACACACACACACACACACGTCAAACTTATAACACCCCGTCGTTTTTGCGTCGGGGGTTAAAAACAAAACAAAACAGAAAAAAAAATGCCTGAAATCCGTCAAAACAAAATCATGGTCGGTAAACTCAAACAAGGACGTCAAACTTCCTGACTACCCTCCCCGAACAGCCCTAAGATACGTCATAAAACACTGCATTCATAATTCCGACATTCCTCAGGGACGCAAAAGTTGTTTACGAGTTACAAAAGAAAAAAGGAACCAACGCACTTAGAATTAACTGAATTATGAATGAGTTAGCCCTTGATTTTATATTCTGTTACATCTTTAGGGACTGATATTGAATAATATTTTACCGTTTACCTATTGAGTTTGAACAAAGAGGTATGGGGTCCTTAGAAATCCTATATCTTTGGAACCGATCTTTGTGCTCGGGACGCCAAAGGTACCGTTCTGTAAGTACCAGCTGAGATTTATGTGTAATAAGATGTGCACTCAAGTGTTTTTGGTCCTTTGAGGCGTACATAGACTGAGGTTAATTTTCAAGCGGCAAGCTCTGTGTTAAAGTATATCATAGTGTGTCTGGCCAGCTGCGATAAGTTTAGAACCTAATCTATTCGATAAGAGATTTTCGGATTTTAACAGACTTTTACTATAAGAAAAAAGTTTTTAAATCATGTAGATACCTAATACTATGATCCTAAAGTATAGAGATTCAAAACTGACATATTTTATCATCTTTTACATTAAAAACCTCATAATAAACACAGCTAAGATTCTATGATGTACCTACTCGAAATTATAGATTTTGGTATAAAATAATCTAAAACTTTCAATAGAATAAAAACCTCCTCTAAAACAATGGGACTAAATATTGCAAATCAATTCAAATTTTCAATATTACATTACAATTTTGATCTGTTGCTCGTAAAAAATAATAAAAAAAAAATACTCGTAATTTCAATGAAAAACTGGATTTTAATTACATTCAAAATTTTTTGTTGCTGCTTAAATTCAATAGAGTTGTTTGTAATGTTTTTGAAAATAAAATACTATACATTTTTATTGAAACATGTTTCGTACTTATGGAATATGACCAATCAATAATTTATCTCTATCTGTAAATTGGTTTATTATATGCTTAATTTCAAATTCTGATATTATAATAATATCGCCGTCCCCACCGAATAATATCGTAATCAAAAATTTTAAATTTTACAGGAAAAATAAAAAACCGTTTTTTGCTTATAACTTCTTAACAGGTTTACATAGCAACATCGTCGGTATATCAAAAAATGGCTTTTTTTTTCTTAAATATTTATTTGCCATATAAATAAATATTGGATTTATTCTCATTAAGTTATAGCTAAAAATGTATATTACCAGAAATGGAACACAATTTTGAACCATAATGCACAATACGATTTTATTCATGTAAATTGTTGACAATGACAACCTACACAGCAATAGTCCATTGCGATTGTCTTGACTGTAAAGTAGCGATGTTCATTATTTATTTATTTATTTATTTATTTATTTATTAAACCACCTTAAAACTACCATCACAGGACTTATCCTAATACGATAGCTAAGAACTTACTCACTATTTTAAAAACTACGTTATTTACAACTATTGTATAACATGGTATTAAATATTATTATTCTACTTATAGCATAAAATAAACAGTAATTCCTTTGTGAATTCACCCAAACAACATGTAAATACATCAATCTTTTTATGTAGGTCATTAATTGTGCCGATAGCTCTAGTTAGTGGTGCTTTGGCGAGTAGGTTGGTTCTCGCTGTGGGTACTAGTAGCAGAGGCGGGCTTCGCCGCCGCCACACGTAGCGGTCCGGCACACACAGGCTCAAGCGCTGCAGCACTGCCGGGTGACTCTCCAATCCGCGAAGCACCTTCACCAAGTAGGCAACCAGTGCAAACTCTCGTCGGACTCGCAGTTGATTATAGCCAACCATGCCCAGGACAAACAGGGTGGGATACATCAGTGGGTAAAACGGATATACCCCATATAGCTTCTTATACAGAGGGCGCGTGAATTTATTCTGAACGCGCTCTAACATAACCGCGTACTTCGCTTCGTGTGGGGCCCATATGACCGCACTATGTTCCAGATGACTCCTGACTAGCGCATCATATAGGACCCTAACTGCTGCGATGTTGGTGAAGTTATGTGTCTGCCTCAGAATAAACCCTAAGTTTCTGAACGCTTTCTTACAGATTCTAGTTACATGCTCCCGGAATGTCAGATCGGGAGTCATGAAAACACCTAAGTCTCGTACCTCCGTGACTCGTTGCAGTGGCGCCCCGTCTACCACATAATCATAGCGCACAGGTGTCCGAGCGCGGGTGAAACTCATCAACGCGCACTTGGACACGTTAAAGTACAGTTTGTTTTCATGACTCCATTGTACTATGCGATCGATATCCTCCTGCAGGCGCCTGCAATCTGACTCCGACCTAACATCCAACAGCACCTTTAAGTCATCCGCAAATAATAAACAAGCGCCATGCCTTACGACATCCGGCAAATCGTTTATCATCATGAGGAATTCCAGAGGCCCTAAATTGCTGCCCTGACTTACCCCGGACCATGTGTAATATACCTGGGATTCACATCCGTTGTAGTCTACGTACTGCTGTCGGCCTTGCATGTAACTAGCGAAGAACGTCAATAGATGCCGGGTGCATCCGAACTCAGCTAGCTTCCGCAGTAAGATGTCATTATCTACGGTGTCAAAAGCTTTCCTGAAGTCAAAATAAGCTGAGTCCACCTGCACCCCAGCATCCACAGCCGGCACCACGCGTCCCATGAAGTCCAGGAGATTGGTAGCAGTGCTGTGCCCCGGACGGAATCCGTGCTGCGCATCTGATAACTGTCCGCGCACCTGCACTTGCATACAGCGCTGAATGGCCGACTCGAACACCTTTGCCGGCGTCGACAACACAGCTACTGGTCTGTACCCACTGATGTCAGCTCCCGCCCTGCCCTTGGGCACTGGAATGACTCGCGTTATCTTCCACCTGGCTGGGAACAGCGCAGATTGAAGACAAGTGTTGAATATAAAAAGTAAAGGTTCCGCGAGAACCCTACCACAGTCCTTAAAAAGGAACGCTGGTAATCCATCCGGGCCCGCAGATCGCTTTGGCTTGAGGCGGTCGAGAGCACTTCTAACGTCCTTCAGATTAAGATTATTTATTTGTAAACACTGGCTACCAGTGTCCCCCGCTTCCGCTGCCGCCTCTTCTGCGTCTAGTCGTGGCGGAGCATTACTATATACCGACTTAAAGTAACTCGCGAACTGCTCTGCACACTCCTCGTCCGACAAATACTGACCGTCCTTCACTATATCCTGCCTAGCCGCTGTACTTTTCTGTGACCGTATATATTGCCAAAATGATCTAGGGTCTTTCGCGAACTGACCTTGAATCATAGTTTCGTGCTGCTTGCGCGCCGTTTCTATTTGTTTTTTAATTAATGACCTATATTTTGA
Organism: Helicoverpa assulta; assembly: GCA_963856015.1. Taxonomy (NCBI): domain Eukaryota; kingdom Metazoa; phylum Arthropoda; class Insecta; order Lepidoptera; family Noctuidae; genus Helicoverpa; species Helicoverpa assulta. Next base: position 10,446,499 of record CAWLCW010000032.1, read on the forward strand.
ATATTCGTGGTAGGTACTAGTTGATTTAGTGGTTTTATATATTTTATGTAGACTTGCTTTAATTTTTAAGTTTTTGATTATCTCACTGGTGTACCATTTGGGGTAAACATATCGCTGTTTAACACTTAATGTTTTCTTCGGAACACTTTCATCTAAAATGGTATTAATTTTATCATAAAATAAATTTAAAATATCGTCAACATCCGTCAGCTCATACATATCGGTCCAATCAGTATTTAATAACATAGAGTATAATAATTCATAATTCGCTTTAAAAAAATTCCAACGCAGTTTCCTAGAAATGCGTGCGCTGCCCGAGCTAGCGGGGGCGGGGCGCGGGGCGCTCGCACCTGCGAGCCGCACGCACGCCGCGAGCGGCGGGTGATGTGCGTCCACGGGCACGAGCGACCCGTCCGCCCTCACTACTGACACCTCGCTCAAACCCGTACTCAATACTAGATCTAGTTGCCTATTTAAACAATTAGAGACATTATTGTTTTGAGTGAATTCGCAAAAGGACAAGAAATACTCGTAATAATTCCTCACATTTATCGGACACGAATAAAGGTTAAAATCACCTATCACAATAATTTGTTTATACTTAGTACATAGTTTCTCTATTATACCAAACAAAACCATATAATCATTCTCCGAACTACCAGGCGGAATATAAATCACTGAGCACAAAAATAAAAATCGTCTATTTAAGTAAACCGTTGCATTAACTAATTCAAAAACACAGCTGTCGATATCTACGTCACTCACGTACACTTGTCGCAGCTCGAACCGATGTGTGGCCACTAAAAGCGCGCCTCCCTGCTTTCGACCGTCCGCTCGGTCGCAGCGAAGTATTTTATAACCCGGAGGGATTAATTCTGCGTCATGTATTGAAGGGTTGCAACCCGACTCCGTGATTGCGTATATATCTGCATCCATTAATTCTATGCTACTTCTGAAGTCATTCAGCTTTGTTCGAAGCCCTCTAACATTTTGGTAGTAAATGTCAATGGTGTTAATTTGTTCCGGTTTTAGTGGGGTTTCGAAACCAAATCCACTCATTAAACTCGGTGTTTATTGGCCAGATTTCGGGCTGATTTAATTTCTGGAAACAGTTTTCCGGTACTTCTATTTTAAATGATGCATAATCTCTTTTAGTTTTATGAACGATTTTATCAACTTTTATATGCACATCAGGGCCACACACACTATTTACATGGTCTGTTATAGCTTCAGTGGTAGTCTCAGGATGCAGGCGCCACACGTGCAAGTGTTTTTTTCTTTCCGTTGCTTGTATGGCCTTCAATTCCTTATTTGTTCCTACTGCTACGCTTTTAGGTGGTCTGTTATTTTTTTTCTTCATAACTGTTGTCCAGCCCATTCCAGTATCGCCTTCCTCTACATCCGTTTGTTCATGGGGTGTGCTCGTTGGTAAGGTAGTGATAACTGCCGATTCCGTTATCGGCAACACTGCGGCCTTCGTGGCCCCACCTTTTTTATCTTTGTGCGTTGTGGTGGTGGTAGTTTTAGAAATTTTCTGTTTTTTTTGAGTATTAGAATTCTTCTGTTGGCTAGTTATTTCGGCGAACGTAGAAGGAGGGTTGTGGACTGTTTCATTCAATATGTCACGAGTTTGTTTTGTAGCTACTTTTTCTTCCAGTACCCTCATCAGTTTCATAATACTATCTAAATCGGATCTTGTTTGGTTGAATTGATTCAACAAGACATTTATCGCTTCAGCTTGGCTGTCCATACGGACCATAATTTCAGCTCGAAACTCTCGTAATTCCTCAAGCAGCATTGAATCAGCATCCATTGTTGGTGAAAAACAGGCCTGACTACCGCGCTTCATATTTATGTTATCAATGGGTGGGATGGTGGTGGTAGCTTTAGATGCAGGTGTCCTAACGACAATCGGGGTATCCACGTTCCCTCTTTTTGGCATTAAGCATATACACTCAGGACACACCCAAGTTAATTTATATTCTTCCGTATAAGACTTAAATACGTCTACATCAACTTCAAGACATGCTATATCGTAACTTTTCTTACACCTCCCATTGGAGCATTCCATAAAGCAGCGATCCACTATTATCGAGCCGCAAGCCCCGCAGGCCGGCATTATCTTGGCTATTGAAAATCAAAATTAGAGTCCAATTTGCAAATAACCGCCGCGCACTCCGCGTCCACCGCGGTGCGACAAGGACGAAAAATGCTTGTTTTCGCAACCCGTCTCTTTCCCCCGAGGTGAGGCGGAGCGTACCTCAGCTGTCGCGAACTCCGCGATGTCGCGCTCACAAATCAACTATATCACTGCACTTTAGTCTTATATTTACTTATTGTTGTTTTACGTTAAGAGTCATATTTGCATACATTATTACTCCAAAAGAAATTGGGTAAAATAAATTAACAAAAAACACGTCCACCTCGACCGCGCTCGCGAGCAAGGAGCATTATAATGGTAACTTATTACATATACAACATTATAATGGTAACATTATAATGGTAACTTATTATTGCCATAGTATTCACTGCTCAAAACAATCTATTGAGGTAACAGTAAACGCGAATAATATGGTAACATACTTTACCGAAATCAGTTTTATTTTTTCTACTTGAATAAGTTTGTAATAACGGTTTACTGAAATATTTAGAGTAAATATTTAGAGTAGAATACTATGGGTAAATTCATTACAAAATGTCTAACTCAAAAAGTAATAGCACGAATCACGTGAAAAAAATTCACAGGGTGTAATCGCACCTCTAGAACAATAATTCCCCATAAAAGCACTTCTATCGTAATAATCGATTACGATATTATTCGGTGGGGACGGCGATATATTTTCGTAGTTTATTGTTTAAAAATAACTTATGTTTGTACAAATTTGTACCATGCACTATGATGTTTAAACGTTACGTATAATTATTGCATAAAATGAAGTAGTTAGTTCTACATTGTTTTACAAACAAGCAATTTTATTGTATAGAGAGAGAACTACTGTTGAAAAGATTCTATTAGAACTGTAGCGAACCAACTAAAGTTTGGTATAGATAAACAATAAAACTAAGTTAATGAAACTAAGTGAAAAGAATCACACAACTTGAATAATTAAGAAACTTTACCTTGATTTAGGCGATTTACTTGTGTTATACCTCTATAGGGACAAATCACTAAGACACGTACTTATACGTGTGGAGTAAAATAAAATATATCCTTTTTAAGAAGTTGGTTAAAAATTGTATTGTAGACTAGCTTCTGCCAGCGGTTTCACCCGCATCCCGTGGGAACTACTTCCCGTACCGGGATAAAAAGTAGCCTATAGCCTTCCTCGATAAATGGGCTATCTAACACTGAAAGAAATTTTCAAATCAGACCAGTAGTTCCTGAGATTAGCGCGTTCAAACAAACAAACAAACAAACTCTTTAGCTTTATAATATTAGTATAGATTTAATGCTTCTGCACATTTTGTACAAGGCGGACTTAACGCCTTAGGCGTTTTCTACCAGTCTACCTTTGGGTGGTGGAGCAATAGCAGTGGTAGGTGTAAAGGATATAGAGCTTATACAGGAAGGGGACAATATACGATGAGTTTGATGATAATCCTATCTTTAATTAATTATGTGTACCCTAAAAGTTCAACAAACAAAAGGCGTTACTTTCACACCTAATCATCAATAAGGTCAGCACAAACAAAGACAATTTGACCTTCCCGAAAACTATTCTTATCGTTCATTAACCTCCCAATCTATCAATATTAATAAAAGGTTCTTTGTTTGACTGTATATCTATACTTATAATAAATCTGTAGAAAGGTCAATTCTGTACATTGAATATATTTCCAAAATAACTATTAGGGGGTGATTAGTGATCGATACTGATGCCAAAAATGCAATCAGTAAAATTTTTGTCTGTCTGTCTGTCTGTCTGTATGTTCGTTATAGAAACAAAAACTACATGACGGATTTCAACGAAACTTGGTACAATTATTCTTCATACTCCTGGGCAGGTTATAGGATACTTTATATTACGCTACAATCAATAGGAGCAGAGCAGTGAAGGTAAATGTTGCGAAAACGGGAGAAGTTACTCCATTTTTACGCTTCCATCGCGTGTGCAGCCTTAATGGTTAAAGCTACACAGAAACCATGTATGACGGAAATGTTCTCCTTAAAATTATGTAAAAATATACCACGACAGTATATGTCTATCTTTTATGGTTGGCTCACAATAACACGTTTAACTCTCGGTAGCTTAGCAGTTCGGAGCTTTCTGATTATATTTGTTTACTATTACATTTACAATACTCTCACTCACACTAATTAAAAACAGTTAATATTATTACGTATTCAACAAAGAAAGAATCATATAAATCGGTAAAAAAATTATACATGAAATACGGTAATAAGCCATCGCCCGTATACTGAAGTAGTAGTAGGTACGCATAGATTTAGATAATTGGGTAGGCTGGTGTTTATTTCTTTATTTCTTTGCACAAAGTCCGAATATAACGCGGACGAAGTCGCTGGCAGAAGCTAGTATAAAATAGAAGCTTCAATTACTACAGGACGTTACACGCCCACGCCCGATGGTAATCAATTCGAGATTAGGCTTGGGATATATTATTATTTTGTGTTAATTGCTAGTAATTATAATGGTAGAAAAATAGCTTTTAGGATAATTATTAGGCTGACGTTTTTGTAATAATCTTTGAGTTTATAGTTGTTTCTAAGCTAGTAAATGGACCTCGTCTGATTACAAAAACAAAAATATTAAGCACCGTTTTCATGTTTTTTGTCTATAAGCCAAGTTGCACCAATCAACTGTTACCATAAAAATGTTTACCATGAAAACGAGGCTTGTATTTAGCTACCTGACAATAATATGAGCGATTTTTTATAACATGAATTAAGTTTGAAACAGGAAAGTAAATCTACTACATTACAGTAAGTATTATTACAGGACTTGATGAAAATGATAACATGAGTAGGAACATTTTATTCGGAAATATTTTTGTGTAGCTATCTACTCGTATAGATTTTTGTCAATTCTTTATTTATTGGTAAATAGACTAATATATAAAAATCATCAGTATATTCATCACTGTTAGGCTCAATTTTAAGTTAACTTTTGTTTCCATAGGTCTTTCAGACAAAGCATTATAGTCCCTTATAAAATACTAATCCCAAGGGATCTATTTCTCGCATTCGGAAAATACCTGTATGTTCTCAGGCTTTCTTCTTTAGGCTACCTGTAGGAATACCGTATAAAATTGTTCAGTATTTTTTGCGTAAAAGCACACAAACAGACTGAGTGCTTTTGCATTTATGTTATAAATAAATAAAGGATTTTCTCTCTAAAAAAAAAGACTTTTAAGCAGACACCAACGTGATGCTAAATATTTCAACAATTTTACAAAATAGCGTCACAAAATGTAAACAGAGTACCTACATAAAAATTCAAACAGGCCATTTTTAAAAACGCAATAAAGTTAATGTACAGACTCCATTAATGTTTAATACTCGTTTCTAAAAATATGTGTTTGCACTGCAATCTGCTAAATTGCCTAAATTCTTAAAAAATATTTTAAAATGAGGTCGAGGTATTTTTTCGGTTAACAGTTCCATTTGCATTATTTAACAGTTTATGTAATCTTGACAGTTTGATAAAAAAAATTACTCACGCGAAATAGTTCACATTGGCAGGGAACTACCTCTCGCATCTGGATCAAAAAGCTTATCGCTGATTCCAGAGGCCCGATTCTCCTAATTTTACTTAAGTGACATACGATTCACGTTCGACTGAGATCCAATCCCGACTCAATTACGATTGAAGCATATGTGGCATTCCGCTATTTTTTCTTTGAAATAAACGTTTTTATCATTTTCTGTCATTCAATAATGAATCATTTTGTCTGCAAATGATTTACGATTGCAATATGATTGTAAAGCAAACTACCGTATAGACCAAAATCACCAAAATAGCAGACCAATCGCAAACCGATCGAAAGTCGTTGGAATACGATTGGTCTTATACAAGGTGTTGATTTGCATTTGTGCCATACTTCAGGAGGAGGACATAAAATACGTAAATAATCGATTGGAATTACAGTAGACGGGAAATAGCTAATATGCACTGCTTTTTTTGTCATTGTAATGTCATAGTATTTCAGAAGTAATCCAATTTTATGAATGAAATTTATGAATAATTGTTGCGTATGCTTTGTGTTTGCGTTTGTGTGAGGGCGCAGCACGGTTTTAAGGCCAGTAACACACGCGCCAAGTTTAAATACGGCTAGATGACATTGACGGATTTCCGAAAAAAAATTAAAATCAAAATTTTTTGTACCAATTTTTTTGTTGATTTGGATTGAGAATCATTAGTATAATTACGTCCTTGACTATGGCACGGATGCAAATCAACAGCTTGTATTAGTAGCAGAATGCCCGATATAGTTAAAACTGCTATTGCGATCATATTGCGAAATTTATATTCAATTTTGACATTATTAACTTAGGAGAATCGGGCCCCAGGGTAAGAAAACTCTCCATGCTAAACATCTCAATCGTTTCACCCGCTTTATTGTGAAAGCGTATAAGGACGGAACCAGTAACGTTCCTGATCTGAGATTTTACACCGTGACGACTCCAATAGTAATTTGGTTCTCCATGATGCAAACCAAATAATTACTTCCTCACACACATAGACAGACCGACATGTAGAACAACATGAACTAATCACAATAATTAATGTTTGGACGTCACTCAGAGCCGTGACCGCTAACTGAGATACAAGGTTCAAATCGTCTTGTTTGTAGAACTACTGATAACCTCAGGTGTTAACATATTGATAACCTCAGGTGATAACATAGGATAACCTATATTAACCTCTTGAACTTTTTAATAAGAATAAATAATACGTCCAAGGCCACCGCGTCTATTCTCACATAAAGAGATCAACCAACTGTGCAGGACATATTATAGCACAAGCCTCGTTGGTCTAGTGGTCGCAAGCGCGGCTGCTGTGCTCGAGGTCTCGGGTTCGATTCCCGGGTCGGGCCGAAATCGCTTTGTGGGTTTTCTTAAAACTTTCACAAAGCAGCCCGTAGTCTGGAAATTGGTGATTGATTCACCCGTGCATCGGAGAGCACGTAAATGTCGGTCCTGCGCCTGATCTCTTTCCGGTCGTGTCGGATTGCCGTCCCATCGGGTTATGAGAGTGAAGGAATAGGGAGTGCACCTGTGTCTGCGCAAATGCTCGTGCACTATAATATGTCCCGCGCAGCTGGCTGATCTCCTTAAATGAGAACAGCCGCCGTGGCCGAAATCGGCCGTGGACGCCATTATAGCACAAGCATTTGCGCAGACACAGGTGTACTCACTATTCTTTCACTCTTGTAGTCCGGTCTCTCTGATACCAATGAAGTGTCAGTTAGTTACCTGATAGTTACCTAATGCTATGTGCCAGGTAAGGATTCTTATATTTTCTGCGAGATATTTCTATCCGTGTTTAGTAGTTTCGTTTTATCTGTCAGATAAGTTTCTGATAGGCTATTTAGAGACTTTGTCTATTAAAACTACGGAATAGATTTAAATGAAACCTGTCAGTATTATAACTATACATTAAAATAACATAAAGGCTACTTTCACTGAGGGAAGTTAGCAGTAAAATATAGTTAGTAAATTCGGACGCATTTATTTGAGATATATTCCGAGAATTCGGTTTCACAGTTGACGCTAAAATTAGTCGAAGTCACTCAAAGTTTCTTAGAACTTAAACTACGAGCTTCTCTTTGAAAGGCTACTTGGGGATAGTTTTTAAGATGTATCTGTCAATTTGTACTAAGGTTTTGCCAGCGGTTTCAATCGCTTCTCTTGTGTACTCCGATTGGTGACATATACAACTCATTAGATTACTCAGAAGGAGACTGCGTAATCAAAACTAATTATAATTCTATAAAGTTTATTATGATTATTTTTGTTCGAACACATCATCAATCTCAGAAAATAATGGTCCGATTTTTTAAATTATTTATGCGTTAGATTGCCCATTTAAGAAGACTCATCCTCCGAGCCTTTTTCCCAACTATGTTGGGGTCGGCTTCCAGTCTAACCGGATTCAGCTGAGTACCAGTGCTTTACAAGAAGCGACTGCCTATCTGACCTCCTCAACCCGATACCCCTTGGTTAGACTGGTGTCAGACTTACTGGCTTCTGACTACCCGTAACGACTGCTAAGGATGTTCAATAACAGCCGGGACCTACAGTTTAACGTGCCATCCGTCAATGGTGTCAAAGATATACTTAGAAAGTACATACAAACTTAGAAAAGTTGTATTGGTACTTGCCTGACCTGGGATCGAACCCGCGCCTTCATACTTTAGAGGCTGGTCCCTTACCCACTAGGCCACCACGACTTTTTTCGACTCGGAAAATGGGCAAAACCACGGAGAAACCAGTAGCAAATAAAAATATTATTGCTACCTTCAAAAATATAAAACACCTAACACATCTAAACTATAAAATACTTTCAGACCCTCAGTATTCATAGCCAATAGAAGTAAATTCACAGGCCATAGTTTGGTACAATCCTTTCACAATAACAAATGATTTATAATAGTTCGCGACGTTTTTACGAGGCCCCTGTGAGAGACACAGGTCAGTTTTCAGTAACTACGTGATACTGTCTGGCTGTTTTTGGAATTTGAATGACCTTTTTAGGGTTCCGTACCCAAAGGGTAACGGGTAAGGTAAAACGGGACCCTATTGTTTTCGCTCCTCTGTCCGTCCGTCCGTCTGTCACCAGGCTGTATCTCATGAACCGTGATAGTTAGAGAGTTGAAATTTTCACAGATGATGTATTTCTGTTGCCGCTATAACAACAAATACTGTAAACTAGAAAAAAATAAATATTTCGGGGGGGCTCCCATACAACAAACGTGACTTTTTTGCTAATTTTTGCTCGATATCCATAAATATATATGTATAGAATATTAGTTTGGATGGTACGGAACCCTACGTGCGCGAGTCCGACTCGCACTTGGCCGGTTTTTTTGTGATTAGAAGTAGGTATTTTCAGTCTTTTATTTTGTTTCATTTTTGTGAGTACACGTGTAATATTGACGGCAAGGCATATTGTATCGCCGTTTCAGCCACAAAACGAACACTGCTGAACAAAACCCTCCCCCAAAGACATATTTTTGTATGAAGTAATCAGTAGGTATGTCCTATGCAGTAAGACCAGCATGTTAAGTCTTCTTTTTAATCATCATCATCATCATCTCAGCCATAGGACGTCCACTGCTGAACATAGGCCTCCCCCTTAGATCTCCACAGATACCTGTTGGAGGCGACCTGCATCCAGCGTCTTCCGGCGACCTTTATAAGGTCGTCTGTCCACCTTGTTGGTGGACGTCCTACGCTGCGCTTGCTAGTCCGTGGTCTCCACTCCAGCACTTTTCGACCCCAATGGCCATCTGCTCTGCGAGCAATATGGCCTGCCCATTGCCACTTCAACTTGCTAATCCGGTGACTTCTTTTTAATGTGTGATTGCAATTTTTTTTTTAAGAAATAAAAGTACTACTGTAAACATTGATTTAGTTTAATGATACGGAACATGTTCTCTCTATTTATTATAAACCATATATTAAAGAATACCAACTTCAACTCACAGTTCCACAATCTAACAGACATACAAACAACAATAATTACAAACAAACAAACCAACAAACAAACATACAGAAACAAAACTTCTACAAGATAAGCTTGCGGCCTATTTATTCCAGGAGCCAGACAATAGCCACAGGTATCAGTACTATTACTTAGAACCTCGGAGACGACACTTTAGATCTAAACTTAATCATAACTTGTAAAATCTCTAAGGCTTCACTTGCTATACGAATTTAGACTCTGTGTTGAAGGAACAGGGAATAATATTGGGTTTTCAGGAGTGTATGATCTTAATTGTTTCGTCTAGAATTTTCCATAGTTTAGAGTCTTGGTTTGTGGTTGATTTGTGAATTGGGTTTGCTTGTTTGAAGTTACATAACGTTTTGATAATTTATTCGTCGGTATTTTCATAGGCATGTATTTTTGTACTTATAGATGATAGATGTTTTATCTCACGAAAGCGGGTGAACCTTATGTGTGTGTAAATGTTCATGTACATGATTGTCTTTATATGACTTGGTGACACGGGCACTACTAAGCACTTACGCATACTAAGACAATGTGAATGTACATTAACCTCCGCACACAAATATGACTCACTCGCTTTAGTGAGATAGACATTCACACCTTATATATATACTAACGGTGAAGGGAGGCGTTTTACAAAACCGAAGACCAAAGAATATCCAAGCTTCCTCTGTATAAACTGCCTTAGCTCAATATTAACTCAATAGAATCCACTTATAGTCATTATAATGCTCATTGTACATTGCCATCTTTAATTGCATTTTATTAACTGTTCGCCATGATTCCATCCGCTTCCCTTGGCCGCTAATTCCCGCAGCCGGTTAAAAGCAGCCTAAGTCTTCTAACAGGCTCTAGCTAAACTATTTGTATACCAAACACTTAGATCAGTTCAGTAGTTTTGGCATAAGTCAGACAGAGATAGTTACTTTCGCATTTATAATATTATGAATTAATGGAAAGAGTATTTTACCTACCGAATAAATATTCCATTTCTAAGACAAAATAGACGAACGATGAAGGCCCGAGTGGTCCTCAAAAAGCGACTAATGTCTAGCTTATCGCTACTTGAAAGGTTAAACTGCTGTGAATGGGATATGCTTGTCACTGTCTGCCATTGATAGACGGCCATTGAATGGCAATCTTTAGTCCGTCTTATCTCGTGATCTTAGAGTGCTATGATATTTGAATCTTTTGCTATTGTTAAGAAGGTGTCTATCTGTAATATTTTTACGGAAAATTGTGGTTTGGCGAATTTAAAGAACAAAGGATATTTTTGATGTTGATGAATTATATTATATACTCTTTAAGAGTACATCAATATTTATATACAAGAGTATGAAAAATTATCAATAACTCGTGCAGACGTTTGTGACCGTAATTTAAAACTAGTTTCAATTTTTGACTGAATTAGTCAAGTTTAAGCCCCCGGAAAGTAACTAGTTTTAGATATTGTTTTTTTTACCGTCAAAATCTTATTTACAACTGTTAAAAATAATAAAAATCGAATCTTAAAGGTGAGTATAGACTACAACATTTTCTGGAGCATTTCTGTGTAATGTAACGTTCTAACGGATGGTACAATACAGGCAAAAGCTCAGTTTCTAAAGCATGTTTAGTTCTTAAAAAGATGATACACCAGAACATATCATAGAGCGGCTCGTTATTCTGTTACAAGTAAAGTTGTAGTCTATATTCACCTTAATGTAATCGACTTCTTTATACGTCATTCTGTGTTAATGTAAAAAAAAAATGCAAACGGTGCCTAATTCCCACGCTCCATAAATAGATCTTCAGTTTCAAGCGATTCATTTATAAATAATTAACTAAAAAATAGAATTCTAATTTTACTTCAACGCCCACCCAGGGTATGCGCAGTATCACTATATACATAAACCTATAGATATTTATATGTATATACATTTTGTTTTGCGGGCCTATAGTTTGTTTGGGCTCATAAAACAATGGAATCAATCAAACACACATTACAAAGATCAGGTATTTAGCCGGTATCAGACCAACTGAAAACTTTGATTGGAATCAAGATTTTCTGTAAAAAGAAAAAAATGCCAAAAAACGGGTCAACTGTCTGCCGACTAGCTGCAGTGTGAGGGAATTCTAACACGTAATTTAAAACAAGAATTGGCTATTAAGAACATCTGAACATAGATGATTTTTACACCAACGTTTGAGTTAAAGAAATCGCTCGAATGCAAAGTCATCTTTTTTCTTTCAATTACACTTTCTGCAAATGATAATTAAAACTCAAATTAATTCCACGGTAAGGGACTGACCGGACCGGGGTACTTTTATAATTATTATTAAACAAACATAATTTATTATATCTGAGAAGTTTTTAATTGAAGTTTCTTTCTTTGAACAGATATTAGATAGACAAAAATACCAGGAATTTTTTAAATGGTTTTTTAATACCATCGAATGCTAAGTATTAAGACGCTTACCTCAGTTATTCAACTTTAAAGTAAAACATTAAAATTACTATCCTTACACATTAATATAAACGACGAAGTAACTCTCTGTATGTTTATCATAGTTGCTCACCAAAACTACTAAGCCGAATTACATGAAATTTTGCACACGGATAGTCGAAGCCCTGAGAAAAACACAAAAACTACTTTTTATCCGAATACGGAAAGTAACTCCTACGGAATTCGAATGGAACCGCGGGGAAGAGCTCATTCAACCTCCTTCTTGTGTGTAAAATGTATAAAAAATACGTATTTATGTTAATTCTCTATAAACGAATAAAATAATGGCAAAACATAATAGGGTCAGTCTATGTTCGTCCTGTATATATTTTCTTATATTATCACAAGGCAAAATTTATCCGCAATATTATAAATCTGTAGAGTTTCCCTTGTTCTAGCTGTTTTTCCTTATTAAACAAGAAAATAACGTAGAAATCTGACCAAGTTCAAAGAATTTGTGAGCTTAGGGCGGGAACTGAGTTGTCGATAAATTGCTATCGATATGTATTGATTAGGCAAATACGAATGATTGATGACGGAAATGTTAATTTAAAATCAATAATTAGTTAATTATAGAGCGTGTTTCCAAGTATAAATACAAGATTGCTTGATTAATTTTCCTTCTATTTTGATATCCTCAATCTGTTTACGACATCTCATCAAAATCACGCTTTCCTCTCAAAAGGCGAACTGAAAGAAATACCGCCAACGCGACAAAGCCACAATACATCACATTTTTAATAAGAATTTTATACGATTCGTCATAATATATTATTCTCAATACATAGTCCTGGGTATGTATAAAGAATTTTCCTTATATTGCTTTAGTAAATATCTCTTATTTACCTCAAAAGATTTCATCCGCACTCACACAACACTAGTTCACAATCACTTCACTATCCGTACGTTTGTGTTTACGCACACATACACACAACTGTATTGCAACGATTCTCACACTTATTACATGCAATAATGCGTAATTTTTATTCAACAGAATTGTAATTCGTGCGGTCGGAGTGCGACGTAGCGTGTGCTACGAGCTACGCGCGGGCTACGACTGGCGTAGACCCCACCCCGCGCCGCCGCTACGTCCCGTAGGCGCTACGAATCGCTGGGGATTATTTTAATATTATTTTTTTGTTTTGAATTGTTTTGCTGATTCAAATTCAGATCCATTTATTTGTTTTCTGAATTTGATTTTGTATTTTAAAATCACTCAAAAATAGAAAAGAAGTTGCTATTTATTCTGTCAATTGGGTCGAAAGATTGACAATTTAAAGGGGAGATAAATTCAAGGTCGAATAGGATGACCTTGAGATAATTTACCATCTTTGCATAATTTATGGAGCGCAGTTAACCCAGCAACGGATCATTAATGGCGTATTGTTTAACGAGAGGTTATTGACCGATTGTTAAGGACTCATAAACTTTCCTTTATCTTCTCGTGAAGCGAATCATTACTTTGCGAATTGTATTAGACAGAAAAACTAAGGAGCATAATGATATTTTATTCATCCATTTCGAAATCAATTATGTTTTGGATTTAAATTTTGATAAAATATTTAAACATATTTTGCCTTTGTTCTTTAAAACTAAAAAACCAAGGTCATCTTTATGCACATAACATAGTGACTAGTGATTAAAGAATTCTGCTACAAAAATCTGTCAACGTTAAGTTATCTTTATTAGCTAGGCTTTGGATGTCCCAAACTATTGTGGTCTTACTACAAAAACTTAAACATGTGTCAAACACTTGTCTAAAAAAAGTGTGGCTACAAAATGGACCTTATTTCAACGTCATAATTTGACATTTTTTTAGAGAGGTGTTAAACTGACGTTTAAAAGTTTTTGTGGTAACACGGTTGATGTTTAGATTTAAAATGTTTTGTCTTAGGCACGACAAGGCTTAAAATATCGTCGTATTTATGCGTCTATAAGAAGTTACTAATTTCAAGATACCTTTCGAAAGAAAGCATACTACAAAGGTCTACTTCAAAAAACATTCCTACGAAAAAGGCTGTATAACACAACATTCATTCACCAAAACAATAGACAATTTACAGCAGACTTTTTCATGATTTCACGAAGGTTTACGATCGCCTCTTCGGAGCGAACAGTAAACTGGCAACACTTCACCATGACAGTCTATAAAGTATTATATTAGAAACAAACACGACCGTGTTACAACATAAACTGTAAGTCTACTTGTTTTCCCGATCAGATACTTTACACGGTAACTCTTGACAGACGAAATTGTACTTTAACGTCTTAACTATAAGGCTGAAATTCAACTGTGGAGTGACGTATTGGTTTATATGCAATTATATTTATTTTGAAAATTGAAGTAGGTATTAGTAATATTTTATAGATGGTAGTTGAGTAATGTTTTGAAAAATGGTAATTATGATTATTAATGCTGGTTTAGGAAATATTGTTTTCCGGTGTTTGAGTTTCTATTCTCGGTTTTTGTGGGTAATATTTTATGAGATGACCTTGACATTGAATGGAAATAAACACAGGGTACATTTTTTAAACGGTTATTATTTATGACGTATAGAGGAAGCATTTATATTGTTACGTCTCTAACTGAGGATCAAACATATAAAATTTATCTACACGAATATTACATAAAATCTACTCCACGTGTAGTTTATAAAACAAGAAATCATATCCAGAAGACAGAATGTTCATTACATTTTTTTATCGAAGTTTCTAACACTATAAACATAAAGTTTAAAAAAATAGGACACTAGTAAATCTCTCAAAATATTAAACAGATCCTAAAACATAATTAAACAGGTAATTGTTTCCTACATAACCACAAAATAATCGATGCATAAACATATTTTAACTTGCAAACCCGATTACCCTACTTTTAATTAATCACATAAAACACGATAAACTATCGATATATTTTTGAAGCAAAATGCTGTAAACTAAGCATTTTGTTAGGAACGTGCGATGGCGTGCTAACGATCGGGGTAATGCAACGTGTTAGGTTTAAACATTGCACTTTGTAACTAGTACTGTCTTGTAGTTATATGCAGTTTGGTGGAGTAAGGGTGGGTACATAATTGTGGTATTTGGAAGTATATAACTATTTGCGTCAGTGTCGTGAGTCTCGTGGAATGACGCCTGTACCTATTGAAGGCGTAAGTCATCATCTACCTTAATTTTTTCCAACTAACTGCCAGTGTTTGACATGGAGTGACTGCCTATCTAAAGTCCTCGAACCCGTTACCTGGGCAACCAGATCCATACAATCAGACGTTCTAACTATCCAGAATAACTGCCAAAGATGTTCAGCAATATGATAATTCTAGCTGTTCCCACGTCCCAAGGAAAATGCTTACCGAACCTGGACAAAATAAAGCTTTCATCTTTTCTGTAACTCTAAGCTATCTGCATACCACATTTTAATGAGTTCAGTATGTTTTGCATGACAACCCGACATATAGACCAATAAAGCTACTTTCACATTTATAACATCAGTAGAAATCAATAGACATCCCACGTCACATACAGCTGAGATATCTAAGCTGAGTGCGTCAATAATTCAGCAAGCTCCAAGTGTGAACTCCGCCTAAGTAATATTGAATCACTTGATGTAGATAGGTCCTAATTATAATATTGTGTATGTTATAGATTACTAGTAGATTCTGCTTAATTATTCGCTTCTCGGAACCAATGAAGATTCGGTTTGCAACACCTGCATGTTATGTACTAAGTATGTGTGTTGTGTATGTGTGTATTATATAGCTTATAAATGTTCATGTTTGTGCGTTACAAATTGATGGTTAACTGCTGTATATCCAGTTTAATAGTTAGTGTTCCTTCTTTTTAATTTGGTGTTACTGCTGAAGTTTATAAGGTTTGTTAATATGATTCCGTGGGCTAATGTTAATGAGGTACAGTTTTTTATTTATCTGAATACAGTAGCTACATATTTCCTTTTTTTGTCATTTCCATTTGGATTAGTTTAGTAGTGTTTTCATGATAGTGTAACAAATAGACACGCAGAGTTAATCTTGCATACACAATATTAGTAAGAATGCAGCTAATTAAGAGAATGTTTCGAATCACGTTTAAAAAATCATGTTACAATGGAAAAAACAATGAAATTAGAAAGTAGATTCATTCAAAATTATTTGATGATACTTCATATAGACAATGAAACATGTCACAGAACCGACGATTTATAACATTCCATCGTACCATAGTGTGCAGAATATTAATCCAGACTTCATGTACATTAATATCCGTCGATATAAATGTAATAATGTAATGCTGAGCAATAACTGCAAGTATTGCTGTCTCGCTCTCACTCGCAGTTCACACGGTCCTACCACCCTTGACGCGCGGTGCAAGTTATAAGCGATTGCTACTTTTACTAAAAACTTAACGTATAATGTAGGTAATTATTTTGTTATGTTATTGGATTCTGCCACGGTTTGAATCTAGGAATATCAAATTTTAAGAAACATAAGTAAATATATATGTAAGAAAAGAACTAAATGTAATGATGAATGAACTGTATTTTTTTGACTCATGAAAAAGTTTCTTTGTTGTGAAGGTGTTCGCGAAGACAATTGCACAGTAGTAATAACTACTTCACCTCCAAAAATCCTAACTCTCCACAAATCTGGAGAGTTAGTAATAGAAAAGAGTTGATACTGTAGTCGGTCACTGTGGATCTGCAATTTTGAAATCATCATCTATTTTCCCAACTTCACACTACAGTTTAAATGGATGGAGCTGAGTACCAGTGTTCTGCATGGAACTATCTGACCTTCTCAATCTAGTTTTCCGAAAAAAGATTAGAAATATAAGAGTATTCCTATTTATGTTTGAGTTTTTTTGGTCGCGTTGCGTACACTGAATCAATTCAATTAAACTTTTCAACCATTTTAAACAAAGGTATCGAAGACAGACCAAAATTTCAATAAAAATCTACGGTCAATATTTCAAGGTCATCATAAAAAAATCCAAGGTAAGAAAATTTCAAGGTCGCAATAAAAAAAAGGTACATCAAAAATAAACTCGCTCCCTGCTCCCAACTTGGCCCCCAATCCCCCGGCGCTGCGTAACGCAGGCGCGCTGCCTACGCCCCGGATAAAAACCCCTGACTTGCGTATTCAACATTTTTTATAATAGTTAATTACTAACCAAAGTTTATATTCTTTATACGTCGAGTTTATTGCTCATCATTATGAGGCTTTCATTAACTTGTTTGTTTGTGTTTATGATAAAAAAGACTTTAATGTGTGAAGGTAAAAAGCACGAATTTTCAAAATGGTGTTTTCTAATTAAGCATAACAGTACTGCAATATCTAACTATAGCTTCTGCCAGCGGTTTCACCTGCATCCCGTGGGAACTACTTCCCGTACCGGGATAAAAAGTAGCCTATAGCCTTTCTCGATAAATGGGCTATCTAACACTGAAAGAAATTTTCAAATCGGACCAGTAGTTCCTGAGATTAACGCGTTCAAACAAACAAACAAACAAACTCTTCAGCTTTATAATATTAGTATAGTTTGTCGAGAAGGTAGAGTTTGGTTGCTACGTGGATAAAAAAAATCTTATTGGTTATTTCATTCTGTCTGCATCTTGAAAGATGAAGTAAAATCTCAAGATTCAATAAGTAGATTGAAGTAGGTACCTACTCCCAAATTTTATCACTGGATTTGCGATAATTTGTGTACCTTATGTATTTAGATTTCTATCTTTTCCCTGCGATTTCACCATCATCACACAGAATCTGTATCTATATCCTCCCTCAGGCTTTAGAGAGACTATCTATGTACCGGGTTCAGTAGTTTTGGTGTAAAGCGGTGACAAACAGACGGAGGTACTTACACATTTATAATATTAGTAAGACATTGGTCGACTTTAGTAACTTAAATAACATAAGTCAGAATATACTTTCTCATCTCAATATTAGAACCGTTAAAAGCCCAAATAAACAAATTCCCCTCACAACCAAGTTCAATACACCAAAGCTAGTATTAGCAACAAAATGTACTACATTATCATCTGGTGTTGTACGACAGAAGACAATGCAATAGACTGCATCGTTTTGTGCAGCCCATACAATTGTGCAGCACAGTTTAGCCTTTCAATACTGCAGTAAATATAGGTGTATACTGTGAAATAATGAAGCGATAGAATTGATTCATTGAATAATGGTTGGAATATTTAGGAATTTAAATTGGAATATACATAAGTGCAAAACCCCTGTAATCTATACTAATATTATAAAGCTGAAGAGTTTGTTTGTTTGTTTGTTTGTTTGAACGCGCTAATCTCAGGAACTACTGGTCCGATTTGAAAATTTCTTTCAGTGTTAGATAGCCCATTTATCGAGGAAGGCTATAGGCTACTTTTTATCCCGGTACGGGAAGTAGTTCCCACGGGATGCGGGTGAAACCGCTGGCAGAAGCTAGTAGAAAAGATAAAGTTCAAAATAGCAACGAGCCTTGAGTGCCGCGATTAGTAAGATTTCTAAACTTAGAAGTGATCACCATTAAAAAAATCATATCTTCTACTTTTATCACTGTGAATTTTTCTCATCTATAAAGAGTCTACAGCTAAGTATATGATTGTAGACCACACTCGAAATGATCAATTAGAGCTGAAGCCAACCAAAACCAACAGATAGAAAATATTAAGTTGGGAACGAGCCTTGATCACCCCACTTGGTAAAGGTTCCCCGTCCGTCAATACATACCTACTTATATGACTGACTTTACTTTGTCCCACTTGAAGTCAACCAACATATTTAACAACTAGCCGTTTTCCCGCGGTTTCACCCGCGTCCCGTGGGAGCTACTCCCCGCACCGGGATAAAATATAGCCTATGTTACTCGCAGATAATATGGCTTTCTAATGGTGAAAGAATATTTAAAATCGGTCCAGTAGTTTTTGAGTTTATCCATTACAACCAAACAAACAAACAAAGTTTTCCTCTTTATAATATTAGTATAGAAAAGGCTAGGAAAATGAGATAAACAAACACAACAGCTACACATATCTACACGCCCTTAACACAGCTTCAAAAAACGAGTAATACAGTACCAAAAGCCAATCGCGAAAGTTAGTTTGTAACGAATGAAAGTCGAAACCAAACGATTGAATAACTTTTGGATTGGAATAATTTCGAAACAGATAGACGTTTGTAAGTTGTTGACTCCTAAACTAGATATTTACATGGCGTTTAGATCGAAGCTGTTTCAGTAGTTTTATTGTTTTGAATCGACGATAAAATATTGAAATGTTGTTTTCATGAAATGGAATTGTGTTTGTGGTGTCGTAATTTGGATTGCAGGCGATTTGTTTGATATTTATTTCAGCCATCGATAGGTACTTGTGTAGACTGCTTTGTTTTTGTGAATTCTTTCTCTGTGACATTTTAAAACCTGAATCGAAATGTACTAAATAGTTTTCTGGCCTTACACTATCTGTGACACTATCTGAGTAAACCAAAGACAAACTAAAAACAACAGTAAACGACAACCTACAAAACACAATAATCCCTTATTATACAAGGTGTTGATTTGCATTTGTGCCATATTTCAGGAGGAGGACATAAAATACGTAAATAATTGATTGGAATTACAGTAGACGGGAAATAGCTAATATGCACTGCTTTTTTTGTCATTGTAATGTCGTAGTATTTCGGAAGTAATCCAATTTTATGAATGAAATTTATGAATGATCATTGCGTATGCTTTGTGTTTACGTTTGTGTGAGGACGCAGCACGGTTTTAAGGCCAGTGACACACGCACCAAGTTTAAATACGGCTAGATGACATTGATGGAATTCCGAAAAAAAAAATACCTACCAATTTTTTTGTTGATTTGGGTCGAGAATCATTAGCATTATTACGTCCTTGAATATAGCACGGATGCAAATCAACAGCTTGTATATAGAGGTACAAAAAAACTTTAAATAGCAGCAACTTTAATTACCTCTGCCCAGGGCGTACAAAAGAACAACCAATTTCACACCAAAACACCAATAATATATCCCCGTTTGACGGGAATATGTTTAACCATGGTTTAGCCCCATCGTTCAGTCACGGCTTGTCGATACACGAGGCATCTCCTCACAGACGGCAGCTTATCGCCGATTATCTCCCATAACGGCTGTCGGAAATGCTACTGAGCAACTTCAATGAACGGAAAAAGGAACAGTTTAGAGAAATCTGGTTTTTCAATGTGGGTCAAATTGGGTTGTAAAGGGACTGAGGTTTTTTAGGGGCAGAAAAGATTTTTGAAAATGGTTTTAGAAAATTGTGGAACTATGAAATATTTTTTATATATTTAATATTTATATATGCACTGTTGGCGTTTGATTGGTCCCTACAATGCAAGGCCGTGGCAAGCAAGTATCCACTATTAAGAACGGATTTTATACGCTAATACTCAGTACTACGTATTACATACAATCCTACTATGCACTTAGTTATTATTGTCCATTGTATCACAATGAATAGAAAAAAATACACTTCTAACATTAACACGACAATTTCGAGACGGTAAACAACCAACAAGAATCAACAACAAAAAAAAAACAAAACAGAGCATTATTTGTTCAAAATAATAATTAACAAATTGTATCTCAAAAAAACATATAAACAGA
The DNA here is from genome assembly GCA_963856015.1 of Helicoverpa assulta. Lineage (NCBI taxonomy): Eukaryota > Metazoa > Arthropoda > Insecta > Lepidoptera > Noctuidae > Helicoverpa > Helicoverpa assulta. Next base: position 10,467,319 of record CAWLCW010000032.1, read on the forward strand.
CTTATTAACCTGCAAAAAAAACAATAACAACAAAACGAAGTAATTTATCAAATTTAACTTAATTTCTTTGACAAACTTCAAAAGACAACGAGTGAAAAGTTTTTTTGAGAAAAAAAAATACGTGAAGGAGAAAGTCTGGTCGGAATTTATGCTTCGTAGTTTCTTTTTCAATTTGCGTAGAGGGGGTGTTCGTTAAAAATTCAGAGGACGGCCGAGAGGATATAGATTGGTCGCCCCGCGGAGTAAGCAAAGATGGACGGAGATGCCAGAATGCCAGTACCTAGGTCAGGCGCCTTCTTCTAAGTCAAATACGTACGGTTGGGATGATGAAAACGAACAGTTGCGAGTTAAGTAACGAGGTATTTGGGTTATTTGAGACAAATGTCGATTGGTATTACAAGAAATGGTCGGGTCCAAAGAAGGCGTATAACGAGGAAGACAGCAAGGTTCCTCTTGCCCGCATTTTGGCACGCTACTTTCTTAGGAGATTTTCCTTTATGGTACCTCCGCTAGTCATTTTGTTCTCCTTGGTCGGCCCTATTGGGGCCCTTTTTCTCTTTGTTAACTCTGTTTGTCTGTGAAATGTTTTGATTTCCATTTTGATGCTAAGTTTAGCAACAGCCTGTATGTTTTGTGTTTGTTCGCTGTGAGATTCTGGGAAACAGTCAAGAATGGCGGGAAAGGTTTTCCTATTCTGTGTGCACTTTTATGTTCGTAAGTGTTATCAGTGTATGATTGGCAATCAACTTAATTATTAAGTACAGTTAGTGTTACTTGTCGAGTAGGTATTTCATTTATATTGAAAAAACTTTCTATTTAATGACGCAAGCGTAGCTGCTGTTCTCGAGGTCTCGGGTTCGATTCCAGGGTCGGGCCGAAATCGCTTTGTGGGTTTTCTTGAACTTTCACAAAGCAGCCCGTAGTCTGGAAGTTGGTGATTGATTCACCCGTGCATCGGAGAGCACGTAAATGTCGGTCCTGCGCCTGATCTCTTTCCGGTCGTGTCGGATTGCCGTCCCATCGGGTTTTAAGAGTGAAGGAATAGGGAGTGCACCTGTGTCTGCGCAAATGCTCGTGCACTATAGGTAATATGTCCTGCGCAACTGGCAGATCTCCTTAAATGAGAACAGCCGCCGTGGCCGAAATCGGCCGTGGACGCCATTATTTTATAACCATTTAAATGTTTTTTTTGTCCTAAAACGTATCCTAACTATCACAACTACTACAGCTACAGCTGAGGACTGAATCTATTGGAATTTTTGATTTAGAGATATAGGTAATATAGGGTTATATAAAGCAGTATTTTCACGACCTGGGCCAAAGTACCTAACTTAATAAACCTATTCTCGGCAACTCTTTTTGCGCATAACTTTGCGCACTTATCATAGATCTGTCTAAATCCAGTGCGTGATATCGTAACTTTCAATCAGCAGGACCCACTGTCCCCGTAGATGTATCGTAGCGATAAATTATAGCGAACTGACGCTTCAGAATTATTTATTGCTTATTTTATTTGCGCGTTACTTTTCGTTTTTATTTTTATGCGAATATATTGTATTGAAAACGGTTTTTTGTTTATCAAATATAAAGTTGATTTATGGAGACTGTTAGATGGTTAGAATCCGTTTTAGAGTTAGTTGACGCCATTTTTTGCTCTGTGAAATTCTGTTGTCAGAGGTCAAATATCTAAAGCTGGATCAACATGCCACGAATAAGGGCACGCCCATACCAGCAAAGGTATATGTGGTTGGTTATAAGCTACCCGACTGTCACGAATGAGCATACGCAGAGGAGAAAGTATGTAAGTGTAAAAGAAAATAAGGGATATTATTAATTTCAAGAAGGCGATATGATCTTGCATATAATTTCTATATTTAGTCCTACGCTAGATCTCTCTCGGCTCGTGTCGGTTTGCCGTCCCATCGGGCTATGAGAGTGAAGGAAAAGAGTCCAACAGTATCCAGGCACTATAGTACCTATATCTTGCGCAGTTGACTAATCTCCTTGCATGGGAACAGCCGATAATATAATCGGCTAAGACGACCATAGACATCATCATCATCATCTATGTTTGCCTGTCAGTATGGTTTGCCATGCAATGAAATGAAATGATTTATTTGCTATGAATGTGCGTACAAAAAATATGGTGTTAAGTTGATACAACCTCGTATTCCCTCAAAAACACCCCCTTTACACATATTTTATTTATCACACATTAACCAATACACAGCACTTACAAAGGACAATATTCTATGATATTCAATAACACACAAACCGCTATGTTCACGCTATCCAAAGCTAATTGGCAGCTCGACAGCGCGCCCCAGAGACTCGGGTGTTCCAACTCGGAACTCCGAAACTATAACATTTGTACTGGCTTTATTATAGAATGCTAGTTGTGAAAAGTATTGGAATACCCTCAGGATTTTTTGGATGAAGATTTAACTACCTACCTAATCCATGTACAGTTAGATGACAGGATAACAAGCTACAACAAGCTATCAAACTTTAATTTCAACATCCAAAAATAAGGTTCTCTGTTGATTGGGATTTACAGATTGGATTAGCTTGATGTGCATCTGTACGAGTATGTAAAAATGTTGCACTTTCTAATCAAAGTTAATAATATTATCAATAACTCCGTTCTCCGACCGTCCAAACTATTAGTTTGCCAAGCTCCCAGCTCATTTAAGGAAAAACTATAGATTTTGAATTTCATAAAAAATGCCGAATAACTAAATGCGAAAATACAAAAAACTCAATACTCAAATATTATTTTCTAAGCCTTCAAAAACTCCATCCCACACCACATTTAAATGACCCTAGAATCGAACCCAAGAACACAAGCAACAAATCGTCAGCCACGTTAAGCCAATAGCCATGCTTACAACTAATACAGTAGCCGTCAGGTAATTGTCGGGCGACAGACAGAAGGCCCAGGGGAGACGCGCGTGACGTCACAACCACGTAACTTACAAGTAACTGAGATTAAATATTAAATATTCAGATTTTTAATTGGTAGCTTAATGTTCCTCGTGTCCTAAAGGAATCAGTTTCCACATTCAGGTAAATAATGCTTAAGTTCTCGTCCTTCACCAGGGCCTAGACGATCTGGTGTTTTTTTTTTAGTTTAAAGCGATTCAGTAGTTTTTAGGGTTCCGTACCCAAAGGGTAAAACGGGACCCTATTGTTTTCGCTCCCCTGGCCGTCCGTCCGTCCGTCTGTCACCAGGCTGTATCACGTGAACCGTGATAGTTAGAGTTGAAATTTTCACAAATGATGTATTTCTGTTGCCGCTATAACAACAAATACTGAAAACTAAAATAAAATAAATATTTTGGGGGCTCCCATACGACAAACGTGTTCTGTTTGTTAATTTTAAATATTGGTACGGAACCCTTCGTGCTCGAGTCCGACTCGCACTTGGCCGATTTTTGACGTAAAAGCGCGACGATAAACCGAGTAACTTTCACATCTATACTTATGTTATAAAGCTGAAGAGTTTGTTTGTTTGTTTGAACGCGCTAATCTCAGGAACTACTGGTCCGATTTGAAAAATTCTTTCAGTTTTAGATAGCCCATTTATCGAGGAAGGCTATAGGCTACTTTTTATCCCGGTACCGGAAGTAGTTCCCACGGGATGCGGGTGAAACCGCTGGCAGAAGCTAGTTTTATGATAAAAAAGCATTGTATCAAACTTCTAAATTGTTTTAGTCTATCTTCGTTTGCGCTTCAATTTCCATTAAATAAATCCTGGATTTTTCTGTGTTCGGTAAAGAAATATGTAGGAACGATTCCGTGTGTGAGAGGTAGGTAATTAACATGTTGGTTCGGTTTTAAAAAGCTTGTACTAATGTGTAGTAATATGCCGTCCTATAATCACAATTTTACATATTCTATTTTCACATATTTTTATTCCTTTGAAACAGGAGCAAATTAAAAACATAATTAATTGCCATTCCCAAACAATGACGATCAACTGACCTACATACCGATGTACACAAAAATTGATTTTAAAAGCTATATACGGGAAAAAATCCGCATATAATGGACGCATCGTCGAGCCAACTAATCGTGATGGATGGGCATCACCAGTGCTTCAGGCAGATTGATAGCAGTCCAAAATATCGACTATAGTTACGTCACTAAAATATGGTATTCGCTACTATGAATATTGGACTGAGGATCCAGGAATTCCAATGAAAATAAATATAACCCCACTTCCCCGAAACATTAACAACTTATATGTATGTACAAAAATATTTTTGTACTACGAATTTTCACGTTGAATATACGTACAAGGTAAACAGTAGTTGTTTTTACACACCCTCATTTTGCTTTATCGAAGAGCACATTGCAGACTAAAGTGTTGGTTAATAGTTGGCTCTTGTCAGACGATTAATTTTAAATTCAATAAATATCAAAAACGTTTATTCAAATTAGGCTGATAAATTAGCACTTTTCGAAAATCAAAACAAAAACAAAAGACAGCCTCCAAAACTGCGATGTGCTTTTGCTGCGAAGAAGAAGTGGCGCAACCAACTCTCCAGCAACACATGTTAATCGTGACAGATACCTGATCGTTAAAATGAGTGCACTAGATACCATTTCCATACGGATTTTTGAGCCCGATGAACTACTAACTACCAGAACACTTAAAATTCGCAGTGTGCCTGACTCTTAACCACATGAAATAGGTCAAAATCACAATTAGTTAATACTCGAATCATCAAAAAGTTAAATCAATTTCCGAACTACATCCCATCATAACCGGCCGATAAAAACATCAAAGTATAAGTTGTCACGGTCAAATCGCGACTTATCTATCGGATCGGACCGGAGCAAGCCTGTCAGGACCGGCGGCGACCGGATCGAACCGGATCCAATGGTTGCTTTGATTGATAGCTTTTAATTTGATAGCTATCGGCCTTTATCGACTGTGTCCGATGAAAAACGTTTGGTTTAGATATTTTGTAGTTTGTTTTGATTTTATTCGAAATTAAATTGAGTACATAGTGTCGTTGTATTTTTGTGTTTGTTTCGTGTTTTTTTGTTGTCAATCGTTTTAAATCCTCTACTATCAATGTTTCTTTTCAATATATCCCTGCGCAATATTGCGTGCTATACCTACCTAAGTAAAGTGGCTTTAAGTTATGTATTAATTGCAAAGGGGTAAAATGATATTGGGATATCTTAAGTGGAATTTCTATCAATGGAAGTAGTTTCCCCGGACTTCATGGCAAAATGAGGGTGTTCAGTTATAACAATACACTTGAAACTATTCAGTGATTATTATTATATTTATGAATATTTTGCCCATAGATAACGATGACCACATAAACAAGACATATACATATTCCATCATATTCCCCAATACCTATACTAAGTACGAACGATTATGAAAAAAATATTTGTCAAAGGAATTTCAGTAAGTTGAAACCATCTTACGACAGCCAAAAAATCAACACGTTCGAAAAAACCCGGCTCTTATTTTCTATGATCCAATTCTCATAGATATTCAGTTGTCCTCAGTCCCCTGGCACGCCATCACAATCCCATTACAGTCCCCTGGCCAGCATTGTGTGACATTACGTAACAATCTAACTGGACGTCAGTCCCCTGGGCTCTGTCTGTCAGCCTACCAATTAACTAGGTGCGGATGACAGTGTAATAGTTTTGTGACATTTCCTAACAATGTTATGTGTGTTGTATGGTGGTGATATGATCCTATTTGCTGTAAGAAGTTTGGGAAATAAATACAACTGCAGTCGTTATACTGCAGGTTTTTTTTGTAAATAATTTAGTATCACTTAGCCTTATCACGGGGAACTTCTTCATAATAAAATATAGCCTATATTACTCGAAGATAGTTTAGCTTCCCAACAGTGAATGATTTTTTTATCTGTTCAGTCGTTACGAACCTTTAAGGTCATCATCTCCCGAGCCTTTTCCCAACTATGTTGGAGTCGGCTGCCAGTCTCAACGGATGCAGCTGAATACGAGTATTTTGTTAACGAATACCAGTGTTTTGTGTCTCGTTTGTTGTGTGTGGGTGTGTGTGTTTATTATATTATCATAGAAGTATAGATATTCTATCGTCACGCATTAACGGAAACACGTGCTAACCGATTAGGATGCAATGCGGTCGAGGTGATTTTATCCGAGCGCGTGGGCACCTAGCGCGTGTAAGATTATTACAGGGTACGGTCATAAATAACTAATTTACGTTACCAATTAATTTATAATAATGGCAGAGGATAATTAGAGGTATATTGGCAAGGACAATATATGCGTTGTATTTTTAATCAGCCTTTTTATATACGACTAGCTTCTGCCAGCGGTTTCACCCGCATCCCGTGGGAACTACTTCCCGTACCGGGATAAAAAGTAGCCTATAGCCTTCCTCGATAAATGGGCTATCTAACACTGAAAGAAATTTTCAAATCGGACCAGTAGTTCCTGAGATTAGCGTGTTCAAACAAACAAACAAACTCTTCAGCTTTATAATATTAGTATAGATAGGCATTAGTTACCACGCTTGCTCAAGGTTAATTTTTCAACCATAAATAACAGATAGATACCAACTCCAAAATCATTGATTCAAACTTGGTTAAAAATCAGCACTTTTGAAGGTCAAAATTTACAAAAGACAGTCCCTAAAACGCCTACTCTTTACTAATGTTTTTGCTGGGAACAAGAAATGGCGCAATAAGCTCCCCAGCAAATTATGTCTGCCTGTAGGTAGATAATCTTCTATTCTTGAATTGATCTAAGTTTATATAGAAAGCATTTAAGCACAAGTACAACTCGATTATACACAATTTGCAATCAATCACATACAAAAAAACTTAAACAATATTATCACCAAAGCATAGCCATCTTTGTTCAAAATATACCTTCAACCAAGAACAGCAGCTTAACTAAATTTCCGCATCACAAATGCATATTGTTTGTTAAATGGAAATCTAGTGTAAAATATTTATTGGAAATGTCTTAGGCACACGACAGTAACAACGCCGGCAGTTCACTCCGATCGGCTAGTAATTTTTGCCTCTATTGGTTTCTGTAAATAAAAACTTGGTAACCGACTTCAATTTTTTTTATAAAAAAAATATTAAAAGACTTTTCTTAAGAAAATTGTCTTCCATTTCCATTTTCAGAAGAGTGTTAATAATTTGTCGTGTAACAAACTCCTGAAAATTATAAAATTTACACTCATCACGCTCGTATAATGCAAATATTGGGTAACAACATAATATACTTTATTACGTCAATTACAAACCCAGTTACATACAAAATTAGATTTTCGATACGAAATTTTGTACAAACGTACGACCTCCGAGCTTATCAATCCCTTTTATCTCGTCATATTAATAATGTAAATATCTACATCCTTACCTTTCCTTTTGTGGTAACCAGAAATATTTAATTGAGTGTTCAAATTGTACGCATCGGGGCAAATTCTTGACATTGTAACGAGTATGCCAAATATGAGATCCGCCATAATAACTCGTTTGATGTCATTTGTGTTGATAATTTTGTAAATTTTAATCCTATAGGCGGTTTAATTAATCGCATTTATATTTTGATCCTCAATATTTGTAATGAATAATGAGTTTTATATTACCAAATACCAGATTTAATAAACATAAAAAAATTATGGACGTCATTGATTTATCCGTGAACACACATTTATTCTGCGTTTAAAAGGACCAACCACATTAATTTAAGTACCAGATGAATTATAGTACGAAAATACCTTTAAGAGGTACAGAAAAAAAAAAAAACAAACAAAAATTTTCATCCAGTTACCACTTCCAAAACTACAACAATCACCTAGAATGTACTGGCGTGAACAAAGCAGTTTGTTAGTGCAGTACTTTTGCCTTACACCGCGCCTCTCAAAACGTCGAGTGCTTTTTCATTTCCTGCCGCCAGGGGGCGACGGCTGTTTATTTTATTTTCGCTAATGCCCTCCAACCGGCGTTATACAATTAAATTGTTTTTGGAGCTATTTTTTGTGAGCTACCTTGTTTTCGTGTTGAGTTATGTCTTGGTGATTTAGTGTTAGGAAGTGTTGGGTGTGTATACTTGGTTAATTATAATGGTGTAGGTTGGTTGTACTACTTCTTACTGGCTTGTTTCTACTAGATAATACAATTTTAAACCCATGAAATGAATGGTTACCTACTGCTTTTTTTCAGAAACCTATTCCTATTATTTTCCATGCATTCTTTCGTAGGGAAATTTCTTATGGTTCTAAGACGGCAATACGATACAATCTAAATGGTAGAATAATCAAACGTAGACTGACAGATACACGAGGCGTTGTAAGACTATCAGACAGAAATTGTACCATATACATATAGTTATTGAAAATCGGTCCCAATATAGTTGGCAAAAGGCTAGGCAGGTAAAGATGATGACAATATTTGGTTACGGAACCCAGTTGACTAATAAACCTATAAACAGCTAAGACGAAAGCGATCAACAGAACGCCCTCATAAATAACTATTTATCTGTATAACGATAATAAAATGGCGCGTAAACTGAGGTCCGAAAACAAAGGGAAATATTCCTTTGTGGTCATGCGTGTGATATGTCGTGGTAATTTGATCGTGTGTCGAGTAAAAGTTGCTGAAAGAGACATTATATTATTAAGATACTAGCTTACGCATTGTTTAATTCACGTCCCGTAAGAACTATTACGCTTACCCGAATAAGGCTCTAGACTATGAAAGAAAGAAAAAAGTACGTTTAATTGCATAAATACATATACATAATAAATCACGATAAATCTGTGTACGTAAATTGATTTACTTGTTTGGGCTAGAACAAACAGGAATATAGACTTACTTTTGATTTAAAATATGAATAAGTGTGAAGATTATCTATGTAGCAAACGAAGTCGTTTTTCTAAATAGGTTAAACCAAGAATAGAATAGAATATAGAATATATTTATTTGCTTGAAATATGGTTAGGTACAATATAGGTCTTACAATACAATTATGTTTCTCATATCTCGCCTCATATACAGCATGCAAATTTTATAGGTAAGTTACTCAGTTACTTACAATATTAAAAAAGAAAAAACTAACACATACAAAATTATAAACTAAAACATACAAATAGTCAAAATTTAAAATTTAAAAAGAACCTTTTCAACATTATATTACAATCCAAAATATAATAATTACATAAAACGAAATTCCAGATCGCATATTAGCACATCTAGCTATAAACATTAGATCTACGTACATCAATTCATAGCACCCATAATTTCTTGAACGCGGATAGTGACCCCATCAATTTTCTATGAGCAATGAGAAAACAAACCTTGCCTTGAAAATAGCAATTACAATTGATTCGGCTACTGTTGTTTTAGGCCTGATATAACGGTTAAACCCGGAGGTATTGTAATTTTATGAAACAATTTGCTTATATTATTACCAGTATTGGATGAGTGTGGAATTGTTGGTTTTAGAAAATGCCCCTGAAATAACGGCCTGCAGTGTATTGTGGGAGGTGAGGTAATGAGTAAATGCCAGGTAAATGCCTAAATTTGTTGTCAAATATAATTATGTTTGGGGAAAATTAGCGTTTTGAATTGCATTTAAATTCATGTTAGTTATTTATACGTCATCCTATTAAAATTATTAATACGAAAGTTCTTATACATATGAATGTTGCTCCTTCGTGCAAAATGAATAGATTTAGTTAGATGAACATTGCAATAGTATAGCTTATGTATCAGAATAACATAAGGCTAAGGCTAATTGTCTCGAAAACGGGTGAAACCGCTGGCATAAGCTAGTTTTTCTATAAAAATATTATTCTTTCAGAAAACATACTAAGCCTTCAATGTGACTACCACAACAATCTTTAAATAATTTGTATAAAACTCCCAATCCGGTCCAGTACTGGGGTCTAATTGAATCTGATTCCAGCTTGGATTTCTGTAACACTGGCAATGTTTGTGAACGTCACCTCCGAGGCTAATAGTAGCGGCATTTGTTCTGCATGAGACTACCCACCAAGAATATAGAGCTAAGAAACTCTAGAGCAGATATTTTTTTCTTGAGACGTTAGTAATAACTAGAAAGATGTACAGCATTTTAAAGATCTTTGTCAACCAAGGCTTAATTGGCACGATTAGAATAAGAAATGTTCAAAATCGGGAAGTGATTAGTTTTAGCCAGCTCTCTTTAACCACTTCGTTGTTCACGATGCAAACACAATAGTCAAAAAATCGGTGTAGGTATTTCACATATGGCTCATAGGATAGGAAAGATATTTCTATAAACTTTCAGTTTCCCTTTTGTAATGTTCAGTTTTCAATTGTATTGGATAATAATTATCATCTTCAGAATTTATAATACTTAATTTATAAATCAATAAAAAAGCTCGTTGTAGTCTACAATTCAAAGGATTTTTTATAACATTATTATTCCTCTGCCCTTACCTATTCCAAATTATTGCACTCTCTAAACTAAATATCTTCCTAGCTCTGTACAAATAATGTATAATGTATGTATGAAGGAACGCAAGCAACCTTTGTTAAAAATAAAACATTCCTTCGGTCTGCGACTTATGTAATTCTATCATGAACACTCTGAAATACTTATAAAACTTGCAAGTTCGTATTTTTCTTCAGCTCTGTATGTACTTAAATTTGTTTGTAGAAAAGTACTCATAGAATATTGTTTGTGTAATAGAACTGGGTAAATAAAACATATATTTTAAAGTGGTTTCTACATTTTTAGGGTTCCGTACCCAAAGAGTAAAACGGGACCCTAGTGTTTTCACTCCTCTGTCCGTCCGTCCGTCTGTCACCAGGCTGTATCTCATGAACCATGATAGTTAGAGAGCTAAAATTTTCACAGATGATGTATTATTGTTGCCGCTATAACAACAAATACAAAAAACTAGAATTGAATAAATATTTTGGGGGGCTCCCATACAACAAACGTGATTTTTTTGTCCGTTTTATAAATAATGGTAAGGAAACCTTCGTGCGCGAGTCCGACTCGCACTTGGCCGGTTTTTTTATGTAGAGTATGTTTTGAATAAGAGTATGTTCATCCTTATTTTTTTGATCCACAAAATTCAACATAATCATTCAATGTTTGGCCAAAATCTGATATCAATTTCCGCAATTTTGATAATAAATAGCATAAGTTCTTTTGAAAGAATACCATACGAGATGTATATATTTTTCCCGGTTAGCTCTACCTATTTATCACATGATTTTTATATTCAGTAAGGTATAATAAAGCTAAGAAAAAATAAATATATAAGAGGAAGTTTGAAAGTAGCGCCGGTATCAGAAAAACAGCGTGGAAACCGGCTGTCATGGTATGGGCATGTGATGCGGAGGAATGAGAATCATGTTGTGAGGAAGATGATGAGTATGAATGTGGACGGATATAGTGGAAGAGGAAGACCAAAGAAACGATGGATGGATTGTGTGAAAGTAGATATGGTAAGAAAGAATGTTACTTGTAAGATGACGGCGGATAGAAGAGTATGGAATGAGAAAACATGCTGCGCCGACCCCAAATAAAATTGGGATAAGGGCAGGAGAATGATGATGATGAAGGTATAATAAAGCTAAATTATCTCCACTTTTACCATAAAAACTCCACCACTTAAACTAAGACGATCAAATACAGCAAAACAAAATACATAAGAAGTTTACAAATCACTCCGTTCTCATAACAACATGGTATTTAATAAACTTATATTGGAAAAACAATATAATTAAAATGCTTTAGGCACAAGAAAATTGATTCTCGCAAATTCTATAACAATGTTACAATTTAACTTCAATATCGCCTTTGTTTTACTACAAGTTGATTAATTTTAAGCTAAGATTTAATTAGATTCTTATAATTTAATTTACTGTTCACATATATTGAGCAAATTACTTTGAACAGTTTGTTTAAAGATTTTACTTGAGAAGTTTTCACGATGAGGTTCTACCGATATTGTTTGTGCAGCTTCGTTCGCGAACAAAATATGTATGTATGTATACCTACCTATGACTGTGTTTCGGATGGCACGTTAAACTGTAGGTCCCGGTTGTCATTGAACATCCTTGGCAGTCGTTACGGGTAGTCAGAAGCCAGTAAGTCTGACACCAGTCTAACCAAGGGGTATCGGGTTGCCCGGGTAACTGGGTTGAGGAGGTCAGATAGGCAGTCGTTTCTTGTAAAACACTGGTACTCAGCTGAATCTGGTTAGACTGGAAGCCGACCCCAACATGGTTGGGAAAAGGCTCGGAGGATGATGATGTATACCTACCTACGCGAGTCTACAGATAGCCGAATGTCGATGCCGATGTCGTGAATAATTTGGAAATGCTCGCACGCAATTAATAGAAGGTATTTGCTAGAGTAAGCCAGTGGAGACTTTTTTGTTCGTTACTGTACTGAACACCGATGGAATCTCACCTTAAAGTTAACACGAAAAAGTTCTTCGAAAGCTTCCCATAAGTCAATGTTCGGAAAATTGGGAAATTGGGATTACTTTTTAAAATATTAAGATAAATAAATAAGTAAATAAAGTTTATTGACCAACATTTTTTAACATAATCACACATATTTATTTCAGCAAGGTGATTAAGATGAACCCTGGTATCCAAGGTAAGATTAAACTTGTGATATGGGTTATGATAAATATATTCCAGATTAATTGTTACTATTACTGTTACAGCCTTTTTATCGTCCCACTGCCGGGCACAGGCCTCCTCTCACACGGAGAAGGATTGAGCATTAATCACCACGCTTGCTCAATGCGGGTTGGTGATTTCAGACTTTATAGTCCAGGTTTCCTCAAGATGTTTTCCTTCACCTTTTTATCAGCCATTGGTGTCCAAGATATACTTAGAAAGTACATACAAACTTAGAAAAGTTGCATTGGTACTTGCCTGACCTGGAATCGAACCCGCGCCCTCATACTCGAGAGGATGATTCTTTACCCACTAGGCCACCACGACTTAGACTTCTCTGATTAGATTAATTAATCAGAGACTTTTTACTTCTTGACTAGGCTTTAATTCCTAATCGTTTAACCCTGCACTGCAACACGTATAACAAACACGAGTCTTAAACAGATTTTAAAAAATCACAACAGTCAAAACTCAGCATTCTAAAGTCAACATAACGTTTATCTTACACTGCAGACTTTAAACAGATCTGCACAGCTGTAAAACTCCAAACTTGATGTCATAAAGCAGCCGTCAGCCATTGCAAGTATTATCCTAGCATCAGCATAAAAACTGAACCACTGGTTACGGTAGCTAAACCTAATCCTTGCTAAAATTATAAGAGGAAAAGGCTCTGTATTTAAGTTTGTGTGTCACGCTATCAGTGTAAGATGGATGAAATGATCAAGATTGTAAAGAGACAGTTAAGAATCTGGAACATATTTGAAGGAATTATTTCGTGAGTGAAAGCGCGTGGACACAACTAGTAAAAATATACATCTGAAAAGTGACTCATCCTCATCTTCCGAGCCTTTTTCCCAACTATGTTGGGGTCGGCTTCCAGTCTAACCGGATTCAGCTGAGTACCAGTGCTTTACAAGAAGCGACTGCCTATCTGACCTCCTCAACCTAGTTAACCGGGCAACCCGATACCCCTTAGTTAGACTGGTGTCAGACTTACTGGCTTCTGACTACCCGTAACGACTGCCAAGGATGTTCAATGACAGCCGGGACCTACCAGTTTAACGTGCCATCCGAAACACTATCATTGGTAAAATAACTGAACCGATTGAAGGAAAAAAATTTAACACGACGAATTGGGATACTCGTCCTTTTCTTAAGTTTGTTAAAAGGCGACAATTTCGCTTGAAATATATGAGTCAATATAGGTTATTTAAAATTGAATTCATTAACAAGTTTCGTCAGAATGCAGGTAAAACCGCAGGAAGCAACCAGTCCCGAAATAAATCTCCTTTCTCAAGATACAGTACACAAAGTCAGATATGCGCCGAGAGTATAATTTTCGGCGAAACTCGTTCTGCTGACTTCGGCGAAACATTTGCGTTGTCGCCGAAAAACACCAAGTATCGTGAACTTCTTCTGAATTAATTAATTTCGGTGGGATTGTGCTGTATTCTGATAGTGAAGATGAGACGCCAAAGATTAAGGATAAATAAGTGGAGACGCGATAGCTCTTTGAAGGTGGTGTAAAAGTATCACAACAGATTCGATTGAGGCCGTGATTTTGACTTTACCAAGATGTTTTATTCTCGCAAAGTAAAGAATTCTTACTAAAATTATTAAGCATTTCAATAGGACCTGTCCTATATTTATCTTCGTCTACCAGTGCCGTGTTGCAAAAATAGTAACTATATTTTGGGGTTTCAAATTAAACAAAGGATTTTATACCCATAATATTTGCTAATAATATGTTATTTCTATAACAGTTATGAAATGAGTTCTCATCAAAACTGTACGTTTAATTAGTTTTACCACAAAAGGATTAACATGAGAATAAGGAAATCAACGAAACCCACTGTAAATTAATATTTGCCCACGTAGATGAATATTTCCGAAACTGGGTTGTGTTTTTCCAGCAATTAATTATACAAAAGTGAAATCGGTTCAATAAATATAATTGTTAAGTAGAACAAGAAAATAAAAAGACACTGTTAAAGTTTTTAATGATTGAAAAAATATAATTATTGGGTATTATTTTGCAACATATTCTCTAACGGTAAACCATCGGGTTAAAGGAAGATGAAAATACTTAGATACAAAAAAAATAGATTAAACAAAATAAATATGGAAGAAAAAAAATTGAACTTGAGAAAAAAAAATATGATAATGGTTAATACTAAGTAATGTCTAGTTAAGTTCAATTTCTATCTGTATATTAATAACACCAAAAATCACAACTCAACAGTGCCAAAACGCACCAAACCTCTAAGAGTCAAATGCAAATTAGGCACAAAATCCTACCGTCTTGACAACTGTGGGCCAATGACTAAGCCTGAGCAAAGTGTCCACATTACTCTTTAAGTGAACCCGTAAGGATAAGTGCTCAACATTCACTATTCAGCAAATAAAAGAGCCATTTTCCTTGGATCTGACCGAGTAATGGAAAAACAGAGGACGATGGATCGACACGAAAAGTTTGGACCTGGACTTTTACGTGGCTTTGAGGCGATTAGGCTGCCTTAATGAAAGTGGTGTCAAGCATTTTTATAGTTGACGAGCTTTCCAGTAATTTGCCTTCTTCGAGATGGGCTATCTTACAGTGAAAGATTTTCTGAAATCGGTTCACTCGTTTCTGAGATAGGCGTGTTAAATACAACAATTTTTTTAACTTCATAATATTTTTAGTGTATATTTTTTTAAATATACAAAACTATGATTTTAAGCGCATCTGAAAACTCGTACCAACTATTTTTTTTTTTTTTCACATTTTACGTACAATAGCCATAAAGTGCAACTTTTTATCGAAAGTCCACAGTTAATTACGAGTCATCACTAACATATTAACATAACGTACTTCGAAAACCAAACATATGAAAGTCAAGGGCATGCGTTTGGGGGCCGTCTTTTGTAAATTTGACCTTCAAAAAGTGCTGAATTACAGCCTACATTGAATACCTAAATGACTTTTTATCTTATGGATTTTTCACCAAGTCCATAGTCACATAAGCTCCGGATCCCCGCTTCGAGTGTTCGCCGGAGATAAATGTGGTTAGACGTATAATTTGTACTATTTATCCAGCAGTTAACAATTATTCGGTCAGCCGGCTTAATTTATTCCAGTCTGAAACCAGTATTTATATGTATGTCCACCTTTGGAATATCCATACTGCAAACTTATTGTCGGCCGATAGTTTGGTTAAATCAGTATGAAGATGAATGGTACGCACGTTACAAAGATCGGGTTTCTAGCCAGCATCTGACCGACTGAAAACTTTAGACTGGAAATGACGAAGCTAGAACCAGAGTGATCTAAGTGACATTTTTGGCAAAAATGGTTTTTTTACACAATTGTATGGAAAAATCATAATTCTTTCAGGCCATACTGATCTAAGTGCTTCCCAGTGTTATTTTCCTTGAGAAATCACAACATCTCACTATGGATTTTTTTAAATTTGTGAACTGCCATAGTGATCTAAGTAATTTTTTTTTGTAAAACTAAGAATGTTAGTTTTAATAAATAACTCATACTGATAAAAATTGTTATTTTATTATTTAAAACTTACATGAAGTACATATAACTAAAAAATAATAATAAAAAGCTCATAGATTTCAAATAATAACGCGTAACGCATTTCCTTCATTTTCTCAGAAACATACTATTGTGCCCTAGATCACTCTGGTTCCAGCGTCGTCAAATAGGAATTTCTTAAAAAAAGTTGCCAACTGGTCAACTGTTGGACGATTGTTTAATTTGCAGTGTGCGGTACTCTTATACCAATCGCATTTGAGGGTCACATTTTTGTATCACTATGTATTTAATTCGGTTTAAATAATTCTGATAAGGGTCCCAGTTTTGCATAACAAAAGAGTTGATTTTTTCAGAATTAATGGTTTTTAATTATGTTAGCTTTTGTTTAGTTTTATGAAATGTCAAGATAAGGTTTTTTGGGTTTTTTTATATTCATGATTTAGTTTCTAATTTCATTGTGTCATTGTTTAAAACAGTCTATTTTTTTAAATATTGGTATAGGGGATTTACATTAAATGTGCTAGTCAACAGTTGAGCTTAGAAATTTGAGCTTAAAGAGAGAGAGATTTAAGCTTAACACTGACATAAAAAATATATTGGAGAGGCCTATGTCCAGCAGTGGACTGCGATAGGCTGATGATGATGATGATGAAAAAATATATGTTCTGCAGTAATACGTACTATGTATATTGTATAACCCTTCAGCCACTGAACAACTGAGTAAATTAAATCTTGCGGCTTGACCGCTCTATATAAAAGTCAGCTCAAAATATACACTAACATAACATATTCTACTGCAACATTAATTATTTGAAAGACAATCGTAAGTAACATTTAAATATTTCACTGTAAGAACAACCAAATAACCCCAGAATAAAATCAATAGACAACCTTAAAAATAACAAACGCCTACCAACATTTTCACCAAGTTTTTTTTAATAAACCTTCCCTGCATATTCCCATGACCCAAACAAAAAATCTCAATGAGCTTGTTATCGGGCCTCTTTACACAGATTTCGTACCTTCGGACGGGCTCCACAGAACAATGTTTGGCCCGAAAAATGCCGAAGTAAGCTCGGCCCTTCTATTAAAAATAAAAACGCTGGAACAATTTCCCTGCTAATCAAAGGCAGCTGAGCTGGCGATCTTGCGATACCGGTGTATGGTGAGGGGGCTTCAAAGTGCCGTCATATTTGATAGGACTTCGTTATTTATAGTGGAATTGTGTGTTTAAGGTTTGACGTTCTAGTGGTTGCAAAGGTCAGGCTGAAATCGAGTTGTAGGTAGAACTTCACAAAGCAACAGAACAATGTCGGTCCTGCACCTAATCTTTTTGCAGTCCTGACAGATTGCCACCCCATAAAAAAATTGCACCTATGAATAATTACGCAGCATAATAGGTATTATTGTTTTTGTTACAGCCTTTGTATCGTCCCACTACTGGGCACAGGCCTCCTCTCACGCGGAGAAGGATTGAGCATTAATCACCATGCTTGCTCAATGGTATGTGTTGCGAAATTGGCTAATCTATTTCCAAAACAGACATTAAACGTTTTTGAGTCTGATGAAACTATCAGCCGACTTACAGCCGATTCTTATATTCTATCTATCCTTGATTCGCTCACTAATGTCAAATTCTTGTCTCCTGTACGCTAAACAGCAGATAGATAGAATACAGCGCGTTCAAAAAAGATTCGCAACAAAATAATTTCCCAAAGTTTATAATATACAAGGAGAGTGAAATGGCTCGATACTGGAGGGTGCTCCAGCCCTCCTGAGCGCTCCAAGGTCCTCCTTCTCAACTCAAGAGTCATCGATGTTGCGGTGCGATTAGCGGTAAGTGACGGCGGCTGTTCGTCTTGTGTGCCTTACATTTGAATGGACTGAATATGTATGGACTGTTTTGTTAAGAGGTTTTAAATGTTGAAGGCTAATAATGGAGTATTTTGGTGTGCCAGTGACCTATTTCTAAAAAAAACGCGTGGAGCTATTTTTGTTTTTGTAGGCTGGTCGTATACGATGTGGACTGACAGTTGTCTTTTTGGTGACTAACAAAAACCCACGGCTCGTCAAAAGATCAGAACGAAATCAAACGAAGCAACCTAATTTAAAAAGCGTAAGGCTAGCAATAAATAATGCGATATTTTGATTTAGATCAAAAGTGCAGCAATAGCCTTTGATGTTACGTTATGATTAGTGACTGCCTCGTTGGTCTAGTGGTCGCAAGCGTGGCTGCTGTGCTCGAGGTCTCGGGTTCGATTCCCGGGTCGGGCCGAAATCGCTTTGTGGGTTTTCTTAAAAACTTTCACAAAGCAGCCCGTAGTCTGGAAGTTGGTGATTGATTCACCCGTGCATCGGAAAGCACGTAAATGTCGGTCCTGCGCCTGATCTCTTTCCGGTCGTGTCGGATTGCCGTCCCATCGGGCTATGAGAGTGAAGGAATAGGGAGTGCACCTGTGTCTGCGCAAATGCTCGTGCACTATAATATGTCCTGCGCAGCTGGCTGATCTCCTTAAATGAGAACAGCCGCCGTGGTCGAAATCGGCCGTGGACGCGGATGATTAGAGAGCTGTGTATACCTCAAACTTTATTCAAGTACCTATTTAATATACTTGAAATCAGTTGCTTTACACCGCCCAATTGACATCACAACTGGCTATTACCCAGGACTTTACAAAATGTTGACAGATCACAAAAAAAAACATAAGCAACTTATACGCAATAAAACCCAAGGCACCAATCTAACAAATCCCTTCCAGGACCCAAACATTTCCAGTATTTGACCTCCCATTGGAAACAACGTAACTTAGCCCATAAGAATCTAATCTAATTTCACTGCTAACATTAACCGAACATTACTTTGAAAGCTACGCCCAAACACTTTCCATGTTGGAAATAAACCGTATTCGTTACCGTACACTGGTGGTACAATGTACAACATTAATTAGTATGGCGATCAGGGAATGTGAAGGCGAAACCTTTTTTATCGGTTCCAAATTAGGTAACAGGTATTCCTTGGGGATGTACGAGGGTTTTGGAGTTCGAGAGAAACATGTGGAGTTGATTTGGTATGAAATGTAGGTTTAACCCTGAGTAAAAATGGTAATCGAGTGGTAGTGTATTTTTAGAACTTTAAGATTGCTGTTCAGAAAATACATCGTTGGGAATGGTTAGGCAGTTGATGATGTTGAAACCTAAAATAATTTACTGAAAAACATAAAAAAGGAAAAATATGCACCAGGAAAAAATATATAGTTAAAAAACATAAGAGACACATGAGCAGTATGTCTACATTATTTGTATGATAATGGGGTCTAGTAGGAATCCTATAATTATTTTGGTGATAGAACTTTAAAAAGCGTGTACCATATGTGCTCATAGTTTACCGGCAGACATCAGACAAGAAAATAATAAAAGACTGTTTAAAAATAAGTTAAAAAAACACTTTCATAAAATAATTGAGTAGCGTAATGCTGTTATATATTCTAGTAGATTAAAAAATTTAAATATATATATATAAGTTTATGTAAGGCGATGCGGCTCATCACCCACAGTCAAACCGCTAAACCAGTTTTGTGGGAAAATGTTTATGTTAAAACTGTACATTGCTGAAATAATAAATAAATAAGTATCTAATATACACTATTACAGGGTCTTTATAACTTTCTTTTAACGCTATAAAAACGATTCGTTTAACGTTTAATTAACTAAGTATAAATTGGCTGCATAGAAATATGTAGGTCATATCATGAAGAATGAAGTTTATTCAGTTCAAAGAAAATATGCCTTCATAAAAATCTAATGCTCAAATCCATATTTTTGGTCTTTGGAGCCAAAATACTACAGTCTTCTAGTTATCGAATGAGAAGTCACCTTAATCACCTAACACATCCTTGTGTAAGAGTTTTCTGGAATCCAACTGACGATCTCTGAAGAGGAATACGGAAAGCAAGACCCCAATAACGATAATTATAAGTACGATGTAAATGAAAAGTTAAGTAGGTACCAAAAAAAAACAAAAAAAAACACTGCAATCAGCCCCAAAATCATTCATCAACACTTAAGAAATATAAAAATATAATCGACAAACAACTTAAAGGTCAAAATCAGACATTGAATCAGCAACGTAAAACGATAAGCCACGAACACAACGCACTTACTGCGATAACTTAACGCCTTCAGCGCCGCATAAACCAATGGAGGGTTTTAAAATAACCTGTTAAGTGGTAGATGGCAGTTAGGTGGAATGGTTCCGTAGGGTTGCGGATGATTATTTCTACCTACTGTTGTAAAGATCTGTCACTCAGTATACAAGGTGTTGATTTGCATCCGTGCCATATTCAAGGACGTATTATGCTATTGATTCTCGACCCAAATCAACAGAAAAATTGGTACGTAATTTAAAAAAAAAAAATTTTGGAATTCCGTCAATGTCATCTAGCCGTATTTAAACTTGGCGCGTGTGTTACTGGCCTTAAAACCGTGCTGCGCCCTCACACAAATGCAAACACAAAGCATAAAGCATATGAATGATCGTTATTCATAAATTTCATTCATAAAATTGGATTACTTCTGAAATACTACGACATTCAATGACAAAAAAAGCAGTGCATATTAGCTATTTCCCGTCTACTGTAATTCCAATCGATTATTTACCTACGTATTTTATGTCCTCCTCCTGAAATATGGCACAAATGCAAATCAACACCTTGTATCTATATCGCTCATTGCTTGCTCTCGCCCAAAGCTTACACGAATCATTTATTCAAAGCAATATTACCTACCCTTAAGTATACAATGCTTTTGCACTGGCAAACCAACTTTGGATTCTGTTATGTTATTTATTTTTTAGCGGTTTACCGCTGCTTCAACATCCTAAAAGAACTAGGAAAAATGAACTTCCCCAACGTCCCTACTCTTCTTGGTTTTCATCTCAATTGGCGCAACTTCTTTACATGTGAACAACGAACTTATACTATAATATACACAACATTGTAGTACCTACTTACAAATCATTACCTATGACGATTTATTACGTACAACTCACTGACCAACTGACAAAAACAATCAGCACCCTTAGCAACAAAAGCTTAACACCCTTCACATACAGAACCCTAAAAACGCTCAAATACATTAAGAGGGGGGAAAGAGGAACAATAACTTTCACTCAGTTGACTTCGCCAGAGATGTACGGGACCCTGTGCTAAATTGATTTTTAAAATATTGCTCAAACTCGCCCGGCTCCCAGTGTACTTGAAACTTTACATTATGGGTACGCCTTCAGTCTTAAATTGTAGAGTAGACAGCTTTGATGGAAATATATTAAACTTAAAAGAGTTTAGAATGGAATTAATGGTTCTACCTAGGTCTTCGTGAAAATACATTACAAGATAAAAGTTAAATAGCATAATATACAATATGGGTGACTTCGAAGACCCACATATCCCCACAATTTCTCATACCTTCATCTCACATACTCTCATCATCCATTGATGCCAGTTGTGTAATTTTTGAATCGTGATATCTCCGAAACATTAGCTCCTAGGAAAAAAAGTATTATATTAATTCATAGATAATTTTATAATCTACAATTTTACCGAAGATATTATTATGATAAAACATATGGAAATCACAAAAAAGCGCAAAAAAAAAAACATATTTTTTACCTTGAATATTTTTTTTCCATACAGGGGAAACATGGGGAACTTTGAAATTTTATTTATTATTATATTTTAAACGATCTCACCAATTTTCAGCTTGTTGTGAATTAACGTAACTTCACACCCATTTTTGGTCTAATTTGACCGGAATATCTAGGGAATATCAACATATACATACGTATCAGGTGCGTTTCACGACCGTTTATATCGAATTCTACCTGTGTCAATATATTTTAAACAAATTAACCGCTCGATATTTCAGCCGATAATAAATCTTTGGAACAATGTTACAATTTTACTCTTTTTTTTCAGTATTTTGCGTATTTATTGCGGCCGTTGTTTTATTGAAAGTGTATTTATTCTGTGAGTTTTGGGAGATTGCATGAATACACAGGTACATATTGTTATTGTTGTTGGACAATTTTGGTCAGGTAATAATCAGTTAGCCAGATGATCAAAGTAGTCAATTGTCCAATTAATTCAAAAAATAATTTTAATTTATTAAGTCCCAAAAATGCCCACCTTTCATCACTTCCTCTGTTCTATATTTTATAAAGATTTAGATGATGATGAAGCTGATTGCCAATGTTATATACACGGAGCGACTGCCTATTTGACCTCCTGAACTCAAGTGACCTGGATACCCTGATAATGATGATATGACACCTTCTGACATCTCTTAACAACTACCAAGATTTCGCAGTATCCCAGGTATATCAGTAACCTTAAACTATATTGTAGGATACAAATGTTGTTCTCAACTACAATCACTCATAAAACTAAGATCCATAAATACAGATTAATACACGAACATAGATTTGTCTTGAGCATGAATCTGGACCATTTGATTGGTTGAATTTCATTTGAGGTATTTAAGTACCTTGTACAAGTTTCAGTCAGCATTTAAAATATCGACTTCTATACATATAACATTACAGAGACTATACAGGGTTACTTGTAAGTAGATCGCATCCTTTCATGAGGTGATAGTATAGGTCAATACGGACAAATTTGACCATGGCATACACTGGGAAAAAGTTAACCCGTTTCAAGATAATCGAATTTCAAGATCTTTTCTTAAAGAGTCGTCTAGGTACACGTATAAATTTTTATTATTAGTTAAAAGTCTCGTTTTTGCGGATTTTTGTGTGTTTTGTGCCTTTTTGGATAGCTAGATAAATGTAGATGTTTTTTAAATATTCTGCACAAAAAAATGAAGAGTAATATTTTTGAGAAAATAGCTACTAAAAAGTAATTGCTGTTCGCTATAATTTCCTCTGTGATTTGTACAGTTTTATGGTTTGTTATTATGAAGTGATTCATCTTCTATCCAAAAACACACAAAAATCCACAAAAACGAGACTTTTAACTAATAATAAAAATTTATACGTGTACCTAGACGACTTTTTAAGAAAAGATCATGAAATTCGATTATCTTGAAACGGGTTAACTTTTGCCCAGTGTATCCCATGGTCAAATTTGTCCGTATTGACCTATACTATCACCTCATGAAAGGATGCGAACTACTTACAAGTAACCCTGTATATAGATTAATCCATAATATTAATGCATTTGGTATTACCATTACCATAATCATAGATTAAAAACAATACTTGCAAAATCCATTAACATAAATAGAACTAAGCTAAAAAAACATAATTAAAACGTACAGTCAGCAAAACAAAAGCTAGCAGTAAAGATTATTCAAAGAGCTACAATTTCATAACTATTGGCATGGTCAGTTATTATTTCGCTTGGACGTGAACTTTTTTGCAAACGGTATTCACCACGGAGTAAGGAAAGATGAGTCAGGTAGGTCAGGCGCCTTGTTCTAGGTCAAATACGTACGTTGGGCATGTCCAAAAGGATCATGAACCAATGAGGTATTCGGGTACTTTGGGAAACTCTTTCAACGATTTTAGGTATTACAAAAAATGGGTAGGTTCCAAAGAAGGCGTAAAATGTGGAGACAGTAACGTTCCTCGTCCCCAAACACCCGCATTTTAGCGCGCTATTTTCTTAGGAGATTTGCCGTTATGGCACCTCCGCTAGTCATTTTGTTCTCCATGGTTTTCACATTCATGTGGGCAATGGGCGTTTTTTGTATAATTATGTTTGCCACGTGTTTTTAGCACTTAATAAAATTCATATCAAAAGCTTTAGTAATTATTCGGTGGTTTAATGAACGTTGTGGTGGCATTTTATTCACGTTTTGTGGTAGATTTTTGTGTTGCTTTGTTTACGATTTTGCTTTAAAACATAGCGTAGTAATATGTAATAATGCAGGTTTGTGTTACTGAATGTAATAAATTGTAGGGATAAAATTAGAAAAAACAAAATTTTATTATGCTTGGTCCTAATGAAGAACTACTTCACTTCATACTTAATACTTGTATTTTAAATAGTTTTAAAGTTAATCGTGAAAGTAAGTGTTTCTTGTATTAAACACTGAAAGTTGTTTCGTAGATGATATAACATTACCACATAAATTATAATTCCGTTAATTAGATCACCATATGCCTTAATTGGCTCCGTCTTTTTGAACGTAATTTCTTTCCACAATGTGCCTCCATTTTATCTTTACCCTGACGAATATTTAGCTTTTACATAATCTTGGCTTAATTAAAAATATGATTCTACCTGTGTTAATTAAGGCCTAGTCTTAATCTGTGGGCTAATGTACTTTTTCATGCCTTTACTTCGTTCCTAGGAAAAGTTTGGTCATATCAGATTCTGTGAGACTTTGCAGAGGGGAATATTATTTTTAATAAGCTCTTCTAAGGGAGTTAATGTCTTTAGCATTCTGGGTTCTTAATTAGCAGTTTTTTGTTGCTAATTATAGTTGTAGTGGTGGCAGAATTTTTATCGTTTAAATGGATATTTAACGTTTTTATGGCTACATTTTCCCCGGTTCATATTGCTACACTGGGCGAAGGGTGAAACCGCGGGAAACAGCTAGTATCTGGATATTTTTTAAACATCGATATCTTTAACAAAAAAAAACTTTATAACCTTTGCGTTTATTTTGACCTTGACGAGAACTTTAAGAAGACACCACAAGTTCGACTCAAATCTACTGTTCCAACAAATCGAGATACGATTTCTCAACTCAAGTTACTTCTCGAACATCGAGCCCAAAAAAAAATCATTTCATGCATTTCCCAAAATCGTAGTCCACGAGAATGTATCGTGGGTAGGAAATAAAAAACACATGCCCAATAGGGTTGGCTCGTGAAATTATAAATCATACGGGGCCGAAAACCTAAACATGTCCAGTTGACAAAAAGGGTGATTTCTCAAAATTTATGGGAGGCTAGCTGTTGGGATGTTATATATATATTTATATATAATATGTATACTGTTATACTGCGTTGACGTTTGTTTGTTCGTCGACTGATATGTATGGGGGGCGTGAGTTTGTTGCGTTATATTTTAACGTATTAAGGGTGATTTGGCTTGGTAGCCGATGGGAGTTTGTTACCATTTTGACTGAGTGCTATGCCGTTTATGGTTTATCTTGAACTATATATTTAGACATCACTACATAGTATAAGTCGCTTTTTCTGTCCCTATGTCCCATTGTACGCTTAAATCTTCATGCGGTTTTTTTAATAGATAGAGAAAGAGGAAGGTTTATATGTATAGTAACATACATTAAATTATTTTGGCCAAAAAGTAAGCATTGCCATCCAACGTGGTAATGCTGCCAGCCTCTTGGGTACACTCCCGGTGGGCAGCGATGAGGAGGAGTTTTTTGATGCAATTTTTTAAAACATTTATATTTATAGTAAATGTATATATTAGGTAATAAGTTAGTGGTATGTTGTATATATAATTATTATTAAGATATTGTAAAAAGTTATTTGTACATACATTAAATAGTACATACATAATTAACATTGGCCTTGACCTAAACATTTCCAAATGCGAACTCTTTATATCTGACACAACCGACAGACAGACGACACTCCAAAATTTTAACGCAGTAGCCGATGGCATAAAAATAATAGACAAAAGTTCTCTTTGTCTCCTGGGGTCACCAGTACTGGAAGAGTCATTTTCGGATTTTATTGAGAACAAAATTCAAAATTTCAATGATATTTCGGAAAGTTTATTCAAAATTAATATACATTCAGCCATCACCATCCTACGATACTGCTGCTTTGGCCCCAAATTAACCTACATCTTGCGTGCTTCTCATATAAGGAAGCACATCAACCTTTTGGATCAAATTGATAAAATAATTCGACATACACTTTCATCAATTTTAAATGTGGCCTTGGACGACAAAGCTTGGTCTCAAGCTACACTTCCCATCCGTATGGGAGGGCTTGGCGTCCGCAAAATTTCCAGTATTAGTTTACCGGCATTTATTTCCTCCGTCCATGGCACTGACAAATTGATCAGGAAAATCCTACCTATTACACTGATCAATTTTGAGGTGCCATGCCTGGCGGAGGCTATTAATGCTTGGAAAGTCACATGCCCGAATACCGATCCACCCGCCAACCCATCCTCCCAGAGACAGTGGGATGAGCCGCTCTGCAGAGTAATACGGAAAAATCTCATTGATACGTCAATTACTTCTGCAGAGCGAGCACGCCTACTGGCTGTGGGTGAATGGGAGTCAGGTCTTTGGCTTCACGCATTTCCGTCGGCAAACATAGGCACCATGTTTGACGACACCACTTTCAGACTCGCTGTCTGCCTGCGTCTGGGTGCTTCGTGCTGCACTCCTCACCGCTGCCACTGCGGGGAAGCTGTCAACAGCCTCGGTCACCACGGCCTGTCGTGCAGTCGGAGTGCGGGCCGCATACCACGACATGCGAATATCAACGACGTGATCCGTCGGGCTCTTGTTGCCGTCGGCGTGCCAGCCGTACTTGAACCAAATGGTTTGGCACGCGACGATGGCAAGAGACCAGACGGCATGTCGCTATTTCCGTGGAAGATGGGTAGGACTTTAGTGTGGGACGCGACCTGCGTCGACACTCTTGCGCCATCCCATCTTCCTAGAACTGCGTGTTGTGTTGGCTCTGCCGCTTCACAAGCAGAGGACCTCAAACGGCGCAAATATAGTAGCCTTATCGGGAATTACATGTTTGAGCCGTTTGGGGTTGAAACTCTCGGGCCGTGGGGTCCGAGTGCTCACGCGCTTGCGAAGGAAATTTCTAAGCGCCTTGTTGACACTTCTCGTGACCCAAGGGCTGGCTTTTATTTCGCACAGAGGTTGAGCATTGCCATCCAACGTGGCAATGCCGCCAGCCTTTTGGGTACATTACCCGGTGACAGCGATGAGGAGCAATTTTTTGATGCACTGTATTAGTTTTAAGTTGTATATATAAGTTTATTCTTAATTTTTAAAATTAATGTAAATATTTGAAAAAAATAAAAGCTAATTGATTCTAAAAAAAAAAAAAAAAAAAAAAAAAAAAAAAAAAAAAAAACATTAAATAGTAGGGAAATACTGTTATCCCGTGCGAAGCTGGAGCGGGTCGCTAGTTAAATTATAATTACAAAATTTCAAGAAAAATATATCATTTCCTACACATGTAACATATGTAAAATAATGCAAAATAATGCAAACTTCGCAAGTATATGGGTCAAAATAATAGTAATTAAAAAGCCAAAGAAAAAAGTTTATTAACCTCTTGCATGGCTGACTTTACGTAGATATGAATTATGTATTTTACCACCTATTCCTTTTATCCTTTTCATCATTTAATTTCAACAAAAAGACTCAAGAAATCTACTCAATATTACAATTTACCCAGTGCGAGCTCGAACACTTTCTCAACAAATACTCTATACAAACTCCTATTCCATCTCAGTCATCAGGAAAATCCTCTTAAATCTGCTAAATGTATAGCAAAAGCTTTCACTGCAATCAGTTAATGAATGCAAGAATATCATGCGCTCAAAGCGCTCGCGTTGCATCGATGCAAACATGCTTTGTCTTAGCCGATCTCATTTTGTTCTCATATTCCATCTATTCTACGTATAGTTAAAGTGATGGAAGATTAAGAGCGGGTGCGCATAGATCGCCCGATTTACAGGTCCGTTTATACGTAAATGCTATCAGCGTATGTAGTTTAATGAGTTCACACAGAATTCATGTAGTAGGTATACCGGATCCAGAAAAAAATCCGTCAAAATAATAATATTTTCCCTCAATATAGTATTTCCCAATTGCTGTGTGAATATGATTTCCAGTAGCGACGGATTCGTGGAAAAGGATTGTGAAAAACCGAACGTGTGTACGCGCCCTTATAACGATCTCCTTTTAAAGAAGACGGATCACAATCCATACAAAATTGCCCCACGTCCTATAACAATGTGACGTATTTAAAAAAAAAGATAAAAATGTTTAAAAAAAGATGGCATACTCTCTAATTTATTTTTTTTACACCTTCATACGAAAAAAATGCTTTAAAAATTGTTCAGGCGCTCTTATGAAAACAACTTTCATAGGACTATTTATGGACTATTTTATTAAATTATTTTTTTGTTTGATAGGGTATACCTCACAGGTAGTCCCATAATCATCAGGTCAGGATCTGATGATGGAAACCCTGAGAAATCCAGGGAAACTTTTGAAAGTTGTAGGCATGCGCAGGATAAAAACTTGACAATAAGGTGTATGTCTTATAACACTATACAACAGTGAAGATTTGGAGCTGACCTGATGATGGAGACGAAAGAAGGTCGAGGGAACTCGACAACTGAATATGCAAACTACCTCGTATTTAGGCTTATATTATTTGTATTGAATAAACCTTTGCAACAATGAAGGTTTGAAGCTGACCCGATGATGGAGACCAGAGAAAGTCGAGGGAACTCGACAACAAAATATGTAAACTACATCAGCAGTCGGTGTCTAATGGATGTACCTAAGTTTATTTCCCCACCGACTTCTAGCCGATGCTCCTAAGAATAGTATTTTTTTTGCTTTTCAGAGTTTTTGGGAGTCGGTATTATTTTATTGTAAAAAGTTTTTTTATATATTTTTGGCATTTCAGTGACAAGCAAAGTTGTCACTATCCACATAAGTGGAAAGTTCTCATCAATACGAATAATATAAGCCCAAACACGAGGTAGTTCACATATTCAGTTGTCGAGTTCCCTCGCCCTTCTCTGGTCTCCATCATCAAGTCAGCTTCAAACCTTCACTGTTGCAAAGGTCTATTCAATACAAATAAAATAAGCCCAAACACGAGGTAGTTTACATATTCGGTTGTCGAGTTCCCTCGACCTTCTTTCGTCTCCATCATCAGGTCAGCTCCAAACCTTCACTTTTGCATATTGTTATAAGACATACACCTGATAGTAAAGTTTTTATCCTGCGCATGCCTACAACTTTTAAAAGTTGCCCTGGATTTCTCAGGTTTTCCATCATCAAATCCTGACCTGATGATTATGTGATGATTATGGTATGGTACCTGTGAGGTATACCCTATCAAACAAAAAAAATAGTAAAATAGTCCATAAATAGTCCTATGAACGATGTTTTCATAACAGCGCCTGAACAATTTTTAAAGCATTTTTTTCGTATGAAGGTGTAAAAAAAATAAATTAGAGAGTATGCTATATTTTTTCTAACATTTTTATATTTTTTTTGAGATACGTCACATTGTTATAGGACGTGGGGCAATTTTGATCCATCTTCTTTATATAAATTAAGCTGCACTGGATTTGGTTTGTTAAGTATATATTTTTTTTTTGCAAAAATACCTCTTGCTTTCTAAAAGAAAGAAATCTGAACAATGCTTCAAGTACCTAATTGAATTAATTTTTGATACCATAAACCTAGTTTATGGCCAATATCTGTGGACTAATATTATCTATTCAAAACAAAATAATACCATTAAACAAACAAGAATGAATACTACACCGAACTAAGAAACCTTTATAAATTACGTAGTGTAGACTATCAAAAACTTCAACGGTTTTAATTAGAATAAATAACTAAGCATAAAGATTCACTAATACACTACAACATTATTAAAATTAACTAGAAACCTTACAGAGTTAATATTTTACGTCTTACATATAGGGCTGTCATCTCGAAATTCATCAAACCCGGGAAGAAAAAAAACCCCCGGACATTTGGCGTAAACCGCATTTATGGCCGGACGAGGCGGAAAAAATGTAAAACAAAGAAACCAAAATTTTCAATCCATTTACTATTACTCTATACTTAAATTCAATGAGGTGCTTCCTTACATGAACAGGGTTTTTCCCGGACACTTCATGAAACCGCGCCCGGACGGCCTCCGGACGGGCTCCAAACTAGGACCAATCGGGGAAGCCCGGACGGATGGCAGCCCTACTTACATACATATGTACATCGTACGGCTTCGCCCGTGTAACGAGCAAGTAATTATATCGTGACCTAATTATTAACAGCTTCAATATTAATGGGGCCTTGCAAAGAGGCCAATAAGTCGTGTTTGACCTATAAAGTATGAAGTATTGTAAATAGTTTTACTGATATAAAGTAATTTGTGTTAATTTGTGAGCGTGTTTTTGTTTAATAAAACTGACGAACCAGAATAAAATTGGCATGAAGGCAGGATGTTTGATTAAAAGTGGATAAAATCTGGTATGCCTATTTTACTAACAGACAAGATATGTACATAACGAAACTCGCACCCAACTATTTACTTTAGACACAATTCTATTCTACCTGTTCATTGGTTGGCGTGATGTCAGATTAGTCACCTAACTTTTTACTCCAAATTCTCAGTATCAATTCAGCCTTTGACCAACAGCCATTTCACAATCTCCAAAAAGATAATTTTATCATACTTTCAAAACCAAGAAGTTTAAGCTCTACAATAAGAATTATTTGGAACCGCGTCTTTCTTTCTTCAATCTACCAAAAGCGAAGTCATCCATCCATATCTTATTTATTCTTTATTGCACTTTTAACAATAAACCTAATAAATGACGAGAACCTCGTGAAAGCTGAGAAAGAAAAACAAATAAAGTATCTTGACTTAGCGCACGAGGTTGTCGCCATGTGGAATGTCGACACGGCTGTCGTTGTGCCGATTGTCGTTACGGCCAATGGTCTAATAGCCAAGAGCCTTAACCAACACCTCATGAGGCTCTCGTTAGGCGGCTGGATCAAGGGACTGATTCAGAAGGCAGTACTCCTTGATACGGCGCGTATTGTGAGGAGGTTTCTGTCTCTGGGACCCTAACCACCGGTACCTTGAACCCTGTGCCCGATATCGGTGGCAACCTATTTTTTATATTTTTAAATGTTTTTTATTTTTATATTTAATATTTAAAAATGTAATTGATATGTTAAAAAATAAATAAATGAAAACCTAATAATAATTTACCTACAGAATTAAGACAGTTTATGAACAACGGCGAGCTTAACTCAGAATTGGGTATCTTCATCGAAGCTCAACTCAACCTCACATAATATCTATATTATCTACACAATAGTGTTGGTACAGCAACGCCCCAGAAACAGGTGAGCTCACAAATACCGGCAGTGCTGTCCATCCATCGATAGGATGGGTTGTCAACTCAATCAGATTAGGAACGCATCAAGTCGGCACTAAGTCCTGATTAATATCCAACGTACGCTGCGTGTGGCCGTGGTGGCACGGAGTATAGAGTAAATGGATGGATGAAAATGCAAGCTTCGTATATTCAGTTCATTAGTTTTGTTTGGTGTACATTGAGAAAAGATTACCTTCAACAATGGAAGGAATCGCCTTTATTCCTGATTTTTGTTCATGCTTTAACTCAAGGAGAAGAGCCTGCTAATTAAACGTAAACAATTCCTATCCTTAAAGTCAAATTTTTCATTTCCATCATTATCAGTCAGCTTCTGACATTCTTGTTCTCAATTTTCGTGTTACAATATTCACTGTATACTATTATCTATACTAATATTATAAAGCTGAAGAGTTTGTTTGTTTGTTTGTTTGAACGCGCTAATCTCAGGAACTACTGGTCCGATTTGAAAATTTCTTTCAATGTTAGATAGCCCATTTATCGAGGAAGGCTATAGGCTACTTTTTATCCCGGTACGGGAAGTAGTTCCTACGGGATGCGTGTGAAACCGCTGGCAGAAGCTAGTGTTGATATAGACTAGTGGAAAATTGAGTACTCCCTTTACTACATACTCCACGACCACCTACTGCATATAACCAGCGAGCTAGGTCAATTAGTGACCAATGCTCCGCTTCATTTGTATTTATGAGTGAAAGTAGGTCAGTGAGCGTATATGTTACTAATGTGTTTGTTTCACAGTGTCAGTGACTGTTGAGATGTCTAAAACGATCAAATTCCTCGTTGTTTAGTTTCTATTCGAGTGAGTTTGATTTCATCAAAATTGATCTTGTTAAATGAAAAGGGTTGGTAGATGATGACTGCCCATGGCGGTTCTCATATAAGGAGATCAGCCAGCTAATCATCCGCATAGCCTTCGAGGACATCAGTCAGCTGCAAAGGACATATTATAGTGCACAAGCATTTGCACAGACACAGGTGCACTCACTATTCCTTCACTCTCATAGCCCGATGGGACGGCAATCCGACACGACCGGAGAGAGATCAGGCGCAGGACCGACATTAAGTTGATAATTGATATTCCCATAGGAAAATATATTTACGCACACATGTGCATAATATACATTGTAATTGTCATCAAAACACATCCAAATCATACAGAGTAATGCATATAAATATTGACACTCATTGTCCAAAATGTGTAATTGCCTATTTCATATCAGATCGCTTGTCACAAACGTGAAAGTTGACACTGCACTGATAAATGATTGTTTTAGTTGGTTTGTGACTTAGATAATTGAACGAACTGGAGACGCCACTGCCGTGAAATCCTCACTACCAAAGGTTTTAAAGCGATATCGTGACGCGGGTATGTGGGCGGTGAGTTTTGGGTAGCTCATCGTCCATCCATCTCTTAAGAGATGATAGGCCCCTGTCGGCGGCACGCGTTGTTCCACGCGCAATTTATAGCCGAATCCTGTCGGGGCTCCGGGTATGGCCCTAGTACTCAAACAGCTCCAGAAGAAACATGGTGTTCTTTAGTGAGATGGGAGGGGGATGCGCTGCACTTATTTGATGAGTTTCCACCAAAAAACAAGTACGAAAGCGACGGTCATACTCGTTTATATACGCAGGCATTCTTATGCTCGACAATTTAGTCGGGTACGTACATCAAGATATGACCGAAAGTGCACGAGAGAGCTATTTGTTTCGTTGCATTGTACTAGCAGACTTTTTTCGCATAAACCCATAGCGGTTCCAGTAGATTAAATGCTCTTAGTGTTCACACAAAATTTTACAGCATTTTTAGGAATATATTTGCGGAATGATAACAGTAGCAGGTAATGTTTTATTTATTAGTTGTTTGTGTTAATTTGGTCGAGATGATTAATCTGTGGCTTACAAATCATTGTTAGGCTCTGATGAGCAGATATTTGGTGTGATTTCGAACCGTAATAGATTAAATGTAAATATCAACAGGCAATTCAGTATGTTACATGGAATAAGGAAATATAAGCGGAAATGCCATAAGGCAGGTAGGTCAGGGGCCTTGTTCTAGGTCAAATACATACGATCAGAGTGACCACAAAATGGTCAGTAACGAGGCTTT
Source organism: Helicoverpa assulta (assembly GCA_963856015.1). Lineage (NCBI taxonomy): Eukaryota > Metazoa > Arthropoda > Insecta > Lepidoptera > Noctuidae > Helicoverpa > Helicoverpa assulta. The sequence goes on from CAWLCW010000032.1 coordinate 10,500,820, forward strand.
CAGGTTACTTATTTGAGACATCTGTCAACTTTTGAGTTCCAAAGAAGGCGTATATGGACGAAGACAGTAACGTTTCTCGTCCCCCAACACCCTTTTTGGTGAGGCTACTTTCTTAGGGTCAATTCCCACTGAAAGAGCAGCGGCCGGCAGCGGCCGGCAGCGGCCGTAAATGCAAGTGATTGAGCGCAAGCGCGGCGGGCCGCGCGGCGCCGCGCCGCGCCACGCTCGTACATTGTCCGTGCTCTTACGGCCGCTGCCGGCCGCTGCTCTTTCAGTGGGAATTGACCCTTAAGACATTTTCCGTTATGACAACTCCGCTCATCATTTTGTTCTCTATGGTAGGTTCATATGTTATGTCGAGAATATTGAACTAATATTGTTATTCCTACAAATGGTAGAATAACAGCCAACAAATAAGAATGAAAAACATAAACATGTGGCGCCGAAACTACACGTGCATTGTAACTGAAATAAGGAGAATAGAACCTTCGTATTTTCCCAGAACTTATTATATTGGCATTAAGAAATATAGTGTCTTGATTGCCTTTATATAGAAGTAAAGGACAATGGGCGCTTTGGTACCTTGTCCAACAGTGTTGATTCTAGTACCATTGCGTAGGTCTTGGCAAGGCAAAAAATGTTTACTATGACGACTAGTCCCAAATCCTTGTCCATTTCGCGTGACATCGACTAATAGAATGTGTACTGTTCATAAATCATCAACGTAGATGTAGTTCTTAAATCCAACGGTATTGAATAAAAACTGGTAAAGTAACAGAAAAACAGGAATTTGGCCTTCTTAAAATGTTTGCCTACCGACTGCTTTAAAAAAAGACTGTGCAAACCTTTGCAGTTCACGCAGAACTAGCTTATGTATTTGATGAAAGTCTTTCAGTAGGTATTTACAATCAATTAATGTTTAATGATTATCGTGTTTTAATAACAGGTTTTTTTTTTATTTCATATAATGTGTGGTACATGGAAGCCAGAATGTTTTTAAAGATAGTATGTAAAATGATTAGTTGTGTTTTCAGAAATGATTTGGTTATCATTCGACTAAACACTCGACAACAATCACTGGCCATACTTTTATGATAAAAAAGAAATAGTCTGTTTTGAACTACATTAAAGCTTCCCATAGAAGGCAAGATCTCAGTTCAGATATTTGAATGAAAAAAGATTAATGCACTTTCTATAATTCTTTACGAAAAACTTACTGTCGATTCTGAAAAAGCATGTCCTGATCAAGTCAACCACTGTTCCGGTTTTTATTCAGTGTATTTTTCAGACTTTTTATTTTAGGCTGAGAATGTATGTATAGAGTCCCGGGTCGGAATGTATTAGCTGGAACACCTCAATCTCAAAATTCTGCTCGGATATGTGACATTGGTAAAGTAGTACTGGGAGTTTGTAGCCCAGTTAAATACTATTGCAAGCCTGGAGGCCTAGATACAAAAAGAAGGCGATAATATTTCACAATGGATACCATGTTCTTTTACAAAGACGGACGTCGTCGTCACCATCGTCGTCGTAACAGCCGAAATATTATGTCCACTGATGGTCTGCTACCTACACCAAGCAGGGGGGGATTTGCCTATAGACACCGCGCTGGGCACGCGTGGGTGAGCGTCTTAGAGAACGTGTATGGACTCCTTCAAGTCGTAAAAACAATGTTTTTGCCGCACGTTCAAATAAATTGTCAAAATAAAGGACTCGAAGTGAAGATTGTCACAAATATTTTGAACACAATGGAAAATCATCACAACTGTGTAATGTGTCGCCGAGGTCGATATCATCATCATCATCATCATCTCAGCCATAAGACGTCCACTGCTGAACATAGGCCTTCCCCTTAGATCTCCACAGATACCTGTTGGAGGCGACCTGCATCCAGCGTCTTCCGACGACCTTTATAAGGTCGTCTGTCCACCTTATTGGTGGACGTCCTACGCTGCGCTTGCCTGTCCGTGGTCTCCACTCCAGCACTTATCGGCCCCATAGAGGTCGATATCGTATCGTAATTTTTGATAACAATAATATTTCACTATAAAATGATCTTCTGATGGAAAATCCGTTGTAAACTAGTCTTAATCACATATTTTTCTTTAGGTATGTTTTGTTAATAATATGTTTCTTATTCTTGTCGTGTGTTGTATTATTAACATCCACCATATTAGCAGCCAGCATCAGTCTTATCATTAAGGTTGAAAAGTCAGGAGACGATGTTAACATAGTACATATTACAACTCAATCTTGCAAGAGGTGCTGCTCCTCAAGAGGTGCTGAGATAATGATGAATTTCTTCTTAAAAAAAGATGAATAGAAATGTTTTGAACTTTTGTCAAATCAGATGACGATTGTGTTTGCGTAGCATGACTCCATAGACTATTACAACCTTTAGATTATAATAAAGTGTATCTCAAACAATGTAAGATGTCTATTAACTGAGTTTAAAATTATTACACTGACGACATAAGTATGCATCTTAATGAATTTGCATATATGGATGACATACTTGTATGTCGATTCAATTTTTATCGTTACTCGGATCGGACAGCTAATTGAGGCAAGCCCCATCGTTTTTATTATTCTTCACGTAAATACCTTTCTAATGATACATCATACGTTACTGTTGGAGCGGGTACCAAATCCCATACAAAGTGCCCATTGTCCTTTGACAGCTTACTGATGTCCACTGCTGGACAAAGGCCTCCCGCAAAGTCCACCACTTTGCTCGATCTTCAGAAACCACTGCTTCCCGCAAGATCGGGAAGTATAAATTATATAGCCTAAGCTGGCTTTACCAGCGTCTCGGTGGAATTCTTCACATATCCGCATAAAATATAGCTTATGTTACTCGTGAATAGTCTAGCTTCCCAGCGGTGAAAGAATTTTTTAAATCGGTTGAGCGGTTTCGGAACTTGTAGGGTCTAAACAAACAAATAAAAAATGTTTTATTAAATTAGTACAGATTATTATCTATACTAATATTATAAAGCTGAAAAGTTTGTTTGTTTGTTGTTTGTTTGAACGCGCTAATCTCAGGAACTACTGGTCCGATTTGAAAATTTATTTCAGTGTTAAATAGCCCATTTATCGAGGAAGGCTATAGGCTACTTTTTATCCCGGTACGGGAAGTAGTTCCCACGGGATGCGGGTGAAACCGCTGGCAGGAGCTAGTTACTATATAAAAGAAAACTGAAATAATAACTCCAGATTTTTTTCCGAAACAAATGATTAAATTCAGAAATACAAAGTTCTTTTACACGAACTACCTATTTGGTATACCTATCTACAATTTTCCTTAGTGACACTGTTTAGACAATGCCAGTGTCTTTGTGACACGAACACAACCCCAATGCATTAACAGAGCGTAAAGCCAAGGAAGGAAGGGGCGATATTTCATGCAAACATAGTCTCGGTTCGATTCCCTTGCTGTGCAAAAACTTCACGGCATATACTTTGTGGGAACTCATCATCTTTTTGGGGTTCCGCGGAATATTACTGTAAGACTTCATTCTTAACTTCGCACCTGAATCCACCGTGAGTTTCGTGATTGGCATTCTCAAACTACACTAGCGCTACTCTTGCGAGCGTGTTTGCGAGTTGAACTAAATTAAACTCGAGATTTTGACAGATAAAGTATGAGATGACTTTAAGAACGTTTTGAACCGAATGCGAAGTGAGAATGAATAGCGAAGTGAAATGCGAGCAGTGCAGTGAGAGTGGTGAAACTACCACTGCCGTAATGAGCAAATGCCCTTAGCACGCCAGTAGGTAAATCTGCGAGATACATAAGTAACTGCTACATAATATTTACCATCGAACCCTCAGACCCCACCTTTGCAAATCCGGCTCGCACTTGCCGGTTTTTACATGCTAATAGCGGAAGACCCTAATGTGCTTCTGCGGGTCCCTGATTTATTTAAGAAAATCTTTTTGCACTGAGTGTGGGTAGGAAACGGTTTGCAAGAGTCGCTGATGTGTAGACGCCCTTAGGAAAGAAAGTTCCGTGTTATATTTTACTTATGTAAAGAAATAAAATTAAAACCATTTTATTTCTCGCCTAAATAGATACGGTTACATTTAAATATAATTTGATGATTTTTAAATTGATTTATAAATTATTTTATAGAAATGAAAATTTTGTAAAAACATAAAACAAACATGAATTTTAACTAAAACAAAGGAAAAGATCTCTCAAAATATATTCTAAAAAAAAATAGATTTTTCCTAGTAAAACCTACTAACTGGGTGATAACTACTTAAAATAATCAATGCAGATTACTCACAATACTCTAACTTGCCATTGCTAAAGCAGCCAAATATTTTGTAACCTTTTTTAAATAATTAATCATAAATTATCTACTTATTTAAATTAATGCATAATTTACTATCAATTCAGAAATTCTCATTGTTTTCCTTCGCCTTTATTCAATTCTGTCCAAGATACCATTAATTATGATATTATTTACAGTTTACACAAACATACAGAAGTTCATACACAAAAACATTATATTTATTTTTAATATACAATTGTTTGCTTACATCTGGCACCCACACGGAATAATTCAGGTCAATGCACCTTTTCAACGTAAATTGTTTTATTATACACTTATATGCAGCTGAAGAGTTTGTGTGTTTGTTTAAATGCCTCTACCTCCGAAACTATAGGTCGTATTTTTTAAATATATTTTTTAATCGATAGGTAAACTATTGAGAAAGGTTTTAAGCTATGCTACATGTCGGTATGACTATTTGAAGCCGAGAAAATTGCAAAAATGTACGGGCAGTAGATGGAGTTATTTATCGGAGGCTACGGGTGAGTAAAACCGGTGAACATAGCTAGTACAGTAATAAAACACAAACTTCCGACATTCATGTAATAACCCGACCGATGCAGATAGTTTCATTTTAATATTAAATAAATATTCACTTTGTTACCATTAACTGATCTGCGAGGTTATGTTATAAATCCCGCGGTTATTTATGGATGGTTGACTAAAATGTCTTAAATTATGATATCAACATTACCAGGATCATGATACAGCATGTTATCATATCATCATTGTATTTGTTTGATTCATTCTAATCGCTTACCAAACCCATTCCATAGATGGGTGACCATCCTCACAAAAAGACAAGAATTTCATATGTACGTAAAACTTGAACTTGCATATGACGTTAAACAAAAGAATATTTGCAGTAGTTCCTTAGATTGTTCTCTAAATACATACATGCGATTACTTCTTTTATATTGTTCGCTAACCTTATATCTCTAAAGGCAAGATCCCACCAGTGTGCAGCTTAATACGGCACTATGAAGCACACATATGTGTCTTCAAGTCACTCGCACTAGCAAACAGTGACAAATTTTGTGAACACATATTTACACCTTTTGTGCACCTGCAAACGCGTTTACATTTTACGTTCGCGAACAAATGTGCGCGAACAATTTTGGTTGAAACGTTGCAACTAAAGCAATACAGTGCAGTTACTACATACATTTTATACAACAAAGTACATGATCCGCGGAAACTGGAACGATTACAACAATAGCTTTCAGTAAACACCCAGTATTTCAACTATTTAATCATTGCGTCGAAATTGTGTGTCTAAACGCCCATAACGGGGGTAAGGTATGGTCCCTTTGACAGCGGGTAATTGGAGGTTTAGATTAAGGGCAATGCAAACTTTTAGTCGGCTGTTAGTTTGTTCGGGCTTATAAATCGGTATGGAGATGAATGGTAGCCAGTCTCAGACTGACTAAAATCTTAACTGGATTCACACCTATAAAATACAAGGTGTTGATTTGCATTTGTGCCATAGTTCAGGAGGAGGACATGAAATACGTACATAATCGATTGGAATTACAGTAGACAGGAAATAGCTAATATGCACTGCTTTTTTTGGCATTGTAATGTCGTAGTATTTCAGAAGTAATCTAATTTTATGAATGAAATTTATGAATGATCATGAAATTTATGAATGATCATCGACCCAAATCAACAAAAAAATTGGTACGTAATTTTTTTTATTTTTTTTTCCTTGTGTTTGCGTTTGTGTGAGTGCGCAGCACGGTTTTAAGGCCAGTAACAAACGCGCCAAGTTTAAATACGGGTAGATGACATTGACGAAATTCGGAAAAAAAAATAAAAAAAATTACGTACCAATTTTTTTGTTGATTTGGGTCGAGAATCATTAGCATAATTACATCCTTGAATATGGCACGGATGCAAATCAACAGCTTGTATATTATACAGTCTGTCAACCAATGGGCCAACTTAATAGCCGACAGCTTAGTCTACAGAGTTATTAGAACCTCCACAGGCTCTAATAATTTTAAGGCATCCTATGCCATGTAAAATCAAACATTATCTACAACTACAACATGTTTATGATATGTGTTTAAAATACGTTTAAACTGAAACCCCGGAATATTTGAGTGGTTTGATCAGCCTGTCGGGGCTGCGGAATTGTTCGAAAGAGTTACCGCGTCCCTGGTACATAAAGTTTTAGTCGGTAAGAGTCTGACACTCCCTCCCCACAGCGGGAGGGGTCATTTGGTGATAAAAAAGTGACTTCATTCGCGTCCCGTTTTAACTACTTCGTACACCTAGATAAAAAGTAACCTATATTTTATAGACAGGCGGTGGCTGGTGGTTGGAACTAGGGCACTACGACTATCATAAACAACGGCAGAAAATAAAGTAATTATAAGTCGTGGTGGCCTAGTGGGTAAAGAACCAACCTCTCGAGTAGGAGGGTGTGAGTTCGATTCCAGTTCAGGCAAGTACCAATGCAACTTTTCTAAGTTTGTATGTACTTTCTACGTATATCTTGGCCACCAATGGCTGATAAAAAGGTGAAGGAAAACATCTTGAGGAAACCTGGACTATATAGTCTGAAATCACCAACCCGCATTGAGCAAGCGTGGTGATTAATGCTCAATCCTTCTCCGTGTGAGAGGAGGCCTGTGCCCAGCAGTGGGACGATAAAAAGGCTGTAACAGTAACAGTAACTTGCCACATCTACCCCATAAAACTTTACAAATATGTACTCTGTAACTCAGTCCCCACCCGCTGCCGAGTCAAAGAGACCATCTCAAAGCAACTGGATGCAACCAAAATTCATAATCACAAGATACCGAGTGGTGCAATGAAATTCTACTTACTATTAAAATATAAACAGAAGCCCTGGGAATGTGTTACGTGCATACTCGTGTATTGCAGGTATATCTGTTTTGTTGTTAGGTAAGCAGTAATTTAAGTTATGTTTGCAAATGGAGTACCTAATTTAAGATGTTGTCACAAAATATTTAATTCTTTGACAGTTAGCATTTTGAAGAACTGTTTCGTCCGTCCGTCCGTCCGTCTGTCACCAGGCTGTATCTCATGAACCGTTATAGTTAGAGAGCTCAAATTTTCACAGATGATGTATTTTTGTTGCCGCTATAACAACAACTGAAAACTAGAATTAAATACATATTTTGGGGGGCTCCCATACAACAAAAGTGATTTTTTTGTCCTTTTTATAAATACATGGTACGGAAACCTTCGTGCGTGAGTGCGCCTCGCACTTGGCCGGTTTTTTTAACACGTTGACATCCTTAGCAACCGAGAATCAAACCCCCTACAATTAACGAGACAATCACACACACATACACAGTAACACGTATATACTCGTCAATTACCAGTATCTAAGGCCAGTAATTACTGGGCAGGTATCCTGACTGTTGTGTTAGATCTTAATTAATGGCTCACTAATAACTGGTAAATGCAACAAAGCAGTTTATTAGATACAAAGTCACAAAATTAGAGACTAGCTTCCGCTTGCGATTTCACCCGCGACAGAGAAATTAAAAGTATCCTATGTCCCTTTATTGGTTTTAAGATACCTACTTACCAATTTTCATCGAAGTCAATTCAGCCGTCTTGGATTTATAAAAAAGTCTAACCAACACGGCATTCATTAGGTATATATTAACATTAAACTCAATAATTTACCCCAACCGAGAATTAAACTCCCAACACTAAGGGTCGGTTCATATCTAACGGAATATGCGTCGCGTATCATCGGTCGCGTAACGCCAGGACTGACAAATATACGGTAAAACATTCAATCATTCACACCTAACCGATGATGCGTTAGTGCGTCGATCATACATTTACGATACGCTCGACGCATTTTCCGTCAGATATGAACCGACCCTAACGAGGCAATCACACACACTTACACAGTAACACGTATATACTCGTCAATTACCAGTACCTAAGGCCAGTAATTACTGGGCAGGTATCCTGACTGTTGTGTTAGATCTTAATTAATGGCTCACTAATAACTGGTAAATGCAACCTAAGCTATTGCCTAGATTTCACTAATTGTTGACAGGTACGATATATTGAGGGTTTGATGGAGTTTCGGTTTCCAAGGTTAAGCTGCTGGTTTGTGGATGGGAGATCGTGGAATGAAATGTCTTAAAAAATTATTCCGAGCCTTTTTCCCAACTATGTTGGGGTCGGCTTCCAGTCTAACCGGATTCAGCTGAGTACCAGTGCTTTACAAGAAGCGACTGCCTATCTGACCTCCTCAACCCAGTTACCCGGGCAACCCGATACCCCTTGGTTAAACTGGGGTCAGACTTACTGGCTTCTGACTACCCGTAACGACTGCCAAGGATGTTCAATGACAGCCGGGACCTACAGTTTAACGTGTCATCCGAAACACAGTCAATGGTGTCTAAGATATACTTAGAAAGTTAGTGTTAATCAATTGGTACTAAATATGAAAGGTGAAGAGTTGGTTTGTTTGCATGTGCTAATCTCAAAGACTACTGGATTTATTGGAATAATTCAGTCAGATTACCAATGTATTAAGAAAGGCAAGGGTTTACTTTTTATCCGTGTGCCCACTGCTATGTTCTTATAGACTACACTAAGTAAGACCCAACATGCTACAAAAAGTATTTAATCTTATTTTGGCCGACATCTTCAATAGAGAAGTTTAGCTAGAAGGGAACTGACTAGAACTGTGTTATATACTGGCGCTCTAACCTATACAAACAGCATTTACATAACAGATTTACTCCATTATACCTAGTCCGGCCTCACATAGAATTACCAAAGTGATGCACAGCGCATGCTAACCACCACACGACAGCACCAGCGTGCGGTCTGCCGCTAAATGTCAGCGAAATTAACGTTTCACTTGAGAACCTACAGCGCTGCATCAAGCGCTTCATATTGCGATCATAACTCAGACGCTGAGAAACACCGACGCGAAATAAAGCGCTTTTATGCTTCACCTACATATTCATAAACAGCGAATGCGTTCCAAAAGAAAAGTTGTTCCACGTTTAAATAATTGTGTTTTCAATTTGAATGATGCGTTCGAAAAACAAAAAGGTTTTATGCGACTGTCTGTTTTTTTTTCGTTTTAATGAAAGGACTGACGTTGTTTGTTACTTTTTGTATTGTTTGATTTTTTTATCGCTCGTGCAAGACTGGGAATGTATGAAAATGCATTTGTAAACCACAGAAACGCTATTAAACACATTTTTCAGTGCAAAACAAGAGAATAAACCAGACCGATACATTTTGTCTCACCCACAGGCAACGGAAACATCTTTAACAAACGGCCCAGCGAATTCCCGCTAATTCCCGCGGTCAACGCTTAACGCAAAACGCTAAAGTAATTTACGTTTACAAATGAAACTTTTAGCGTGGTCGTAAATTAAAAAAAGAGGGTCTTATAAAAAACAAGTCGCTTGCTCAGTAACTGCCGACGGGAACTTCTTAACGTTATCTTGTTAAGATTAAATATTGTGTGGTTTGAGGAAAAATAATGAAAAGTCCTTGGAAAAGTACATAGGTACCTACCGAGATAAGTAATATTTATGCGAAATTACGTTTTTGTGGACGAAAACATGCGTAACATGGAACTGTAGCAATGAGTCTTTTGAGATTAGAATCATTTTGCAATAAATCCATTTCAGTTACTTTTAATTGTAATAATAATATCATGGTTTTGTGGTGGCCACGTATTGGAGGACACCTACCAGTTTTCTAGCCTTATTTTTATTTACACTTGTGAAAACTCTTCGTGATTCCATCCATAAACATCAATTGCCTAGTTTTTCCCCAAATATGTTGGGTCCGCCTTCCAGTCTAATCGGATGATACTGAAACCTGTTTTACATACATGACATTAACATTTGAAGGGGGCTTACAACAGACGTGATATTTTATTCGATGTATCAACACTGCACTGCATGGAATCCTTCTTGCGCGAATCCGATTCATATTATATATCTAATATATTATATTGGATCCAGAACCCAACTATCAACTGTATTATTACACATATTTCACATCTTGTCCATTATAAATATATTCTAACACTACAAGCTCATAATGAACACTATAATTAACGAGAAAGGCGCAGGGAGCCCTTTTCGCGCCTCCCTGAATGTTGGCACAACGCTCTGACAAAAGGAGCATGCGTGCTAGCATAACAAAAGAACGTTGGTACCATTGAGAACAAAATGACTAGCGGAGATATCATAACGCAAAATCTCCTACCAAAATAGCGCGACAAAATGCCGGTGTTTGGTCAACGAGGAACGGTACTAGCTCCGGGGTACGGTATTTTCAAAATAAAATAACCAATCAATAAAGACAAATCTTTGTGAGATTGGTTTTGATTTGACAAGGAACCCGAACGTCTCATTAAGTTCTAACTGAGCACGGATGCCGTACAATGCTTGACCTACAAGGCGGCGCCTGTCCTGCCTTGTCTTACAGCATCTCCGCTATCTTTCCTTCCTCCGTAGTTGGTACATACATAAGTTCTTACTAGACAATGTAGGTTTCTTTGTTAGACACGCGTTTTAAGTGTATGGTTTTTTTTCTAATGTAGGTGTTATAATTGTGAATTATGCGTTTATGATACTAGGTAGTATAGTGTGTAGTGTTTTGATTTTTGTATGTAGTTTAAAGTGTCCCAACAGAATTGTATAACAAACTAGCTTCTGCCAGCGGTTTCATCCGCATCCCGTGGGAACTACTACGTACCGCGATAAAAAGTAGCCTATAGCCTTCCTCGATAAATGGGCTATCTAACACTGAAAGAAATTTTCAAATCGGACCAGTAGTTCCTGAGATTAGCGCGTTCAAACAAACAAACAAACAAACTCTTCAGCTTTATAATATTAGTATAGATACAAAAAAAAACCTTATAAAATATTAGATGTTTGTTCTCCGCGGATAAAGCCGTGTCGCTGAGAACTTCTTCCCATACTTGAATAAAAAGTAGCCAACGTTCTTTCTCAAGCTTTTATTTTATTTTATCTGTCATTAAGATCGGTTCGATAGTTCTTTCGTGAAATCGACAGACAAAAGCTACTTTCGCATGTATTGTACATTGTACTAGAAAAATACCCCATTACCACATTCCTAAGACCTAAACAACACACTCCACTCTTCTTAGTATCTTAGCACAGCATGACATAGTGTAGATATGTTTTCAATAGCAAACAGCTCGCATAAGATTTGTTGTCACAACGGATAGGAGCCAGTCCACGTACTGAACTCTGTTGCACATTATTATTAGTGTGCGACGACATGCTGGCAAAGATTAGTGTTATTTATATGCAGAAGCGACACGAGAACTATGAACTACTTTTGTGGATGGATTTGATGCCTACTAACAGCCGTTGCCAATATTCTATTTATTTAATCGTTTATGTGCACAGTTATACACATAACACAGACAAGAAGAAAAATAGTACAAAGGCTCAACTTATTTCATCAGAAATCTCTTCCAGGTGGGCCGTTTTGTCTGTTATTTAACCGACATCCCAAAAAGGAGGAGGTTCTTAATTCGTCGGGATCTTTTTTTTATTATGTATGTTCATCGATTACTCGAAGACGCCTGGACTGATTTGCAATTTTTTTTTTTGTTCGATAGGGTTTACCTCCCATGTGGTCCCATAATCATCAAGTCAGGATCTGATGATAGAAACCCTGAGAAGTCGAGGGCAACTTTCGAAAATTGTAGGCATACGTCGGGTAAAAATTTGACATTAAGGTGTATGTCTGATAATACTAACAGTTATACACATATCACAGACAAGAAGAAAAATAGTACAAAGGCTCAGCTTATTTCATCAGAAATCTCTTCCAGCAGGGCCGTTTTATCAGTTATTTTGCATACTAGAGACAGGAATTACTTGTCTGAGCCTAATATCAAAATTGTTTAAACTCTGTAAGCAAATGAACAGATATCTATACTAATATTATAAAGCTGAAGAGTTTGTTTGTTTGTTTGAACGCGCTAATCTCAGCAACTACTAAAATTTCTTTCAGTGTTAGATAGCCCATTTATCGAGGAAGGCTATAGGCTACTTTTTATCCCGGTACTGGAAGTAGTTCCCACGGGATGCGGGTGAAACCGCTGGCAGAAGCTAGTATAGAATATTTGGCTTATGGTTATTGCAAGAAAAACGTAATTCATTCCTGCCTCCTGTTTAATGGAAAATTTAAAATAATTACTTTTTCCAAGAATCGTTCTGGCAATGGAAACGAGGCAAAGGACTTTTAAGCTGAACTTAATTGTCGTTAGTTTTCCTTATTTTGTTAAGATTAGCAATTACCAAGATTAAATACTGATAATTATGAATGAAAATTTTCTAAAATCGGTTCAGCTTACGATCACATACTTAAGTAGCAAATAAACTAACAACTGGGGAGTTTGTTCCACCACTTCTTCTTCCCAGCATAGGAAGTAGTGAAGCGCGGACGTTTTGAGGGCTGTCTTTTGTAAATTTGATCTTCCAAAAGTGCTGATTTTCAGCCTACTTTGTATAAATGACTTTTTATCTTTTAACATACTCGAAAAAACTTTAAATCATAACTCGCTAAAATACAGATAGACTCAATAAAAAAACATTGAAGCCCATACCTATCACACTTCACATCCTAGAAGCTCTTTCCTCTTAGGCACAAAACCCACCAACTTTCTTGTCGTATCTGCCCAACCAATCTATGGCATTAGTTATGAATTTTTCATGGTGCGGCCGGGCGCCCATGTGTTCGCCGCGGTAATGCTGCCGTTGTTATACTATACGTACCGCATTCGATGCCGGGCTGATGCACACGAATATTACCTGCTAGGTTATGTTTCAGAATAGTTTTGAGGTCGGGTTACTTTCAGTTTTTAAGGGAAATTGTGTGAGTTTTGTTTATATGGTTGAAAATGGTGAGTTAACTGACTAAACCATGGTTATTTAGTGACTGGTACAATTGAGAGAGGAGTAGACAAAAAATAGTGACTGAAAAAGCTTTTGATTAAGTATTCAAGCCCCCATCAATACATACAAAGCTGTATGTAGATAGATATATTAGATATATATTAATGTATGTCAGTTAATAAAGAAATACTCATACATAATACTTACTACAACAGGATCTCCCAGAAAGGTTTCATTCACAAAACACTCTGTGACAGTTATTCTTAAAATAGGTCCATCTAATTAACGAAAATAGAAGTTAGATGAGTCTATTTTCGTACATCATTATTACCTGCCCATGTATGATTTGCGAAAATATTTTACGTAGGTATATTAATATCTACGTCTGCCTACCCATTTTCCCACGCCTTGGTTTCCAATACTGTCTAAGTATAGTTTCGAAGTAAAAGTTTAGCAAAGGCTTCTGAATGTAATCTAATACAGTAATAAACAGGCTTGTTCACGGCTTCTGTACAATCTAGCACTTAGACATACTAAATAACTACACAATATTGGAGCAAGAAACAAGAATATAAGATCGGAGTACGAGTGAAGAAGTAAGGGAGATATGGCGTCTCTCTTTTGTTGGGTTATCTGTCCCAATATTATGAAGAAAATCATAAAAGGTATTTCATTTATAGAGAGCTACACTGTATCTGTTTGATTTTTACTACTTATATTGGTATTTATTTTCTATCTTCCAAAACAGAGATTACAGTTTTACTAAGAGTTTAATTTGTGTCAGTGTGAATGCAAACATGTTAATAAAATGGGAGCAGTCTTAAAGTTTTTTTTAGTAGCATGTGCTATCCCACTGCTGACCAAAGCTCCATCTCGTCTCCACACTACCTTCTCCCTCGAAAGAGCCCACCATTCCCAAACTCATACTAACTAACACATAGACACCAAAACGACTTCCCGCAAAATTTCTCTCAAAAACCAACTACATAAGACCTAAATATAACTAGGAAAAGCTTCCTCCATGACGCGGCGGCCATTTTGTCGACGATAATAAGCACTCGGCTCCCACCTGTACAAGCAAAGCATTAATCTTCTTTGCGATGTCGGCTAAAAAATACTATTAAAACTTGCCAGCAGTTTTTCTTGTGGCATAATGATTGTGCAGTGATAAGTTTGAGAAGGGGGTTAATTATGCTGGGATGTTAATGTTTTGTGGGAATTAAAATGTGTGGTTTTGTTAAAGTAGTTTATGGTACTTTTATAGCATGTAAGGACCTCCTTCTCTATATTTTTTTACATGCTCACATGTAAAAAAAGCATGTATCCGAGCCTTTTCCCTGGAAGCCGACCCCAACAGGATTGGGAAAAAGGCTCGGAGGATGTGTTGGGGTCGGCTTCCAGTCTCACCGGACGCAGCTGAATACCAGTGCTTTACAAGGAGCGACTGCCTATCTGACCTCCTCAACCCAGTTACCCGGACAACCCGATACCACTTGGTAAGTTTGATTGTTAGACCAGGCCTCTGTCACTCGACGTACTTGCGCGCGATAAATGCCTACCGCTCGCTGGGTTACCGGTAACCCCACGCGGCTCAGGGCTTTCAATAGTATCACGCGCCGCTCGCGTTCCAATATTATTATTTTTATTTCGTGGCATGTTATGCTGTTGGTTTTTATTAGTTTTTTAAGCTACCTAATAAACTGATGTATTATTTTGAGTTGTGTTGGTTTATATGCGACTATTGTAAGATTTAGAAACATTTTATATTTATGATCTTATCTAGTAATTCTATTTTTTTTAATAAATTAATACTTATCTACTTTATGATTTTAACAACAGAGATCATTAGGTACTTATTTTACTTTAGATACCTACTTAGTTATATGAAACCAATTTTAGGTATGTATCAACACTCGACGGAGTTGTACCATATGGGGTATGTATGGCACTTGTGCTCGAAAAATAGTTGGAAACCGCCTTTGATTTTGACGAAAGCTTTACTTAAGTACTTACCTATGCTTACGTATTAGGTAATATTTTGTAATATGTACCCATACTCCATTTTAGTAGGCAATACAATAGTTAACTAAAGAAAAATATTCTTGATATTACTTTTTATTTAAAAACTCAGTTTTAAAAAAGGCTATCTTAAAATAAGCGTAACTTTGTTTTCCTACTTAAATATTAATAAATTGTAAGAAGCAACCCTAAGCACGGCCACGGCACGGTTGCGGTCACTGAACTGTGCGCTATCGCATTGGAATAACAATCAAGCGCTCGAGCTTTAAGGTTCATTTTATAACGCAGCTAGGAATTTGTAGGTAGTTGGGGAACTTGTAGGTGCTTATAACATTAGGTATGGACTTTTTTGTATGGAGTGATTTATCTGTTACGTAGTAACTATTATATAATCTGTGGTTAGACTTACTAGCTTCTGACTATATTCTGACTATTCGTAATGACTGCGTTCAATGAAAACAGCAAAGGAAATATATCAGACTATGTATTATAAATATCTTCTTTAACAACGATGTTCATCAATTACAGGCATGATTTTAAAAAAAACCCTCACTGGATGTCTCCTCCGTTTTGAGGAGTCGGTTAAAAAGTAACTTTAAACCTTAAACAAAGAAAAACAACTAACCATTATTTAGTCAAAGTTTTCTATTAACAAACTGTAACCTGTAAACTATCCCACTTAATTCCGTGCGAACACGAAACCGTAAAGAACTTAAAACAACTAAATATTTGCAAAGAAAATTTCATTAACTCGGTGTTTTGATTTATCACAAAGTGCTTTAGTAGATTTAGCAACAAAGTTGTACTAAAATTCATTGCCTTAATTGACTTTTTAATTAGGCAAAAAGTTAGGAACACCCCGTCGTCGGTTGGACGGGCTAGCTTGATTTATGAATATCAGATTTTTTTATTTACGTGTATTCGAGTGTGTAAGAGTAAAAGGGGATATCGTGTATCGGATGTAAAATGTAAAAATATATGTAGTAAGTTGTGTTGCGCTTATTTTGTCGTAAAACCAAGGAATTTAGTTCTTTAATTAGGTCGAAGAACTACTTAGTATTCGAATACGCTTATACAGAGATAGAAATTATTATCATACTCGTATAGGTACGGTAAAAAACGCATTTTTTTTTTGCTATTCTATAACGAGTTTTAACAGTTAATAACCAAAACAGGCTTCGTTCCAATAATTTTAATTAACTTTAAACTAATATTAATCCATAGCTGATAGCTTTAAACATAAATGGCCAGCCCAGTCTAAACTACTATCATAAAAGCAAGCCGCACCAAGTATTATACTAACAATTTATCCAAACATGCAGCTAATAACTAAAAAAATAAACCTAATAACATTCCAGAATGGTTTCTAGTCAAAAATTATTAATTTCATAAACCCATTAAACACAGGAATGTCCACAATATTAAAACCAGCTGTTATAAACAAAATATTCTGAAAAGTATTAAGGTTTAACTTTATTGCAATTGGGGGACATAAAAATTACCATTTTTATGCTTATAGGTAAATTTTAAAGACGTAGGTGATTAACTAAAATTGAATAGTGATGTCCATGTTCGATATCGATTAACGATTAGTCGACTATTTTGGTCGATATAAATATGTAGTACCTGCGTTTCGGATATCGGCTTTTGAGTTGAAGTGACATTATTTATTTAACTGTAATTCGACGTTTTACCTTGAACTTGATACTTGTTTCAGTAACTTTAGCTTGGTAATGGGATAGAATTACTGGTTGTTGTTTTCACTTGTTGTACCTGATGTTTATTTACCGTATTTTTTACTTTTTGTTTAATCTAAGAAGGAAAATTGTCAAACATTTTAAATATATTCCTACCAATGGTAGTATGGGGTAAATTGGTATATTTTCGGTACTTTAAATAGATTAGATAGATTATGTTTTGTGGAAAAAAAATATCCCGTATTTTTTACTTTACAATAAAATATTTAACAGCCAATCGAATACAAAAGCCAAAACATCGACAACAGCCTCTCCAAAAACACATCACTAAAAAAACGCGGCTGATTTAGAAGTGATTTATGCACAATAAGGGCCAACTTTTAATTTCGTAAGACCGGTACCTATGTCTAAGCTATTTGTTTGAGGACGGTTATAAAACTGTCTACTTGGCGTGTTTTATTGTACAAGACGTGACTTTAGCACTCTGCATGTTGCCTAATTTGCAAGACGATTTATAATTTTCGGTCATTAAGGCGAATTGAAAAATGTGAGCTGGTATGTTAATGAGTTTGAGGTAGTGATGTAGTGAGCTTTTGCTAGGATATTTAGTAGGATATGACTATGTATGGTTGGTTATGTAGGCTTTCGTTGGATAGAAGTCTGAAGTTTGCATGTCTGAAGTTTGCATGTCTGAAGTTAGCTATTTTACGTCTCGCGACTTTGCAGTTCTGTTGATAAATGCTTGTGACTGTCGTGAAGTCACTACAGCCAACATTGAATTAAGCTTCTTGACAATATCTCTACGAACAAACGAGAAAGACATTAAATGGTAACCATGGTAATCTATACTATAATATTATAAAGCTGAAGAGTTTGTTTGTTTGTTTGTTTGAACGCGCTAATCTCAGGAACTACTGGTCCGATTTGAAAATTTCTTTCAGTGTTAGATAGCCCATTTATCGAGAAAGGCTATAAGCTACTTTTTATCCCGGTACGGGAAGTAGTTCCCACGGGATGCGGGTAAAACCGCTGGCAGAAGCTAGTTATTTATATTTATTATTCACTAGCTTCTGCCAGCGGTTTCTACCGTAAAAAGTAGCCTATAGCCTTCCTCGATAAATGGGCTATCTAACACTGAAAGAAATTTTCAAATCGGACAAGTAGTTCCTGAGATCAGCGCGTTCAAACAAACAAACAAACTCTTCAGCTTTATAATATTAGTATAGATTTACGCAACGATATTTGGCACGAACGTGCATACTAACATAACCTCTGAAATTCTTACGACTTTTGACAATTACAAATTACAGAACTAAGTCTACCTCTTACTTGAAATAATTACAGAATACTAATGATAGTGTCAATGGACCATTTGAGTCGTTAAACTGGTGTTAACCATTATATTCGAGAAGTCATTCTACCTAAAATAAAACACGACTTGAATTAACAGTCACACATTTACCTTCTCCCCACCAAACCAAAGGTAGAAAACATTATATTTTTCCTTTCTCATCCGTATATCCATCAAGTATGTGTACTATATGTATATTATTATATATTAATAAACCTTCATATGTCGTGTTACATGAGGAAGCGATGCTCATATGAAATGCCTGTTGAATTATTCTCGAGCTCTTTGTAAGCAGCATTACATTCTCCGCTGTCGGTTAACTATGCAATCTGACGGGCTTTTAATTTAGATGTTTTGGTGTTTCTGCTTTTTTTTGTTCTGTAAGTGTAATGGAATGTTACTTTACTGTATTGTGTGCGTTATTTTTAAATGGGTTTGATATACGTCGTGAGAAATGTTTTAAGGTAAGGTTAGCTAATCTTAGTACAACTGTATTTTTTTTTGTGGTCAAATGATTACCTGTAGGGGCAATGTTTTGACGAAATGCTAAGATGTCCATCAGATTAAATTGCATAAGAGTTTATCCTTTGTTAACGGGAAATGCATGGAATGAAAATCAATGTCAAACTATCAATAACTCCAGCGTGTTTAATCAATCCCCTTTATACTTTTTTAGGTCGTCAACTTACAAATAGTCTCGCTTTATCCAAAAAAACACCCAGAACCAGTAATGCAATTCCTGGCTGGTGTCATTTTTGGAAGGTGGCTAATCATTAAATGACCCCTGCTACTATCTGTATAGCAAAACGGGAGTGTCTGATTCTTACAGCCCTTCGCTGCACAGGGTCACGATAACTCTTTCGAACTATCCTATAGCCCCAGCAGGCTTATTAAGAGGGCCTTCTTATTTTACTGCCAAGACGAAGCATCAGCCGACCCCAACATGATTGGGAAAAGGCTCGGAGGATGATGATGACGAAGCATCACATATGACACTTAAATATAAACATAGGTACACATAAGTTCCATAACTGAATTAACTAAAGCACTAAATCACCAATAGGACACAAAGGCGTAAACGAAGTCAACACAATTCAATTAAGTGACGTTACTATGTAAATTAGTTGTGTTGCCATACCCGGGTTCCGCCAAGATACAATAAAGGCGTTATCTGTGGAGCACACCCTTGCTGCTTCGAACAATAGGACGTGTACCTACGGGGTAGTGAGCCGCTTAGAGTGGGCGAACTGGATAAGGAGTAATGCGGAGATAGTGGAGAGAAAAATAGGGATAAAAAACTTCAAGTCACTTAACTATAGTGTTTTTAGTGATTAAGACTTCATGGGGCATACATTCCTGTTGAAATTAGTTTTCTAAACTAGCCTGTGCCCTATACCTACATTTCCTAAGTTAAATCACAGAAAATGGCAAAGCTCTTGAAAAGTGAAGTGACAGTTGAAAGTAGGTACAAGTATTTATGGAAAGGGTATTACCTTTTTTTTTCATCTTTAAATTATACAATCACAGCCTCCATTTACGTTGCAACTCATAATTTATAACGAAAACATTATCACAAGAATTCAATTCAAATACCAATAAAGACATAAACAGTCGCACGCACATACACCCACACACATACACATACACATACACACACACACACACACACACACAGTTAACTTATTTGCCTATCTAACTACTTTAGTCTTAGTCATAATAATAATAATTAACATAGTCAATAAAGTATAGCCTATAAAGTATCTCGACTTGGCGCACGAGGTTGTCGCCATGTGGAATGTCGACACGGCTGTTATTGTGCCGATTGTCGTTACGGCCAATGGTCTAATAGCCAAAAGCCTCGACCAACACCTCGGGAGGCTCTCGTTGGGCGGCTGGATCAAGGGACTGATTCAGAAGGCAGTACTCCTTGATACGGCGCGTATTGTGAGGAGGTTTCTGTCTCTGGGACCCTAGCCACCGGTACCTTGGACCCTGTGCCCGATATCGATGGCAACCTATTTTTTATATTTTTAAATGTTTTTTATTTTTCTATTTAATATTTAAAAATGTAATAAATATGTGCAAGAATAAATAAATACCAAAATAATTAACATAGCCAATAAGAACATCCTCTCTCCTAACTCACTTATTTTGCTGTGCCCGACAGGGTCCATGTGAACTATTTATAAGTATTATCACCTAAGAATACATATTATGGAAAGCAATAAAAGTATTGAGTATTAAATTCAAACTAAATATTTATGTAACAATATTTGAATTATATTTTCAAAAACTTGTTTTAATTAACTCATTATCTGACACATTCTTATCCACATTTCCCCAATCCAAATCCTCCCATGAAAAGCAGTAACAGCGGGTTGAGCGATAAGTGTTGAAGCCAAGGGTTACGCGAGCAACATGGCGTTACGGGGTTACAGTCACCCCTTCATGGTTTTATATAGGGCTTGTTCCCATTGATTCCAAACCCATTGTCTGTTAGCAAAGCCTTCATAATTCCACTTGGGTCCAAAATTTTGTAGAACAAAATAAATGATTGAAATATACCTTCAAATTACTTTCACATGGCTCCAAGAAATTGTGTGTATCGTCAGCAATATATCAGAATTACGTCTCTGTATTTAAAATCTTGGAGCTATATGTAAATAAAATCCTTCCCATTTTTTTTAAGAATTGTTTTTCTCGATTTGGACCCGTTTGGGAGGAATTTGTGGAGCAGGTGGGAACAAGCCCATGGTTGATTTTATAGGCCCCCAAGTTACGGGGCAAAGTTGTCGCCTTTTCCCCCGAAGCGACCAACCCAAAGATGTTGAGATACGCTTTTTATGACGGTTGGTCATGATAACCTTTCTGAATGGCTTAGTAATAAATAACACGTGGCTATTGTGGTTTGTATTTAAATAATAATGTTTCTACAATTTATTGTTTTAATCTTTTTTTGGAAATTACGGGCGGTTTGCAATTATTGTTATTATTGCGGCGTAGTGAATTGAGAGCACTTTAAAAATTATTATTTTAATTAAAGTTTTATTAATTTGTCACTGGTTTTTATTGGTCTAGACTTTCGGCTATTGTTTGAATCCAGATTCCCTTAATTTGATTTTCACAATTTTACTTTTTTTTTTAATGTTCATCCATAGACTAGGTAGCATAAGTGTGGAAAATGTATCATCCTGCTGGTAATGTCCATCTTATTTAATCACGAAGGGAAAGTTTTAAGAATTTTTAAATGACGATTATTATTTTATATCATAAAGCTGTTGACCGAAAAGAATCTCGTAGATTCTTTTTAGTTTCAGGAAATTGCCCTTCACTTTTTGAAGCCATACTCCGTTTACTCACAGTACAAATAGGTATAGCGTGTAAAATTCTAGCCTAAAACTCGTTACTAAAACTCGTTACACCATGAAATTTCAGCTCACTAGCTCTCTATAGCCGTACATTACACTCCACTGGCTTAGCTACAAAATTACATAGATAACTCCACTGTTTTTGGGTGTAAATAAAATGGTGGAATTATATTCATTTATTATAATAATATCTTATTTATTTATTTACACATTTTTGTACACACATAATACAGAAAGATGACAGGAAAGAAAGAATTACAAAGGTAATGCTTATTTCTAAAGAAATCTCTTCCAGCGTACCTAACTTATGTAAAATATTACATAGTTTAATATCCACCACGTAGATAACACGTCATTTTTACACTGGATATTAAACCATATAATATTTTCACTGGTTTTTGGGTGATAATAACCTATTGAAATAAAATATGTTATATTTGCTGACGTTACATCTGTATGCTTTTTTTTTCAATTTATGTATTTGCGGTTGGCACTAATCCCGAGAAAAACTGAATTTCGAGAACAAAGACCACTTTATGTAGATAATTTACGTAGCCATATAATCAAAACATTTGTCTTAGGAATATGCAAAACTAGATTATTTCAATGACTCGAAAATTCAATCGTCACACTTAAAACGAGTTCCTTTAACAAAACTAAAGTTCAATGTACTAAAAAGTTAAATAAAATAAACTTAAAAATACGCCAAACCGTTATTTATCTAGTCTTATCCGTTGTGGCATTTACTTAGCGCAGTAATTCCTAAGTAAGCCCTTCATAGTGGTCTCAAACTGAACGTAGTGTTGTGCACTGTCTTGATAATCCCGGGATACGGGATATCTCCGCTTTCCGATGTTCTGCATTCTACATCTGATCCCGGATTTTGTGCGGCCATTTCTGTGGGACGCTTGTAATTTTGAATAATACTGTGTACGTGTAGAGTTAATTGAATATGGGTTTTGTTGCTATTGGTGTTAGTTCTACTTTTGTAGATTAGATTATGTTGTGTAAAATATTGTGTTCTATGTGCCTACCTCTACTTACATAGTTTTTTAATTTCTTACTAACCATAAATGGATAATAGTTGTCTGAATAAATGATATAATAAATGATAGTTGTCTGAATATCTGAATAAATAAATAAATTATATTTTGAAAAGAAAAGGGTCAAAGATAAATTATTAGTCTTTTAAAATATTAGTTGTTGGATTTTAAATCGAAGATTTTTTTATAGACTTATTGTATGCCCCTTTATTTAACCCAACGGCAACGATGTTCCTACTTTCATTGATAAGCTTTAAGCTTTTAGTCACTTTTTTCTTGTATCCCGGAGTGATCCTCGTTCACTAACAACACTAATCCATGTGTGGGATCTGGGAGGTTCTGCCATATTATGATATCGTAAATCCTGATAGTGGTTACCGTTATAGTCAAGTATGCAGGTTCGATGCCCGGGCAAATGAGTTTTTGAATAATACCTTGGAAACTTGTGGTGACTTTGGGGTAAAGGACGGTGTTTACCTAAATAAGGCTTGATTTGATTATAAGAATCTAGCTTAAACTGAGTATTGATCCATGCTACCAATGTTACCATGTCTAATGTAACATATAACACGTCGAGCATTCATTCAGAACGAATCTAGTAGCTCTTTGCTTGCTGCTTTTCGTGTAACACTACCTGTTTACTGTTACAGCCTTTTTATCGTCCCACTGCTGGGCACAGGCCTCCTCTCACACGGAGAAGGATTGAGCGTTAATCACCACGCGTGCTCAATGCGGGTTGGTGATTGCAGACTTTATAGTCCCGGTTTCCTCAAGATGTTTTCCTTCACCTTTTTATCAGCCATTAGTGTCTAAGATTTACCTAGAAAGTACATACAAACTTAGAAAAATTGCATTGGTACTTGCCTGACCTGGAATCGAACCCGCACCCTCATCCTCGAGAGGTTAGTTCTTTACCCACTAGGCCACCACAATTTTTTAACACTACCTAATGTTTGCATAAATGCTCGTCGTGTAATATATTACATTGCACCTCGTAACGTCAGTACCCAGCTTCATATACTATCTTAAATTTGTAAATATGTGCAAGAAATCATCTAGGTGCTACAAGAACAAACACAGTATAATCTTTAGTACAACTTATTTCTTTACTACTTAAGTGTCTACAGCAAGAATCACACAACCTTAAACAGAGCGCGAACAAACAAGAAAACCATTTTAAAGCCGTAACAACAAATTCAAGCGCCATTCACAGTTATACCAACATGAAATAAAGGCAAGCAGATAAAAGGAACATTTTCGCGTCCGCCATAAAGCATAAGACACAATATATTTGGTGGGGCACATAAATCGGGGTGATGTTAAATATTCGTTAAGTCGTCCCTTCGACGCACCATCCCTTATAATATCGAATACATTTGCCGTTTGTTCAAATACACGGGTTTCGGTTACATAGGGACGAGCGTTTTTTTTGTGTTAAGTAGTTGATAAGTTGACACTTCTTCACTATGGAAGTTGGTCTGTAAAATATTGCCCGAAAGTTATCATAACTGACGATTAGGGTCAATTCCCACTGAAAGAGCAGCGGCCGGCAGCGGCCGTAAGAGCACGGACAATGTACGAGCGCGGCGCGGCGCGGCGCCACGCGGCCCGCCGCGCTCGCGCTCAATCACTTGCATTTACGGCTGCCGGCCGCTGCTCTTTCAGTGGGGATTGACCCTTAGAAAGCAACGTTATTTATGGAATTTTTTTAAGAAAACTTTGACTAACAACACTTTTACAATAGCGAATTTTCCGCTCGGTTTTTTTTGCGGATCATACGGACGGTGTGGTGCGTATGCTATCAGATGATTTCCGTCGTCAAAAAACGCTATCTCCAAGTGTATACTTTATTTTCTAGATCTATTAGAATTAACTATTAAACACCTAAATACCTTCCATTTACTTCCGACTCAGTAAAAGTACAGTCCATTACATTAATAACGCAACATTTTACATCTATTCAAAAAGTACATCTCTCTTTGTTTTAACTAAAGAAATATATACCGTAGGGCAATGGCAATGATATACTGCGCGAACAAGTGTAGAGAATTGTATATTTTAGGCGTATTTTACGGCACGAATAATAAAAAGAAAGAAGGCAAAGTAAGCATTTCTATTCCTTTCGAAATTTGCAAGCTCTAAAACCGAGTTATTGGGTACATGTTACAGGTAACGCATAAAATAATACTATTTATACAGTATTATACAGGTATATTTTCCTATGATAGTGCGGGTACCTACCTTTATTCTGAAGGGGTCCATCTATACTAATATTATAAAGAGGAAAACTTTGTTTGTTTGTTTGTTTGGTTGTAATGGACTCAAAAACTACTGGACCGATTTTAAATATTCTTTCACCATTAGAAAGCTATATTATCTGCGAGTAACATAGGCTATATTTTATCCCGGTGCGGGCAGTAGCTCCCACGGGACGCGGGTGAAACCGCGGGAAAACGGCTAGTATTTTATATACACCTACTTACTCATATTTTTTGGGAATAAAAGTTTGTTTGTATGTACAAATCTCTTAAACATCTGAATACACTGAGTAATCCGTATAAAATATTCAGTCGTTATGACTAAAAAGAGTGAGTATATGACAGGCATTAGTTTGAAACCTTTTCTTATTCATTTGGTCTTATTCATCATTTAAACTTGTAGTAAAGTATAAACTCACCAACTCACATTGAGGAAGCGTGGTGATGAAAGCTCAATCCCAGGCAGTATGAGTAAAGGCCTTTGCCTAGCAGTAGGATGATAAAAGGTTGATGATGATGATAATTGTAAGCTTTATAGAAAAAAAAACAAAAGAATTCTATATTTGACGGTGCATATTCGAAGTTTTTTTCGATATTTTTACTAACTATATTTTTGCTGGAACACAAAACAAGTACCGTCTTACCACAAAAACTTTTAAACGTCAGTTTAAGACTTGTCTAAAAAAATGACAAATTATGACGTTGACATATGCTTCATTTTGCAGCCACAATTTTTTTAGACAAGTGTAAAACAGGTGGTTAAGTTTTTGTAGTAAGGCCAGTAAAGTCGGGAAACTAAACCTATGTCTAACACGTGTAGTTGTCAGTAAGATTAGAAGATAAATCCCTCATTAAAGTCGTAGCCTTCAGGTGAAATCGTGTCTGACTTAACTTGTCCATCATTCTCTTTGTAAAAATCTTCATTTACTTCAAGAGTTAGCTTATTATTGCTGTTTTCTACTTTTCATAAATATGAGTTTTAGTTACGTTAAAACACATTTGCGCTCTCACATATTCATTTCACTCTTCACTTCTCGCATATATTTATTGGTTGCAAAAGCATGTCAAGACTTTTTGACCAGATTTTGGTACCTGTACATCACACTTAGTAACATTGAACTACATCACTCCATTGTAATATACCAAGTAGATACATAATTAAATCTATATTAATCACTGGTAAAGCTTTATAAAGGGCAGCATTTACTCAACAACAACTCGTTTCACTTGCCTTCCAAGTCACCTCCTTCTCCTCACCATTACACTTGGTCACGACATACACATTGCTCCCTTCACACCCACGAACATTCGCTCAAAACGTTTGCTTCTATCGAAATTCGCTCTCGATATTAAGTGGTCATAAATCGCTCGTGTCACCGATGACTCGAGCCGTTTCACTTTTATCCTCCGTTTCGTATTATTTTTACATTTCAGCTTCTTCCAAACGTGTACATAGGTATTGCTTATATAGGTGTATGTAGGTAGGGTATCGAATTGCGAATATAGTCGGCGAAAATTCAACGTACCGTGTGTGGAATATTGCGTGTTAAGGCTGTTTAAAGGGGACTAGTTCTTTTTTAGAATCATATTTTGTTTTGTAAATTGGTTTTAGATATAATATAAGTTGTCGACTGTAGACTACCTCTATAAAGACATGTTTTTCTTCAGATTGGGTTCTTGCCTCTTTTGCAACAGTTAAAAATAAAATGTGATCATGCGGAAACTACTAAAGTTAAGTACTTTTGACATTAGAGTTACAAAATCCATCCGCACTTTCTCCATTAGTGAAATATCTGTATTTACTTATTTTATTAAAAATCGTTTAGTCAAATTAGGATGGCTGAAGCATTAGAAATTTTCAAAAAAGAAAATAGTCTCACAACACCTTTCCTAAGTGTATGTGTAGACAGTATTCGGTAGTACACTACTTATCCTATTATCTACCCCAAAAGATTTACACACAAGCAAACTCACACGCAAAAGCTAGCAAGCCAAAAATTCTTTCACCAGCTGTCTACAAAACATAATCACAACATCACCGTCCGGTCGTCACGCCATTCCGCATCCCCCTGTACCAGTGACACAATTCGCGCACCCTGTATATTCCAGAGTAAGGAAACATGAGCGGAGATACCATAATACAGGTAGGTCAGGCGCCTTCTTCTAGGTTCATTCATACGGTAGGTAAATTCATACGGTGGGCATGACTAAAACCATCAGTTACGAGTGAACTACCGAGGCGTTCGGGTTCTTTGAGATATCTATCAACAATTTTTGGTATTGCAAAAAATTGACAGGTCCAAAGAAGGCGTATAAGGGCGAAAACAGTAACGTTCCTCGACGTAACAGCTTAGTAACGTAGCAGCGATGAGGGAGTGTCAGACTTTTACTAACTAAAAGTCCTTCGTATTCCTTCGTATCCGCGGTAACTCTTTCGAATAATTCCGCAGCCCCGGCGTGCCTTAGCCCTGTTGGGCCCCGTTGGACTCCGTTATGTCATCTCCGCTAGTCATTTTGTGCTCCATGGTATATTCAGATCACGTATACAGGGTGCGTGCACTTACCTCCCCGACATTAACCCCTTCACTGGATACATTGTCAAGTAATAAATTAAGTTTTCTTTATGCGGTGTTGGAATGTTCCATTTTATGTTTCTTTCTTTCTTTCTTTTTTTGAGCGCGTAATTGGTTTTGTTATCTGATTATGGTGAAGGTTGTGTGGGGGTGTTTGTGTGTACGTATGTTTTGTTATAGTGACTAAACGAAATATTTACCCTATTTTGATGAATGCGTTGCCATTGAAAGTTTTTGAACTCTCACGATTTGTACACACATTTATTTATAAATAATCGTCACTTAACGCGATACTACTTATATGTAAAGGTACGATACCTTTATTTTTCCAACGCGACGTTTCGGTCGAATTGCAGCGACCGTGGTCACGGGTGGACTGCTGACAGCTAGCGGCGTCTCCGTGACGCACAGGATTTTAGAGGTACCCTCACTTGGTCGTCACAATTTAAAAAAATTGGATTCGCACTGTTATTTACCCTACATAATTTATTTTAAAATATGAGTTGTCTTTGAACTTGTGTATGTAATACAGACCACATTTTATGTCATATTCAGAGAACAGAAAACTACAGATCTTAACTATCTCTAGGTTTTATGATTAAGTTGGAGCATCAACATTTTTTTTACTGTAATTACTTGGGCCCAATCCTCATATCTACTATAAGCTAGCTACCCCAGTAAAACCAATTCAAACCGGATCATTTTTAGGAAAGTCCAGTACCAAAAATTAATCATCGAAAATTCCCCACCGTTTAACCCCGACGTGGCCATTTACTCTCAAAATCCATAGAGTAAAGGTTCCATCTATCACGGTATTCCACAGTAGAGTCGGCGACCAGTAAATCAAAACCGCCCACCTGCCCGATGACAAACATTTCTGAGCTAAACAAGAGCCATTAATCGGGAAACAGTTTTGAGAGCGCTCGGGAACTGGCCGTGGGTCTTAAAATGCCGCTTTTAGCAGTAACGAGTTCGTATGGCTGATGTGTATGAGGTCCTAAGTGAAACGATTTATAGATGTTTTATCTGACGAACGCGGGTGAGTCATACTATGCAAATATGCATTGTCTTTGTATAATTCGATGAATTGGCATTAAGCGCTCCTGAATTTACGCATGTA
This sequence comes from Helicoverpa assulta, assembly GCA_963856015.1. NCBI lineage: Eukaryota > Metazoa > Arthropoda > Insecta > Lepidoptera > Noctuidae > Helicoverpa > Helicoverpa assulta. The sequence goes on from CAWLCW010000032.1 coordinate 10,529,498, forward strand.
AAGACGATCTGCTTGAACAAGACATGCAAATACGGCTCACGAGATTTCGTAAGATAAAACGTCTACGAATACCCACGAATTACCAATCTACTTCTTAGATGTCTCTAAAAGATCTACTGTGCAGGAAGTCTGCTATCTTCAGAAAAAAGCATTTCACACAAAAGCAGCATCTTAGCCACCTAATATTTCACTTGTCACGGGTGGGGGCACCTAAAACGCCACTCAGTTTTCAACAGCCAAAAGACACTTTGGTCCTTATACTTGAAAAGATTCCTTTTCACACAAGTGCAATGGACAATCATTAATGTCGGGGTTTTCCAAGACTTTTCGCAGGTAATGGCTTTTATATTTGACATTTGACCCCTAAAGGGGCCAGGAAAACGGTTCCGTAGATTGAGTGGAACAGTGTCTCGTCGTTCGTTTGCGTCCAATCGGGTTAACTTTGACTTTAAGGGGATGGTCGTGATTGGCGTCTGTCGAACTGTCCTGGGATTGAGTCTAACGTGTTCATGTGTGAATTCGTATCGGATTTCATAAATGTCATCGTGTTTTACAAACAAATCGAAATATCACGCCGGGCTTTCACATATCGAAACCTCTGTTACATACGCACATAGCTATCAAGAGACGTGTAGTTATACAGTAGATCTACTCTTTGCTTGTTAAAATGTATCGATACTAATTTTAGGCTTAAGTTTGATTAAGCCGTATGAAGTTATAGATACGCGACTATTTCTTTGGGTGCTCGAAATCCCACGGGACGCGAGTGAAACTGCTGGTACTATGTAAAAATACTGTAACAAAAAAAGCGTGTGGAAACAAATTCCTACTCACTTTACCCTATCAAAGAATTAGTAGAGAATTAGTTAATCCTAACTGAAGATCTCGTCATATATTAAATCGCGTGACTAAGCACAGTAATGTTACTAATTTATTGAACCCGGTGGAATTGCCGAGGTTTAGGATATGAGACCCACGGATATTAATGCTAAGTAATTATGTTTAGCTGCATACAAATTTAAGGAGGTTTAACGTTTTTATAACATTGGGTAATTTTGAATGTAAATACTAAGAGCTCTCATTTTCTAACTGTGTGCCGATGAACGCATGAAATAGATCAAAACGAAATTTTTATTAATTTCACCGCATTTTCAGAGTAAAACCCTTATATTAATTTCATACTTAGAAATCTCAAAAACATCAAAATCTGACTCGACTTTTCAAACGGTGCACTGACCAGTTACAGAAAATCCACCTCATTCTCTCACACTTTAAAAACTTTCTGAAGGTCGCTCCTAAGTCCTTTAATTTTAATTGTAACAAGTTCTCAAGTAGTAAATATTTGTCCAAGTTATTACCGACCACTTATACTTAGGAGCTAAGTCGCTCCGAAGCTATTAATCCATGGCTAAACCGAGTGAACCCAAGTGTTTGTGTTTCGTACTATTTAGATACAACCGGCTTATTGTCAGAGTTAGGCCGTGATAAATTGACTGAAAATAGGACTGCCTTTGTGTTGATAGGTGACAAAAAATAGGTTTATTTTGCTGTTTCTTTTGGCTGTGTTTTGTTGTAGTAAGTTGCGTTGTATGTTTGTCTGTGCAGTTTTGAGATCTATTCAACTTTCAATGCATAGAGTCGTTGAAATCATGGTTAAACTGTGAAATTAAAAATAGTATGAAAGATTAATTTTATGTTCAGTATATGTTTTAATTATACTTATATCAGTTTATTAGTTTATTATTTACATTGCTGATTACACATGGATTATATAGATAATATATCTTTTACGAATACGCTGTAAAAATAATTCATTTCAATAATTATAGGTATGGAATATTTAGAACAATATTTATTACCTACACTTATTCAAATATTCAGAATAACATAAGGCCTATACGCTATATCTGCAGGCACTCATGTAGACAAAGTCACATCCAAAACCTAGTATATACAAAAATAAAATACCTTCTTACTATGCAAAGGTTGTGCGATCGTGTGTAGTGTATGGCCATAAGAAAAGCGATAGCTGCCATCTGTCAACGCGAACTGAGCAGAAATTGGTTTGTTTCAAACTAAATTGTAAAACATTTGGTTATTGATGATGTTATTTGTCAAGGTCAAGGGTGTCCTTAGAAACATTTTGTGTGACCTTAGGTCACATATTTTTAACTGAGATTAAGTTAAGGAGTTATTTACCCACCGAATAAATCGACTATTTGTAACCGACTCCGATGATATTTTAAACGAAATTTTAAATCAATTCATTTAATTTCATTACCTTCTAAACATATAAAACTACTAATAAAGGGCGTTATAAATATCGTTGTTTAAACCCAGTGGGCTGTCAGCAGTGCTACATTGAATGTAGCAAGTTGAAGTGGCAATGGGCAGGCCATATTGCTCGCAGAGTAGATGGCCGATGGGGTCGAAAAGTGCTGGAGTGGAGACCACGGACTAGCAAGCGCAGCGTAGGACGTCCACCAACAAAGTGGGCAGACGACCTTATAAAGGTCGCCGGAAGACGCTGGATGCAAGTCGCCTCCAACAGGTATCTGTGGAGATCTAAGGGGGAGGCCTCTGTTCAGCAGTGGACGTCCTATGGCTGAGATGATGATGATGATGATGATGATGACACTAATGTGCGCAGATCGCTCCTTGTGAAACACTGGAAGTCCGACGCCCACATAGTTGGGAAAAAGCTAGACAGATGATGATGATGTCCATAGATCCCTTCATACAAAAAAGTAATGACCATTGACCCTGATTCACAAATTCACGGAGCATTGTCAATGCGGACTTTTTACCCAATTTTTCACATTGACATAACGGCCCTAATATTTCAGCAGCTAAACAAAATGAGTGCGACACACAATTTTGAAACATGTCTCTTGCATTTGTAATGCCCATCCCTGGTATCGGGCTGTCCGTCCCGCACACCTATAAATTGTAGCCTATCACGTGCCAATCACTGTGTAGGATTAACAGAAGATCCATTCAGAAAGGCGTATCAATGCAACTCGTGGATAAGTAACAATCCGTGGATGGGTGGGTGACTATCTCATCATTCAAACCATTTATACATACGTAAATTGAACATATAGTAAAATTTGGAACATAATTAGATATTTATTTAATAGAAATACAAGCTGTTGATTTGCATCCGTGCCATATTCAAGGACGTAATTATGCTAATGATTCTCGACCCAAATCAACAAAAAAATTGGTACGTAATTTTTTTTCCGAATAGGGTTGTTTCCTAGTATTCAGTCAATTAAAAATAGGTATATGTACCGAAAGTTCACAAAACGAGAAACACGTTAAGCTATATTATATTATTTATAACTGACCACATAATTTTTAAATAATTTATGAAATTTAAATTTATCGTCTATTACGTCACGCCCTTGAAAACGGCGAATCGAGTCCGATGTCGTCACTTTACATTGACAATGACAAGTATTTGACAGTGACAGTCTATGACAGGTATAACCTGAGAATTGATATGTTGTTTTCTTCAGTTTTTATTTGTATTTGAGCGAAAGAAAGTTAGGAAAGAATTATGGAGAAAGGATTTATGAAAGCTGATTGTTTTATTGTCGCTCAATTCTTTCCTAATAACCAAGATGACACAAATATACCTAACCTCAATAACAAACACAAACTTTACGTTCCTTTGCACAGTTTCATTTTACCGCGTACACAACTCAAAACATTACAGGTATTTTCTTTTGTGCCCAATGTTTAAAAATAATTTAAATGTTTTAAACATTTGTTTTTGTATCTATAATATAAGAATACGTTATTAAAATTTAAAAATCAAAGAGTTCTATCTAATTAGTTTATTATGTTTAGATGTGCGTTAAAGTGTAAAGGAACACATAGTACAATATGACGTCACAGTCACGTGATCGAGCGTTTTCTGAGCAATGTTTTAATACAAATAGAAAAAAATCGAATACATAAAAAGTAAAGAGATTTAAGACGCAAAATTCTAGGAGGGGTGATCTTTAAATTATTTAGAAGCTATTTAAATAGATTTTCGAAAATTGGAAACAACCCTATTCCGTCAATGTCATCTAGCCGTATTTAAACTTGGCGCGTGTGTTACTGTCCTTAAAACCGTGCTGCGCACTCACACAAACGCAAACACAAAGAAAACGCAACGATCATTCATAAAATTGGATTACTTTTGAAATACTACGACATCACAATGACAAAAAAAACAGTGCATATTAGCTATTTCTCGTCTACTGTAATTCCAATCGATTATCTACGTATTTTATGTCCTCCTCCTGAAATATGGCACAAATGCAAATCAACACCTTGTATAATTCATAGTTGAAAATATAAGATTACAAATAATAAAAATTATACAAGAAAGGGGCATGTAGCAAGGGGTCTCAGTATATGCATTGCTAAATATAGCCCTCATTTCCAGATGTCCCTCGTATGACGAGTTCCCTCGCATTTCGAAAGAAGAGTGTATCCTAGCTATCATTTGTTTTTTTTTTTTTTCAAATCAAGTCAAAATCTGACAACCAGTCTTACCAAGGTGTACCTGGTCGCCCAGGTTACTGGGTTGAGGAGATCAGAGAGGCAGTCGCTCCATGTAAAACACTGGTATTCATCTGGTTTTACTAAAAGCCGCCCCATCGTGTATGTATTTAGAGAAGGTTGGCAGATCACGATGTGTATTTACATATCTAAGCTGTTGTTCTTCTGATTTCTCTACACATACGCATAAAACAAAACGTAATTGTATGTATGTTCTGTCACGCGGTTACACCTGTCCGCTTTTAACTCGCATTTTTTAAATACAACAGCATTTTGGGGAAAATTTAAATCCGTACGATGTCCAAATCTGAACTGAATAAAATCATCGAAGCTTCGAAATATTTTATACGATAGTTCCGAGAAAAATATAATTAATAAAGTGATGGTATTTGTATCACACAAATTATTTCATAGAGTTTATTACACATATTGTTTTAATTTATTATTTAATTAGGTACAACATACTGAATGTCAAAGCAAAGTATACAAAGTTCGTGTTTTAATGATGATCTCAAAAATTAATGAATGGATTTTTATTGTTTTCATTACAAGATAAAATAATTAATAATTAAAGTTCAAGTATATAATTTAAATCCGTACGAAGCCTAAGAAGAAACTAAACATATTGTAATGTTATTACAAAAATATGATTACTTTACACTTACTTATTCAAGGCCGATAACAAATAGTTAATAAAAAACCTTTTTTTACAACTACTTTATCATGAAGTACTTTAGAAAATTACAGCTCTCAACAAGAGTTCATTTATCACAGAAAATAACAACATTAAACCTACTGACAGCACTACTCACTCCAAATCTAAATAAAAATATTCGTACCACGTATCCAATACTTGCAAATAGGTAATATACACCTAAACGATCACATATTAAAGCGCCACTTAAATGTTCCATTAACGTATTGCCAGCTCAAAAAAAGTACATAAAATAGTGCAATTTATACAGCTTAATGTATTATCCTGTGACAAATGATCCGTCAAGAATCTTGGGCAGAACGGGCCATGTGGTAACTTTGACGACCGACAGAAAACAGACGATAGGCAGAGTAATGATAATAATTCAAGAATAAGATAAACAGGTTACAAATTGACGAACGTATTTTAATGTCGTTAGAAAGTAATGATGTCATTTGTTTTAAGGTTTTAATTGAGATTAAAAATCAATCAATAATTTTTAAGAATAAATTCGAGATAAAAAGTTACATATATAAAAGGCCGTATGTTTGGAGAAAAGTCTAGTTATTCTCTAAAGAAAATCAATACCGGTCCATTTACAAAAATAAAAGTAGCTACAAATAATTCAAAAGAAGAAGCATCTTGACAATATAATGTTACATCTATTGGCATTTTCATTACTTCTCCACGGAGCATTATCAGCAGAGAAGTGCAAAAATGGTCAAGAACTCATTCCAGAAGAGACCAAAAACCCCCTGGACATCATTGGCAGCTGGAAATTCGTATACCACTGGGATGCAGAAAGAAAATACGCGAAGGAATTCGAAGAAAAACTAAACCATGCGCCCAACTGCATTGAGATGAACATAGAAAAGATTGCCCCAGAATATGTGAAAGATAAAAAAGAAGAATGTGCTAAAGATAAGATTCCTTTCAACTGGGATGATGCTAAACTGAAGGTTGAAGCTCCCGCAGTAGGTATTAACGGAGGAGTTATAATTATAGGAGAAAAAGAGAATTGGATAATGGAGAACTGTAAGACAATGGTCAGGCTTGTATTGAGGAAGGTCTGTGAGGATTATATACTGATGACGAACCCTGATATAGAGCATTCTTCAGAACTGATCGGTAAAGTTGTACCTTCGTTGGATGAACTGAAGAGTGTCGCTCATAATCTTGATATCTTGAAGGGAGCGTCAGGTTTGGGAGTTTGTTACAATAAATAGAAATAAAATTATTTTCTCTTACCTACAATCGAGAAAAGTGGTCGAACGTAATAGACATGATATAGTTATTGATAATAATATATTTTTTCAATCAGATCATGTCTTATTCGTTACCTTTACCATCAGTCATAGTTCAAATATTTTATCTATATTACTATAGAGATTAATTTTACTATAGAGAACAATTTCTAAAGCAATTTAGACCCTGTTCATTATATGACGCAAATGCCATTAACACAAGTAAGTACCCTAGTATTAATTAGATAACAATTAACTACAATATAATATAATTACAGTAACAGTACCCAATTATTATTAGCTAGTATGCAATTATTGCTTAGAGTTACCCATTGTTAACAATGGCCTTAAATTATATCTATTATCACTTTATAAGTCAGCTTATAATTCAAATTACAAAGTCTTTTTAAGAACTAAACTAAATATATAAGGAGAACCTTTTTATGGTCTATCCTATGGTGTATGCTATATCCCACCCAAAACAAAAATGTAAAAGACTGCCAAGTTCGATAATATGGGAATGCTTCGCCTATAAAAGAAGTGAGATCTGAATAAGTACCAAGTTCCATACACATACTTCAGTTAAAAATAGTTACTTTTTAATGATGTCACTTGGCAAGTTTTCATACACCTTGTTATAAACCTACTAAACGCAATGAATCAAGTATTTAATTTTCTATTAAAACTTGCCAAGTAACATCATTAAAAAGTAACTATTTTTAACTGAAGTATGTGTATGGAACTTGGTACTTATTCAGATCTCACTTCTTTTATAGGCGAAGCATTCCCATATTATCGAACTTGGCAGTCTTTCACATTTTTGTTTTGGGTGGGATTTCATTTATTTTTGTAAGGTTGTTTATTTTTTTTTTTCTTATGATGAAGTTAGTTAAAGAAATGTCTCATTTATACTATCTTTTAGATTTTTTAATATGCACTATGTTTCTTACAAAGAAATGAACTAGATTAACTAATCATCCTCCGAGCCTTTTTCCCAACAATGTTGGGGTCGGCTTCCAGTCTAACCGGATTCAGCTGAGTACCAGTGCTTTACAAGAAGCGACTGCCTATCTGACCTCCTCAACCCAGTTACCCGGGCAACCCGATACCCCTTGGTTAGACTGGTGTCAGACTTACTGGCTTCTAACTACCCATAACGACTGCCAAGGATGTTCAATGACAGCCGGGACCTACAGTTTAACGTGCCATCCGAAATACAGTCAATGGTGTCTAAGATATACTTAGAAAGTACATACAAACTTAGAAAAGTTGCATTAGTACTTGCCTGACCTGGGATCGAACCCGCGCCCTTGTACTTGAGAGGTTGGTCCTTTACCCAGTAGGCCACCATGACTTTTTTTTTTTTTACTAGATTAACTAAATGGACTAGATTTACCAACTGACTGACATGACATGTTATCATATATTATGTTCGTGGATCAAAGTTACACATTCGTTATTTTCGAAAGTGACACACTTGGCCGTTTTCAGATTTTTACTTTACTTTGACTAAATACAAACCTTTGTACCATTCGAAGATATATTATATAAATTTAGGTCGCTTTAGTTCCTTAGGGGTATAAATTTACACCTGGTATAAAACACCTTCATTATTTTGAAACCGACTCACACTTGGCCATTTTCAGATTTTTTCCTTTACCTTGACATAAAGACCTACCTCCATGCCAAATTTCAAGTCAATACGACCATTGGAAGTGGTCTAGGTTTTTGATGAGTGAGTCAGTGAATAAGTGAATAAGTGAATCAGTGAATCAGTGTATAGTAAAAATAGCGATTTTCTGACGTCAATATCTCAAGACCTACAATAGGTATTTTAATGAAATTTTGTATTTTAGATAAGTGAGGGGGTCTCAACAGATACTAGAAATTTGATATGCGTAAATAAAATAGATTTTGAGTTACAGGGGGGTCGAATTTGGCCCGAAATGGTTCGTGTAATATAACCCACGGCCGGTGTGTCGCTTTTTTTGCTCGAACTTGGCGGACACACTGCCGTGTGTCTAGATATGCATTTGTAGGTACAAATTATGAATCGGTTAATCTTTGATTTTGAATTATTTTGGTATTGCACCGGTTACCTGTTTGAGAATTTGATCGATTCTCATTAGAAATCTATTAGCATTAAATTACACGTAACATTTACCAACAATCTCAATCTACAACCGACAATTACCGTTACATCAATGAATAAATACGGAAAAATAATTAAGAAACAATTAAAGGTCTTAAAATCATTAGAGACCTCAATAATCATATAAAACAAGGCACCACAGGAATAAAGAGTCATTCTTCAAGATACCATTACACCACATACAGAGAAAAAGAAAAAAGTTGGATAGTTCTAAAATTAAAATGCTGCCTTTATGCTTTCTGGCCTTTCTCATCCACGGGGCATTCTCCTGCAAAGATGGCGTCGAAATCCTGACAAGAGAAACCAAGAACCCTGCTGATCTAATTGGAAACTGGACTTACGTCTACCATTGGGATAACCTGAACCAATTCAAGTATGAATTCGCAAATAATGGAGACCATGAACTGAGGTGCCCAGCGATATCTATTGAAGCTATCACTCCAGAGTATGTGAAAGAAAAGGAGGCGGAATGTGGCAGTTCGTACCCCTTCAAGTGGGCTGATGCTAAGCTCAAACTTGATGCTCCGTTGATGAAAATGAAAGGAGGTGTCCTGGTGATGGGAGAGAAAGAAAACTGGATAATGATGGAGTGTCTGCGAATGGTTCGTGTGGTAATTAATAAGGTGTCTGATGATTACCTGGTCCTGATCAATCCGGAGATGGCCCATATTTCGGAAATGATTGCGAGGAAGACACCGAGTTTGGAGGAGATAAAGTGTGTTGCCCATAATGTTGATGTCGGTAAAGGTATGTCGGGTTTCGGATTGTGTGCGTGATTTCTTTTTAATTTTGTTTCATTAAAGTTTTTCTATGTGATTGATTATCAATTGTTTTATTTTTTTTTTGCCATGGTTCATTAGTGTTTTGGTTAGTTATATTGGGCTCACGTCCAGCTAAACGGCAGGAGGTAGTTAATATGATGATGATGATGAAGGAAAAATACGTCAAAGTTAAGGTTATCAAAGATTAGCCTAAATCTAAATCAATGATAAAAAAAAAACGTAAACGAACCACAATTCTTTAAATTCAAATCAATTTGAAGACACGAACAAAAATAACATCATTCTAAAAGCCACGTGGGTTCACAAATGCAATGTTTGAATGGCTAGGCGTTCGACTCGAACACGCCGCAGACGATAAACGCATTTATATTAAGAAAGTTGTTCCGTACTTAGCGATAGTTTAAAATCTCGATATTCTCAACTAAAGTAGGAAGTTTAAAACTTTATCTGAGAATCCGAGCAATATTGCTTGTAGTGACTGCCTGTTTGCATCTTATTACAGGCTTAGATTTTGTTGGGAAATATTAGAACGATGAGATTGGTTGTTTAGCTAAAGTTCTCGTGAAATAAGTTTGCCATTTGACAGTTCGCGCATGCGTTGTAGTGTTGTGTTTGAACATTTTGATTATCGTGACGTCACTGGTTGCCTAATTAGGAATGGCAAAGTTATTTGATAATAACTAAAGATGTATAGTTTGATAGTTTCCTCACACTGGGACTTTTTGAATACGTCAAGTTATAAACCCTGCTTAGACCCGAGTTGAGCGACAACATAAACGTAAGTTTTCTTATTTAAACGTTCAATTTTCAAAATAAACATTTTTTAAAAGAAAAACTGACTTTTACGTTGTTGCTAAACTTTTGCCTCAGTACACCACTTGGTAGACTTTTAATATAGTTTATACCAGTGTCAAAATATTACTACTGACCTCATTTCAGCCTCTTTAGACAGTTCTTGAGAATACTCTTACAAAACAAGTTAATTTACCAATAGACCAATATTCCCATACTTCTAATAGCAATATGTAGGAGCGAGCAAATATATTACAAACACAATATGACATGATCACTTCAGTACACTTGAACTCAATACGTGGTACAGCCGCGGACATAATTATTAAGCCAGTTTTCGTATTTACCAGTTTACCTAATGGAATCGGTGGAGAATTAAAAGTAAATAGGTTATATCAAAAAATAGTGGATAAACGAAAGTATTTATAGAACGGCTGCCAGTGAGGATGTCAGATGATCTGATGAGGAATCAGAAGTAGGTGCTGGATGCTTGTCGAAAAATAGTTTGAGGAGGTCAGATAGGCAGTCACTTCATGTAAAACACTGGTCCGTAGCTTCATCCGGTGCGACTGAAAGGCGACCCTTACATGGTTGGACGAAATCTTTGTAGATTAAGGTTCTGGCACATCGATGGGAACTCTTGTTTAATCGTGTAATCTCGCGGATATATTGCACTACAAAATAAAGATGGTTTGAAAGTGGCTCAACCATGTATGTCCGCGACAGTACAGTCAAGTACACAACTCGTAAGGACTAGCAAATTGTTATTAGCTTTGTTATGAGTTTGAATACGGCGAGTTGCGTTATGTTTCCGCTGATATGCATCAGTTGTCGTCATCGATGTTTCTAAGTTTGGCGATTTCCTTGTTTTTGTGTTTTGTTATAGTTTTTGTGAGGAGATAAATAAATAAAATATGATAGAAAAAAAAAAGAATGTATGAATATTTGGTGCTCCAAAAAGCGACGTTGATACATATGTACATAGATACCTTTTTTTTTTGTTATTTGATTTAAAAGATTACAATGGCTTACTCATACGCTTGACATTTAAAATTATTTATTGTAAACAAATTGGGAAAACAAATTGGCCACTAACAAAATATATAACTGTGTTTTTGTTTTCTTATGTATTCATACCACATTTTTATATACACAAACCCCAAAACAAATCTACAAGCAAAGCTTCCTCACGAGATAATTCTTCAAAAAATCCGTGTAGTCAGCATAAGCATGATTCTGGTCACGGCCACCGTGACACGGGTCGCTCATGGTCAGCACAATTTGTCTCGCCATGCATCCATCAATTAAACGCCATGGATATCAGCCATGGGCGGATGAAACTGGTCATGTGTGCGTTGGAAGCAAGTATGATGGGTTCCGTAGTTCGTACTGGTATTAAAATCTTTACTGTACTTATTTTTTATTGCACACTAAACATTAAATACATAAGGAATAGAGACAGTTATGTACAACGGCGAGCTTAACGCAGAATTGGGTTCTCTTACAGCCAACCTTAAAGCGATAGAGATATTCGATAGAGGTAGGGTAAATCAAGCAAGAAACGGCAAATACCAGGATGATTGGCATTCGTAAGCATTGTTCAACGTAGGGATCCCACTTACGTTCAGCAATGAATGGCAATTGGCTGATATGATACGATGAATGAAGAAATACACAAGCAAGAATATGCGCTTTACATATTTAGTCATAGTCTGGTTATGTGTGAAGTTAATAATACCCGACATCAGACAAGTGAAGTTTATCGACAATATCTATACGATTGGAGGCGAACGGCACAGAACCCTAAAAATGTGGACGAACCCCACAGATTCTAGGTGATGTATGTATATGTTACTGTAAAACCTCGAACAACGGTTAATCTTAAGATTTGAGTATAAGTCTTAGGATTTACCGACATGAGTTAACCAACTCATGTCGGTTAATCTTAGGTTTTACTGGAAAAACTTAGGATTTTTTGTAGTAACATATATATCGCTTTTAAGTCCATTTTTTTTATAAACATTATCCGTACGAACAAAAGTGCAAGGAATCAAATGACGATTAATGACTAACTTCAGAAATACAGAAATAATAGGTGGAAACTGGACCCCTTCTTCCTTATGGTCTCTGCACACAGCGGGCGCGGCGCGGCGGGACGGGACGGCGACGCGACGCAATGTACTAGATCGTCGCGTCGCGTCGCGCCGAGCGGGACAGCTCTGTGTGATGTCGTCCGTAATATCTAGTACATTACAACTGCTCAGCGTCGCGTCGCCGTCCCGTCTCGTCGCGCCGCGCCCGCTGTGTGCAGCGACCATTAAGGTATCTATTAATGACTAGCTTCTGCCCGCGACTTCGTACGCGGATCCTGTCCCTTATGCCAGCGACTACGGGGTCAGCAAAATCAAAGATCTGAATCGTCTGATATGTTGACTTGAAAACAACGGAATACGCATAGCCATTAGAAACGTTCCATAATTAAATTTTTGTACTTCAACGGCAAAAGCACAGCAGACTAAACAAAACGCTGAGAACTGAACCGCAACAGACGTGACCATAGGGATAAAAGTAGTGATTCTAATTAGTCCGCATTTAAGTTGTCAAAGTTGTGTGTGGCAAAAATATTACACGTATTATTACGTTAAAAAACATTAAATGTTACTGAGATGACAAAGTCGTGATGACTTAGTGGAAGTCGTGGTGGTTTAGTGGGTAGAGAACCAATCTCTCAAGTATGAGCGTACGTCCTGCCAATGCAACTTTTCTAAGTTCGTATGTACTTTCTACGTATATTTTGGATACCAATGACCGTTATTTGGAGGGGATGTTAAACTGTAGGTTCCGGCTGTCATTGAACATTCTTGGCAGTCAGATGCCAGTAAGTCTGACCAGTTTTACCAAGAGGTGTTGGGTTGAGCGGGTAACCGGGTTGTGGAGGTCAGATAGGCAGTCGCTCCTTGTAAAACACTTTTTTAACGACGTCCACCGGGGATTGTCCTTGGGTTCATTTCTATAGTGTATAAAGGGATAATCGTCGGTTTTGTGTCACCATTTCATTAAAGTTGTCTCAAAAGGGCTTCAGCGTGTTGGCTTCGGCCCCACGTTTGCCTCCCAAAAATTCGGAACTCTGTAGTCCCGAGGTCTGGAAGAGACATACAAAATAATAATGAGATATAACGCAACAAATTCGAAGAGTGGGGGCTCGTGCCGCCACGTCTAGGTATGTAAAATTTGTACTAAGCAGTGACTTAACACAAAATTCAAGCGTGTTATATCTTCGTTATTATTTGTTTGTGAGAAGGAGAAAAGAAAAAATACGTGTCCATTATTTTAGGGTTATCTAAAAGACGGACTAATTACTTTTTTTGATTCACCATACCTATTTCATAACATTCATTTCTATACATTTCAAGTGTAGTATTGCTCTTGAAGTTCCACATCAGGTGTTCCAGATCTTCGATGTATATACGTCAATAGAGAGTGCTTATCAGATTGAACCACTTTTGCTAAAACGTCACACCTCTATATGCTATAGTCTAGCTGGGCCCCTGGAGTTCCACATCAGGTGTTTTAGATCTTCAATTTGTATAAGTCAATAGAAAGTGCTAATCAAATTGAACAACTTTTGCTAAAACGTCATACCTGTATATGGTACAGAGAAGCTGGGCTCTTGGGGTTCCACATCAGGTGTTCCAGATCTTAAAATTTATTATCTCAGCTGAAAATGCTCATCACATGAAACAATTTTTGCCATGGTACCATTTTTGTATCTCTTATAGTTTTGTTGGTCTGTTGGTGTTCTGCATCAGGTCTTCAAGTTTCGAAGATAAATTATAGCCTATATGTTGACCAGGCTTAATACTGATACAACAAAGAAAAAATCATTGAAATCCGTTCAGTAGTTCGGAAGATTAGCGTGTACAAACAAACAGACATACAGACATACAGACATACAGACATACAGACATACAGACAAACAGACAGAATTTTTTTTTTGGATTTGTGCTCCATTACTGTTTCTAAACCCCACCCAATTATTATTTTTTTAATATATTCAATGTACAGACACAGTTTTTTTACAGATTTATTATATGTATAGATAAAAAGTCACCGCTTTCACTTATTTTTTCCGCGGGTTGTCAAGAATTATTTAATTTGTAGACTTTGAAGGGTGCGATGGGAGAAAGGGTGCAAAAATAATTACCAAAAGAACTGCTACAATGTATTTATTTTGGACAAATTTTGTTTGAGCTGCAGTGAAGTACGCGGAAAGGTTCGTGGTATTCTGTATTTATTTTGGGTTCATTACAGAATATACTATATCATATAGAATTGTTATCCCTTTGTTACAGCTGTTGATTCTCCTTCTAGTAAATAAATAGTAAATAAATAAATAAAACATTACAGTATTCGTTATTCATAAATAGTAAAGGACTCATCATCATACTTTTTACCGTCCTGCCAGGCCTACTGAGCACAGGCTTCCTTTTACACCGACAAGTAGATATTATATCGGGTGTGTCGTTCGCAATCACATTAAATGAAATGCGTTAATATACTGGTTAATATATGTCGATTAACACAAAGAAAAAAGAAAAATACGTAAAAATAAAAAAATGCATTTTTCAAACAAAGTAAATAGAATTAGAACACCCTATAAAAGTCAGTCATTACAAACAACTGAAATTCTCCCTTGAAAACTGACAGCTGTCAACTGATCAAAACATTCGATACTCCTAAGTTTATCTCTGCTTTACACATGATGTTGTAAATTATAAAAACGAAAAATGACTCCTGTGGTTAAACCACTGAATGGATTAGGTTATTTTTTTTACAATTCGCCATAGAATATCATAAAGTATATGGGATAGGTTTTAATGTGATTGTGAACGACACACCCTGTATAGTGAAAAAATAAGTAATTATAGATGCAAGCGATTTTTTAAAGACTTTATAAAAACAAATGACTAATGGTAGATTGAATACAAGTATTTCTTTCCACCTAATACCTATACGTTATTTATAACATACATGCCATTTATAATCACTTATCAGCTGATATAACCAACAAACTGAAACTGAAAAAACATACAAAGGAAAAGAACAATCTGTGAAAGTGCAAACAAATGCTTTTTAATCCCCACTAAATAGAACATTCGCCAAACACATACGGGAAACTAGAATAAAGGTCAGTTCACACTTAACAGTTTTTTCACACGGCCGTAGTTCAGCTCTCAAATATTCTGAAACCCGTAACGAAAACGTAACACTTGTTTATAGCCATTTAAAAAGTTTCAACTGAACTCTAAAACTGCATTTGTATACCAACAAAGTAATTTCAACTTTGTCACAATGGTAATAAGGTCCAATTTTAGATTGTCAGTTGTTTTTGGTGGGATTAAGTCGTCGGTGTTTGAGTACCAAAATGAAAAAGCTTCTTCTGCTAGGAACGAATTTGGTGTATTATTAAAAAATGTCTTATAGTGTACCTATTCGGGTCTAGAAATAATTAGTTCGTGCAGTAAAATTTTAGCACCAATTTCTTTGAAAAGCGCTCTTGAAAACTAATGGTATCTATAAACCTGAAAGTTATTTTAGAACTGGTTCTATTATGAAACTAGCCCGAAACACGATTAACAGTATTTTGGGACATTAAATTTTCTCTTTACTATTTATTCCATATTTTTATATATTTCAAATAACAACTTTACTGTACTTAAAAAAAATCCTAACACACTGACATAAAAAAATATTTTCGCGTTTGTATTTTAGAAATAAAAGCATGTGCTTCATATCTTAGACACACATCAATATTATTATTCAATCTGTTTCTCAGATGTAGTTCTGAATCTAAGAGATCAGACAGCTCTAAAAACACTCTAGTTCTAGAATCTTAATCATGAAAGTTACAAAAATATACAATTTTCTTAAGCTCAATCCAAACACTAGAATTGATAACACATCCCTAAAGTAAAGAAAAAAAAATCTTATCATTTCATATTTCATATCCAAAACACAAGGACAAAACCTCGCGCAGCCACACCGCCATTGCCCTCATTAACTCATGCATTACACACGTTAATCCTCAAAAAAACAATATCGCGATAAAACTCCGAAAATGCTGAGCAAAAACCGACCGAATCTTTACCGAAAAACCCGACAATATTGTGTAACACAAGGACTGAATGGCAAGCATAATCGTGACGGGCTCTTTAATTTTCCTGCTGTTTGTATCTGAGAGAGAACAATAGAACTCATTTTTGGCCACAATGAATTTCATTTTGGAAGCCGAAAATACATTGTCATTAAAATCCTTCCGTTTTTTTGAGGAAGATGAGGTAGGTATCCTAGGTGTAATGAGCAATTATCGTTTGTATTTGTGGGTAGATGTAATGTTGGGTTTATGGTAATGTGTGAGGGTAAAGATTCTATCGGTTTTGATCGTTTTAAATGAAGTGATTTTGGAGATGTATGTGTTTTGATAGGCATTATTTGAAAACTGTAGGTGCCAATTTGTAAGAAATCACATGGGTTCGAGTTTACGCAGTTTCTTAAAAATCAGATCGAAATGCTGGATGGTGTATGAGTATGTTTTGTGTACGTTCGATAAATACCTCACTTTTACACGTATATATTCAACTAGCCGTTTTCCCGCGGTTTCACCCGCGTCCCGTGGGAGCTACTGCCCGCACTGGGATAAAATATAGCCTATGTTACTCGCAGATAATATAGCTTTCTAATGGTGAAAGAATATTTAAAATCGGTCCAGTAGTTTTTGAGTTTATCCATTACAACCAAACAAACAAACAAACAAACAAACAAAGTTTTCCTCTTTATAATATTAGTATAGATGAACATATTCTTATAACCATTTTGACAGCTACAGTATAATCTCTTTATAATAACACCTTTGACAGACGCAGTTCAAGTAGGTATTCTATGCCATCTTTGTATGTACATTGTACGAGACAATAACTACAATACAACACAACTATTCACAACTTATTTAGCACTAGGAACACAAACAAACGCAGCACCATAAATACGCCATTTAAATAAACCATTCTAAATTCAACATTAACTGTAAGACTATTAGTTGAAGCATTTCTCACCGCGTTCCTATTCCAACCACGTAGCAATTAGGAGCCGTTAGTATAATCCGGTCGAAACCGGCCCAGTCCAGTTACAACCAGTTTTAGCCGGTTTTCATCGAACATTCGTCGGATTTGTTGCGTGTAGATTGTTTTTGTTGGCGCCCAACGTGGGAAGAATCTTAAGAGGGCTAATATGGGCTAAGTCGATACGGAGGGTATTTGTGTAAAACATGTAACTGTTGTGGCTGTAGTTTATAGGGGGTGTTGTTATATGTTCCTAGTATGCCGGATAATCTGGGTAGATAAATAACGTATCGAGTTCGCCAAGTTATTCCGAAAGGGATAATATCGTTTACTAACGCATTTGTCGAAACTGTTTATATTTATGTTTGTAGGAGGATTTTATGAAGGGTTCTCTATAATGCAAATCCAATGAGGTTTGAGAGCTAATTAGTTATGCTGAAATAAGTAAGCAAGCTCATCGTGGTTTTAATTTACGCATAAAACCTGTCCCTATGTAACTTTTCTTAATATATGTACTTTCTAAATATATTTTGCACACCAATGACTAGGCGTCTAGGCGTCTTTGAGCAATCGGTGAAAGATTCCAACGAATTGAGTAATATCCATTTTGGGAAGTTGGTAAAAAGCAGTGTGCCAAGAGACTATAGGTCGGCATTTGTACCAAAGTTTAAAACCAAAACCTTGCTGAATATACCTTCAAGTAAAAAACGAGCACTTTTCTTAAAAAAAATCAAGCCATTCAAATTCAATACCACTCTTTCAAATAACTTACACAGCTCATCTCTTCCTATCAGAATGTAACAAAAAGAATAAAATAATATCTAAGCCGAAGCTATCATTATCGGAAACTTTTCCTCCGAAGCCACAATTTTTCTTCCCCCATAAAACTCGGAACCGTCAGACGTCCGTTAAATCTTTACGGTTTCCACTTTCCGCCTTGCACCGGGTTTTATCCGGGTAACCCGGCTCTGACAACCGGGTGCACACGATTTTCACGGTTGTGTAGCCGCGTTTGTTTGCATATTATATTTTTTTTAAAGGTTTAAGTTGTGAGAGAGGGTTAAGCTTATTCTTAGCAGTAATATTAAAACTACAAATGGAATTATGTCTCGCGTTTGTCACGCTAAAATTATAATTATGTTTTAAATGAACTTTAAAATGGTAGAGCTAATCTTGATAAAACAACCACCGCTCAGAAATCAGCTTTCAAATCGGTTTATTCGTTCAAAAGGTACTTTGCGACAGACACATACAGTCAAACCCCCTTTTTGATTCGGGATTTAAAAAGAAACTTAAAATGTTGTTAGATGTCCCACTGACCCGTGTGTCTCCGAAGACTACAAGATGATCTGCATAAAATCATTTTCGCCAACGATATTATTCAAATATTTTCCTTTCACTACCTCACAAAGGTTGCCACTGCAGTTTTTTCTTTAAAATTCTAGAATAATCTTTGTTTAGCTCGCTGAAGCTGAGAATTTTTACATCATAAGAGCAGCAAGATTTTATTTTACTTGAAAGCGAACCTGGGTCTAGTCGTGGCCTAAAGGCGGTTACTATTATGTGTTTTTATACAACCTCTCTATAGAACTCAATGATATAAAACCTCGTTGCCTAAAACTCCTTACAAATGTAGGCTCCTTTTAAAAAGAAACCATGCTGTCATATTTGACATACGTCACGATATCTCGAGGGCACTGCCCGCAGGATGATATTTAGGGAAATATAATAAAAATTACAATAATAATGGATACTTTACAGTACATGAATTCAAAGCAACATTTTGGGATGAATCAATGATTTAAATCTTTGTGTAGATTTCAAACATAGTCTTTCCTAGGTTAGTTATTTAAATATTATGATATATGATGACCTGCAGCTTGTATGTTGATATGTTGATGGTTTTTGTTCTTATCTGTTTCACAGCCAGTTTTTAGTCTTTTTAATTTACATGAGTCTTATTCAAAGACATAGGCTAGGCTTATATCCTTCCTAAATAGATGGGCTATGTTACATTGCCATATTTTTTCAAATCAATCCTATAGTGTTTGAAATTAGCGCGGTCAAACATGCAATCTCTCCAGTTTCATAATTACTTAAGTATCGATGAAACTATGGCTTCAACAATTCCCAAAATATTAAAACCCAGACAGATTACAGTAACCACTATGTAGTTAAACAATACACATTAAATTCAAAACATATCCCCAGTGAACTTTAGTGTCGTCCCTTCGCAATAAATACTAAATAGCCTGCTAACGATCTTGTAATATTGCAGCAAGTTATGAAAGATGAACTACTACAAAATGTCCATTATACAGCAAGAATAAGCAAATACTGACATGAACACACTTGCTGGGGATGCCACAGACAGCTTACTGGTACGTTTCACGTTATTCTTTAACGGTGAACGCACATTTGTCCGAGCTGAGTGTCAAGTATAAGTTTTGCAAGTTAATAGTTCTAAAAGTAAATGCTACGTATCTAATCGTATGATAATTTACGTCTCAACAAACTTTAACTTGCAAATTCAAAAGCGTGCCAAAGAAATCGTTTATTTCCTTTACACCTATCATACGCTACAGTCAACCGCATCCGATCGGAAGATGAACCTATAAGAAACAACATAAGACTTTATACTTCTGTGTTCTGTAGTATGTAGCCTAATAAGCTTAACATCCCATTTAAAAGCTGCGGGGAAAATAATGGAGTAATTGACAGGTGATCTAAGTGAAATTACCGCCTTTTTCCGTTCAAAAAGTCACAAACTAAAACTTTATTCATATTTTTTCAGAAACGCCATAAACCTATGGAATTCTGGTACTTCGGTCCAGTGGTTCTGGCAATTGTTATGTTTCTATTGATGGGCACAATCTTCGAGAGGAGGATAGAAGCTCTGTATCATCGACTCAGTGAGTATGATGAGTATGTTGCACTGTCTACTTCTTATATTTTTAGTTAATTAATATAAGTATAGTAAGCTGGGGGTCTTCTGACAAGCTCCTAGGTTGTCTGTCAATTTAGTACCAAAATAGCGTAATCAGAACTATTTTTGTTGCAAATGGAATCAAGAATTTATTGTGATGAAAAATAAAAGAATACTAAACTTTGATTAAATGAAGAAAATACTAAAACATCTCAATGTTATTTTTCAGTCAACCACCGCCAAGCGCATTTACTACAGCGTGAGAACCAAGACGCAGCAAGTGGACCAGCCACTTCTACGCAAGCGGCCAAAACACCTTCACAAAGAACCTTAAACGGTGGCAAAGCTGCCAGCACTTCAGCCGAAGCTACTCCACCGCAAATACCAGCAACCAACTAATGTATACCTTATTGAAAACTGTTATTCCAAAACTGCTATACTTTATCGACGAATTTCCTGACCCTCAGTACTTAAAATGTCAGACGATCTTAACTACTATAATATGTGTGAACAATGGCCTGGTACATTATGAAGCCATGCAGGCCAACTTTTTCGAAAGATGCCAGGTTATAGCCCAGAGGTTCAATGAAGTGGCTGAGCAACTGCCTGATTTTAAGTACACTGAGATTAAGCTGTTTAAGACCAGCCAGACTGAATAAAGGATTGGACACCTACCTAACAATGAACATAAAAAAAACATGACATACTTAAAGTTCTGAAAGTGTGCTATAGATATTGAGTATGCGTGAAACTTCGCTTGGTTATAAAACGCATCCAAACAAAAATGCATTTTATGCCCCAAATCGCCGCACTTGAATGCGCATACGAAATTCTACCAGAAATCCGAGAAAATATGCCAGAATCCAAAAAGCTACCACAAAAGAATACCATGCATGTAATATTATTTACACCTGAAGGACTACCTCTTCATTTTGACAAATGATTCTTCTTTTATTCTTCTTAAATTGATCATTTAGCTACTCAATTCCAAATAGCAAAGATTTGGTCTTCGCTGCAGCAACAACTGACTTGAAAATCCTACTATTCACATTTTTGCCAGCTTGGCAATGACTTTAAAAAAAATAAGAATATTCATAACAATGCCATGGAGAAATGAGTCATCATCATCATCATCAGCCTATCGCAGTCCACTGCTGGACATAGGCCTCTCCAAAAATAGAGGTATTTAGCCTACTGCTATCACGCTGGCCAGACGGGTTGATAGAGGGTTTTTTTCCGAGTTTTCCTTCTCTCGCACTGGTGTTCGGTGCATTTTCTACTCCATTAGTCGACTTCTACGACACCCACTGGAAGAAGGGGTAGCGACATATGTATTCTTAAGCCGTCGCTACACGGCTAATGAGTAATAAGTGTTTTTTTTTTCATGAAACTGAAGCAAAATGTATAAGAAATTTGTTCATATCGCAACAGTCTTGAAAAATAATAAAGTAAGGTGTAGCAGAATTCCTTCAATTGTTTGAAAATATTGCATTTATTTACATAACCGCTTTGTAAATCATTGTCATAAAATGTTAACTTATCTGTGAGCTGCCTTTATTATTTCAGAGTATTTGAATTAGATTTGTAGCTTAATCATTTCAAATACCTATATGTAAAGTCTCTAATACTTGAACACAGTTTAATATCTAAATAAGAGCATATGCTAAACCTACGCCCTACGTGGGACCCTCATGATCGACAACATTTACAAAGCAGAGGTCTTGAAAGTAACAGGCACCCAGCAACATTATTAACCCATTCCCAAAAATCCTTTCACCCACACAATGTCTTCAATGTCAACATCTTAGCACCCTAGAGACACCTATCTTTGATAACTTGGCCTACGTGAGAAATAATTCTACGCACGTCTTACAAGCTTATTTAAAATTAATCCTACGACCTTCGGAGACCCAGTTTATCGTCAAACTTGTTGATACGCCTATGTAATGACTGTATGCACTTGCTTTACAGTAACCTCTTTAAATATTAACCCCAAATAATTTTTAAAGCATTCCGTTTCATACGAGGAATATTAAAATTTTCGTAATTGAATTTAATTTATGAATTCCGAGAAACATGTCTATAAATTCATATTACCTGTGTGGTGGCCTAGTGGGTAAAGAACCAACATCTCGAGTATGAGGGTGTGGGTTCGATTCCAGGTCAGGCAAGTACCAACTTTTCTAAGTTTGTATGTACTTTCTAAGTATATATCTTGGACACCAATGGCTGATAAAAAGGTGAAGGAAAACATCTTGAGGAAACCTGGACTTTATAGTCTGAAATCACCAACCCGCATTGAGCAAGCGTGGTGATTAATACTCAATCCTTCTCCTTGTGAGAGGAGGCCTGAGCCCAGCAGTGGGACGATAAAAAGGCTGTAACTGTAACTGAGTATTAATAAATTCCTCTGCATATAATAATAATGATATTCACGTTTGTTGCAGACGTCGCCTTTTTGGAACAAAAGAACTGCGGTTGACCGTCCCCTTGTGAGGTTATTAATATATTGAAATCAATGAACAAACCACTCGGCCATGATATTTTCCAAATCATTTTTGGGATATAATCTTAAAGAAGTTATTTCGTAACAAATAATTAACCTAGTTTAAAAATCACTAGAAAAACACGCTTATATTGATACAGTACTACAATAGCCAATTTTCATGACGCTACGATCATAGGAAGATGGTTATTATAGTTCCATTACAGAGTTATATAGGTACAGGTTTTACATACATTTCTTTTCTTTATATGTCCTGCGCATCTGGCGGATCTTATATGAGAACTGCCACCGTGACCGACAATCGGTTAGGATGACATCATCATCATTTTGAATCTAAACTATATGGCTAAAACCTTATAAAACCGATACACTACAATGGGTGTTACAAATCACGTGCTTGTTTTTACATAAGCTGGGGCCGACCTTGCAACGACATGTAACCCGTTGATACCCTGCCGGTTACCCTGCCCGGGTAATTTCCCTAGTGGCTACGATCTTGCGAGCGTTTAGACGGGTGAGTGTAGCGGAAAATGCTGTGCTGTGTTTAGTATATAAAAAAAATGGGACGTCATCCTCCAAGCCTTTTTCCCAACTATGTTGGGGTCGGCTTCCAGTCTAACCGGATTCAGCTGAGTACCAGTGCTTTACAAGAAGCGACTGTCTATCTGACCTCCTCAACCCAGTTACCCGGGCAACCCAATACCCCTTGGTTAGACTGGTGTCAGACTTACTGGCTTCTGACTACCCGTAACGACTCCCAAGGATGTTCAATGACAGCCGGGACCTACAGTTTAACGTGCCATCCGAAACACAGTCACTGGTGTCTAAGATATACTTAGAAAGTACATACAAACTTAGAAAAGTTGCATTGGTACTTGCCTGACCTGGAATCGAACTCGCGCCCTCATACTTGAGAGGTTAGTTAGTTAGGTAGAGGGACGTATAGGCGAGTATTTTTTTTCTGTTGTTGGAGAAATTAGAGTTGTATATTTTCAACCGACTTCTCATAAAGAAGGACCTTCTCAAATGATATTTGTATTTTTTTATAGATTGTTAATCTTGCACGGTTAAAATAAGTACTGTTTCTTTACATAAGAATACTTATAAAATTACTCACAATCTTGTTAAAATGCTAAAGAAATAAATGAACTGAGATGACTGTGATGAAAATAAGCGACAATAAATAAAATTATTCAATCTGATTAGACTGCAGGTATCGCTTTTATCCTACCTACTTTTACCTAACTTTTTTTTATTACTCTTTGTTACAAAGCTTTCATTTTAAGGTTGTAATTTTATTGAATTTAAATATCCTTCTATATGTTTTCTTTTTAGTCTTTTATCACTAGCTTCCCCACTTGCCTGTACAGGCAAGTTACTCGTTTATTTCCAACACTTCTTCACCGCGCATACTGTTTGCTCCACAATGCTTCGGTTAAACGGACGGATTTTATTATTTTAAGCTCGCCTCGTTACCTAACCTATTAGTACTGGAACCATGTGAACCGGTTTCAAGCGGTTATATCTGTTCTGTACTAGAAGGAACTAGTTTTATAGGAGAATTTATGTGAATCTAGCTGTTCCCTTTGGTTTCACCCACATTCCGGGATAACCACTTCCCGCAACAGGGTAGAAAATAGCTTATTTTCTTTCTCAAGCTCGAGACTATCTTAGTACTAAATTACATTTAAATCAAACCATAGGTTACGAGAATACAGCAATTACGAGAATACGAGGTTACGAGAATTTTACATACCTAATATGTAGTTTATTACACACTATGAATCAAACTGTCTCAGCTAATAGAAACTAATCCAATAAAAGATTTCCCATAACTCAAACACATAAGATAAAGAAATCAGCTAGACATTAATAACGGTATAAATTAGTTCAATCTTTAATTAAAACAATCAAGTATTAGCAAACGTCTGTAACTCATTACACAAGTCTTCGGCCAAAGGGCATGGAAAATCCTGAGAAATTAATTTCTTGACTAACACCCTTGGATAATTTAAACCACTGGATACGCCCCTTCTACCTTGAGCGCCTAGTGGCTCATACTCTTGTGTGCTTGCGTAACGACTTCATTATCATAACTAAAACCTCTCCTAAGTTTGGCAAGTACCTACTATGCTGAAAACCGCATCAAAACTGTTCGGTTAAACATGAGAAAATCACACACATCAAACTTACGGGTCAAATTATGCACCTCTTTTGTTGAAATTGGTTAATCAAAATAGAGTATTATCACTATTTATTGCGTTATCTCATGGACAGATTTTGACGCATAGAGATTTGTGCTCATGGCAAGTCCTGTAGGTTATATGCTCTTAGTTAACACCCGACCTTCGAGTCACCGACCGTTTAAATCGGCGACAAAAAATACAAGTTTATACTACAAATAACTTTACTAAAGAAATTACAATTTACTTTATGCTTCAACTTATTTTGGAATAACTTTGATTTATTTGAGAAAATATTGGATTTACTGGCTGAATTACGTATTGGTAGCTTTTCATCTGATGAGATAAATGGAGATTTAGTTTTGTGACTGATTTCTTATTCATTCTCAAAGTTAGTGGAGAGTTAAATGTTTTATGATTTTCGAATAACGACTGAAAGACGCTATCATTAGTTTATTTACTGTTTTTAGCTTTATTGCTAAATGATGTTACTTAAAGGCGTAATTCTAAGATCAAAAATGTATTTTTGAACGTTAGATGATCATTTGAAAAAGACCTAAAGGTTTTTATATGGATCCAAAAAACCTTGACCGGTTTTATATGAACACTGTAGCTACAGCTACCCATTTTTCACGTTTAACAGTGATAAAACCTATCCCATATGGAAGCTTTTGAAAAGCACTTTACAGCAACTAAGTTCGATTCCAGAACATGGTGTTTTAGACCAAAAAATAAATAGTTTTTAAAATTTTTGCAAACATGCAGTGTTAAAAAAATTGGTACAAAATCCATGTTCCTTTGTTTGCTCTACTTAAATGTGGACATTGAAAGTTTAACCTCATTTCAGTAAACAACGCCGATCAGATAAAATATTTAACATTTATTTGCCAGTTAATCAAAGTAAAGGTGTCCTGTGAGAACGGTAATTAATGTGGTTTTTCTTTTGTTCGTGGAAATAAAGTGGCTGATCAGATTTACCCAAGCGCGGTCGGCAGCTGCACTGAAAATCATGTCCCAATGATATATTTAATCTTTATTATTTTTAACGTAAATCAATTGATATTTCATCAAGTTACCTGTAGATACTAATATTATAAAGTTGACATTTTTGTTTGTTTGAACTCGCTAATCCCAGTAACTTTTTGTCCGATTTGACATTCAGTTTTTGTCTCGTCACCTTTGATCCGGGTGCGTAAAGTAGTTAAGGAGACTTGCTGCGCCGATTGGAAACAACTATTAAGGTAATCTGTGATAAAAGTAGGAAAAAGGCAGAAATGTGCCGATTACGTAAAAAAACAATCGTGAATTCTTCTTTCTCCAAACACAAAATAAATAACTTATGTAATAAATAATACTAAAACTGCGTTCCCAAAAGCCTTGAAAGTCACACCATATTTCTTCAAACAAACCAATAAATTATATCTGAAACACTATATCAATAACTGAACGTCAAACTCAAGTGAAATAATTAATTTCAATTGAAACTCAGCGTAGTGTAAGCCCAATATTCTGTATCATCAATCGCCTGACATTGCAAATTGTAGCCTTATCTTCACACTAGTGGATTTTCTACTCAGTATTCCCGCGCGTAGAAAATGCATGCTTAAGTACATAATATATGCACGACACATTCTGAACGGCAGGAATCTATCGCTCGATTTTAAATGTATTGTCATGTTTCGCACCAGTAGCCTTTGTCAATTGTTTTTCTTCAAACCGTTCGAATCTATCCTTGAAGCTTGAAAAAACCGAACGGGAAATCCTCTAGTGTGAAACCGCTGATTACAGGACTCATCGAGTAACTTTGGTTGTCCGAGCTTAGCTACTAATGACCCCAAAACAAAACACTACTGCAAATCAGCGAGGCGCATTATTGCTAACTTCGGAGTACATTTATTTGACGTTAACTGTAAGCTTTGAGCTTGTTAGTTGTGACGTCACTACAAAGAAAATTAACACCCTTCTCGCCCCAGAAAAATGAAATAAGATTACGATATAACATTTTTCGACGGTAACCCGAGACGGGAGAATTGTATTTGGGTTTCTTTTATGGGAAATAAACAGGCGAACCACTTAATGGTTAGTGGGCACAGTCGCTTATGTAGGTGCATTACTGAAAGCTGGAAGGAGGTTGATTGCCTAGAAATAAATAGAGTTAATACTACTAGCTAAGGTCAAAAATAAATATAATTCTTAATAATATTATAAATGCGATAGTCTGTTTATTACGATTTCACACTAAACGGCTGAATGGATTGATATTCTCAAATATTGGAACTATGGATTTTTGTGTTCAAAATTTGAACACAAAAATCCAAATCTTCAAATGTTAAAATGGACGAAAAGCTTCAACTTTATTACGAGTATTTTTGACCAACACGTGGGATGCTAACAGACATTCTAGGAAATCTAATTCTCAAAATTCATGATATAACATCTGGTCCTTTTACCCCAAAAAGGACCAAAACAACCGCCCTCTAGACATGACATAATTAATAAAACGTCCCCAACTTCCAAGTTCCAAGAACCAATACGTTTTCTTTTCATCAATAGTCACAAAATAATTCGTTCCCACATCGATATCTCGATTACATTCGCACGAAAATATCGAAAAGTAAATTAGGCCGAGACACACTGTCATACACATTAATGAAATTCATAAATTCATGAGCATGGCACACTGGATGTGCCATCAAATATTCAACGCCGGTGCGCTCGCGTGTAATCAGAATATTAAAACTGTTTTCTTTCCATATGTGTAATGTAATGATTTTTATTCGTAATGTCTTCGTAATATCGATAAGGTTTATTTCTGTGAGATGTGTGGGAAGATTCTCGAATTCGATGTCTTTTCCGGTCCAAGTATGTTGGTCCTTGTTTCCATATTGTTCGATTGAAATAAAAGGTTCTACCCACATGTGAAATTTCTAAGACAGATATACTACGCTTGAGCACAGACTGATTGATTGCGGGTTAGGTCCAAAATGATCAGACAAAAGTGTACTTTTAGGACCATTTTTTTCAGCAGTTTATTTTTTCTAGCCTTTCGATAACTTATTGGTCTATGTTTGGACAAAAATACTATTGCAAAAAAATAGTGTTTTGTTTTTCAGATTTGCCAAGCAAATGGTTTCAGAATAAGATCAATCCTTACATAAGACACGGATATTTGCTTTTCTCATCTGAAATTCACAACAATGAAATGAAATACAAAAGTCGCGTGTTCGCTTCGTGCGTAAGTCAAACACGTATGTTCATAAACGTAAGATATATGGGTATTCCTATGTGTATAATATGTACACACATCAAAAAAAGTTTGCGATCACTTAGAAAACTGTAGATTATTATGTTTTTTTTTTTCTTTTTAGATTCTTTATTTAAAAATAAAAAATTAGAACATAAAACAATGACCCCGTTCAATCGTTTTTTCATATAAAAAGGCTTTCAGTCCTAGCTTGCGCTCATTCAGAAATCTGATTTAGTCAATTATACTTAAGCGATTCAAAATATTTTTCGCGGAAAGTGATCGAAAAAATGCCGAGGTTTTACGAGCTAGAATAGCAACTTTGAGGGAAGAAGGATACACCACGAGAGTATAGCACGCAGACTTGCTTTATCCCAATCCTGTGTCGTGGCTACGTTGCAGAGGTATCACTGAATGAGGAATTTAGCTGACCGACCCCGCAGCGGTCGCCCAACTGTTTTGACAGCTGCCCAAAAGCGCCATATTAGATTGCTGGCAGACCGTGATCCAACAATCAATGCCACTAAAATAAAAGCAGAAGTCAGGGCCGCCTCTGGGCTTGAAGTTAGCACGCAGACCATTCGTAATTGCTTGCACCAGGCTGGATTACGAGCACGGAGGTCTTGGCGAGCTGCGCTCAATTCCCAAAGTTAAATTTAAATAATTATAGGAGCCTATGCTATTGATCGCAAACTTTTTTTGATGTGTGTCAATCAAATCAAAGTGGAGGTAGGCAGGCCCCCCATTATATGGACGGACAATTTAGCCAAGTTCACCGGGAAGCAGTGGATGCGAGTTGCTGAAGATCGAGCAAAGTGGCAAACCTTAGGGCAGGCTTTTGTCCAGCAGTGGACGTCTTTCAGCTAATACGAATTATTTATAAGCACGCTTATAACTTTTACCTATAATACCTACCTATACCTGTACCTATGTATAGTTGTATAGTACAAGCTCCACTTAGTTCGGGTCTAGATCACGTTGAGTGAATATGTGAGGAATATTATTTTCAAAACAAAACATCCCCCAAACAAAATCTTAAAAATTTCACCAATTTTTGTAACAGGCGTTTGCAGGCTCCTATTAAAAACCCATGGATTTGCACGAACTGTTCAAAAACTTGGATTAAAAGGAGCCAAGATTAAATCGAACGAGATTACTGACCCAGTCGGCCAAGTTACTTCGCCAAGTATGGGGTACCTTTTGCCGTTTAGCCAAGCTTTGTTTACAAACATTTATTTATGGGAAATCAACTTTTATGTGTAACGCATTCATGGTAAAACGGCTCTTCATATTTTTGTTTATGATAGCTTGAACATTTTACACAGTACACATGGTAAATTTTGACCAGATGCGTGAAGCAGATCCCTCAGAATACGATCAAAACAGCGGGAAACTGCTTATAACCAATAACAGTGCAAGTCAAACGCAAGTATCGAATAAACAGAGTTCACGTAAACTCAAACTAGCCAGAAAGGAAAACAAGAAATCCATTACGTATGCCAAACAACTTTTTTTATTGGCAGCATGTTAAATACGTCTCAAGGAAGTGCCCTGCGTTTGTTTAGGACTAGTCAAATAACCTAGCACAACAAACTTGTACATACAGCCACGAAACATCCCCCAAATGGATCGTAACCTGTATGACCTTTGACATAAGGTTGTCTTTCTTAATCTGAATAGTTTTGGGGTGATAAAGTTAACTTGGTAGGTAAGTCAAGACTTGATAGAATTAAAATATAAGTAGCAAATGTTAGCGTATCTATTTGTGAAGTGTTTGTCTTATTTGTGGAAGCTTTCAGTGTGGTATCGGCTTTATGTGGTGTCGGGTGTCATAATGTGTTGTCTGGTGTAACACTAATACGAAATGTTGTTGGTTTATTTTACCTCTTAGGAGATGGAGGAAGTTTTATTTAATTTTTGTAATATTTTTGTAGAGATCACTAAGGTCAAGAAACTAACTGTATTTCATTTATAGGTTTATGTGGGTAACAAATTATGTGAGAGCTGAAAAAAACGTTGGACATAGCACCCAGCCTCTTTCCAATCGAGTCAGTCCCATTCCCACATCGCCTATTCAATTAGTAAGTTCTCCTAATAACTAAACTTATCTCGATTGTTTAACTAATGCAGACAAATTATGCATAAACCGTCGAAATATTCATTTCCTTTCCAAACAAAATTCCGTCAGTATTCAAATCCTCATTAAATAAAATAAATCTTACACTGCGAATAAACACAATAGATACCTACCAATTTCAAAATCCATTCTTTTAGACAGCCGATAAGCCCAACTATACCATAGCCTTTGGGCTAATTCGCAACGTTCCTAAGAGTTACAAAGTGCTTCACCAGCGAACACCCAGTGAACTCTGCCCACGCCTACATTAGACAAAGAAGCTGATAGTGTACTTTCTACTTTATGGCTGTATAGTTCTCAAAGCAAACTGATCTGGATATTGGCAGCGCAAACCGGTTAGGTTTCATATTCGTAATAGGTTATTGTATAGTTTGCAGATCTGGCCTTATAAGAATTTCTAGTTATTCACTGCGGTTCCACCCACTTCTGGTGAGAACCACTCCGCGCTCCCGGACAAATTATACAAAAGTAGCCTACAGCCTTTCTCCAATTTTTAAAGAAAAGTCTACGAAGAAAGAGGTGCAGAAGAGGTTCATCAATTGTGCTTTTGTAAGGTTTTTTGACATTATGTTTAATGTCCGATAAATTATTGGTAATAATCTCAAATACTTGGCCATAATTACGTAGTATCCACCTATGTATGGACTTTTAATAAATAATATCTATCAACCATTGGTACAACCCTGATTGGTGGGAGGTCTCAAAAGATCGAGAGGTGTGGAGGCAAAATGGGGAGGCCTTTGCCCACCAGTGGGACAGTACGGGCTAAGAAAAAAAAAACTATTGGTCTTCATGATCATAGATCATACTTGACCACTTTTTAAATGTTAATACATACCTTAAATAATTACATAATGATTATGTACTTCAGTCTTTCATTACATTAAAGTAGGTACATGTTTTCACATCTAAATTTACCTAAATAATAAGATACAATTACCTATTCATTCGTCTCCCGCTGTTCGCAAACAAAATCATATCATTTGAAATTGTAATTGTCTGGGACGCGCACCTACATAATTGGTTGCATCTATTAAATTATTTAATGAAAAAAAGTGTTTTCTCTAGTGAAATTTGCATTAATGCAAAAATAAGGAGTAAAAAACACGTTTTGGTCATAAGAACAGGTCGTAAGAACAGTGTTGGTCTTAAGTTCCCAACGAATTCTTGCCAATTTGCCTTGATAAAGTAAATAGATACCATGAATTGGTTTCTCGTTATATTAATATCATAAATAGATAAACGACAATATTATGGTCTTTAATTCAAATCGAAAAAACAAACTTTTACAAAATATTATAATAAATTGAAGCCAGAGACATCTACAGGAACAATAAAGAAGTGGTAGTCAAAACATACAACCACCTGTTCCAGCGTTCACCGATAGATGGCAGTTTTATAAACTTGAATGAGAAGTGCATACTGTAGTTTCAAGATTACCTAAATTACAAGAAGTTATGTAACCAATCTTAGCAAAGGGTATCGGGTTGCCCGGGTAACTGGGTTGAGGTCTGACAGGCATTCGGTCTGTGTAAAACACTGGTACTCAGCTACATCCAGCTAGAAAGGAATCCGACTCCAACAAAGTTGGGAACAGGCTAGACAGATGACATAAGAAGTTATTTCACGTAAACACATATTTACAAGAAGTCATTAGCCAGAACATAAGCAGGTATCGATAACAATTACTTACAACCGCGATAAAATCCGTAAAAGTAGTTTTATTTAAATGTCTAATATTCGTGTAGGTAAGAGTCACAAATCAATAAATTACTTACAAATTAACTGAATCTTTAACATACATAAGTATTTTTGTAATAAACTATGCTCAGCAATACGTAAGGCAATATATTTCTTGTCACAGCGGAACGAATATCGGGAAACAATAATTAAAACTCGTAGTGAAATCGCGTGAAATATATTGTGTGGTCCAAAGTATAAGAAGTGGCGATTGTTCTGCAAGAGCCAACTTTTCAGTAGGTACGTTCAACAATTTAAAACTTTTTATAGCATTGCCAAAGAGCTTATTTAAATGAGGAAATATGTATTATTGTTTATTATTTCTATTATATGTTTTGGCAGTGGTAGCCACAGGTGATATAGTACTACATGCTCTGAAAAAAATCCGTCGTGAACAGGCGAAGTCAGGTGCATAGAATCCTTTGCACAGACAGGATACACAGGATAAAACTAGAATGGCGGATCTACTAACGCTTATTTTAGGCCTTTGCTTGTTAAATAGCTGAAAAAACTCATTTTTTAAGGAGAAGAAACTATAGCCAATTACTTGTTCGAATAATGTGAATAAGCCCGACAATATCTTGTAACTTGGACCATAGCCTACAATTAATGCACCGAATAATCTCTAAACGTACGACGCCTGCGCCTCGCCAGACTACTTATCGACCTCACTAAATATTCTACACTTTTTTAAAAGGATTTTCCATAATTTTAGCTCTATTGAATTTTATTTTTATTGAGTGAAATGCAAAACTGCGGTGCATCGTTCCAGCCTTGAAATGTAAGATACTTACCAATACTATCTAGACACACGGCAGTGTGTCCGCCAAGTTCGAGCAAAAAAAGCGACACACCGGCCGTGGGTTATATTACACGAACCATTTCGGGCCAAATTCGACCCCCCTGTAACTCAAAATCTATTTTATTTACGCATATCAAATTTCTAGTATCTGTTGAGACCCCCTCACTTATCTAAAATACAAAATTTCATTAAAATACCTATTGTAGGTCTTGGTGGCCTAGTGGGTAAAGGACCAGCCTCTCAAGTATGAGGGCGCGGGTTCGATCCCAGGTCAGGCAAGTACCAATGCAACTTTTCTAAGTTTGTATGTACTTTCTAAGTATATCTTAGACACCATTGACTGTGTTTCGGATGGCACGTTAAACTGTAGGTCCCGGCTGTCATTGAACATCCTTGGCAGTCGTTACGGGTAGTCAGAAGCCAGTAAGTCTGACACCAGTCTAACCAAGGGGTATCGGGTTGCCCGGGTAACTGGGTTGAGGAGGTCAGATAGGCAGTCACTTCTTGTAAAGCACTGGTACTCAGCTGAATCCGGTTAGACTGGAAGCCGACCCCAACATAGTTGGGAAAAAGGCTCGGAGGATGTAGGTCTTGAGATATTGACGTCAGAAAATCGCTATTTTTACTATACACTGATTCACTGATTCACTGACTCACTCATCAAAAACCTAGACCACTTCCAATGGTCGTATTGACTTGAAATTTGACATGGAGGTAGGTCTTTATGTCAAGGTAAAGGAAAAAATCTGAAAATGGCCAAGTGTGAGTCGGTTTCAAAATAATGAAGGTGTTTTATACCAGGTGTAAATTTATACCCCTAAGGAACTAAAGCGACCTAAATTTATCTATATTTATATAATATATCTTCGAATGGTACAAAGGTTTGTATTTAGTCAAAGTAAAGTAAAAATCTGAAAACGGCCAAGTGTGTCACTTTCGAAAATAACGAATGTGTAACTTTGATCCACGAACATAATATATGATAACATGTCATGTCAGTCAGTTGGTAAATCTAGTCCATTTAGTTAATCTAGTAAAAAAAAAAAATCATGGTGGCCTACTGGGTAAAGGACCAACCTCTCAAGTACAAGGGCGCGGGTTCGATCCCAGGTCAGGCAAGTACTAATGCAACTTTTCTAAGTTTGTATGTACTTTCTAAGTATATCTTAGACACCGTTGGCTGTGTTTCGGATGGCACGTTAAACTGTAGGTCCCGGCTGTCATTGAACATCCTTGGCAGTCGTTACGGGTAGTTAGAAGCCAGTAAGTCTGACACCAGTCTAACCAAGGGGTATCGGGTTGCCCGGGTAACTGGGTTGAGGAGGTCAGATAGGCAGTCGCTTCTTGTAAAGCACTGGTACTCAGCTGAATCCGGTTAGACTGGAAGCCGACCCCAACATTGTTGGGAAAAAGGCTCGGAGGATGATTAGTTAATCTAGTCCATTTCTTTGTAAGAAACATAGTGCATATTAAAAAATCTAAAAGATAGTATAAATGAGACATTTCTTTAACTAACTTCATCATAAGAAAAAAATAAAATAAACAACCTTACAAAAATAAATGAAATCCCACCCAAAACAAAAATGTGAAAGACTGCCAAGTTCGATAATATGGGAATGCTTCGCCTATAAAAGAAGTGAGATCTGAATAAGTACCAAGTTCCATACACATACCTCAGTTAAAAATAGTTACTTTTTAATGATGTTACTTGGCAAGTTTTAATAGAAAATTAAATACTTGATTCATTGCGTTTAGTAGATTTATAACAAGGTGTATGAAAACTTGCCAAGTGACATCATTAAAAAGTAACTATTTTTAACTGAGGTATGTGTATGGAACTTGGTACTTATTCAGATCTCACTTCTTTTATAGGCGAAGCATTCCCATATTATCGAACTTGGCAGTCTTTCACATTTTTGTTTTGGGTGGGATTACTACTACTACAAATCTATACTAATATTATAAAGCTAAAGAGTTTGTTTGTTTGTTTGTTTGTTTGAACGCGCTAATCTCAGGAACTACTGGTCCGATTTGAAAAATTCTTTCAGAGTTAGATAGCCCATTTATCGAGGAAGGCTATAGGCTACTTTTTATCCGGGTCGGTGCCGAGGTTCCCACGGGATGCGGGTGAAACCGCTGGCAGAAGCTAGTACTAGAATATAAATATATTTTCTTAATTTATTAGGTACTATGTGGTAAGAGGTAACTTATCCAAGAACCACAAAAAAGTCGAATTGAAATATCTCCTCCTTATTTTAAGTTGGTTAAAGTAAAAATATTAAGCAAGACTACACTGATTGCAAAGCGTGTAAGTATTTCACAACTTAGGTATTTCCACTTAAAGTAAAAGACAACTATCATCATCATCATCATCATCTCAGCCATAGGACGTCCACTGGTGAACATAGGCCTCCCCCTTAGATCTCCACAGATACCTGTTGGAGGCGACTTGCATCCAGCGTCTTCCGGCGACCTTTATAAGGTCGTCTGTCCACCTCGTTGGTGGACGTCCTACGCTGCGCTTGCTAGTCCGACAACTATGCAAATGACAAATATAAGTGAGTTAACTTATACAATAATTGGTCATTGTTGAGAACACTTTCACTGTTTGCTGAGCTGCAGTTATCCTAAACGACTGGTTACATAAAGTTTTCGATGTCTCGGAAAATGCTTTTACCAGGTCCTGCACGAACAAGCGATGGATCGATTACTGTAATCCCTAGATAGTTTTTCTCACAATCTATCGATCGTTTTATGATCGTCTCTTTCCTCTAACTAAAAGTAAAAGACCTCGTAAAGCTGACTAAACTACTAAAAAGTAAAAAAAATAATTGCACCTTAATTAGGTACTTCTTGAAATCATAAACTTACCTCGCACAGTTAACACTAATATTTTTTGTACGTCAATTATTAGAAACTGCAAGTCACTACGATGCATGTACGACTGACAGGTTAACGGTTTTTATTTAACACAATGATACTAGGTATATCTATTTTCGTATATACCTAAAATGTTGAATAAAAAAAATTGATTTAATTGTAAATTCTATTATATTATAATATTATAGTATTATATTATAAAGCTGAAGAGTTTGTTTGTTTTTTGTTTGTTTGAACGCGCTAATCTCAGGAACTACTGGTCCGATTTGAAAATTTCTTTCAGTGTTAGATAGCCCATTTATCGACGAAGGCTATAGGCTACTTTTTATCCCGGTACGGGAAGTAGTTCCCACGGGATGCGGGTGAAACAGCTGGCAGAAGCTAGTCATCGATATACATACATAGTTAAACTGAGCAACAACCCGTAAATACCCACTCTCATAACAATAAATTAGGAAAGGTAAATTAAATTAAAAGAATACATGTACACAAAGGAGTCTTTGTAATTTTGTTTAAATTAATGCAAATAAAAAAGTGAAAACAATCTTTCCGAACAGAATAAGTATAAGTATTGTGTATA
Organism: Helicoverpa assulta; assembly: GCA_963856015.1. Classification (NCBI taxonomy): domain Eukaryota; kingdom Metazoa; phylum Arthropoda; class Insecta; order Lepidoptera; family Noctuidae; genus Helicoverpa; species Helicoverpa assulta. Next base: position 10,565,835 of record CAWLCW010000032.1, read on the forward strand.
ATACATATATCTATTTTTATCTCGTTAATACAAGTAGTCGGGTGACCACGATATTCATATTTTGCAAGACAATTCATACATTTGTTCCATTACGACAGGACTTAATCGAGGTTTAAAGAATGAATCGAAACTCCACAATCATAAAGATTTTACCAGCTCTGAATCTACTTATAAAATTTTTATTTGACTACGAATTCCGAGAAAAACACGATAAAACAGGCCTTCGATTGTTTTTTAAAAAACATTTTTATGTCTTAAGAAACCAGTAAGTAAGACTGGCAACCCGTCCTACCTAGGGCTATTGGGTTGCCCGGGTAACTGGGTTCAGGAGGTCAGACAGGTAGTCGCTCCTTGTAAAACACTTGTACCTACACAGCTGCATTCAGTTACACTGGAAAACGACCCCAACGTAGTTGGGAGAAGGCTTAGCAGATGACGATATTAAACAAAGAAAGTATCCTATACCAAAACTCGCATAATTCTCCTCCTACATTACACATGTCTGTATTAGCTGCATTTCTCCAAAACAGGTTTATCCACAACACAACAAAACACATAGTCACAACATTCGAACGTACAGCCCGCGTACGTTTTGCAATACGAGAGTGAAAGCTCTCGGAACATCTGACTGTGTCACTGCGCTGAGAGCAACGTCACTCGCTACACGACACCGACATAATGGTATGTAATACCTTATTATTTTATATTTTTAGTAATTAACTATGTCTTAGGGTCGGTTCATATCTGACGGAAAATGCGTCGAGCGTATCGTAAATGTATGATCGACGCACTAACGCATCATCGGTTAGGTGTGAATGATTGAATGTTTTACCGTATATTTGTCAGTCCTGGCGTTACGCGACCGATGATACGCGACGCATATTCCGTTAGATATGAACCGACCCTTATTTTTGCAAAACCAACAATAAGACATAGTTATCACAGTACAAAACAATCTTTTTATAATTATGTCCTGGATTTTTTTTATCAAAGGTGTAATCTATCCTATAGGTACCCTATTTACTTACTTCAATAATTGAACCCTCCGTTTGTTGATATAATTTATATGAAGCTTATGGCAAAAACAACCTCGATGGCGCAATGGTCACCATGCCGGACTGCCGAACCTGAGGTTCCGGGTTCGATTCCCGGTTCGGTCGACATTTGTGTGATGAGCATGCTTGTTGGCCGTGGTCTGGGTGTTACAATATGTATTTATAAATATGTATATGTGTAGTTATACCTATGTCGTTTATCAGTTGTGTTAGCACCCATAACACAAGTTAATTAATAACTTAGCATGGGGCTAACCAACCGTGTGTGTAAAAAAGGTGTCCTGACATTATTAAAACAATCTCTAATCGCAAAAACAACGGATGGATCGGTAATCTGAAGTCAGTAAATAGGATATACATAGGACAGATTACACCTGTAGTAAAAATACCTTGACTGTTATAGAAAAGAAATGGCAGTGATGTTAGCTCTAATTGTTGGTTTCAGTCGCATTTTATAAATAACACAAAATGATGTCGAAAACAGCCTTCTTTTCTTTTTTCAAGTTTTTGGAAAATGTTTTAGTTATGTGCTTGCGCATTCGCCGGGTTATTGTTTAGTTGTTACCTAAGTACTTCATAGACTAAAGGCGCTTATGCACAGAAATCCCTTATTTACGAAATGCCTATCTTTTACCAGATTCTGAATAGTATTTTTTACTGAATCTATACTAATATTATAAAGCTGAAGAGTTTGTTTGTTTGAACGCGCTAATCTCAGGAACTACTGGTCCGATTTGAAAATTTCTTTCAGTGTTAGATAGCCCATTTATCGAGGAAGGCTATAGGCTACTTTTTATCCCGGTACGGGAAGCAGTTCTCACGGGATGCGGGTGACACCGCTAGCAGAAGCCAGTAACGAATAAACGGACCTCTCTGTGTGAATGTATCTTAAGGTGAAAGGACTATTTGATTAAGACGACAGGTCCGTTTTGCAATGTTTGTTTGACCTGCAAATAGTTATTTAAGTATTAGTGATTGTGCGGGAAAGTTTACATAACACGTCAGCAGTCATTGTGACAAAATGGTCACATATAAATGTACGTACGGTGGACCGACACAATACCGATAAAGCGTAGCAAGGAAAGGCATTAACTAATCATACCAAAAAGCCTCAGTGTAACTAACTTTTACCTCTGTCAGCTTCTTTAAGATGCCGCAAAGAATACATTTTCATCGGTTTAAGCTTGCATTAACTTTGTATTAATAAGGGGGTATAAGGGCAAAATCTATACTAATATTATAACGAGGAAAACTTTGTTTGTTTGTTTGGTTGTAATGGATAAACTCAAAAACTACTGGACCGATTTTAAATATTCTTTCACCATTAGAAAGCTATATTATCTGCGAGTAACATAGGCTATATTTTATCCCGGTGCGGGCAGTAGCTCCTACGGGACGCGGGTGAAACCGCGGGAAAACGGCTAGTACCTATTTTATAAAAACGAAGAGTTCGTTGTTGTTGAACAAGCTAATCTCAGAAAGTACTGGTCTTAATTTTAAAAATATTTCAGTATTAGTAAACCAAATTACTGAGGGAGACTCTAGGCTAGGCTTTTTATCCGGGTTCAAAGAGTAGTTCCCCCATAACGCAGATGAAAGCGCAGCTATAAAATACCAGTCTATACTTACTAATATTATAAAGAGGAAAACTTTGTTTGTTTGTTTGTTTGGTTGTAATGAATAGGCTCAAAAACTACTGGACCGTTTTTTAAAATTCTTTCAGCATTGGAAAGCTACATTATCCACGAGTAACATCTATACTAATATTATAAAGCTGAAGAGTTTGTTTGTTTTAACCCGCTAATCTCAGGAACTACTGGTCCGATTTGAAAATTTCTTTCAGTGTTAGATAGCCCATTTATCGAGGATAGGCTACTTTTTGTCCCGGTACGGGAAGTAGTTACCACGGGACGCGGGTAAAACCGCGGGAAAACGGCTAGTTAAAGATATAATAAAATCTTAAATACATAATAATCATGCACGATAATCTAGATTTTATTTTAAAATATATTTACGATTCTGAATTTTGCAGTTTGGTAAATATTTAAATAGGACTTAATCAAGAAGAATATTAGATTTGTTAAAAACTTTGAAGTTTAAATACTTATAAGACATTATTTAGGTATTTTATTTAAAAACTTAAAAGAAATGAATGTTGTATTAAATTCACAGCGCTAGAAAGCTAGTTCTCATAATTTTATTTTATTTTATTACCAAATCTGGTCTCAGTTTGTAATTTTATAAAAGTGTTTGAGAATAATGTACTTCAAAAAAAAATACAAAAATACAAAATACAAAATCTTTATTTATGTTTTAAAAGGTTTAACATAGTTGGTGATAGGAGCCTCCTTTTAAGCAAATAATGCCTGTATTAGGACACTCCGCTCTTCTACATCAATATGCTATAAATAAAGTAAAAAACTTAGATTTAAACTGCACGCTTGTGTATGTACATGTGTCTGTGCATGTGTGTGTGCGTGTGTGTGTGTGTGTGTGTGTGTGTGTGTGTGTGTGTGTGTGTGTGTGTGTAAATATAAGTGTGTGTGTATGTATGCGTATGTTTGTTTCATTTTGTGTGTTGTAATAGTGCCTCAGTGTCTTCGTAATTTAGTGTTTTTATCCAATTAGTTATAATTTTTTTACATTCGTGTAAATGTTTATTGTATACAAATATCTTCTTATTTATTCTATTATAAAGTTGACATGAGCGTGTACTGTACTGAATGGCGGCAAATTTAGTTCTTGTTTGTGGAACCTGTGCTATGAGATCTTTCCGTACTTTCAAACAAAAAACTTGTCTTGTTAGAAATATGCTCTTATGGTCGCTGCACACAGCGGGCGCGGCGCGACGGGACGGGACGACGACGCGACGCTGAGCAGTTGTAATGTACTAGATATTACGGACGACATCACACAGAGCCGTCCCGCTCGGCGCGACGCGACGCGACGATCTAGTACATTGCGTCGCGTCGCCGTCCCGTCCCGCCGCGCCGCGCCCGCTGTGTGCAGAGACCATTATATACTACACCGTACCAGCTGCCCCCGCGGTTTTAACCACGTCCCGGGAGTCCTACTTCCCGTGGCCGGATAACAATGTGTAATAAATATATATGTATATGTGCTTTCTCTCACACTATGTGTATCTTTCATTTAAATCTCTTAATATTATTTGCATGAAAGCGTGACATACAGTGAGGAAGGATATTGGGTCAAAACATAAAACCGCTGTTTCCGTATACTTAACGTGATAAAAACCTTTTTGGTATAAATACCAAATATTTTCTCGGTCCCCCAGTTTAGGAGGCCTTTGTCGTTGGACATTTTAGGCTGTGACGACGACGTATTTTTTTCTCATGAATCAACCAATTTTCGCACGAATACCTAATTTTTTCTCGCTATACATTCCAGGGTGCCTCCCAAAGCGAGCACACAAAGTCAGAGAAAGCCGAACTGGTGAGGAAGATCAAGGAGCGACTGGCCTCTGTGGACCCCGACAAGGCGAAGTCATTAGGAGGAGTGTTCCTCTTCAATATATTTAAGGGAACCAGCGTTTATTGTTGGAGTAAGTATTCAAGGTTTGGCGGAGGAGTCCATGAGGATTTCACCCTCCCAAAAAAAAAAAAGTATTCAAGGTTTTCATTATTGAAAATTTTTCATCTTTTAAAATGTTACCTAAATCCCATTGGCTCATAGTGACATATTCTTTATGCAGTGTGCTATTTTTCATAAATATAAAATACATATTTACATCTGCATTTGGATTTTAATTAAGTATTAATTAACCTTATGCGGGGTATATCATACAAGGTACCCCTCAACCAAGAGCCATCCGCATGACGAAAAACGTACTTCATTGATCATTATAATGGTGGTGAGGCGTGTGAATAGCCTTACCGAAGAAAAAACGGAATTAAAGAGAGAAAGGGGCAGCGGGAATTTAAAAATCGAATGCGGGAGAATCAATATGGCGGTGAACACAAATCGTATATTAAATCCCTATTGATGAGATTCCGTAAGACACCAATACCCACTACAACTATTTGCAGCAATAAAGCCCACGTACCTCGTGAATCCAGGGACCCCTCTCATAACCAGGGAAATGGGAAGATGCCTCGTTCCAGGGTACGTGGTCGCGGTATGGGCTGCCGGCCGGCGAGCTGAATTTTGATTCATCCACCGGTGGACTGAATAACACTCGTGAAATCAACACTGCACTATAAGTTCTCCATATCTCACAGTAGTAGGTCTACTTATTACACGAAAATCGTCAGATTATCATCGTATAGGGAATTATTAACGCGGAGCCGTGTATATTCGACGCAATGCGAATGGTGGCGGGAAGAGTATCCCGTAATGCCACAAAGCACTCGATACGAACCAATGGGCGCTGCGGTAGTATAGACACTCAATTGTGTTACTTTTTATATCGAAATAAGCGAAATAATGTTTTAAGATGCGGGAAAAGTAACTTATTTATTTTATTTATGGTTTAAGCAATATTTGAATCGAAAAAAATCATCAATTGACGCTTCACCAAATTGTTTATTCTAAAAATGTGGGTGTTCTTTTTCTGTACAAAACTAATTCGCTATTTCCCGCGGTTTTTACAATTACTTTAAGCACCGATCTGAATAAAAGTAACCCTTCATACTCGTCGATAAATATATAGACTAACACAGAAAAATCATTTCAAATCAGACAAGCTGTTCCTTAACCAAACTCTTCAACCGTATCAAAAAGTACCTTGTCTTTTATGCCATGGCACAGTTACTGATCATACAGCCTAGTACTAGCCTGTCTACTCGCGCCAGTAGCTCACCACTTGACTGGCTTATCTTGGAACACACTCGCGTAAAGATTTATGCTCGCACGATTTGTTGCTGCTTACAACCTATCTAGTTGCGGTTAACCGCCATTTGTTACGAGTAGTAGTGTACTTGTAAATATTTCATCCTTTATTTTGCAATGAATAGGTTTATTACTAAGTAATAATCTGGCACGTTAAAGACAGCTAGTTTTATTTACGTAATATGTTCGCCTTTAATTGTTAGTACTTAAACACTATAGAAAATATCGTTGAAAACTCACAGTGAGTAGCACCATTTACACCGACATTAACTTATTTTTTCTCAAACTGACATGGAAATGATGTCATTAATTTTCAAACAAAGAACCACGAAGTGTGAGATTATCATCAATATATTATACTAGCTTCTGCTAGCGGTTTCACCCGCATCCCGTGGGAACTACTTCCCGTACCGGGATAAAAAGTAGCCTATAGCCTTCCTCGATAAATGGGCTATCTAACACTGAAAGAATTTTTCAAATCGGACCAGTAGTTCCTGAGATTAGCGCGTTCAAACAAACAAACAAACTCTTCAGCTTTATAATATTATCAATATATTATATGTACCAGATTATTGGATTTACATCGTCGTTCTTCAAAAATCCCTAACCAAGAACTGATCTCCCCAAATATAAATAGCAAACCTAATCTCTAACCCTTGTTCCAGCCATGGACCTCGACCAACTGAGGGTCTACGAAGGTGAACCCGACAAGGACCCGGACACCACCGTCACCATGAGTGAACATTACTTTAAACAGATGGTGACGGGCAGGGAAGACCCCAAAGTGATCTTGCAAGCTGGTCGCTGTTCCGTCACAGGGAACGTCATGAAGGCGATGCAACTTGAACCTTATATTAGGCTAGATTAGAGTTTGTTTTAGAGTGTTTTTGTAAGTTATTGTTATGGCGTTTTGGTGTTTAAGATGGAGTTAGTGTTTTGTTTTATGTGGAAGTGCTTTCGTCTCGGTTTGCTCAAATAATATATTTCGTTACCTTTTGATTTATGGTCATCCATAAAGTTCATTTTCATCATCATCATCACGTACCATTGCCATCAATTCATCACCTTCGTTACCCATTGATTCATTATCATCCATAAAGTTCATTTTTATCATCATACACATCATTATCATTAATTCATCACCCACGGACTTCGAAATCATTATTTTAATTACACCTATCACTCGAACTTACTACATGCTAATAGTCTGTTCACTTGAGTTTGAACTTTTTTTTGATGAGCGTGAGATGATCATTAGTATTAGGAATACTTAGAAGACAAACGGTAGGCGTTTGTGTTACAATTTAAAAATGTTAGTACCATAGATAACATGCTTTTGTAGCACTAAGTTATGCGTTACACCTACATTACTTTTAAGTTTGTTAAGCTTTAAATAAATGTTAATAATGTTCACAGTTTGTTTTTCATTCTGTTGTTTTCTCTACAACAATCTTCAGATAAATATACCTATACGTTTGATAACTGAGAATGACAATTAAGGAAAGGACTGACATACCGCACGCTGAGAACGAAAGTGACCGATTTCAAAATTTTGATTAAATGAGTTAAGTATACAGAATAACTCAAAAAAGTATACTCTATCACACATAAATTAGAAAACTGACCAATAAAGGTAAGAAAAGGATAGAGGTATATTTCAGTCTCTTTGTCCCTCAACCGTATTTTAATGGGAAAATCATTTTTTTTTGCAAAAACTATATAATGCATCTACAGCTATTAAGTCAAACAATATATTTCAAAAGAAATTCATAACTTTTGTTACCATGTGTTAGCGTTATTGTAAAATGAACAGAAAATGCTTAATACGATGGACACATTTTCGCCTATTCCCAAAAATTGGCAATTTTGAGTTGAGTCACTTTCGTTCTCAGGGTGCGATACCTTTTGCTTTATATGCCTAGACATTGTCCAAAGTTTTTTCAAATCATCGATGGTTTGACAAGGAATTGTAATCATTGCTATCAATGGCTTTACAAACCCAGACATAGCGATCACTTTTGATCATCAGCGCATTTCAATAAAATATCTGTCTTTTGCAAATTAAGAGATAGATAGCTTATTGAAAACGACCGTAAGTCAGTATGTGAAGTCGATCAAAAACAAAGTAGGTAACATTTAACCTATGCCCAATAAGGTAGGTATTTATAGATTTGGACTTTGGTAGACTTTTTATTAATATACCGTTAGCAACGGTACTTGATACTTATAAATTAATAGTTCATCTGATGGATTGACGGATGTGGAGCAAAAACTACTTTTATAATTAGATAAATTAACTTTGATTGAAATTGCCAGTTAGCTTTCTTGTTGGTGAAGCAAAAAGTTATTTTAATGTGCAGCGATTATCTATACTAATATTATAAAGCTGAAGAGTTTGTTTGTTTGAACGCGCTAATCTCAGGAACTACTGGTCCGATTTGAAAATTTCTTTCAGTGTTAGATAGCCCATTTATCGAGGAAGGCTATAGGCTACTTTTTATCCCGGTAAGGGATTTAGTCCCCTCGGGATGCGGGTGAAACCGCTGGCAGAAGCTAGTATGTAATATACACGTGTCATTTAAAACTAGCTGTCCCCTGCGATTTTACCTGCATCTCATGGGATCTGTTCCGCAAAGCTAAATATAGAGTAATCTTCCTCGATAAAAGGGCTATCTAACACTGAAAGAATATAGTCGATAAAGTAAATGGTATCCATGTATTCAGTTCATGATTATCTTCTAGTGGACAACCGGATTAAACATCTGCAATTCCCAAGCCAACAGGTTTCAATACTTTGTTGGTTTACGTTTGTTGATTTTCTGCCTTATAAAAATATAGCAGTTTTAATTTTGAATATCAAGAGTAATAATTAGTCCATAGGGAACAACTTCCAGATGACTTTTGTAAGCAATTTGTAGTGTGCAGTTCAAAATAAAACGTACCCAAAAAGCCTTTAAAAAAGCCAATAAGATTACTTAATTAGATATATAGTAAGTTTCTAGCCAAAATCCTTTGTAACTAGATTTTAAATACCTTTAAGTAGCCATCTGCAAAGACCTTCCAAACATCAAACCAATCCATCCATCTCAATCGATTCAACAATTTCCTACAAAAGTACAAACAAACACACCCACACAACATCATTTCACTAGCAAAAACATTATCCTCCAGATCAGTCCACAACGTCAGAGCCATTAAACTATCAATTAATGAACCAATAAGATACAGTAAAACAAAATGCTCAGGTAGGTATGTGCCGACTGGTTTGCGAACGGTACCCGTAGGTCATGCACCTTCGATGCTTGAAATAGAGACATTTTATTGGGTTAAGGCCGTGTTTGATTGTTAGTGGTGGGTTCTGTATAAATATTGCAAGCAGTTTTGTATGACTCCGTTCATTAAAAAAGGAGTGAAAGAAATCGGTATCATCCAGTCCTTAAGATCACATCTACACAAGTATTTTTTATAATCTTACAAGAGCCTGTAGGCTGATGTCACAAATGCCTCCTTGTGGAGCCTTTTCCTTGGAAACATCCTACACAGGTTGTAGTCAGTAAAATTCTGAATCTCCCTTCACTGCACCCACAGCAGCAGCGGTCGTCTTATGAATTTCCACCTCAAAAATAATGGCAATTACATACCTACTATATTCCAAGACCGTAACATACGGAAAATCACTAAACTCTAGTGTATAGCGGCAATATTCACAAACCAGCCATGTCCATAATCAAAAACTGTTCATCAGTAGCAGATTTCATAACCATCCATGGAACCCATATCAATGTTTTAATCATTATAAAACCAGTCGGCATCGGTTGCAGATGTCAGGTCCGGTTATTAACTAGTAGATAATCTTTATATAGATCACTATCTGTGTCCCATGGTTTCACCCGCATCCAGCTTTAGCGAAGCTAGATAAAAAATATTGTATGATTTTTCGCATAGGTCGAGCTATTTCTTACCACCACTTTTTTTTCAAAAGGTTGGTACAAAGAAGGTTATAATGGGCTAATCATAGACTTTCTCGATAAATGGGGTATCGAACACTGAAATAATTTCTTAAATCGGACCAATAGTTCCTAAGATTAGTGCGTTCAAAGAAACAAACCCTTCAGCTTCGTAAAACAATATTGAGAATAAATGTCAAGATGAGTGGTTACACATTTTTAATGTTAATAAATAATCCATAAAACCCAAATACCGGTCACAAACTTCTGAAATATGGATTCAGGCAATTCCTAAAATAGTTTATTCCTCAATTATTTGATACAGACCTTCCAAATACTGTTCCAAAACCAATATTAATCAAGTTTCAGGTATATAATTAGCCAGTGCACCACTCACAACCAGTTGTACTGGCTAATTAGTTAGATAATCGTTAGAACGTCCAGGTGTTAAGGACAACTGCAAGACCCTTTACAAGGAATAAATATGCACTTCATGTACAGGCGAGCACACTGGTGTTAACTGTGGGAACAGTATGACAAAGTTTTTTTTTTTTTATATATCAGGAAAAATAAATAAGTACTGCAATCGACAATTAACGTATTCCATTTAATGAGGTAAAACAGTTTTAAGGGATTATTTTGATAAATAAGCTAAAAGTTGAAGCTTTCCTGTCTAAGCATCTATAAGGTTCGATTCAAGCACAACATTGCTCATTTGTGCGTTTTGATGAAACATCTACCTCTCTGGACTTACAAAGTACGCAATGGATCACGATCTCTATATTAGACTATTTTTTGTAAGGATTAAGGACCCTGAACAACTGACAACATATTTCGACTGCCAACACAGCCAAGTTGTTATCAATGTTTATTCTAACACTTCTTTGACTTAGACACAAATGATACCAAGCAAACCCATATTTTTCCAAACACCGTTTAACATAAAATAAACACTACACATACAAAAATACGATCTATTTTCGCTTGGTACCAACTTCGAACCAACTTCGCATCTCATAGCTGTACCTCGTCACTTTTGTGCTCAACTGTACCGGTAAATCCAGCTTCCTAAGTCGAAGTGGTTTATTTTATTATTTACACGACGCTCTTGAACGGCGACCGTGCCAAACACACGCACAAACAGTTGAATTTTATTTTAATTTTTATATTTTTGCATCATCTGTGGAGAGTAAGGAGTTTTGATAATGTACAAGACGGTTTTGTTTTTGATTTTCGCGGCTACACTGGCGAGTAGCGATGGTGAGTTTTCTATTATTTTTTTTGTAATATTTTTGAGATTAGAATTATTTTTTTGAACCAAGTTAGTTTAGTTCAAGACAATTTTTTTTTTTTTGATAAAGTGTAAATCTTCATCAGTATTTAAAATCCGCAAAAGTTTGGATAAATTGAACTTGATTTTACTAAAAATAATCGTTTCTACAACAAGGGTATTTTTAGGACCTTTTCCTGGTCAACCCTTTTTCAATAAGATGCCTTAGGCTTATCACAGTACCTACATATTCTTCGTGACAAGAAAAAGGATAAATTTTTATTTGTTAAAATTAAAACCAAAAAGAAAATTTTTGTTACACATTAAAACAAAATCGAATAGGTAAAGGTATACATAGTGGGCATAATAACATAATAAGTGCGAGTTACTTAAATATCTAAGTAATTAGCTAGGTACTAGGTATTTTAGAATATTCCATCTAAAATTACTATGTCTAGAAGGTACATACGTACATAAAAACTTCTTAAACCTTTTCAATTCCACATTTGACTATGAAAATTCCAAGACTGTTTATTTGTGTAAGCCTCAAACAAACCCAATTTTCAGACCAGTAAATATTCCTATTAGTAAGACAAAGACAAACTCTATTTATTTGAGAAAATTCTATGTTTACATTCCAAAGAAACATCTAGCAATAATTCTACTTCTACGTATTTTTGTATAAGTACCTATTTCCCACGCGAGGAAAAACACGATTAATTATAAAGAATAACATTTTACCTTTCTTCTTATGTCTATATTTTAATCATACTTACTTAATTTATACCTAAAGTTATTCCATGCAAATCAATAGGTGTTCAGCCCACAAATTACGAAATAAGCCGAAACCAACTGGGCGGCGGTAAGTTGTTCAAACTATGTCATTACCACGGAGGAAGGAAATATAGCGGAGATGCCATAAGAAAAGTAGGTCAGGCGCCTTCTCGTAGATCGAGTAACGTACGGTAGGCGTAATCAGTTACTAGAACTTACGAGGCGTACCTTCAGGTTCCTCATCAAATCAAAACCAATCAAAGTAGTCTTTATTAATTGGTGATATTATTTTGAAAATAACGGAGAGTTCAAAAGGCGTGTAAGGGCGGCGTCTAGTAACGTTCCTCGTCCTCAGATTTTGCGTTATGACATCTCCGCTAGTCATTCTGTTCTCCATGGTCTTTAACATTCACAAACTGACAGGAATTGTTCATTACCATGGTTGCCATATCACTAAATACCATTCATATCGCTTGTTATAAGCGCATGTGATTTCAAATTGATGGTTTATTTGTCATAATATATAATCTAAGAGCTAAGAGCATGGATTCATTTCTGGACATAAATTCATGAACATGGATGTGGGATCATAAAAATTACTCTTACATACAATCTAATATTACAATGTACTTAATGACTGTATACTAGCTTAGTACCTATAGGTAGATAGGAAAGGAAAAAAATATTTTTGCAAAATGTGATGTTAATTAAGTACCTATCATATGCTCACCAGATCGACCTGTCTGGTCGCGTACAACTCAAAAACTACTGAACTGGGGCCCGATTCTCCTAATTTTACTTAAGCAACATCCGATTCACATTCGACTGCGATCCAATCCCGACTCGATTACGATTGAAGCATATGTGGCATTCCGCTATTTTTTCTTTGAAATAAACGTTTTTATCCTTTTCTGTCATTCAATAATGAATCATTTTGTCTGCAAATGATTTACGATTGCAATATGATTGTAGAGAGCAAACTACCGTATAGATCAAAATCACCAAAATAGCAGACCAATCGCAAACCAATCGAATGTCGTTGGAATACGATTGGTCTTATATTAGTAGCAGAATGCCCGATATGGTTAAAACTGCTATTGCGATCATATTTCGATTCGATTTCTATTCAATTTTGACTTTATTAACTTAGGAGAATCGGGCCCCTGATTTTTCACACGGTTCTCATCAATAGATCGAGTGGTTCATGAGAATGTTTCAGTTTGTAATTTAAATCTGCGATAAAACCATTCCACCATTTCTAGCCTATTAGTGACTCAAACACAAGACGCAAGTATATTTTTTGTAGTTTTGTGTCTATGTAATTTATATTAATTATTAGGTAGTCAATAACAACGTAGGTAAACTACGTCTAAATTCATGTCATATCTCAATCATTCGTTCCACTAAATTAATTTCGTTTCGAGGAACTCCACCTTTACCTAAAGCCGAAAATACGAGTAGTTTAGCAAAGATTACCCAACTTAATTACATGTTATTTCTAGCTAAATAACCTACTGTAAGTAAGAGTTTGAAGCGGGCTGAATTATTCTAGGAAACTGAATTGATTTGTCTGATTAAATGTTGGTTGGTTTGTATATAACAAAATGAAAATACCTACACTATATGAAAGTCTGAAATCACCAATCCGCCTGAACAAGCGAAGGTTTTAACGCCCAATTCCTTCTCTGTATGAGAAGAGGCCTGTGCCCAGCAGTGAGACAATAAAAAGACTGATAATGATGTCAGGCAGGCAACTGCCATTGTAGATTAACTTAACAAACACATCACAATTTTTTACCAATCTTGGCACATTAGAACGAGCAATAGTCACATAAAAAAAGAAACGTGTCATCTTTTCAATAACGTTACGCTAGACAAAACGTTAATTAGGTACGAACCTACACTAATTGCCTAAAATAAGGAAACTTGGCAAGGTCGTCAGTTTTTCATCTTCGTTCAGTTTGTTCTACTATATTATCTAGATGCGAACATGAACTTAATTTATACGTCAAAAGATGCATATCTGGTTTAACATTATAACAATTAATTCGTTATAATGATGTTGTTATTAAGCACGTATTCACTTCCCATTTAATTAAGGGCGATTTGTACTTCATGTGCATGTTTTTGTCAAGGCTTTTATTGTTATGTCATGGGTCGTGTAAATGAACTACGATTTTGGAGGATTTTTAACAAATAGGTAGAGACATATTTGAATGGCATTATAAAGTAAACAAAACATTATAATATTGGAGAATTTTACAAACACAATACCTTGTTTCTAGCTACTCAATATCATCATTATTGGATTTTCATATAAGGTTATCACTCACTTCCAACTATCTACGACCCTACCGAAGGCTATGCTTGGTGTCCATATATGTACTTCATTTATAATAATATTTCATCAATCGTCATAAAATCTAGCAAATGCAATGGGTGCGACTCCACAAAAAAACCATTAACTCACTGGTTTAACCCGCTACTAGCATTTACCAACAAGGTTCCACCGGCTTCAAGGGCCACTAAACCACGGGACTCCATCTCACAGGTGCCATCAAAACTAACATTCATAATCACCAACATTTAACAGGTTTCGGAATAAGAGAAATGCTGGGCTATTTGTTAGGAGGCAACTACGGGAACTACTACCCGCCGGGCCACTACGGGCCTGGGCAATACGGACCGGGGCATTACGGGCCTGGGCACTACGGACCGGGGCACTACGGGCCTGGCATGTACGCGCCCCCTGGCCCACCTGGAGCGCATCCTGGATGTCCCCTGTGTGATTCGTCTGTGTACAGCTACTGTTCCCACAAGCAAGCCCATGATGCGTGCTGCTGCAGTTCCGTTTGTAAGTATAAATAAATAATTTTAACATAGAAAATAGTTACTTACATAATGTAATTTTCGTTGTGGTTTCTAATCTCTGAAAATAAATTTTCATGTGACGCTAGAACGATAATCCCAAAACCTGCAGGTTTAACGTGATCTGAGAGGGGCAGGTGTATCACAACCAATTTCCAGCCAGACTACAGGCTGCTCTGTAAAAGTATCTTAATAACTTCCCTGTCCCATGAATCATGTGATATACACCAATTGTGAAACTATTGTCTCTGCATCGGGGACAGCGAAGTGGTTAAAATCCACAAACCGTTATTGGCCCGACACAGGAATCGAACCCGAGGACCTAAGCTACAGCAATCACGCAGTGCAACTTTACCCATGAATCAGCCGAGTCATACTTCCTCTAACCAACTTTCTTACCTTTCCAGTCAACCCCTACAACTGCGGCAAGACTGACTGCAAGTTCCTGTACGCGAACTCGTGCGAAGAACATCAGCTGATCACCAACTGCTGCTGCGTAGACCTCTATAAGAGCAACGTGCAAGACGTCGTGCCAGTTGTGCCGGTCGCATAATAAACCTTATGCAAGTAGATATAACACTTATATTCGTAGTTTGTAGAGCCGATTGCATCAAACTGACGGTCAAGGTCTTTGTTTAAAGTTTTCTTCTACTTACCTAGTATCTTTTCCACAAATACGGTAAAAGTTATGCCTTTGTGTATAGACGACTTCAGCTCGGTCGTTTATGGCGTAAAAACATGACATTTGCTTGTAGAATAAAAACGAATAAATAGTTAAAGAGACGATATTCAAAATCTTATTTAGTTTGATGCAACGGACGTTTTATAGTTTAGCTTGTAATCCATGAAATCATTCAGTCATTGTAGCATTAAAAGTACATCAAAACTTTGTAATCGCAATTGTTTTTATTTATTTTTTCATCCTTTTTTACGTATATAGGTATTACATTATAGGACAGTTATTCAAAGGTAAGTAGTATTTTAGGAAAGTACACAAAACACATACATAAAAAAGAAAAAAAATTGGGGGAGTTATTGAAATAAAGAGCTCTGAAAATGGAGTTAAGGTGAAATGAGGCAACATTGAAATGGCGCCGGGATAACATAAGCCAATATAACGAATAGTTATATTAAAATTGGGAATACTAATAGTTAAGAAATAAAACAACAGCATTGCTTATAGGTACTTATTCATGAATGCACCACAAATATTCGTACACCATACACACAGTTGCTAAACCGTAGAAAACGCCACTGAGTGGCACGTTGGCATCGGCAGTTGAACATCAACCTTACTTCTATTACAAGTGCTCAGTATAAACTAAACAATATTCATTTTGTTAATGGCAGTTCTGAAGTTGAGCTTGGGGCTTTAAATATCAAAAATAGATTACTTCAGCAAACGATTTTCTATGTTCCTAGTAATTATTTATGCTTAAACTAATCGTTAGCTATGTTGGAACATTATTAGAACGGTAGGCACTCGAAGCAGTATCGTTATGTCCTTTTAAAGTATTTTTACTTGGTTTGATTTGTTATATACCTTTTACTGTCTGCTATTAAAGGACTTGTGTGTACCTCAAATTTATTCTTACCGAACTGGAGTCCTTGAGAATAATACGCTACAAAAATAATATCAAATCTGTCATGTGCAATGTTCTAGCTCAAATATTATACCTATCGTGCTAAATATATACCTAAGTCTAAAATCACTGGGTTCACAGCTAAACTCTTGCGTACAAGAAGTAACTGGCATTCAAAACTGCCATTAACACGTCATTTATCAATACAACAAAGTATCTTAGTACAGTGTTATGAAAATTCTATAATAACTCCCTTTGTAGGGCTTCGCAGTATCATTTAGGCGGTCATACAAAAGTGAGATACCTAACCTAAATCATAAACATCGTCAAATTACCCCAACTCACTTTATTCGAGCCGACAATTAATTAAACAAAAATACTGATTGGTAAACACTGACTGTTTAATAGTCAGTTTATTGTATTCAATTCGTTAAACTAATGGATCTATTTTATAACATAAATCTGTGTTGTATAACAAAATTATTTTGACAGAAAAACAACCATTCTAGCTCGACTCAATTTTATTAACATCTGATATCATTCAACCATGCATCAATGAAACATATCAAAACGAAAATATCGTATCACACAAAAAAATGGAAATAAACCGAATAAAGTGAGTGGAAACAACTTAATTTTTAAGTAATTAAAAATTACGCAGCGACCATATTTCTTAGTATTGTTGTTACAAAATTCGTTTACTAGTTAATTACCAGCCTTCGGACGTTGTTATACTTGCCCCTATATACAAAGCGACAGTAAAAGTATCTTTATATCGACATCAATTGTACATAAAGATAATTTCTCAATTAAAAACTAGTCAAGCTAGCATTAAGAAAGTGCCACAGCGAAAATGGCCTAACAAAAAATAGTGACCCCATTTACAACTCCGTTTATTTTTATATATAATAAATCAATTGTTGAGACAATTTATTAAAATAATAAAAGATATTTAAGTGTCAATCATGCAAGATTCAGACTAGAGTTAGGCCAATTGCACGAGCGAGGAACTTGCACACAATAATATGTTTTACAGAGCAATTTTTATAACAACAATGAAATTTTTTACTTTGAATAATCAGTATCAAAAAGTATGTTTATGACAAAACAGTTGATACTGGCTGAGTAATTATGAAATTTATTTTATTTTGTCTATGGCCTTAAACCATGAAGTATTTGCTGCATTAAGTCTAGATTTCTTATAGAATCTGTGGCAAGGGAAACTGGGTATAAAAGTGTAACAGTGAAGGCTGGTTATAAACGCTAACTGTCTCAGCGCATCCTATAATGATTCTTCTCCCGCACTTGGCAGAGTTCGCCTTTGAAATCAATTTCGATCTCGAAGTCCAAATCGCGGTTGTTCCGCGCGTTTTGACGCATCGAGAATGTTCCCGTGATCTCCTCGAACTTTTTTACCTGCAGTAATATTAAGTTTTTGATGAGTATTCAATTAATGGAACATGGCTTGTAATAAATATAGGAGGGACAGACACACATGGATACTAATTTCTAAGAAAAATATGACAGATGTTGAATAAATAACTTAAAATGTTCATTTCATTTTCCAAGACACAACCTAGAATACATCGCTGCTTTGCATGAATACCCGCACAAACCAAAATACTGGTTTATAACACAGTCACTTGCAAAATAATCCGTATTTTATGGTCAGTAAGACTCACATTCATTCCTTCCTTTAGATCAGTCCTTTCGATTTATATATTCTACTCTTCTAATGATTAAAAACATGAAAAGTTACGACAGTAAATATCTTGTTTAATTTTCAAATAGCTACCCTGTTAAATGTGTTTTTGGATTGTGCGATTATTCGTGCAAAGCAGCGACATGTGTATGTTAGCCCCTTTCAGCCCCCAAGATGTATGTAAACGCTAGTAAAAAATTAAAACATGTATGGAAGCAACACTTTCAATTGCAACAAAGAATCAAGGCCCATCTTAGCCCACATTTTAGACGATCGTCTTTGAAAATCGCATTACGCTCTATCCTCCTCTGGGTGAGAAAAGACCCATGCTTAGTAGTGAGACAATAAACAGGCTGAATATGAAATGTAACAAGTTAACAAAGGTATTAAACACTTACAGTCATATAATCGTCGAAGTAGAAGACGGTTTGCTTCCAGTGCGTGTAGGGCGCCTCGGGTGCAGTGCTGAAGCCGAGCCGCTTGTGCGACTTCGTGAACTCCACGTTGAAGAACGTCACGAGTGCTTGGATGAAGTCGTTGCGACGCACCTGTAGTTGTGAAACACTTTAGAATATGCTTGGGAAATACTCTAAACCGTTTGTGGTTGCGATTGCCGTCTTATCGGGCTATGAGCGTGAGGGACTGAAGTGTAGGACGTGTCGGGGCAATATGTCATTCTATGGCATGTCGAATGGCCCATATAATCGGTCTGGACCCCATTAAATACTTAATGTACCCAACAAAAACACACAAACAGACATCCTACCAAAACTTAGAAACACAAAAAGTATAATCCAAGTAGTTGTACATATTTACATAGTTTTAACTGTATTTATCTCAATCCCGAAATTGCAATGCCAATTTCAAAACACTAGATTTCTTTTAATTATTTCATTCAACTTGAACTTACTTGTAGATGGAATTTGGATTCGAAGTTAAGATCCTCCTTCTTAACTGTGTACAAGTCTATTTCTTTCAATAAGCAGGAGTTAGTCACCACCTGAGGATACAAAAAAAACATAGTGTTACTTTAGATAATGAAAAATAATTAAAAAAGATACAACACGAAATACACATAATATTATTTTCCGAAAACATTTTAGGTTTATTTATGATATCTGTGATCACTTCAGAAACTTCTTCTTCTTCTTTTTTTTGTTTATGGCTCCTTCGTTTTGGTATCGAAGATTTGCCACACTTCAGAAACTAAACTTTACATAATCATCAAAGCACAAAAATAGCTTCAACATTCTTAGACTTTGAAATCACAAACTTTGAACCAAGGAGCTAATCTTAGCCAACAAAAAACCTTTTTAATACTACTTCTATTTACTGTGCAGCAGATAGTTTTGTTCCTAATGGTGGATTTTAATAACCTATCTGATTGTTGATTTGCTTACAAGCAATCGGAAAAATCCTATCTCTGGTAATCAAATCGACAGATAGATAAGTTATTGAAATCCACCTTAACAGATCTATCGTAGAACTTGGTGAGCTTACCTGTTTAGCATCAACAACATCAACAAGAGGCTCGGAGATGGCCACCTTTCTGATGGAGCTCATGTCGAAGCCATACACATCGTCCCACCAGTTGATCTTCTCGTCCTTGTACTGACGGTCTTCAATGCCGCAGATGAACAGTGTGCATCTGTTTGATAAAGTTAGAATTTAAGAAGAAATGTTTAAACTAAGATGCAATCTTAGAGCTAGGGTCCGTTCACACAGACCGGCTCGAAAATAGATTTCTTAGTATTTGTAGTAAGGTTTTTTTTGCATGTACAATGCTTTTGTCATCAAGAATGCTCGAACGCACTTGGTGTGAAATAATAAGAGGAGCTGACCGGCTCCTAATCAAGTTTCGCCGAACTCCACCTGACACTATGCAACTAAACATGATTGCGTTGATTTATTTACTACATGCAACTGCCGAGTTTGAATTACCTACTTAAAAAAAAGAAATACTACTTTTTTTTTTTCTTTTTGCCTTTTCACTCAGAGCAGAATTAAGTGGCAATCTTATCGTGTTTAAGTCCCAATCTATACTAATATTATAAAGCTGAAGAGTTTGTTTGTTTGTTTGTTTGAACGCGCTAATCTCTGGAACTACTGGTCCGATTTGAAAATTTCTTTCAGTGTTAGATAGCCCATTTATCGAGGAAGGCTATAGGCTACTTTTTATCCCGGTACGGGAAGTAGTTCCCACGGGATGCGGGTGAAACCGCTGGCAGAAGCTAGTTGTTTATAAATATGTGTTCAAATTACGAAAATTTTATACTTAAGACGCTGGTGCTATAACCACTAGGCCTCCACAACTATAACATGTAAATTTTCTTCAATAAATTGTTACCTGTCGGGGAAGAGCATGCCATCAGCTTTGAGCCACTTGTCGCGAGCATACAGGACGGTGTCCAACATGCTCTCGTAGAACAGGCAGTAGCCCATCCACTCCGAGATGATGATGTCCACCTTCTCCACTGGGAGCTCCACTTCCTCTACCTGAGGGGAGAAAATTATGGGAATATGTGTAAGTTTGTTATTTTAATGGTATGTTGGTAAAGGGTGCAAATGGAGTGGTCATTTTTGAAATCTTTGCATGTAATTTATAACTGTTTCCAAGGGCAAAAAGAACAGAAGAAACATTAGTGTGCCTCACAGTCTTAGTTTTGTTAACCATAGGAATGTACCAATTTCCCCCCATGGTAATATTTATCTTAACTATGTACTTCATGATTGTATTTCATGATTTAGCAGGCATCATTCGTAGTCTTGGAGTAAGCAAATAATGCAAAAAAGATGATGAATGAGATCTATATGGACATGGGAGTAGATTAAAAAATATATATATAATGTAGGACAGAAAACATAAAATTAATTGTATTAAATTGATTCCTTACCTTTCCTTTAACAATCTCAATGACATCACTGAGTCTGTTAGCTTCTACGATCTTGCGGGCGTAGTCCACTATGTTGGAGCACTCCACCGCTATGACTTTAGCTGCACCAGCCTTCGCTGCAAACATGGACAGAATGCCCGTGCCGCAGCCAATGTCCAGGACTGTCTGTGGGTTGGAATAAAGAGATATGTTAACTGCTTGAATGCAGCTAATGAGAGAACAATAGAAAAATACGAGAATAAGAATAAAAAAATATAAGAATAGAAAGAGACAATAGTCTGCATGGATTCGGTGGCGAATCCATGCAGACTACAAGCATGGCATACAAGAGGCATACAAGAGGTAAAATGTTTAGATGACTTTTGATGTGAGCTTATGGAGGCCAATATTGCTTGCAACAGGAATATAGTAAATAATCATTCTCTGTTACTTGGTTTTGAAAGTGAGTTTGATTTTTTAAATGAATATTGATTTCTGACACTTACACGAATATTAGACATTTAAAAAAAAAATACTTTTACGGATTTTATCGCAGTTATATTAATATTATTTAATCCCGACGTTTCGGATCCTTTACAGCATCCATGGTCACGGGCAGTCTGCCCTGTATAACCTGTAGAACCGCGATAAAATCCGTAAAAGTAGTTTTATTTAAATGAAAATTTTTAGTAAGAGGCATTTAACTATGTAGCATGTTTTGTGATTAATTTGGAAATAGGCTTGATTCCTAAGAATGTATAATTAAAAATTACATTAGATTTTAATTTTAAAATCTTTCAAAGAAGTTTCTACCACTTTGTAATGACCCCTTTGGCATAGTGCCATATTCAAACCCAAGTTCATGGTTACTTGTCAAGTTCATGATTGTGTTGATGAATTACATTATTTACAATACTCCTATTGTGTAATGCTTCAATGCAACCAACATAAAATGGCGCCAAAAATTAAATGTAAGCATAAAATGCATGGTGCATAAAAATGCTGAAAAATGTGCAATAGTCACTATTGTAACCATAAACAAGTCTTTATATCGACAATAAATCTTTCTGATAATGAAAATGTAAACAATGCGTGAATATTTTAGGTTATAATATGTTTATCTTGTGAAACATGAGTTGGTAACAAAGAGATTAGAGGCTAAAATGTGGCTTTCTGATGGACGAATTACAGGCTTGAATAAGTAAAATGCGGCATTTGAGATCGAATAAAGAACGTATACTTACTTTGCCCTTGAACAGGTGCTTATTGTGGTACATAGCATTCCTGTATGTAAGTGTTCGTACTTCGTCCTTCAGCATCTCCTCGTGAATACCGAAATGTGCGTAGGAGTCGAAGTAATAGTCCCTGGAGGTCATTTCTTCCGCCGTGACATTCTTATCAGGCCCTAAACGACAAAAGAACAGAAAAAAACTATAAAAAACCGAAGCACGTTTCCGTACACCCAAGCGATCGGCTTAAACAAAATTTTACTTACCATTTTCACCCGCCGGCGTCGACGCCGCAGACGTACCTTCTTGTGCAACATCCATGCTCTCCATTTCGATAATTTACTTACAATAAATCAATTAAATCTAACTATTTTTCAATATAACCTGCAACTTGCAACGCCGAATCGATCTGTCAGTAATTCACTAGCGAACTTATAAGTAATACCACTTTGGTTTGACGTTATTTTTAATAACAGCTAGTTCTTATAACTAAATTATGAGATTAGACGAACAATTATCACAAAATATAACAATAGTTTTACGCAAAATGCTCGAAATCGCTCAATACGATACAACGAGCTTTTTTCACGAAAATTGAAAGACCAATTTAGAGTTGCCAGTTCATAATTTAAAAAAGTATAAACAAAATGTAGCATGTTTTTTACAGTTGGTAGTCGGTAAACTAAATGTATATTTGAAAAGTACATAAAAATACAAATTCTTTATTACAAAATAAATTAAGCACAAAATAAACCACATTAGATGTCTATTTTCTTCGAAGAAATTACCCCAGGTCACAGGTATTTTTATCCTGGTATTACAGAACATTTTGCGTGAAATCATGGCTGGAAACACTGAGATAGTGCTTGACCATATGATAGCTGTACTCGATTGGGAAATGTATTCGATTGAAATCGATTATTATTAAATTGCTAATATTACAAGTCACTCGATATTTAATTCATTTTCTACCCTTCACTGCACTTAGAGCATTGAACAATTTAACCTTCATTCAAGTGCATGATCAGAGAGTAAAGTAACATTGTGCATGATTGTCTGAAGGTTGCACATAGAGATGTAAAGTGACCGTCACGTTATATGTGACCGATTAATCTGACCGAGCATATTGGACATTTATCCAATTTGACCGGTCACTTATGGTCATTTATTGTCAGCAACGTCAGAATCGTTTTTTTTTGTATATAAATAGAATTTATTAGAAATAAACGTTTTTTCTTTCTTTATTTTATAAAACTTTAAAGTTTTAGAATCATCGAAGCTAACCAAATTTCAATCATCGATCTTTAAGATAAGATTTCGCCCGGCGAGAGATGTCGTGCGGTGTTCCGCAGGGGTCGGTTCTGGGGCGGCTCTTGTGGAACATCGGCTACGATTAGGTGCTGCGCGCCGACCTCCCTAGCGGCGTCAGCGTGGTCTGCTACGCTGACGACACGCTGGTTCTGGCACAAGGGAGGTCGCACCAGGAGGCGGGCGATATAATGACGCGCGGGGTTGCGACGATCATCGAGAGGATCTATCTGCTGGGCTTGGAGGTGACCTTGCACAAATCCGAGGCCATGTGCTTTCATGGGCTTCGGAACGCGCCACCTTCAGGCTCCCAAGTCACGGTGGGGGGTGGGGGTTTCCATCGGCGTCGAGAGGGCGATGAAGTACCTAGGACTCGTCCTCGACAGCCGACAACTTCGTTAAGCATTTCCGACGTTTGGGCCCCAAACTGGAGAAGGCGAAGGAAGGTGCTGCCTTCAAACGGCTCCTGCCCAATCTGGGAGGCCCAAAGGCTCCCTGCCGTAAACTCTACGCGGGGGTCATGCGGTCCATGGCCCTTTACGGGGCCCCGGTATGGGCACGTTCGGTACGGCCGCGGGCTGTACACTACCTGAACGTGCCCCAAAAGGTAATAGCCATTAGGCTAATCCGGGGGTACGATCTCCCGCGAAGCAGCTGGCCTACTTGCTGGACTGCCACCGTGGGATCTGGAGGCGAGAGTCTTCTTGCGCCTGTACGACTGGCGCGAGGAGACACTGCGCCGGGGGGAAACTCCGCTGCCGCGGCAAGTTGTCGCGCAGCGGGCGGAGCTCCGGCGCGATCTCATGGTGGCCTGGAGGGAGCGACTGTCGCAACCCAGTGCAGGGCACGCCACCATCGTGGCGGTTAGTCCCCTCTTTGAGGTGTGGCTCGGGAGGAGTCATGGCGCCCTCACGTACCGCATGACGCAGGTCCTCACCGGACACGGTTGTTTCGGGAGGTACCTGCACCGAATCGGTCGTGAGGAGGCGCGCGGGTGTCACCACTGTGCGGACAGCCCCGAGGACACGGTGGACCACACAGTCCAGGTGTGCCCCGCATGGGAAGGGCACCGCCGGGTCCTCGTCGAGGCTTTAGGCTGCGGCGACCTCTCGCGTCCGGCCCTGATCCAGGCCATGGTCCGGGGCGAGAGGGAATGGGATGCCGTCGCCTCCTTCTGCGAAGCAATCATGCTCGAGAAGGAGGAGGCGGAACGCCAGAGAGTTCGCACCTCTCATCCCAGCCGCCGTGCTGGACCAGGTAGACACCACGGGCGCCGGGTGTCGCGAGATGACTCCCGGCCACCGTAGGTGTGGGTCTATGGGCGGTGAGTTCGGGTGGCTCATCGTCCCTCTGTCTACTTAGACGACAGACCCGTGTCGACGGCGCGCGTTGCTCCACGCGCTCCTCAAAGAGATGTCAGCAACCCTAGAGGTGCCCAGTTGGGCCAAGGCCTGCCGGGGCTGCGGGTTGTTCGAAAGAGTTACCGCGGCTCTGGTACATAAAAGGCCTACGACGGAACACGACGGTTTTTAGTCAGTAAGAGTCTGACACTCCCTCACCGCTGCTAACCCACAGCGGGAGGGGCCCCTCCCGCTGTGGGTTAGCAGCGGTGAGGGAGTGTCAGACTCTTACTGACTAAATCATTTGATGATTTTTAACGTCGATAAAAAAAAAAAAGATTTCGCCGACACTCTATGATTAATGATTTGTCAGTATACATCAATAAAAATAAATACGTACTTGAGAGTCTATCTTTTTAAAAGGTTATCTATGCACTATGTTGGTTTAGAAAGGCAATAGGTATTATTTCACATGTTTTTAATTTGCTTGAGACGAAA
The DNA here is from genome assembly GCA_963856015.1 of Helicoverpa assulta. NCBI lineage: Eukaryota > Metazoa > Arthropoda > Insecta > Lepidoptera > Noctuidae > Helicoverpa > Helicoverpa assulta. The sequence continues at coordinate 10,591,130 of CAWLCW010000032.1, forward strand.
ATAATAACTGTACCAAGTAAAAAATACTTATTTAATATACCTGACCAGTCTGACAATAAATGTCCAATGTGACCGGTCATTTAATATTAAATGACGGTCACTTATCGTATGTGACCGTCAGTTTACAACACTAGTTGCACATCGTATTTCGCACAATATTGCACTTTTTTTATAAGACGTTGTATCTAAATCATCATCCTCCGAGCCTTTTTCCCAATCCTGTTGGGGTCGGCTTCCAGTCTAACCGGATTCAGCTGAGTACCAGTGCTTTACAAGAAGCGACTGCCTATCTGACCTCCTCAACCCAGTTCCCCGGGCAACCCGATACCCCTTGGTTAGACTGGTGTCAGACTTACTGGCTTCTGACTACCCGTAACGACTGTCAAGGATGTTCAATGACAGCCGGGACCTACAGTTTAACGTGCCATCCGAAACACAGTGCCATCCGAAACACAGACGTTGTATCTAAATATGAATTTTAAATAATTATTCTAACTTTAAACCTGAATGTTAAGTACTTTTATATAGCTTGGTTTTTTAAATTAAACGCCCAAATATTTTTATCTATTGTTTGATTGAGGACCTATTTATCATCAACATTGATACTTTCTTTCCTACTCACGGATTCGCAAAGCGAGCATGCTCTTACCACACATATGGGTAAAATACGTGTACTGCGGCGTTTTAATTTAATCACTTTTAAATAAAAGTAAGCCAGAGGTCGTCAGCCTTCATTCTAACTCCACTTTAGTTTGTGACATTATACCAGTGTAGAAGCACGTCGATTTGTGTAATTTTTGGCGGGAAATAAACTTTACATCGAAAGTGATAACGACCTCAAAAAAAGTAACGTGAGTACGTAAATAAATAAATTCATTATAAAAAATCGTTGGTACTTATTTGTAAAATGTATGATGGAAGTATAAATTTAAAAAATGCACATGTTTGTTACGATAACGCTGAATTTGTAGGAGTGGTTTGGGTACAGTAATTTATGAATGTAAAATAGTGCGGTGTTTATCTATACTATATATACTAAATAATATAATTATAATAATATTATAAAGCTGTAGAGTTTGTTTGTTTGTTTGAACGCGCTAATCTCAGGAACTACTGGTCCGATTTGAAAATTTCTTTCAGTGTTAGATAGCCCATTTATCGAGGAAGGCTATAGGCTACTTTTTATCCCGGTACGGGAAGTAGTTCCCACGGGATGCGGGTGAAACCGCTGGCAGAAGCTAGTTCTGAATAAGACCTGAATGCCTTTTTTGTACCAAGGCAAACCTATTAGAGAAATGATTTTGTTGATGTTTATGTAAATAAAGTTATAAGTGCTATTTGATTGAATGATTTGGTGTCTGAACTACCATGTATAGTATGTAGGTATGTAATGTAGGTAATACTGAAACGATTTCAAGGTGGTCATGTTTTATCAAAATGACACATAAACCTATAATAAATTAAGATTTAACAAGCCATTTATTTAAAAGTAAAATGAGTTGGTTTAGTTGTGCTATTATAGCAAGCCCAGATATTAATGTGAGTAAATAGTTGTAAAGATGATAACAAACATCATATCATCCATGTTGTTTCGTATTTATTGCAGAGCTCATTTTCCTCATATCAAAAACGTGTTTGCATTTAAATAAACTAATAAACCTGAATGTAAGTGCAAAATGATGTTTATCTCTTTTAGTCTGTAAAGACCCGAAGCATTATAATTTTATTTATTTTCAGCAATACCTGTTTGTTTTTGAAATATTTTTCAATTAGAAATTAGAACTAGTTAGTCATTACCGTAATTGCTTTCATTCAATTATATTACCGCTAAAGCTACACGCTCACTTTACTCAAGCTAATCATGTCATTACTTAATTGAATTAAATTAACGTCTAACGCCACCATAAACAAGAATTATAACCCTATAAAACCTTTACCGTAATTCGTGACATCTGTGTAAACTTTTTTTATTTTGTTTGTTATCAAACCTCTTTGTATTTACTTCGACGGAAGAGGCAGTTGAACGCCAGTCTGATAGCGGTAGTGACCAGAGAGTGACGTGTCTGTACGTTTGTGTAAATACAAGTGATCACCTCGTGATATCTCGTGAAATTTAAATAAACCTTGGAGTAAGGTAATTTGTATTTAATATGGGATTACGATCTTGATGAAATGTTTATTTTAGTTTAGCAAAATCTGAGACGCAATATTTTTTATTGTCCACATTTTTTAACATAAGATAAAATATTTTTGTTTACTACGTGATCTTATAGTAAATCATTCATTAGCAATAATAGTTCGCAGAACTATAATCATGTCATTCTATCTTAGAGAAACAAACATTAATTTATGTTGTGTATTGTCTGGGTTTCTAATCATTAATCAGTACCAAACTATGTTCATTGTGTAGTAGTAAATATTATTTCCCTAATGCTTTTTAGAGTCAATCAATTTTTCTCATAAGAAGGTAGATACCTGCATCTACTGTCTAAAACTTAGTTTAGTCTCTGTGTCTCAGAAATACCTACAGCAACATTTAATTTTGTCCACAGTCCTTGTCCGTTCTTTACGCATATTTATAGTAACCTTAGAAATAACACAACTTTCTATTAGCGAAAGAATTTCCGCAATTAACTAGTAGGAAGTTTCAGAGATTATTCCCGCATAGATACAAACCAAATTTTACCTCTTTATGGTTAGCTACAAAGTATTTTATCAATAGGAGACGTTTGTCTGTATCGGGCGTTACAATCTAACACGGCTGTCGCTAACTTGATAACGATAAACACGATAAAACTTACTTTATTTGGTAATTTAATGTTACAAAACTAAAAGTAAAAAAAAATGCATCACAAATTAACCATCTTTAAAAAAATAAACAAAAAGTTAAGACCATAGAACACGGTTCAATTTTTATTTTAAGAACAGAATTTCTCTCCATTCAAATGACATGAGATGTCAAAGTTTCGCCAAATAAATAAATCGATTTTAAATTAATGTTATACCCTGCTTTAAATCCTTTCAAATGCAACAATTATGTAGATATGTTGATAAATATATTGAATAAATACCTATCCAACAATCTTACAAATGAACTCCGAAGCCTTACATTGACCGGTCGTATTGCGTGTGACGAATGCCATCGCGGCGGGATAGAATTCCAACAATAGACAATGTTTGTGTTATAGGACCCGACTCGCTCAGTTATGTAAATAAGCCCATGACTATTGGGATAGTAATGATTGGATGTATCTTTCTAAAATGAAATTCGTAGGAATTTGATTGTTATGGAATTTTAGGAGTACCTTTAAATGTTTTCGAGTTTTTATGAAACGAGTTTGAGGTAGGAAAGTCGTCAACCTACCGTTTTTTTTTTTCACATAATTTTCGTGTGACTTTTAGGCATTCGCGAAATACAGAAGCGAGCCCAACAGTGGGACATTTTAGGCTAGTAATCAAATCAGACAATGTCATACCTATTTATGTTCTCCTTGCCAAGAAATATTAATCCTAAAAATCATAACATAAGTAATTTAATAACAAACACAACTATCAGAAAGAAACGAAAGCAATATTTGATCAAATGACAAAACTGTCCGCGTTTGAGTGCAATGACAACAATAACATGAAGAAAGTTAAATATAATATAACAGTTGAATATCGGCCTTGTCAGGACAAACTGTTATAAATAATGAGCAAATAGTCATTTGTTTGCTGTTTATCATGCCGTGCCTCTGCAAAAAGAATACTTACCTACCACTTTTAAGACCTTTCTTCTCAGACAAATATTTGGGAGATGGGCATTAATTATGACAGAAGCTATATTTATAGTATTGGGTTTAAGAATACAAAACTATCTTTCTTAAAAGTCCGAGCCACGTTGGTGCCACTCATTTTAGACTTGTGGATCCTATGAGGTAGGTTCCAACCTAGCTGTTTCAAACATTCAACCATGACAGCTGTCTTACTTCATAGTCCATATCCTTTGCTTTAGTTGGAGAACTGACCTAAATAGATCCTCATTGTTCAATCTCTCTGGATTTTCGTTCTTCTCATTGTTCATCCTCAAAAGAATCGTAAAAGTAAAAGGGGTAATGAGTTGCCAAAAATAGTTTTTAGGGAAACGTTTTTCCGTTTTCATTCCGTGATCAGGTAAACAAACAGCCATGCTTTGATACGGGCCAAGGTTATGAGTAGGTGCGACTCGAAGCCGAGTTTGTTCTCCGCACGAGCATGCGTGCATAGGAAGTAAAAAAGGTACTTTATGTTGTCAATAAATTCAGATCTTGGAGCTATTTACAGACGCCATCATCGCAGATAGGTACTCATTAAAAGGGTTATGTAAGCTTATTCGTCTGTCAGACTATTGTGGTATAATGTTTTTTTCCATTATTCGGTAGGCATATAAAACGCATATCGTCGGGGATAGTGCAAATCCGCGTAACTAGCATTGGATAATATCGCGTATCTGCAACTAGTTTCTGCCAGCGGTTTCACCCGCATCCCGTGGGAACTACTTCCCGTACCGGGATAAAAAGTAGCCTATAGCCTTCCTCGATAAATGAGCTATCTAACACTGAAAGAATTTTTCAAATCGGACCAGTAGTTCCTGAGATTAGCGGGTTCAAACAAACAAACTCTACAGCTTTATAATATTAGTATAGATAGATCTCGTTTTACAGGGGATGGTTAAAACTTAATTAATTTCTTATTTCAACAGATAATGGGCTCATTTTTTTAATATTAAGTAATTATTTACACACCGTAAATAACTACTTAAATATTCAAAAATGTCCGATGAATGACGAATGATGAATGATGATAAGTTTTAACCTTCCACTGTAAAACGAGATCTATTGCAGATACGCGATATTATCCAATGCTAGTTACGCGGATTTGCACTATCCCCGACGATATTACATGGCTGAATAAAATTATTTAAAATCTTATTTGTAAGTATTCATTAATCCAGGTTCTATAATTGGATAAAGTCCTGTACGAATTATTGTCTGATTTGATAAGCCATAGGAAACTTCGAATAACTCTGTTTCTCTAAAAAATTACCTAGGTACATTTCATGTGTTATTTCATCATAAACTAGGTCATATCAGTTTCCGCATATTTTCCTCAAATAATGTAATAAGTGTAGCTAAAAAAATAACACTATTGTTTTCATATTCAATGAAAAAATATTAATGTACAAACAATTTCATCACGATACGCTTCAGTACCTACCTAATAGTTCCTAATACCAATATACTATAAAATAACTGAAATATGGTATAAAATATACCCAACGTTTGGAAGTTGTGGAATACAAAAGTCACTCAACACATTACTTAATCACTATTTATCGAAAAAAAAATTAAAAATACCAAAAAGACGAAATAACCAAAACAATAATCCCTCATAACAGCCATATAAGATACGAATTCCAATATCCAAATTCAGAAAAAAAAAAACAAAAACCAAGAGGTACCTATATGAGTATTAGGCCCACCTTATTTTACGATTCTCTCTGCTGATACCCCTAACACTTCACTATCTCCATTAATTATCGTCTCATTATTATCAATATAATTTATCGTAATTATTACGTACACACTTACAATATATCCTTTATAATTATCGCTTGGCAACAATTCTTTAATCACTAATACAAAACTTATAAAAACACGGCATGTCATTGTTATTTCGATTATTGCTTAAAATATTACCTAAACGATTATTTAGCATGTTTATTATCATGTTTTTTTTAACTGGGCAATTAGCCGAATAAATTATGAAAATATTTTTATTCGTTTATGGCTTTTTTTTGATTGAACGATATGTTTGTTAAAGTTTCATTAAGTTAATAAAAAAATATCGAATCTACACGTTACTCCTGACGTCTAGAGTAAATAATAAGGGTGGCCAGGCTTTTGTGATTTTCATCAAGGATTTTTTTAAGCACTATGTATTTATAGTTAGGTATATCTGTTTTAATATATTTATGTCGTATCTGTACATATGTAGTTATAGCAATATGTAGGTGCTTAGACCCGCTCACTTATCTGGCATATGGCAAATCAAAGAGATAACTTGGGCAATTTAGTGTAGGCAGGTTACATCTGTCTAACCGCATAAGTAAAACAGTCGGAACGCCATGTTTATGCACGCAGTAGTATTACGTCAAACTGCAAAAAAAAGAATAATCTCGCTAGTAGTAATAGTAAAAATACAAGTAAGTACCTAATATGTTTGTACTTAGAGCCTCGTGCGTTTCAGAGCGTGACTTGAATATAAAAGTTATCTAATAATATTGTTGAATGCAGAGAACTATAGCGGAAAGAAGTTGTGTTAATAGATTTTTTTTTTCAAAATCGAAGAATATTTTGCTTCTCAAAAAAAAACTGCGGCCTTTTTTATTTTTAAACACTTCCCAAAACTGAACAGTAGGTCATCACACTTGCAAGAATTTAATAAATTAACATAAAAAAAAATCAACTTGCAAACTTCGTCTCGAGTTCGAAGAAGCGCAGTGGGTGTCATAACTCATAAATAATGCAATTACAACAAAAAAGTGCATTGAATTAACGTGCATTAAATTCGGAGAAACTGATTTTCTGCCGGCTTGCAGCTGAGTGTCAAGTTCTTTTTGTAAAATAACCAGTTTTGAATTTTGTGTACGATGCACCGCGCGACGTAATTAGAATGCAGCGTATATCTCGGATGCACTCGCACTCGAAGAGCATGTAAAACAAAGAAAATCCCTGTTCAAAAATAAAGCTAATAAATACTGACGTATTATTTGACGCTGGGTGCAGGATGTAGTTAAAGATAACAAAATACTTAGCTGTATTATACTATTCACGGATCGGTAAATGCGGTGTCGATGCACTTTGCCACGAGTGCAGCAAATGTTCCGTATTTGTGAAATGACTTTCGCGTTTTCTAGGACATCTGATCATCTGTTTGCTATAAATTATTCTGGTGTTTCAGCTTCAGTATATAATTGTATAAACATGCCGTTTATTTTCATTGGTGAATATTTTTATAGGAGACGTGACCTAGTATTAGACTTGACCTTGATTTCGTCAAATAGACGAAGGTCACGGTATTCGAAGATTTTCGCTATTATTTTCTTTTTCACTTTTTCACAAACATTTGTCAATTTATTAGCTAAAGCTCTCACAAAAAAAAATCATTACTACGAAGAATACATCGATAGGGTGACAATGACAATGAGTTATTCATGACAATCCCATTCGTGTTGAACACATACATAGGTGAAGCTAATTTCGCCTGACAGCCCACACAAATTGTAAAACATAATTGCGGGAAACGACTAATGGGTTAATAGGAACATTCGCTGCTGGTGAGAAACGAGTTGTCACTGCACCCACGTACACACAAAACTTAGGCAAACTTTTTAATAAATAAAAAACGGGTTAAAACCTGTATTATATCCTGAAATTATATTTGTGAAACTGTAATCTTGAAATTCTGACCATGGAAAACCTAGATGCGGAAAAGTATTTTTCATTGCATACGATTATTTACACCAAAGTGACTGTTACGCCCGCCGTTCACAATTCTCAACAAAAACGTAAATAAACGTAACCTTCATCGATCATATATCGATTCTTATCAATAGTTGTTACACTAATCGATATAAAAACGTAAAACGTAAGTAACTATGTGGAAATAAACTTCGGTTGCAGCAAGGACAACCGCTTACTTAGTTTAAAATGCAACATCTGGCCGATTGTGGTGGTCATATGACACAATTTGTTTTAATCCTATGAACACCCGTATATAGTTACCTACTAACTTAGTAAATCAAATATGTACACAAAATTAAACATAATTTTTTTTAATAAGTTGTAGTTAGGTCGTTTTAGATTCATTAATCTAGCTGCAGGCACTTGCACTTTCCTATCAATTTCACTATCGCCGTAAATATTTACTTTATTTTTTTTATTTTATCGCAAAAACACGCTGTAGTATGCGTATTGTTTCAAGCGACAAAATATCCGCCCACTTTTCGCTTCCTAGAAACAATATGACAAGTGATATTATCAGAATATTTTAATTCCTTAGTAAATATGAAACTGCTGGACGTAGATGCAATGTCCACAAGTTTTTGCACAGCTATCTAAAATATTTACTTTATTCATAAGAAGCAGCTGACGCCCTTGAACGAAATATTAAAGTATTATATTCGTTTCCTCTGCTTTATTTACTTTACTGACTGCAGAGATGAATGCGACTTTGTCAAAAAACATGTTAGAACTAGGCCAAAATGTTACAAAGGTATTTACATACTCAAGGATTTCGCACAAATTCCACTTAAAAACCTTCACATTTGTTGACAAAGTTTAAGCAAAATTAAACAAAACGCTTTACTGCGTTTTTATTTACCAAGATATAAACATAAACACGTCACAAACACGTGTTTAAGCGGCTTCGATACCGTGACAGATAACTACATTGAATGAAGTAATGATCTAATAAGTAATAACAGAAGCTGATGACATGTAATCAAACGGACGGAACAATGTCCTATCAACTGCGTTATCTAAATTGCAATTTGTGAGTCTATTAGATTAAGAGTGTTGGCTATCATATCATTTACGTGTATCGTGTAAACTAAATCAGAGGTTAATTAATTAATTTTCTTATTTTCTTATAAGTGCTCATCTCTTATATAAGGATATCGCTAAGCGACTTGCTGACACTTCAGGTGACCCAAGGGCTGGTTTTTATTTTGGCCAAAAAGTAAGCAATGCCATCCAACGTGGCAATGCTGCCAGCCTCTTGGGTACACTCCCGGTGGGCAGCGATGAGGAGGAGTTTTTTGATGCAATTTTTTAAAACATTTATATTTATAAGTAGTAAATGTATATATTAGGTAACAAGTTAGTGGTATGTTGTATATATAATAATTATTAAGATATTGTAAAAAGTTATTTGTAAATAAATAAATTACTCCCTCAAAAAAAAAAAAAAATTTCTTATGCCATGAGTACTGCTTATCATTTACCTACATGTGTACCTACTTTCGTCGGTAGGTACATCTTTTGACGCACTGTCTCTCAGTGACAGTGGCCATCATACTTACCCTACTTGGTAATTAAGAATGCAGTATTATTACATAGGCTTTTCCATTTTACATAGATAATCATATTTGTGTTCTCTTGTGAAGATTTTGAATGAAATGCTGTTAACAAAGACAGCTATTGTTTCTGATGAACGGGATATCATCAAATGTTGCTCTGTTTTAGCGAAACGGGCGTATGTGCCTCTAGTTAGTCCCGTGCTCCTTTGATTGCTTAGACTTCCAGTCCCACAGTTCAGATGTCTGAATGAATACCCTCTCCACTACTCCATACAATGGATTATTCTCATAGCAATACAAAGTCTGCTTCATCAATTCATTCGTAATTCATACACAAAGGGGTCATCAACTTCTTAGTCATCGGTCTGACGTATGAATTCCTTCATCCTCGGTACTGTAATACATATTTATAGCTGTATCTATAGCGAGGTTAGGTTAATCAATATTGTTATCTTTAGTTACACCGAAATAGGCAATATGTTACTATCTAAGTAATCTGCAAGCTTTGATTAATACCTACCCAACTCAGAGATTACTAATGGTCGGAACTTGGATCACAATTCAATTCTCTTTTTCACGAACCTTTTAGCGAGATTAAATTCTATTTAGATAGCTGATAGCAGTAGGTATCGAAAGATACTTGACTCCAATCAAGTTATTTAATCACGACTTCACCTACCATAACCAATTAAATTGACCCCTAAGTCCAGCTACATTATGAAGAAAAGTTCATATGTTTTTGTTCATTTGTATTGGGTTCATTTGAGCAGTATTTTGACGTATATGTCGTATCAGAATATTGTGATTATCAATCAGACCCCGTGTGTGAAGATCCCCTAACAATATTGTCAAGTAGTAAACAACGAGACATTTTCATGAATAAGTAATCTTTAAGTAAGTAGATATATTTTTATCGTGTCAGTCTGTCAAGGACGGATTTAAATGTTTATCGGGCTAATTTTCTCAGATATAGGTACAGATTACGCCTACTAGAGATATAAAACTTTTTTGGAATATGTATATGATAGGTTCTATCCTATTTCTTTGACCTGAGGGTTCTATATGTAGAGTATTTTATCACGGCATTTCAAAAACCCTGGTATTTCCAAGTATGTTCCAACGAATTCCTTAATTGATCATGAAAACCGTGCAAACGTGACTTGTTATTTAGAATACTCGCACTTTATCACCTTGATTGTGCTGTAAGTTTGCTTGAAAACATAATACGTACGTGTTTATAATATTCGCAGAAAACTACGCATTTCATAACCGTTATACATAATTATTACCTACCTATATCAGGTATTTAGTTGTAAATAACCTCACTATAAAGCCTCTGATATAAAGCCTCTTTTTATTACCTATGTGTGTGTGTAATCATGTTGTGGATCGATTTACCCAAACGGTATCGAAAGATAAGATATCTACTGCATGTGGCCACTCTCAAAAACTTAACCTAAATTACTCAACAGTCCAGTGATAAGTGTGTCAAGCTTTACAATAAAAGGGATATAAAATCCTGTCTTCATATGCTATTTATATTTAGAGAGTGCACCATAGTTCACGTATCTCGAGTGCCCAAAATATCAACATTGCCATCCAACGTATGCGGGTAGACTGTATGTTGACAGCAATGACGACCAGTATTTTGTTTTCTTTTTTTTATTTTCCTTTAGAATTTGGACGGGCTGTTTGTAACCAGCATTATGGCTGCTAAAGTTTTGTATGTTATCTGTATTTTTTTTCACGTTCCACAAGAAGTGTCATGTTTAAAAACAAATCCTGTTTTATATCCGAAGTATGGTCAACCTTTTGATAGAAGAAACTCAAAATCTTGCTTTACAATTTTAAGTTGTCTGAATTCATCCCCTTTAAAACTGTTGCTTGCCTGTTGCTGCAGCCATTCCTATCTAGGTACTTTAGTCAAAAAGCTATAGTCATTTCTGAACCATGATAAATTTTGAAGAGTTGTTTTGTCAGACAAATGGAGACCCAAGTATTGATTAAATCAGACACCCACCCCATCAAATCAGTCGTCTGCGAGTCTGTGTACTTGACCTAGAACTTTATTTGTCCTCAATTATCACTATAATATTATGGGGTGACGTCCTGTGAGTCACCAGTGAAAACAGGGCATAATTATCACTGAAAAGGGAAGTTAACATAGGTACCAGAAATGGTCTTTAAAATAAAGGAAAAATATTACGGGACTAGCTTCTGCCAGCGGTTTCACCCGCATCCCGTGGGAACTACTTCCCGTACCGGGATAAAAAGTAGCCTATAGCCTTCCTCGATAAATGGGCTATCTAACACTGAAAGAAATTTTCAAATCGGACCAGTAGTTCCTGAGATTAGCGCGTTCAAACAAACAAACAAACAATCAAACAAACAAACTCTTTAGCTTTATAATATTAGTATAGATTAGGTACGTACGCCGCTAAGACGACCCACTGACCCATTGGTTTTTATAATCAAACTTTTCAGAAAACGGCGTCTTTTAGGTATAACTAGCCGGCTTAAATTATGCTCAATAAAATGTAATGATATAAGTAATAACTTTGCCTATTGTTCTCGCTCGTTATAAAGTGCGGAATTTTGCAGGACAAATATTGAGTCACTCACAGCTGTTGTACGAATGCACGTTATCGGTCAAAAGTAGAAATAGAAATAATTGACTGTGCAATACTGTGCATTCACATTGAAGTCCAATAACATTCGTATACTACCTATTTATAGTGTTTCCACTGTTTCCAGTCTCTGTTTTACACGATTTATAGTAAACTAGCCGTTCTCCCGGACCCGCAGTATCACCAGCGAAAAAATTACCTACCTATGTTACTCAAGAATAGTCTAGCTTCCCAACAGCGAAAGAATTTTTTCAAATCGGTCCAGTAGTTTTGGAGCCCTTAGGATACAAACAAACAAAAGTATTTCCTCCTTTATTATATTAGTACCTATATCGTCACTCAGCAGTGAAAACCACGTAAGTGTTTATAACAAAATTTTACAGGAGGAACAGAAAACTGTCTAGTGACAAAAACATTTTTGAATGGGGAAGATATTACCTTTTGCTTTTTATAGATTTTTAATGAAATAAATAAATACATAAATTATTTTTTAATCCGGAATAACGCTATTATCAAATGCACTGGCAGACGAAAATGGCGGATCCTATTTTCACAGGTTGTCATAGCACGTCATAAATGGCGCTAGGAGTAGCTGATTCGAAAGCTTGCTAGAGTAATCTGTGCTTATCGAGTTTATCAATCCAAAGAACAAATATATTTTTTTCGAGGAAATGAGACATCCGAGGTTTTCACTGCTGGGCGACGATATGTTATTTTTGTCTCAAAATAGTTTTAGGGTTATTAATTCTTATAAAGTTATAAGTGTCCCGTTATCACAGACCCGATTCGCTTTTATCACAATTACATACCTAGGTACAATCTTTTCTTTGGCACATTTGCACAACTGAAAGCACTATTTTTATCGTTTTCACATTACCTAACGCGAATCCTACGCATTTTATCCAGCAATAACGAATGGTACCTAGGTATATTATTATGTAGACCGATAAGAGCCCATAGCCGTTATACCTACAGAACAAAACGTCTAAATAATCTTTATGATTCATTTGTTTTTTTTTTATATTGAGTAGGTACCTACTTCATCCAATAGTACAGGGGTGAACCAGCAATTTTGCATTTGTTTTTATTAGGAAAGTATCTACTTATGAGCGAAGGTGGCAACCCGTAATTAACTATAATGATCCAACAGATCAAAGATAAAGATTTTATATAAACAATATGAGGAAAATGAGTAGAATATAGTAGAAAGTTCAAAAGTCACAGAACTGTCACGGATTAGTTACAAATGCAAAAACCTAATTGATAACCTACACAAGTTAACTATATCTAACTGCCTCGTTGGTCTAGTGGTCGCAAGCGCGGCTGCTGTGCTCGAGGTCTCGGGTTCGATTCCCGGGTCGGGCCGAAATCGCTTTATGGGTTTTCTTAAACTTTCACAAAGCAGCCCGTAGTCTGGAAGTTGGTGATTGATTCACCCGTGCATCGGAGAGCACGTAAATGTCGGTCCTGCGCCAGATCTCTTTCCGGTCGTGTCGGATTGCCGTCCCATCGGGTTATGAGAGTGAAGGAATAGGGAGTGCACTTGTGTCTGCGCAAATGCTCGTGCACTATAATAATATGTCCTGCGCAGCTGGCTGATCTCCTTAAATGAGAACAGCCGCCGTGGCCAAAATCGGCCGTGGACGCCATTATTACCTATTCCCATATAACAAGGGGTTTTTAAATAACTATCCCAGTTCCAGACTAAATGAATGAATATCGATTTTGTATGGAACTACTCCCTTCCCTAAAGACTTCCATGACCTATCGCGTAATACTGGGTCTGCCAAGGTTAACCTATTGTCTATGGAGGCGTCTGAATTTCATATGTGAGGCAAACGAGCAATGTTGCTAATATTCTACCACAAAAACACTATGGACATTATCTCTCTAGAGTCACTTAACATAAATCCGAACTACAGTTACTTTAGTTGAACAAGACTAGACTTCGAGAAACGAATTAGATCTAGTGAATCTCAATAAAATAAAAAGGCCCATTCGACTTTACCTCTCTCTTCCGACTTTACTATCTCGCGTAAATCTGGGATCGAATATTGATTTGCAGCCCATCTTTGAACACTATCTATTTTAATTATCTAAGTCACTATAGCGAGTCTGCATAGTGATATTTAATTTTCGGTATCATGCATGCACTAATCATAAACGAATTAAATGCAGTTAACGACCATCGTAAGTTTTTGTTATTCAGCTACTAGCTTTTGCCCGCGACTTCGTTCGCGTGGAATAGTGGCATCCGGCAGATTTTTGGTTTGAACAATAGATGGCGCTGTATGTCCGGAATAAATTGTATTTTTAATTTTTATTTTTTGTAATAAAAACTATCCTATGTCCTTCTCCTGGCTCTAAACTACCTCCCTACCAATTTTCAGCTAAATCGGTTCAGCCGTTCTTGAGTTATAAGTGGAGTAACTAACACGACTTTCTTTTATATATATAGAGGTAGATTACGAGACAATCCGTTAGTAAGACCTAATCGATAAAACGAGATATAGTCCGATCACTGTAATCAACACTTCACTATACTGTATTATCATCGTAAATTGACAGAAAATGAGGTTTTTTATCAGTAATGCCTATATCGTAAAACGTATGAGAGACTCTTGTCATAGTAGAATGATAAAGAAATTCTTAGTCATCTTGCTTGTTATCCGTTCGGCCAAAATATTCTCACACATGAAGACTATAAGTAACTACTCAGATAACTTCAATGAGTGAGTAACATGATAGAATGCGAAGCCGAATATAATCTACCATAAGACTCATTCATAAAAGCTGACGACTGCTATATTATCTTGATTGGTTATAAGTGGGTTCACCTTCCTTGATTCGACGATGAGGTCAAAAATATTCCCATGCGACCTTTTACGTTGGAATCCTTTACGAACACGTGAGGACCAAGTTCATTCACCGTTAACTCGATTACATCCTTATGACTTCACTCGATGGGACGTTCGATACTCATTACTCGATTAAAATGTAACAGATTTCAAAAAGTATCAGTAGACCTGCAATGTGCCATGCTGAATTGACGGAGTACAATAGATACTTTGTGTTCAATAAATAAAGTAATTTATTATTCAGAAAACTGGCTTTACCGTTGATAAATGCAACACTTAGGTGTTTTTGTATTACCTAACAACCAACTCCATTTGCGGGCACAATAGTCTTAAGAATATTTTAATGATTTTATTATGCAAGGCTTTAGACCAATCTTCGTAGATAAACGAAAATGGCTTGAAATGTGAGCTGTTGAATACACTGAAATTCAAAAAGTAGCATTTACCTAGACCTAATTCAAAACTCGATGAAGCGCGAAACGATCTTGCGTCCTTGACATACCTATTACCAAATTAACTACTCGTTTCCTAATTCCCCGCAAGGGAATTACTCGTTAAACTCTAACGGTTACGGTAAAAGTCATTGTAAATGTTACCAGCTCTGCTTTAAAAATGATAATTTTAGAGAAAAATCTGAATAATAAAGGTGACAATACACGAAACTCGGTCACGCGACCCAATTAGTCGTGACGTATAGAAATAATCTAACCAAATTGTATAATTTCTTGAACTGCTAAACATCCGTTGTTTGACTCATACCCAGCTAAAATGCAATTAGCACTTCAAAAACATAGGATAAATGTTGGATTGTACGAAATAAGAATCTAATATCCATGTCCTCTCTCTCGTAGCTATGTAAATACTTACTTATGTATTCAGTTTACAATCCAATACTAAAACTGCTCAAGCAAATCTATTTATTATTGCATTTATGAATGATAATGTAATACAAACTCCACATCATAACAAGCTATCGTATGACAATACATAAATGTGTCTTGTTTTCATTGTTACAGGTAAACAAAAATGCCTGACAAAGAATCGGAACTGATTGAAAAGTGTGAGACCGGCAACGGCATGGCGAAGGCGTGCGGAAGTGCCGTCAAACTGAAACGAGAATTAGGACTCTTCTCAGCCGTGAACTTGATACTTGGTGTTATGATCGGATCTGGCATCTTCGTATCACCGTCCTCTGCCCTCGAACACTCTGGATCCGTAGCACTTTGCCTGATTATATGGACGGTTTCTGGAATAATATCCTTATTAGGTGGGTGTAGGTAAGATACCTATGATCACTTAATAATTTGCTTATAATTCCCACATTATTACAGTCTTTAATGTATTATTGTATTTTAATTCTAGGAGCACTATCATTCGCTGAACTAGGAACCGTAGTCGGCAAATCCGGCGCAGAATACTCATATTTTCAAGAAGCATTTGGAAATACACACAAATTTTGGGGGCCGTTGCCTTCATTTATATGTGCTTGGATATACGTTGTTATATTAAGACCTGCAGAAGTCGCCATAATAGTTATGACTTTTGCTGAATACGCAATTCAGCCTTTTACACCACATATACAACAAGATAATAAAGAAATAGCAATAAAGCTTGCGTCTATATCAGCATTATGTAAGTATTATTACTTGAAGTATTTTTGTTAACTATTCCATTTTAACCGATTGGGAATTATTATAGCGATTCATACTAATCGATTAGTCAACATTGGTTGGCGTACAACACTACGTTACACTATAGCAACTGTCATTCAAGCGTAACTGTCAGCGTCACTGTCAGTTACGTCAATTTCAATTTCAAAATTCTGTTGCAAACGGCACTGAGCGCGGTGTTTTATGTTTGTGGAATTGTTTTTATCGAGGCTTTCTCTATTGTGAGTGAAAAACAATCAAAAAGTGATAAAGTTAAAGCCTGATAATCATTACTACTTGTTCAAAGTAAGTAAAACTCTATATGTTAAACATTTGGCGTTACATATCAAACTTGTTTTGTTATGAACTTCTAAACATGCAGTTAACTTTTAGGATGGCTTCCGATCGTAATAAAGAAACAAAAGACGACGTTAGACGCGAAATAAAAGAATTACAAGCGCGATGCCTGCACCAGTGGAAAGTTATCGACAATTCGCCTTTAGAAGCGCCGTGTGAAAGTTTAGAAGAAATAAACGAGAAAAAGCTTTGTTACCTGGAAGGACTGGGCATGGAAATTCAAAATTCGAATACCCCCATAACACTTGATGAAAACCTCCTTACCAGCCAGTTTCTTAAGGAAATTACTGACAAAACTGCACAAGTAGAAGAGTATACCGCATTCATAAAAGGAAGCATACATGATACTGATGCGGAGATAAATAGGTAAGCTTGCTTATATAAAAAGATTGGGTCAGTGGGTCGTCTTAGGGGCGGAGTTTTGTTAACCTTCTTGTAATAAACCTTTTCAGAGTGAGATCATCATCCACATTGATTGAACACAGTTTATACAGAATAAAAAATGCCAGTATTAAAATTATTTCAGGTTTTTTTATGTGCTTACCAGGTCAACATTATTAATATTTCAGATTAAAAACTGTGATCACAATAACACAAGAAGCCAAGAGTCGACCAAAGACAAACAAGCTAGAAGTTAAGCCAGAACACCTTTTTAGAGCAAAGGAAAAGTTTAAGAGCATGAAGGGTGAACTGCATGGATTGATACAGTCATTATTCCCTAACTGTGATCATTTGGTCTTTGAGATTATGGGGGTAAGTTAAATAATTTTAATATTTTTTGTGGTGAGGACTTATAAAGATACAATAATATATACTACAAGGATTTAAACTAATTTTAAAAAATAGTACAATACCGTAATATAACTTAAACAAATGATACATTGTGACAAAGTAATTTTGAACATATAATTACAATTTCAAGTTATTTTTAAGAACTTTGAATAAAAATAAGTTTCTGATAATTTTACCATATTTCATTACCATAGGACTTTTTTTATATATTTTTTTTTCACAATTCCTGGACATTGCTAAAAACTAAATTAAAAAACTTTTTCTTTTCAGCAACTAATGTCTGAGAATCTAAATGAAACATCAAACGGATACATACCTATCACATCAGAGACATTCCAAATAATAGAACTACTGAAAGACATGAATCTTGTAGCCGTAAACCCTTATAACCATATGGAGGTCAAATTAGCTTGATGATAATCGTCATAAGCATAGCATGGACATATAGAATCCACCAATTTATTGTGCCATCTGAAAAAAACTGAAGAACACATCATGACAAATGGTCACCCATCCACGGGCCGACCATGCCTTAACCTTATCATAGATAGATCCGCACTGCTTTAACTCTCTTTAATCCTAACTAATATTATAAATGTGAAAGTAACTCTGTCTGTCTGTCTGTCTGTCTTTCTGTCTGTCTGTCTGTCTGTCTTTTCTTCACGCCTAAACTACTGAACCGATTTGTGTGAAATTTGGTACAGACATAGTTTGGAACTTAAGAAAGGACATAGGATAGTTTTTATTACAAAGAAATATAAAAATAAAATTTATTCCGGACATATAGCGCCATCTATTGGTCAAACCAAAAATCTGCCGGATGCCACTTTCCCACGCGAACGAAGTCGCGCGCGGGCAGAAGCTAGTAAAGTATATTTTGTAATTGAATTCTGTTTGACCAACATAGCTACATAAAAATAATGAAAATGATTGTAATTCATTCTATATTTTTTTTATAATGTTAGCATTAGGAATAAAAGCATGTTATCTACTATTTATGTATAAGTTTGTCAAAATTATGTGAATTCAGAACCAATGAAATAGCAAGGTACCAATTTACGACTGCCCAATATCATTGCAAAACCATTTTAGTACTAAGTTTAAATAAATAAACATTGTTTTTATTTTTACTAATGTTGTCTCATTTCCAAAATGACATTTCCTGTGCATACAATGGTGTAAAAAAAAATTTTTTTTAACCAACTTCCCGAAAAGGAACAGGTTTTTTTGGTTCATACTAGCTTCCGCACGCGGCTTCGCCCGCGTAGAGTTCGGTTATATCGCGTTTCCAAGAGAATTCTTCAAAAGTCCGGGATAAAAACTATTCTATGTTCTTTCTCAAGGTCAACTCTATCTCTGTACCAAATTTTATTAAAATCAGTTCAGTGGTTTAGACGTGAAAGCGAAACAGACAGAGTTACTTTCGCATTTATAATATTAGTAGGGATTTATTTATTGTTCAAGAAAATAAATATTGTACACATACAACCTGGGTGATTATTTCTTAATTAACCATTATGCCTAATTTTACTCTTTTAACTGTAACTAACAAAAGCTCTGTTTTCTTGCAGTTGTTATGACCTACATCAACATAACAAGTGTGAAGTTATTTGTTAAAGTACAAAACATATTTGGAGTTTGCAAAGTTTTTGCATGTCTCATTGTTATTGGAGGTGGCATTTATGAAATTTATAAAGGTAACTTTCTTAATATACCTATATCATAACAATCAGGGGCCCGATTCTCCTAATTTTACTTAAGCAACATACGATTCACATTCGACTGCGATCCAATCAAGACTCAATTACGATTCAAGCCTATGTGGCATTCCGCTATTTTTTCTTTGAAATAAACGTTTTTATCGTTTTCTGTCATTCAATAATGAATCATTTTGTCTGCAAATGATTTACGATTGCAATATGATTGTAGAGCAAACTACCGTATAGACCAAAATCACCAAAATAGCAGACCAATCGCAAATGTCGTTGGAATACGATTGATCTCATATTAGTAGCAGAATGCCCGATATGGTTAAAACTGCTATTGCGATCATATTGCGATTCGATTTCAATTCAATTTTGACATTATTAACTTAGGAGAATCGGGCCCCTGGGCACAGAAATACCCTCAAATCGAGCTATTGATACAAATTATTTAAGTTCGCGAGCAATAACTTTAAATTTCTTGTTTTAATTCTGATCTATTTGACGCCTTATCACTACCTACCACCGGTGTGAGTTGCATTCTGGAACCAGTTCTAAAATCGAAATAAAATGTGGTTCTATGTGGTGTTTAAAAAACGGTCCTTTGAAAATGCACAAAAAACTTGTACTTATTCCTTCTATATCCTTCAGTAGGTATGCAATCTGACATACGTTATTTATAATTGCAGGTAACACAGAGCACTTAAACAAAGGTTTTGAAGGCAGCACCACAAGTCCTGGTGGCATAGCTCTCGCTTTGTACTCCGGTCTGTGGGCCTTTGATGGTTGGAACAGTGTTACTGTTGTCACTGAGGAGATTATCAACCCTGGAGTGTGAGTATTTTATCTTGGAGAAGTTTGTTATGCGACTTTTGGACAATTCCCTACATAGGTAGAAAAGTACTTTTTTATTAGCTGCAGCTAAAGCATAGCAGCATGCTGGACTGCTTCAAATACATGTTGAGCCAGTGGTCATTATGGGTAGACACCACAATATTTGACGAACAGTACTAGCCTGTGACTGGTCAATGTCAGATATCCAGTCCGTTTCATGGTACTACATTCAAGTTGTATGCATTCAGACTTGAACCAATACTACTTTTGATGAGGATAGACAAGGCAGTTAATATTATTTTCAAAAATCAAAATATAGATAGGTATGCTTTATTAGGTTCACCAATTTTTACATTTTTGATCTTAGTAGATATATGGAAGAAGAAAACATGCTGCGCCGACCCCAAATAAAATTGGGATAAGGGCAGGAGGATGATGATGATGATGATAGATAAAGTAGATGACATAATGGGCGGTCTTATCGCTAAAAGCGAGACAACATTTCCCAGACAAAAGATTTACCCGAGCCGGCCGCTGTACCCGAGGTCTCGGGTTCGATTCCCGGGTCGGGCCGAAATCGCTTTGTGGGTTTTCTTAAACTTTCACAAAGCAGCCCGTAGTCTGGAATTTGGTGATTGATTCACCTGTGCATCGGAGAGCACGTAAATGTCGGTCCTGCGCCTGATCTCTTTCCGGTCGTGTCGGATTGCCGTCCCATCGGGTTATGAGAGTGAAGGAATAGGGAGTGCACCTGTGTCTGCGCAAATACTCGTGCACTATAATATGTCCTGCGCAGCTGGCTGATCTTCTTAAATGAGAACAGCCGCTGTGGCCGAAATCGGCCGTGGACGCTATTATTACAGGTATAAACCTTCATTTTAAACTTCAATTTTTGTCCACAGCAACGTCCCCCTAAGCATATCAATAGCAGTTCCCCTAATCACAGCTCTGTACGTGTTCATGAACGTAGCGTACATGACGGTGCTAAGTTACGCCGACATGACATCAGTGCCGGCGGTAGCTGTGGCCTTCGGAGCCCGGGTGCTGGGCCCGGCCAGCTTTCTGATACCTCTGGGCGTCGCTATAGCTACCTTTGGATGCGCAATGAGTGTGCAGTTTGGTGTTACTAGGTGAGTTTTGTGGAGAATCTGGCATATATTAGGGCAATTAAATCAGTAAATATTGAGTTAATTTACAAAATACATAAGCCAGTGGGTAAGTAATAATTCTTTACCTTCATGGTCTTTACTTGAAGAAAATGAGCCAACTATCAGCTTTTTTAATGAAGGCTTTCATTATGCCAACATTATACCGGTTTGCCTAATCTTTAGCATAAAAAATGATTTTTTGTTCAAATTATGTTCATGTGTTTTGTTTCAGAGTATGCTACACAGCCGCCCGTGGTGGTCACATGTTAGAAGTATTCTCATACGTCAATGTTAAGCGATTAACACCCGCCCCAGCTGTTGCCTTCCAAGTAAGTATTAAACCCCAAGTTATAAACATATAAACCCCGTTAAATTGATTAACTATTTATTTACAAATCTCTTATTTATTTATTTTTTGTTTCAGGCAATACTAACATCAGTATTCATTCTGGTTGGCAACATCAAGACCCTAATAGAGTTCGCCAGTTGGTTCTTATGGTTCTTCTACGGTCTCGCCATGGTCGCTTTACTAGTTCTAAGAAAAACACAACCAAAGAAACATCGCCCGTACAGAGTCCCAACAATAGTCCCGTGCTTTGTGTTGCTAGTAGCGATATTTTTATCGATATTGCCGATTGTACACGACCCGTCACTCAAATATTTGATGGCTGTTGGCTTCATACTGATGGGTGCGACGGTGTACACTGTATTTGTATATTATAAGAAAACTCCGACTGCTATTTTAAGTAAGTATGAATTAGAAAAATGAAACTTAATTAAATGTGTACTCTATAAATGTAGGTGATTGTTGTTTTTAAAATAATCAAATCTAATTTAATATGCACATCACTATGACGTAAAGAGAATCGACTATCCAGTATTAACTATTAGATCAATAATATTGTACTTTCTCTTTTACAGGAAAATTCACATTCCTCACTCAAGTCCTGTTCGAAAGTGTGCCGCCAAGCGATCGTCAAGACTGATTTTATATTACTATAATAATAAAGTTATATCTGTAAATATAGTACAAAAGTATACAATAATAAATATTTAGAGATAAGTTCAACATGTAGTTTAATTTTGCTTATGTTTAACTTACCACCAGATATACAAATAGCAGACAAAAATAGTAAATGATCACCAAAATGAAACTCGCATTTTAATGTCACATTCAAACCAAGGTTTTAACACTTTGCTATCCTATTTAAGTAAAATTACTCCAAGTAAATCATGAGTAAGCCAAAAATAGTAAATGATCACCAAAATTAAACCAACATTTTAAAGTAAAATTATAACCAAAGTTTTTAAATTCTGCTATCCTATATAAGCAAAATGAGTCCAAATAAATCATTGTTATCCCAAAAGTAGTAAATGATCACCAAAATTATTGGATCGTGTCCGGGCGGGCGCAGCGCGGCGTTTGCGGTGCGGTGGGAGGGGATTGCAAGCCGGAGACATAACTTAATATGGCATCATAATACTTTATTTGATAATAAGCCTACATTTTATGGCAATCACAGTGATTTCATCATCATCATCAGCCTATCGCAGTCCACTGCTGGACATAGGCCTCTCCAAGTGCACGCCACTGAGATCGATTTTCGGCTTCTCGCATCCAGCTCCTGCCAGCCGTCTTGCGCAAGTCATCACTCCACCGTGCCTGAGGACGTCCTACACTACGTTTGCCGAGGCGTGGTCTCCACTCTAGAACTCGTTTACCCCAACGGTTATCGGTTCTTCGGGTAATATGGCCAGCCCACTGCCACTTCAGCTTGC
Organism: Helicoverpa assulta; assembly: GCA_963856015.1. Classification (NCBI taxonomy): domain Eukaryota; kingdom Metazoa; phylum Arthropoda; class Insecta; order Lepidoptera; family Noctuidae; genus Helicoverpa; species Helicoverpa assulta. The sequence goes on from CAWLCW010000032.1 coordinate 10,613,977, forward strand.
TGATTCGGTGGGCTATGTCGATGACCTTGGTTCTCTGACGGATTACCTCATTTCTGATGCGATCCCTCAGAGAAATACCGAGCATAGCCCTTTCCATAGCCCGCTGAGCGACTTTAAACTTGTGGACCAGCCGTACCGTCAGTGTCCACGTTTCGGCTCCGTAAGTCATGACAGGTAGGACGCACTGATTGAAGACTTTTGTCTTTAGGCACTGTGGGATCGACGATGTTAGGACTCGACGTAGCTTCCCAAATGCAGCCCAACCCAACTGAATTCTCCTATTCACCTCGTCCTCAAAGTTGTTTCTACCTAACTGCAATGTCTGCCCGAGGTATACATATTTCCGAACAACTTCGAGAACGGCGCCGTGTATCGCAATCGGTTCCGGTAGAACATGTTCATTGAACATGACCTTGGTTTTGTCCAAGTTCATCCGTAGGCCGATGCGTAGAGAAGATTCAGCCAGGGGCCCGATTCTCCTAAGTTAATAATGTCAAAATCGAATAGAAATCGAATCGCAATATGATCGTAATAGCAGTTTTAACCATATCGGGTATTCTGCTACTAATAAAAGACCAATCGTATTCGATTGACATTTGATTGGTGTCAGTGGCGGATTTACAAATTTGCCGCTAGTAGGCCATTCAATTTTTGCCGCCTATAATGATTGTGAACTTAATGATATTTCTGTCAGTTACTAGATTATTTTTGCAACCCTCTATGTACCGAAGAGATAAATGTTAACAAGTTTATATGACAGCGACTGAAGCGTAAAACCTCTGTAACTTTTAAACGGCTCAATCAATTTTCATCAAACATGTCTAAGAACAATCGCCCGTAAAACACCTGTAGTACAAAAAAAAAACTAAATTGGAATCGGTTCATTCGTTCGGGTGCTAGTGGCGGTGTAGCACCGGGTGGCACCCGGGGCGGACTACCTATTGACCACCCACCCAAAAAAAAAAACGACAAATGTAAAAACGTTACTGTTCCAAAACTCAACAATTTTGTACCAAAACGAGATTTAAAAAAAATCGCCGTAAAGTGAAAAAGTCGCGAGCGAAGCGAGCGCGAATTTTTTTATTTTTGGGACACAAAAATACCTACCCAAACAAGTGTGGAAAAAAACCACTGCAAAGAGGAGAAGCCGCGAGCGTAGCGAGCGCGAAATTTTTGATTTATGGATCGCAATAATACCTAAAGAAATCAGAAAATAGTCACTGTCAAGTGAAGGCGCGAGCGCAGCGAGCGCGAAATTTTTTGAGTCTTGGAACACAAAAATACTCAAACAAGTTTGAAAAAAAACCAGTGTAAAGTGACAAAGCTGAGAGCGCAGCGAGCGCGAAATTTTTTGAGTTTTGGGACACAAAATTGCTCCACCTCATAAACAGCTTTGAAATCGTCAGTGTAGCGCGTCAGTTGTTTTTGCTACTTCGGTGCTTTAACTTTTTGTTAGATTGAGGACTCAAAGAGCGCAGAATAAACCAGGAATTATGATTATGATGAAGAATGATTATATGATGGAAGGATGATTTTTTATTTTACTTTCATTGAAACGCTATTGGAATATTTAAAAATTCATGATCACGTAAGTACCTAAGTATATATTACAGTGCGTTTATTACTCGTTTATTTATATATGGATTATGTACTCATATACTTAATTATCAAAAAAAACCTGTAAAAATATAGCTAAATTTGCCGCCCCTCTAAATCTGCCGCTCTAGGCACTGGCCTACTTGGCCTATTGGTAAATCCGCCACTGATTGGTGTGCGATTGGTCTGCTATTTTGGTGATTTTGGTATATACGGTAGTTTGCTGTACAATCATTTTGCAATCATAAATCATTTGCAGACAAAATGATTCATTATTGAATGATAGAAAAGGATAAAAACGTTTATTTCAAAGAAAAAATAGCGGAATGCCACATACGCTTCAATCGTAATCGAGTCGGGATTGGATCGCAGTCGAACGTGAATCGAATGGCGCTTAAGTAAAATTAGGAGAATCGGGCCCCAGGTCGTTCAGCATCTGTTGTAGGTCCTGCAGCGTTTCCGCCATGATGACGATATCGTCAGCAAATCGCAAGTGAGAGATGTGTTCGCCATTGATGTTGATGCCGCGTCCTTTCCAGTTCAGCGTCTTGAACATATCCTCCATTGCATTAGTGAACAGTTTCGGGGAAATAACATCCCCTTGTCTCACTCCTCGATGCAACGGTATGGGCCTTGTTTGCTGATTCTGTACTTGGACGGACATAGTAGCGGCTTCGTAGAGACATCTCATCACTTGGATGTATCGCCAATCTACTTGACAACGCTGCAGGGACTCCAGAACAGACCAGATTTCAACCGAGTCAAAGGCCTTCTCATAGTCCACAAATGCTAGACACAGGGGCTGATTATACTCTTCGGTCTTCTGTATAATCTGCCGCACTGTGTGGATGTGGTCTATGGTGCCGTATCCGCTCCGAAACCCAGCCTGCTCCGGTGGTTGGAATTCGTCGAGTCTTCGCGCAAGTCGGTTCGTGATCACTCTTGAGAACAGCTTATAGACGTGGCTTAGGAGGGAAATGGGTCGATAGTTCTTCAGCTAGGTTTTGTCTCCCTTTTTGAAGAACATGACGACAACACTCCTACTCCACGCCTCTGGAGTTCTCCCTTCAAACAGGACGGCATTAAAAAGCTTCTGGAGCTCCCCCAGTACGGGCTTTCCTCCTGCTTTTAATAGCTCTGTTGTAATGCCATCCTCGCCAGGGGCTTTTCCATTTTTGAGCTGTCTCAGAGCGATCTCGATTTCGCCACTGCTGACTTCTGGCAGGTCTTCGGTGAAATGGCGTGTTAATGTAGCTCTAGAATCCTCATTTCCGGGATCAGGTCGAGATGCATGCGATGCGTATAACCGGCCATAGAAATTTTCCACTTCCGAAAGGACTGCCGGCCGGCACCGAAGAAACGACTTCTCCACTTGTTGTGGTCAGCTTCGTCAAGTGGCTTCTTCCAAGAGATTGTACGAACACCTTTGACCCCCGATTCAGCTCAATTGCTCTTTCAATGTCAAGAGTATTGGAGCACCGGAGGTCGCGTCGTACGTGCTTGTTGATCTCTTGGTTTAGAGCCCGCTTAGCTGACGAAGTGACAGGCGGGTTTTCACGTCGTTTCTTCATAAGCTCTAATGTCTCTTCCGAAAGCTTTGATTTCTTGCCCTTACGCTGCATGTTACAGAATCTCGAACCTTCCTCCCTGAGGATCCGAACCACATATTCGTGGTTCTGGTTAACGTCTGTTGTGGTTTCCACGGCGGCAAATCGGTTCTCCAAATTTGACTGGAACGTTTCAGATCCTATCATGGTTTGGAGCAGTGTTGGTCGGAGCCTGGCCTTCATCAGACGGAAACGTTCGGCCTTGAAGTTGATATTCAGAGAGCCTCGGACAAGTCGGTGATCGCTACCGGTATTAAACCTATTGATCACGGAGACGTCTCTGAATATGTGCTTCTTGTTCGTCATGATGAAGTCAATCTCATTTTTAGTCATAGTGTCGGGGCTTTGCCACGTCCACTTCCTTTGGGGCTGCTTTTTGAAAAAGGAGTTCATCAAAAAGAGCCCCTCGCGTTCGAGGAAGTTGACGAGCATTTGCCCCCTATGATTCCTGCTTCCAAATCCATGGGATCCTACTGCCGATTCGCCGCAAATCTGTTCTCCCACTTTAGCGTTAAAGTCCCCCATGATAACGGTGTAATGGGTCTTTGTAGTGAAGTGGATGGCCCTTGATATATCATCAAACATATCCTCCACTTCATCGTCTGAATGTGTCGAGGTCGGTGCGTACACTTGCACCACCTTGAGGCTATACCTGTCGGTGAGCTTTATGATAAGGTACGCTACCCTGTTCGACACACTAGACACCTCCACAACGTTATCAGCTAGGGACTTATTAACCAGAAACCCAACGCCACCTTGGGATTGTTGGTCTCCCTCTCGGAAGTACATTAGGTGACCTGATTCGAGGGTTATGGTGTCCTCCCCCTCTCTTCGAACTTCACATAACCCTAATATATGCCACCTAATCTTCCCAAGTTCCACCTCGAGTTGCGCCAGATGCGAGTCAAGCCGTAGCGTGCGGCCATTGTACGTCGCAAGAGTCAGTTTTGTTTGGTGGCCTCCCGTAACCCGGAGATTCTTCGCACCCCCTGTCCCGCCGTAACCACGGTCGCCACCGTGACCGGGAATAGCGGAACTGCCGGGAACTAGGGGCCGTGGCTTTTTTGTTCTGCACATAGAGGTATTTAGCCTACTGCTATCACGCTGGCCAGACGGGTTGATAGAGGGTTTTTTCCGAGTTTTCCTTCTCTCGCACTGGGGCCCGATTCTCCTAAGTTAATAATGTCAAAATCGAATAGAAATCGAATCGCAATATGATCGTAATAGCAGTTTTAACCATATCGGGCATTCTGCTACTAATAAAAGACCAATCGTATTCGATTGACATTTGATTGGTGTGCGATTGGTCTGCTATTTTGGTGATTATGGTCTATACGGTAGTTTGCTGTACAATCATTTTGCAATCGTAAATCATTTGCAGACAAAATGATTCATTATTGAATGACAGAAAAGGATAAAAACGTTTATTTCAAAGAAAAAATAGCGGAATGCCACATACGCTTCAATCGTAATCGAGTCGGGATTGGATCTCAGTCGAATCGAGTCGAACGTGAATCGAATGGCGCTTAAGTAAAATTAGGGGAATCGGGCCCCTGGTGTTCGGTGCATTTCTTACTCCATTAGTCGACTTCTACGACACCCACTGGAAGAAGGGGTAGCGACATATGTATTCTTAAGCCGTCGCTACACGGCGTATTATATTTATCACAGTGATTTATTTAGGCAAAAATAATACATTAATTTGGTCGTCAAGATTTGGTGATCATTTACTAAATTTGGTGGTCGAATACAATTTAAAGTGGCGTCGTGACTAAAATAGCTGGTACTATTTTATTTTTCTGGTGTTAAGTAGATATTTTTGGTTACAAAACTAAGGGTATCAAAGTATTTTATGGTGGTCATTATATTTATCCCCGTTTAATTTTTATATTTGGTTACTTACTGTCCAAAAGCATTAGTAGCCCATTGAAAATTAAGGTACCCGTCATCTCCTATGATAAAAAACCTTAATGTAGAGAATCTGAGCTTGCGCCAATGCATGCGAGATATCACAGAAATAAAGAGAAAACGCACGAGTTCAGTGCGAAATTAGTACCTACGAACTGCACACAGTACTGTAAGTGTGCTGCAGAAGATTAGACAAACTATAACAGACATAGTCTCGGGTTCGATTCCCGGATTCAAAATCTGTTTATGGGTTTTAAGAAACTCACAAGAGCAAGGTAATCAGAAAGTTGGTGGTGAAACAACCGTAACTCGTACCAGAACGCCAATGTCGGTCCTGCGTTTGATCCCACTGCAGTCGTATCGTAAAGAGTACAGCACTGTTTGCGCAAACGCTAAGTTGTAGTTTACAAAGAATTGATGTAAATCATAAATTAGTAACAAAATGTATATTACTTTTAGACGATGTTTTCTAATCTGTGGAACCAGCAAACATTTCGAAAAAAGTCTTCGCTACAACACTAGTGGCGACCTCAAATCGGCGAATTGTTTGCAGAAATCCAAAATATAAATTTTATACACGATTTATTGTGAAAAATTAATGTGTGATTAGTGAAATATCATCATGGCTTACCACTACGTGGTTACTGCACAGAAACCAACCGCCGTGATATCATGTGTTACCGGTAAAACCTCCATTTTCACCTATGTTATTGTCACATTGAGGTTAAAAAGAATAGTATAGATCTCGCGCTATTTTCAGATATCAATTGATTTTGATGTGATTCGAGGGCAATGCAAACCTTAGATGTATCATTTTAATGTTTTGCAGTCCGTATGATGTACCAGAACATATTTTTCATCGAGAGAATTTAAATGGATCGCAGTTTTACCCAATCCTCATGCTCGCTATTTTGCGAAAACAAATGTGTTATCGTAAACTTTTTCACAATGTTGCACCATATATTGGTTCCATAACTGAGTATTATGTAGAATAACAATTAGCTGGATAACTTGATAACTGATTTAGGCGTTTAATCGGAAGCTAAAGAGTTAAATATGGCATATATCTATGAAGATATCTGAGGGTTATGAAAGGCGCACCTGAGGCGTTGTACAGCACATCACACAGCAATTCTGAACAGATCTTGGAAATAACACAAAATTCTAATAGGATTTATTAACTTTAATTAATTATTATTAAAAAAAATAGTAATAGAATGAGATAAAGACCAGCTGTTCAAATATAAATGAGTTGGAACAAGGAATATTCAAGACAGATTTTTGTAGCAATGCCATACATTCTTCTTTTGAAATCCTATGCAGGTATCATGTGGCTCCTGCTCTCACTGGTTTTGTTGTGACTTCTGTATTATATATTAATTTTGATTGTGCCCAGCAAAAAGCTATTTGACTTTAAACAACTCTGTCTTCCTCCCTTTCCTGTCCTTATCTACTCATGTTTTTCATAAAAAATATTTATAGGCAACTTTACTTCACCAACGGACCTAAACCTCCTGGTGGCGAAGGTGTCCCGGCTGGAGATGTACCTCGTCACACCGGAAGGTCTGCGGCCCATGAAGGAAGTTGGGTTGTACGGGCGAGTGGCCAAAATGAAGATGTTTAGGCCTCCAGTGAGTAACTATCAGTGTCGAATGTGTTCTTTTGTCTTCTATTTAATTGTACTGTAACTTAAAAACTGCTGTACCAATCATCATCCTCCCATATACCAATTTTATTTAATGTTGGCACAGCATGTTCTCTGCGTCCACATTATTCTATTAGCTGTTATCTCAGAATTCATTCATTATACTGCTGTACCAATCTAGAAGATTTTTTTTACAGATATAGCTTACTTTATAGCAAACATATACAACATAATCAAATATGTAACATTGTTTATTTTGAATGCTTCAATAAGAACAGTTCAAATATGTAGTATGTATTTATAAAGTTTCAATCTTTTGTTGAATGAAGGTCACAGTAGAGTAACTAATTAAATAAAACCTTCAAGGTGCAATGTGTATGTCTATTGTCTATTTAAAAATTATAAAACAAATTGAACATTTTATTTATCAATACATAGTATAAAACAAAGTCGCTTTCGCTGTATGTCCGTATGTATGCTTAGATCTTTAAAACTACGCAATGGATTTTGATGCGGTTTTTTTTAATAGATAGAGTGATTCTTAAGGAAGGTTTGTATGTATAATACATGTAAGTACCACGGGCGAAGCCGGGGCGGGCAGCTAGTATCTTATAATTCAAGGATAATTTTAACAAAAGTAATGCCTGATTCCAAAAAATAATTATAAAATTGTCTGTTCCAGTATGAGAATAAGGATCTAGTATTCATCCTGACAGCCCGTTACAATGCCATGATATTGGAATGGAGGACCACAGCCAACGGTGAGCTAGAAGTTGTCACCAGAGCCCACGGCAATGTGTCAGACAGAATCGGAAAGCCTTCAGAGAACGGCATCCTAGCTGTGATTGACCCGCAGGCGAGGGTCATTGGTCTAAGACTGTATGACGGTCTGTTTAAGATTATACCGCTTGATAAAGATTCTACAGAGCTAAAAGCTGCTAGTTTAAGGTGAGGGCTTTACAATGCTTTACAATATTTGTTAATTTAATGAATCAGTTTTGTATAATGATGGTGTCCTCTCTATTTCTGCCTCTGCTTAATTCGTGTTCTCTAATCTTAATTTGTTTGAGCGAAAGGCAACTTCTATGTACAATTGATGAAACTAAGCTGTTGCAATTATTTTTGTGTTGTCTGGAGTAGTTCTTTTTTCTTTTTATTCTACCATCATCGAAACTTTCTTATATAAATGCCCGAGACTGGAATATTAGGCCATTATTTTGGGAACAAAATTGTTGTTCATCTGAAAAATAATGTGTTTCAATACACTATTAATATTTATGTCTATATTTTAGGCTTGATGAGCTTAACGTTTATGATGTTGAATTTCTACACGGCTGTTCAAATCCCACCATTATTTTAATACATCAAGATCTAAATGGCCGACATATTAAGGTAAATTAATACTTAATATTTAATTGGAAATGTCATTTGACAATTCAATGAGGTATAATTTTACAAACCTTTAATCTATGTAACTTTAGATTATGTGATTGTTGCAGACTCATGAAATAAACTTAAGAGAGAAAGAATTTATGAAGATACCATGGAAACAGGATAATGTGGAGACAGAGGCTTCTATTCTGATACCTGTGCCCAGCCCACTAGGTAAGCTAGTTGCAAAATTTGTATTCCCATTTTAATTATTGGTACAAGAAAGGTAACGGCCCTTTCACACGGCAGTCCAGTTTTTTGCAGGATACCGTTTTTTGCAGGATCCCGTTTGATCGCAAAAGATATTATATGCTAGTGTTCACACGAGCAAACCGCATGCAGGATCCCGCAAAATGCTGTTCCTGTCGATTTGTGCGATTCGGTATTGTCACTTAAAACTGGATCGTTCGTCCAGTAAAAAGCGGGAATCCTGCAAAAACGGACGCTGTGTTCACACGTAGTTCAGGTTTGCAGGATACAGTAAAATGCCGGTCCCGCAAAACTGGACTGCCGTGTGAAAGGGCTGTAAGTAATTATAGTAGTAAGGTATATTGTGCTTACATTGTATAATGGTTCTTCAAACCAAACAGACATACATTGTTTTGCAGGGGAGTTTGTTGCGCCACTTCTTCCTAGCAAGGGTGGGCGTCTTGGAGGTCATAAAATTTTGTATTTAAAATAAAATTAGAATATATTTACAGGTGGCGCCATAGTGATAGGTCAAGAATCAATAGTATACCATGATGGACAGAGTTATGTTGCTGTAGCCCCACCACAGATTAAGGTAAACAAAATTGTTTGCAAATATGTATAAAAATAATATAGACAGTTATAAAAAGGGTTTTCTTATTTAATTTTACCTACATTTAAAACTTCCTTTTGTTGCTATATGGTCCCTTAAAAATAAAGGCAATTTTTAGGGTTCCGTACCCAAAGGGTGAAACAGGACCCTATTGTTTTCGCTCCTCTGTCCGTCCGTCCGTCTGTCACCAGGCTGTATCTCATGAACCATGATAGTTAGAGAGTTGAAATTTTCAGAGATGACGTATTTCTGTTGCCGCTATAACAACAAATACTGAAAACTAGAATCGAATAAATATTTCGGGGGGCTCCCATACAACAAACGTGATTTTTTTGCTAATTTTTGCTTGATATCCATAAATGTATATAGAATATTAGTTTGGATGGTACGGAACCCTACATGCGCGAGTCCGACTCGCACTTGGCTGGTTTTTTTTAGTTCCCTTCACAGACCCTTCACTAACTTAATATCATCCTCCGAGCCTTTTCCCAACTAAGTTGGGTCGGCTTCCAGTCTAACCCGATGCAGCTGAGAGTGTTTTACAACGAGCGACTGCCCTGTCTGGCCTCCTCAATAACTGTATATAATTGCAGTTAACTCCAATAAACTGCTACTGCCGCGTTGACGGGCGCGGCTTGCGGTACCTACTGGGTGACATCGCTGGTAGACTGTTTATGTTGCTGCTGGAACTGCAAGAGAAGATGGACGGCACACAGGCTGTTAAGGATCTCAAGGTCGAACTCTTGGGTAAGTTGATTAGTCCAGCGGTTCCCGAATTCTTTGGCTTCGGAACCCTTTTCATCTCACCATTTTTCGGCGGAACCTTAGCTTAAGAAGTAAACTAAAGACGTATATACACTTAGGTACGGCTCGTGGCGCGTAGTAGCGCACCAAATGGTTATATGGTTAGAGACATATTCATTATACTCGGGCGTAGCATGGCCACACGGGCCAGAAAACAATTTAGCCGCCCTTGACTTTGTGTATTATGTGAATAGTTTCCAGTTTGAAGACTGACAAAGTAAACGCAAAAAGAAATAGATTGGGTTTGTACAGGTGCGAGCCCGATTTTTTTTAACTAAAAGAAGAAGTTCCAAGCACCCTGTGGTAGCCGGTACGGCGAGCGAAGCGAGCGCGATTTTTTTTTAGTTTAAGTACCTACACAAAATAAACAAAACCACTGTAAATTAATAAGGTCTCAAAAAGTACAATATCCACACAAAAAAGGAAATGCAAATGAATGAGTAGCTAGCGAAGAAAGCGCTATTGCTTTTTCTGAACCAGAGGAATAAAATATAAACATCAAAGGAAACCTCGACGGAAGAGCGCGAAATTTTTTCGGTGTTGGTTATTGAGCAATTAAACGAACATAAAAGCATCACACGTAACATGGAATCGCGAGCGAAGCGAGCGCGAAATTTTCGGATTCGCGGAGGTGCAAAAATTGGAAATAATGTCGCACTTTGATTCATGGTAAAAATAGCCATTAGAAATACTCGTATGCCGTGTCATTTCACGTCCTGTCAAATGTATGAAAACGTATAATCCTGGCGATGAAATAAGCCCAAAAAATGCGGTGATTTTTGGCCGACTCGCTACCTACTTTTGCCGATTGCCGAAGACCTGGAGGTATTAAGTTAATCTACAATTTGTGAAAAACGGAATTAAATTATCTGCTGCCGTGGCCTTCCCCCGCCACTTGTCGCGAACTCGTACTTACACTCCCGAGTGGTACCCACCTACATGGTGCCTAAATGGAATTTTGGAATGCAATATTTAAAACAATTTAATTGGAAATTAATAATAATTTAATATTGTCAAAAGTGAAACGATTTACCATATGGAAATCTTGAATTTTCCACGGAACCCCTGAGGGCCTGTCACGGAACCTCAGGGTTCCGCGGAACCCCATTTGGGAACAGCTGGATTAGTCATCGGCCTTTTTAGTGTCCCATTTCAGCGTACAGGCTACTTTTCATGCAGAGATGGAATGAGCATCAATATCCATGCTTGTTCAAGTCAGGTTGGCAATATCAGGTTTTAAAGTCCAGGTTCCCTTATGATGTTTTCCTTTACGTTACATTGATGCTTGCTTGATTTTTAACAAACTAGCACCCTTATACGTGAGATTTTGAGTGGTCCTTCTAATGCTTCATTTTTATTAATATACACTCATAAAAAGTTTATAATTTGTGATTTACTTTTCAGTAAGGGTGAAAACCCTATATACGCGAATATATAACCTATACATCTGAATTGAGATTGTCAACTTTTTGTGTAAGTCCGTTTAAGCTGCGCTCGCTTGAGTTTGCTCAGTGCGGGCGTGCAGTGACGGCAATGGTTTGGTGCTCTTTAACGCAACCTCATACAAGGCGAGCACAAAAATGCACTCGGGCTGCTCGCGGCTAGTTCGCAAACTGTAAATTCGCCCGATGTGGACGCACCCTAAAATCTACCAACAATCCAAACTACCATATTTGTTTCCAGGCGACATCCCGATCCCGGAGTGCATGACGTACCTGGACAACGGCGTGGTGTTCATCGGGTCCCGGCTGGGGGACTCGGCGCTGGTGCGGCTGTCGGCGCTGCGCGACGAGGCGGCGCAGTACGTGCAGCCCATGGAGAGCTTCACCAGCCTCGCGCCCATCGTCGACATGTGTGTAGTCGACCTGGAGAGGCAGGGGCAGAATCAGCTCATTACTTGTTCCGGTAAGTTCACCGGGTCCACGAGTGGCGCAGTACGTGCAGCCCATGGAGAGCTTCACCAGCCTCGCGCCCATCGTCGACATGTGTGTAGTCGACCTGGAGAGGCAGGGGCAGAATCAGCTCATTACTTGTTCCGGTAAGTTCACCGGGTCCACGAGTGGCGCAGTACGTGCAGCCCATGGAGAGCTTCACCAGCCTCGCGCCCATCGTCGACATGTGTGTAGTCGACCTGGAGAGGCAGGGGCAGAATCAGCTCATTACTTGTTCCGGTAAGTTCACCGGGTCCACGAGTGGCGCAGTACGTGCAGCCCATGGAGAGCTTCACCAGCCTCGCGCCCATCGTCGACATGTGTGTAGTCGACCTGGAGAGGCAGGGGCAGAATCAGCTCATTACTTGTTCCGGTAAGTTCACCGGGTCCACGAGTGGCGCAGTACGTGCAGCCCATGGAGAGCTTCACCAGCCTCGCGCCCATCGTCGACATGTGTGTAGTCGACCTGGAGAGGCAGGGGCAGAATCAGCTCATTACTTGTTCCGGTAAGTTCACCGGGTCCACGAGTGGCGCAGTACGTGCAGCCCATGGAGAGCTTCACCAGCCTCGCGCCCATCGTCGACATGTGTGTAGTCGACCTGGAGAGGCAGGGGCAGAATCAGCTCATTACTTGTTCCGGTAAGTTCACCGGGTCCACGAGTGGCGCAGTACGTGCAGCCCATGGAGAGCTTCACCAGCCTCGCGCCCATCGTCGACATGTGTGTAGTCGACCTGGAGAGGCAGGGGCAGAATCAGCTCATTACTTGTTCCGGTAAGTTCACCGGGTCCACGAGTGGCGCAGTACGTGCAGCCCATGGAGAGCTTCACCAGCCTCGCGCCCATCGTCGACATGTGTGTAGTCGACCTGGAGAGGCAGGGGCAGAATCAGCTCATTACTTGTTCCGGTAAGTTCACCGGGTCCACGAGTGGCGCAGTACGTGCAGCCCATGGAGAGCTTCACCAGCCTCGCGCCCATCGTCGACATGTGTGTAGTCGACCTGGAGAGGCAGGGGCAGAATCAGCTCATTACTTGTTCCGGTAAGTTCACCGGGTTCCCACGAAATATATAGCACCAGCGTATGCGCAGATACAGGGGCATTCTATTCGTCCACTTTCACAGTCCGATGGGACGGTAATCTGACACGACCGGAGAGAGATCAGGCGCAGGACCGACATTAACGTGTTCTCCAATGTCTCCGATTGATATAGTTATCGGCACGAATCTTGAGCGCTGACCTTCATCTGCGCAGAAGTGATTTATTAGCAAAGAACCAATCCCGAGTGACGGCTATGACGCGATGCACTGCGGGCCAATCACCGCTTTAGCCCGCCCCCGCGCCTCACTTCATACCACAAAAGGGACCCAATAAATTACTTCTGCGCAGGTGAAGGTCAGCACTCAAGATTCGTGCCGATGATTATACCTTCCATACTCCGGGCTGCTTTGTGAAAGTTTGCATATCGTATTCTCTAGTTCTATGTTTTTCATCCCAACCCGGGAGTCGAACCCGGGACCTCTTGCACAGCAGTCGCGTTCGGTGACAACTAGACCAAAGGCAGCTAATCCTATGCCTACCCCTAAGACAGTTATATGAAAGTCATAAAAAACATTCAAAAAAATTGCAGGTGCCTTCAAAATGGGTTCTCTCCGTATAATCCGCAACGGCATCGGCATCCAGGAGCAGGCCAGCATCGACTTGCCCGGCATCAAGGGCATGTGGGCACTCACGCTCGCTGATAACCAGACGTACCATGATACGCTGGTGCTGGCATTTGTGGGACAAACCAGGTAAGAAGCTGAGAGGCTGATTTAAATTACAAATCTGTTATTGAAAACCGCATCAAAATCAGATCATTAGTTTAGAAGATAAGTGGGAACATTACTTTGCACAAACGCACACACAAACACACAAACACACAAACGCACATCTCTCACCCCAAACGCATATACCTGCTCCGTTCCGTCGTGGGTAAAAATAGGACTGATAAGTGCATAGGTTCAAAACATTGATTACGTAATTGAAAAAAAATGAAAATTTAAAAATAAATAACAATTTGGAAGCTCAAAAATTTATCCCTACCGAATTTTGTGATTTTAGAAATAATTTGTACTTTATAGCTATAAAAAAAATATCTGCTGCCATGAAATATCTACCTAGGACGATTATTTGATAATCGAAAAAAGTTACAAAAAGACCCAGACTGTACCAAAACTGCCAACTATCCACCAATAGAATTTCGTAATTCAAACAGCTTGTATCCACTCACTCACTAGAAGTAATGGAGAATTTATATTGGTTCTTCTCCCCTTCATTTTTGTAGTACAAATAAGCGGTCCGATTTTTTGAAGGACGTTCCTATTATAAATGCTTATGTAATGTGTTTTTCTTCCTGGTTATAAACTCAGTTATTCTTACCAGGGTGTTAACGTTAACCGGAGAAGAAGTTGAGGAGACTGAAATAAAAGGCTTCGTGTCAGACCGACAGACATTCTACACGGGAAATGTCTGTCACAATCAACTTATACAGGTTAGATTTTGTCTATTTTTTTAACTAGATATCTTTGAAATTATTTCCACAGGCTAATGATCCCACTGATTATATCATCGACATATAGAATTGTAACGATTTTTTTTTCTAATGTTTAGCCAATTATGTAGAGTCAGGTTGTCAGACCCTGTTATGATGGTCGGAAATTTAAATTCAATGGGCAACCATTGACTCCCATACGGACAATATAGGAATGAATTTTATCCAGTGCGCAAACTTTGTCAACTTATAGTTAAATGAGTTTTATAGATACGTATATTTTTATTTTGCTATGTTTTAGTACAAAAAAGAAAAGTTATTAATATCGAAAGATGTTTATTTTGTAACCGATTGTATGGTCACAGTCGTCATAGTAGGCACGGCGGCAACGCGAAACCGGTTTACTGCTCCAAGCGCGTAAGAATAGTTGGTATCCATATTTTGCTGATTTTAGGGAGGACAAAAGAATCAAAAATTTTTTTTTACTGATGATGCAGATATGTTCTGTTAATGATTCTGGACCACCAGTTTTTTTTTGTGCACTGCTTAAAATTCATTCCTGTATTTATTCTCGCTTATTTAAATTTGTTAGTTATATGGCAATTTTTGTTGATGGGAAATCATAAAATAACCCCTCCTGCTATGGGTTACCACCGTGAGGGAGTGTCAGACTCCATGTTCCTTGTTAAGCATGTTTCTTTTTTGTACCAGGGCCGCGGTAACTCTGTCGAACAATCCCGCAGCCCATAATCCAGCAGCCCAGTAAAAGTGACCTGATACATACTTTTTATTACGAGATTTTTATAGATCTTTTTCTGACACAAATAAACTACATATTACAGGAATAAGTGTTATCTTAAGACATATCAATATTCTTCCCCATAGGTGACAGATTCCGGCATCCGCCTAATATCCCTTGGCCCCGAGGGCTGGCGCCTGGCGGCGGAGTGGCACGTGGAGCGAGCCCGCGGCGTGTCCGTCGTCGCCTGCAGTGCTACGCGCGTCGTGGCCGCCGCCGGGCCCCGGATATACCTCGTAGCCATACACGAAGCCCGGCTGGAGCTGCTGGCGTGAGTACTGACAATATTTAGGAATGTAGCGCGTAGGAGTTATTTCGTAGCGTGTAGCAGATCACGTGAGAGATACGTAGTAGCATGTAGCACTATCACTCGTAGCATGTAGCAGTGTACCTCGTAGCGTGTAGCATTATACGTCGTAGCATGTAGCAATATCTAGCGTGCAGTAGTACACGTCGGAACCAAACGAATTTCTCAATTCATTGATATAGGACGGGTTTCACGGGTTACCAATTAGTTATCTGGTACTTAATGCCACCCACCAGATAAAGACTACTTATAATTTCTACCTAAACTTGCTATCCAAGATCTGTGAAACCAAGTCATAGTTTATCTGTCAGATAAGCTGTCAAACAGTTAATCGGTAACCAGTGAAACAGGCCGTAACAACAATAAAGTTCAAAATGCAATTCCACACCCCTCTCCACAGTGAAGTATGCATGGAGGAAGAAGTAGCTTGCCTAGACCTGGGCCCAGGCGGAGATGATGCTCTGCTAGGTGTCGGCCTGTGGACGGATATCTCTGTCAGAGTGCTGAAGTTGCCTGATCTGAGGCCGCTGCATACTGAGAAATTGTCTGGAGGTTAGTAATTGTTTTTTTTTTTTAGATTTTTTGTTGTCTGTAATGTCTAGATAACATACACATAAATGGCTGCCCATCTACGTACTGACTGTAAAGGACATTAAAATGAGATCCTTAATATTATAGTGAAATCTTTTAATGCAGATCAAAAAAGATTTTTACTATCTATACTAATATTATAAAGCTGAAGAGTTTGTTTGTTTGTTTGTATGTTTGTTTGTTTGTTTGAACGCGCTAATCTCAGGAACTACTAGTCCGATTTGAAAATTTCTTTCAATGTTAGATAGCCCATTTATCGAGGAAGGCTATAGGCTACTTTTTATCCCGGTACGGGAAGTAGTTCCCACGGGATGCGGGTGAAACCGCTGGCAGAAGCTATCCACCAATAAAAAGTTAACACCTTGTTTGGAACCAGACTCACCTACATCAATAAATAAGCAATCTAACACTGAGAATTTATTTCAGATCGGCCCAGTCATTCTTAACATTAGCGATCAAACAAAGTAATAAACGAACTTTTCAGCTTCTCAATCAATTATATTTTTATTTATTTACTTAAATAGAACGGCCGCAGCCCAATTACACTAAGGAATTTTCATCAATTTTTTTAATATCTTCTTCCACAGAAATAATCCCCCGTTCCCTCCTAATCTGCGTGCTAGAAGGCGTGTGTTACCTGCTCTGTGCGTTAGGAGACGGCTCCATGTTCTACTTCACGGTGGACCAGGAGACTGGAGTGTTGACTAACAAGAAGAAGGTCACGTTGGGCACGCAGCCCACTGTGCTGAGGAGTTTTAGGTATGTTGGAAACTTGACTGAGGATAGATCATATGCTATTAGCTGTTAGTCAGAAGCCAGTAAGTCTGACACCAGTATAACTAAGAAGGGGTATTGAGGGCTTTTCCGAACATGTTAGGAGCGCTTTCCATTCTAGTCAGATGCAGCTGAATACCAGTGTTTAACAAGGGGCGACTGCCTATCTGACCTCCCCAACCCAGTTACTGGGGCAACCCGATACCCTTCTTCTGGCTTCCGGCTACCCGTAATGACTGCCAAAGATATTCAAATGACAGCTAGGACCTACAGCAGGGATGGCGAACCAATGGCACGCGTGCCCGTGGTGGCACGCATCTAAATAATTTGGGCACGCCATTATTTTACAAGTAATAATTAATAATAATTTGCGAATCAAAAACAATTCCCTTCTTCATAATCTTTTACCTTTTCACGTTAACTATTTGCCATAAAAACACGCCTCTGTAATTATCATTGTGTTTTTTATTTAATTTGGCACGTAAGTCTATGAAGGTTCGCCATCCCTGACCTACAGTTTAACATGCCCCCCGAAACACAGTCCTTAGTGTCCAAGATATACTAAGAAAATACATACAAACTTAGATAAGTTGCATTAGCTCTTGCCTGACCTCATGCGCTAGTCCGACTCGCACTTGTCCGGTTGTTGTATTGTTAAATTATTTCTAATGATATTATTTCGTCCACAGGTCATTATCAACGACGAATATATTCGCGTGTTCAGATAGACCGACAGTGATATTCTCTTCGAACCACAAGCTTGTGTTCTCCAACGTTAATCTTAAGGAAGTCACGCATATGTGCTCGCTAAATGCACAGGCTTATCCTGACAGGTGAGAAAGTAATTTTTAACTAACTTTTGTGTGCGGTTTGACCTGCTCTGTGAGGGAACTACTTCCCGCAGCCTTTTAAAAAATAGCCTTTATATTATTCTGGTATTTGCACGTGAAGAAGTAACAAACTTCATCACTTAAAATCACGATCACCATCATCGTCATCATGATCATCATCACGATCATCGTCATCACGATCATCATCGTCATCATCATCATAATCACGATCATCATCATCATCACGATTATCATCATCATCACGATTATCATCATAATATTAGTGACCATCATCAACTTCAACATGCAGTTTTATTTCGAAAGAGCTCTATTAGGGTTTTATCTTTTAGTAATTATTTGTATAATTAATAAGATCATTTAAGTTTTTTGTAAATACATATGTGTATAACCTTAAATAATATATTTGAAACTTATATAATAATATGTTGAAATACATATTTATAAAAAATTTGGTTTAAAAAATTATCAGAAGTTTGAAATGTGACATTATTTGTTATAAATACTTATTTGTTTCAGTTTGGCGCTAGCGACAGACAGTACGGTCACAATAGGTACTATAGACGAAATACAGAAGTTACACATTCGTACCGTGCCACTAGGTGAAACGCCTAGGCGGATCGCTTATCAGGAAGCCTCACAGGTAAATATTTAATATTCTTCTATTTTTACGTTATGGCTACACTTAGGTGTAGAATGCCCGACCATATCCGATAATTGGTAACCGATTTTTTGTAGGAGAAAAATGGAATGCACTGGTAATAAAAGTGCAATAAACACGTCTTACCAAAAATTGGCCCGATAATCTGTTTTATAAAAAGTCTGACGTGGGCTGGTCGTTTTAAGTTTTAACAGTTAGGTGGAACCGACCATATGCGGTTTAACTACTACGGTTGTTTTCAATATTCTACTAAGCTGTTGATTTTAAATTTTAAACTCCTTAATTTACTTTTTTATGTATACTTAACTCCTTTCCGTGATTTCCATAATGAACTTTTTGATTTAATAACTTTATGTACTTTATTATTCTTATGTGCTACTTTTATGTACTCCCCCCTCTGAACATTCATATATTTCCTGTATTATCCTTTTCGTAAGACTTTGAAAAAATAACATTTGCAGACATTCGGCGTAATAACAATGCGCGTGGACAAGCTAGAGTGGACGGCGGGCGGCGGCAGCGCGGCGGTGTCGGTGCGCACGTCGGCGTCCACCGCCGCCGCCGCCAGCAGCGGCGCCTCGCCCGCGCAGCCCAAGCACGCGCCCAACGCGCTCGACCTCGAGGTGCACAACCTGCTCATACTCGACAACCATACCTTTGAAGGTACGTCATAATGCTAAAGGGTGTCATTTTTGTTATTTATTTGTTTACGTGGTAAATGTGTTATTTTTTGGTAGGTATACATTTATTTCAGTCGCTTACAGGTATCATTATAGGATTTAAACCTGAGGAAACAGGGTAGTTACGCTGTGTTGATTTGTGGTTAAAATGGAAAGTGTGTTGTATTTAATGGTCATACCATTCAAATTCTAATGTAAGCAAAGTGACTCCCAACAAATAGAAACTCTAAAGGAACTTTAATAAATAAATTTTAACAATGCAACGATGTTGAACCTTATTATCTCATTTTTAAAGTGCTTCTTATAACACGCCAAAACGAAGTCGATCACGCTTAAAAAATAACATTTTATACCTAAGTATCATAATTTATGACACTTCCACATATCAATCGAACAATTCGAATCAGCAATAAAGAAATAACAGTAAAATTCAGAAAACATCAAGTTCGACATTCTTGACAATTACATATTATGACAAGTAAGTCTTCTTCCTTCCAGTCTAACCAGATGTAGTTGTTTGTATGACAAGTAAGTATAAAGAAAATATTATAGACGCGCTAGTCCCGGATAAGTATATATTAATCAGAACATTGTTTTCTAGTATTACACGCACATCAGCTGATGACGAACGAGTTCGCGATGTCGCTGGTGTCGTGCAAGCTCGGCGACGACCCCAACTACTACTACGCCGTCGGCACCGCTATACTCAACCCTGAGGAGTCAGAGCCGAAACAGGTAATAATTTAATATTTATTTAATAGATATAAAATTATTAAGTAAGACATAATAGCCTTAAAATCCTACTAGCCTAATAATATTATAAATGTGAAAGTTTGTGAGAATGAATGGATATTTGTTTGTTATTCTTTCACGCAAAAACGGCTAAACTGATTTGGTTGAAACACCACGCGGACGAAGCCGCGAGTGGAAGCTAATACATACTAAAAGTATAATTTCAAAACAGGCGACAGTCGCGTGCCTCGGGAATGTTTCCAAAGATTACCATATTAAAACTTTTGCCGCACTTCTAACTGCCGCCTGCCGCCTGTTCGAAAAGAATATCTCCACATACTGGGTGTTTTGATCTGCTTAAAAAAGTACCGATTTGTTTTTTTATAATTTTAGTATAATAAAATTATATTCTTACACATTTCATGTTAACAAACATTTATTTTCATAACAAAATTGATATATAAACCATGTTAAAACTTCATCGAGCGCTATAATAACAAGATTTGATAACTAAATAATGTGTTACAGGGCAGAATCCTACTGTTCCATTGGTCAGAAGGCAAGCTGGTACAAGTAGCAGAGAAGGAGATTAAAGGAGGCTGTTACACACTAGTCGAGTTCAACGGGAAACTGCTTGCCACCATCAACAGTACTGTAAGTTAACAACAATTTTATATTGTCCATTTCCTTCAGTGTTGGAATCGGATTGTAGTCTAAAAAGATGGAACTGAGTACCGGTTTTTATATGGATGTCTTCAAATCTGACCTCCTCAACCTGGTTAGTTTATTAAACGACGACGTCATACAATAGCTGGTGTAATACTGATTATAAGATCTACTGTAGTCTGACTATCCGTAATGACTACTGAAAATTTACAAGTAGCAGTCGGGACATAAATGGTCGGTCATCCGCAGGCCGACCTTACTCAACTTAACATTAGTTTACCCAAGCAGTGGTTATCTATACTTAATATTATAAAGCGGAAGAGTTTGTTTGTTTGTTTGTTTGTTTGTTTGTTTGAACGCGATAATCTCCGAAACTACTGGTTCGAATTGAATAATTCTTTTTGTGTTGGATAGTCCAGTTATCGAGGAAGGCTATAGGCTATATAACATCACGCTACGACCAATAGGAGCAAAGATATAGTGGTAAATGTGTAAAAAACGGGAGAAATTATTTCATCTTTGAAGCCTTCCGTTGCGTGCGCCGTGAAAACGGTTCAAGATATACAAAAAATATGTATTAAAGAATAATAGCTCTTTTAATGATCTAAAAAACAGTCCGCGACAGTGTATGTCTATCTTTTAAGATTAACTCACAAAAACCGTTTTTATGGTACCTAATTTGGTCGAAATAATTTGTTTAAGTTGTATCAACATAATAATATTAATCTTTATTCAAATAAATATGTTGTTGGTTAAGAGTACTAAATCTATCTAATATATAAAATTCTCGTGTCACAGTTTTCGTTCCCATACTCCTCCGAAACGGCTTGACCGATTCTCATGAAATTTTGTGAGCGTATTGAATAGGTCTGAGAATCGGCCAACATCTATTTTTTGTCACTATCCGACTACGGGACGCGGGTGAAACCGCGGGCGAAAGCTAGTATATATATAAAAGAAAGTCGTGTTAGTTACTTCGCTTATAACTCAAGAACGGCTGAACCGATTTAGCTGAAAATTGGCAGGGAGGTAGTTTAGAGCCAGGAGAAGGACATAGGATAGTTTTAATTACAAAGAATAAAATAAAAAATACAATTTATTCCGGGCATATAGCGCCATCTATTGTTCAAACCGAAAATCTGCCGGATGCAACTATTCCACGCGAACGAAGTCGCGGGCAAAAGCTAGTTTAACTTATATTGACATAAAAATAAGGACTAAAGTAAAAACTGTACTCTTATGTATTTATGTTTCACAGGTACGATTATTCGAATGGACATCAGAAAAAGAGTTGCGTCTTGAATGCAGTCACTTCAACAATATTGTAGCGTTGTACCTCAAAGTTAAGGGAGATTTCATATTAGTGGGAGACCTCATGCGGTCGCTCTCTCTATTGCAATATAAACAGGTGAGTGAAATATATTGTAATAAAGTTAAACAAGATGATCTATAATATCTGTCATTGTACTTGTAATAAATCTAAATCGATCCCGTTGGCACAAATGTCACCATGTCGGACTGCCCAACTGATTAGAATATTCTTTATTGTACACCAAAGAAACATAGACAAGGACATTACATTACGCATTACGCTGTGGTCAGACCACTTTCCTCTTGTATTGGAGTGTTTATTTAACCATGTTTGTGTTAAGAAATGTATTTTCAACTTGGATGAAAATAATGTGATATGGGGAGACAGAAGTCCTGAGCAAAGGCAGGCCTACCTTAGATCATGCCATGATAGACTTAAACGTATTGACTTCCCAGTAGATTTCACAACCTGTGCTGATAAAATCTGTAAACATAGCTATCATCGAGCTGTTATTGATAAGTTATACAATGATATTGTGAGTGCTTTAACGGAATCTGCGATTTTGTTTCGTGACCGCAATATTCATAGGAAAAAGCGAGTAGTACCAGGTTGGAATAGGTATGTCAGTGAAGCATACAGGGATGCTAGGCAGAAGTTTCGCCTGTGGGAAGACTTCGGAAAACCATTAAACGGTTCCATTTATTTTGATATGCGTGAGGCCAGAAGGATCTTTAAATCGAGGTTGAAATGGTGCCAAACCAATGAAGAACAGATTAAAATGGATATTCTGGCCTCGCACCATTCAAATAGTGATTTTCGTTCTTTTTGGAAGCACACGAATAAGTTAAGCTGTAAGCCTGGCTTCCCTGTATCCATCCAGGGTGAGAGTGACCCTGTGCGCATTGTTGACCTCTTTAAGGAACAATTTAGGATAACTTCACCGATGGGCCCCAGCTTGTCCATGCCAGATGCTGATAACCATAGTGACCTGGGTACCACCTTTACAGTTAATGACATTAAATGTATAATTAGCTCAATGTCTCGAGGAAAGTCACCAGGGCACGATGGACTCAGCATTGAGCATCTCAGATTTGCGGGTCCACATTTACCGAGAGTTTTAGCAATGCTTTTTAACTTTTGTTTATGTCATGGGTACATTCCTAGTCAAATGACTAAAACAATTGTAGTTCCGATACTTAAAAATAAAACAGGAGATATTGCTGATATTACTAACTACAGGCCTATTTCTCTGGCTACTATAATAGCTAAAGTGCTTGACAGCCTGCTCAATAAACAACTCAATAAGTATGTCCATTTGCACGACAATCAGTTCGGCTTTCGGCCTGGACTTTCAACAGAAAGTGCTATTTTGTGTTTGAAGTGGGCTGTCAGGTACTATGCGGACAGAAAAACTCCAACCTACGCGTGCTTCCTTGATCTATCCAAGGCATTTGATCTGGTCTCTTACAGCATTCTATGGAGAAAATTACAGGAAGCAGGAGTACAACCTGACTTAATTACCATTTTTAAATACTGGTATGGAGGCCAGATCAATCAGGTACGCTGGGCAGGGGCTCTATCGGAGCCGTATGGGTTGGAGTGCGGTGTTAGGCAGGGGGGGATAAGCTCGACAACGCTCTTCAACCTTTACGTCAACGAGCTGATCGTGGCGCTGAGTAGAGAGCGTGAGGGTTGCTACATTAACGGAGTTAGTTACAATAATATTAGCTATGCCGATGACATGGCTCTACTGAGTGCCTCGGTTTGTGGTCTCAGAAGGTTGCTGGCTATCTGTGAAGGCTATGTTAAAAATCACGGATTAGTCTACAATGAGAAGAAAAGTGTAGTCATGGTCTTTGAGGCTGGTGATCGATGCTTGAAAACTATACCTCCTGTGAGGTTGAATGGTACGGTTCTGCAGAGGACCTATAATTTTAAATATCTTGGCCATATATTGACCTCCAACTTAAAGGATGATCTAGATATTGAGAGGGAAAGAAGGGCGCTGTCGGTTCGAGCTAACATGATTGCTCGCAGGTTTGCTCGTTGCAACGTAGCTGTCAAGCAAACTTTATTTCGTGCTTATTGTACCTCTTTTTACACGTGCAGCCTGTGGGCATCATTTACTCAGAAATCGTACAGCGCCATTCGAGTACAATATAATAACGCGTTCCGGGTCTTAATGGGGCTGCCTCGCTTCTGCAGCGCATCAGGGATGTTTGCTGAAGCTCGCATTGACTGCTTCTACGCAACAATGAGGAAGAGATGCGCGTCCCTGGTGCGCCGTGTGCGGGACAGCCCCAACACCTTACTGCGCTGTATAGCGAGTAGACTCGACTGCCTGTATATGAATCGCTGCTGCAGACTTTCCACTTCGGTGATAGACCTGCGGTGGTGATTTGATACAGGCAGTCATCTTAGGTTAGGATGCTTTGTTTTGAACTTTACTAACATAGAAATTAAGTAAAATTGTTACTAACAAAATGAGTCATGGTCACTTGAATAAATGAATTTAATATATATATACAAACAAATACGTGTGAGTACAACAGGCGGTCTTATCGCTCAAGAGCAATCTCTTACAGACAACCTTTGGATGGAGTCGATTTTAAATAGATAGATTAGGGTAGTAGGCGTACAAATAATGATTAAATAGTTATATATACAAGTATAAAATAAACAATACATACACATATTTTAGGATAGTTGGATGGAAGACAAAAATATAAATATAAAGAAAGTAGAGAGAGTGTTAAAGATTCAGGTAATAGTTCTTCACCATACTCTTGAATACAGCGAGTGACTGTGAGCGCCTGATAGATACAGGCAGTGCATTCCACAGACGAGTTGCTTGGACAACAAATGACTTGTCATAAAATGTCGAGGAATGCACCGGCATCTTCAGTTTTAAATTCTCTGATGACCTTAGAGACCGCGAATGCGTGTCACATACAAACTCAAAACGATCTTTAAGATAAGAAGGGGTCGTAGGGTGGAAGAGAATACAGTACAGTAAAGAAAGAATATGAGCATTCCGACGAAGTCGTATAAGAAGCCACTTGAGTTTAGTGCGAAATTCTGATACATGATCATATTTGCGCAAGCCAAATATGAATCTTATACAAACATTTTGAAGTCGCTCAAGTTTATCTAGTTGGGCCACTCTGAGGTCGAGATAGTTGGCATCAGCATAGTCAAGGATAGGAAGTAAAAGAGATTGTGCAAGCGCAATTTTCGTGGCAATGGGTAGAAAATTCCGCAGCCGTCTCAATGATCCTGCAGAAGCAAATAATCGTCTGCTGATTTCCTGCAACTGTGGTTCCCAAGACAAACTGCAGTCCATGAATATCCCCAAGTTCTTAACCTTCTTACTGAAGGGTATTTGGACACCATCAAAAATGACTTGCGGGAGACGAAACCAGTCAATTCTTGATACCATCCGTGAACTGCCGATAACAATGAGCTGGGTTTTAAGAGGGTTTACGCTTAGTCCATAGCACCTACTCCACTCAGCTATTTGACTTAGATCTTTATTTATGGCCTCAATTGCTTCTGTAAGTTGATCCAGTGGAGCCTGTGAATAGATCTGAAGATCATCTGCATAAAGGTGATAGGAAGAAAGAAGTTTATTAGAAATTGAATTAATGAACATTGCGAAGAGTAATGGGGACAACACGCCACCCTGCGGCACACCAGCAGTCGTTTCACACCATGAAGAGTATTTATCTTCAATGCGAATACGTTGCCGGCGCCCGTACAGGTAACTATGAAACCAATCAATGGCCGTTGGAGATATGTTAAGAGAGCAAAGAATACCAAGCAAAATGTCAAAATCAACGGCATTAAACGCATTGCTGAAGTCCAGCAGTGCAAGTACCGTTAATTTCCCATTTTTCATGCCCAGTCTGATGTCATCCGTAATATTGACCAGGGCTGTTACAGTACTATGACCAGGACGGAAACCGGATTGGAAAGGATTAAGAAGTCTATTCTTGGATAGGAATGAGCTTAGCTGGTTATGAATAAGACATTCTAGGACTTTGGAAAGGAATGGTAATATTGATATAGGACGATACTCGGAGAAGGATGTGGGATTAGGTTTCTTTGGGAGAGGAATAATTTGGGCCTCTTTCCAAGCATCTGGAAAAACACCACTGCAAATGGAATAGTTTAGGATGTGACATATGACAGGAAGGACTTCATCAAGGATCGGGAGGATCATTTTACGGCTAACACAGTCACTTCCAACTGCATCAGAGGTTATGGATGTAATGCTCTTCTTAACATCACAAGCAGCAAATTGATTAAAGACAAAAGATGAATAATCAGGGGTTGGAATGTTAGAAAGATGGTTTAAAGTATTTAACTTTGTTGTCATGTCAAAGTTAGACGACGATGAGAAATGTTGATTTAATAAGTTGATGTTAATATCTTGAGGAACTTTTTCACTACGAGACTTTCCAATCCCCATTGATCTAAGAAATCGCCAGACTTTGGCTGGATCTTCATTCTCAACCGACGTATGAAAGTGTTGGCGCTGTGCATTCCTACACACCTTATTGCAGTGATTTCGTATATTGACGTATTTTTCCCAATTTGTAGAGTTAGTGCGAGCCTTGTATCTGGACTTAGCTGCTGCCTTTTTAGCCATAACCAGTTTTAAGTCTCTGGTGAGCCATAGAGATGGCAGATGCCTAACTCTAACAGCTCGAATGGGAGCGTGAACGTCATACAGCGCTATTAAATTTTGCGAAAACAGTTCAACTTTTTCATCCACAGACTCCGAAATAAAAAG
Organism: Helicoverpa assulta; assembly: GCA_963856015.1. Lineage (NCBI taxonomy): Eukaryota > Metazoa > Arthropoda > Insecta > Lepidoptera > Noctuidae > Helicoverpa > Helicoverpa assulta. The sequence continues at coordinate 10,640,395 of CAWLCW010000032.1, forward strand.
CGTACTCCAGTCAATGTTAGCAGCATCTTCACGGAGGTTCTCAAGATCCATGCCACCAAAATTACGCTGCAGAAGGACTCTTGACTTTGCCTTCGGGGGACGTATTTTATACAACAACCGAACACTGTCCATGTTTGGCAACATGGTCAGGAGAAGAAACGAAAATTATGTCAAGAAGTGAAGGAGTAGAATGTGGAAAGTGATGTGTTGCGTTCAAAGGAAGTATCGATAAATTACTAGAATTGATCACAGCTTGAAGAGAAGCAGATCGAGAATCATTTTTGAGAAGGCAGGTGTTGAAATCACCCATAATAATAATGTGACTGTAAGACGTTATAGAATCTTCTAAGATTCGTTCAAGGGAGGGAAAAAAGTTGATGCGTAGCGAGGGACAATAATATACACCAAGTAGGATTTTGGTGTGACTCATTGTTAACTCCAGGAAAAGATGCTCACCAGCGTTTGGTGGCGGTGGTTGTGCTGATATATCAATAATTGAAAAAGTAATATAGGAGCGCAGGTATATGGCAACACCACCACCACCACCACTCGTGCGGTCGTTTCTTATAAGCTGGAAACCTGGAAGAGTATAAGCAATGGACGGAAGACAAGGTTTGAGCCACGACTCTGAGACAAGAATCGCATGAACGTTCCTGATTGTCCCGGGTTCGATTCCCAGTACGGTCAACATTCATGTTTGTTGACTGTGTTGTAATATGTGTAAATATTTATAAGAGTAATTTGGCTATCTATTGTGTTAGCATACATAACACAGGCTAATAAATATCTCATCATGGGGCTTACATATAGGCTGGAAAACTTATATCTGTAATTGGGAGTTATATTTATACACAAAATTCCATATTCAGAAGAACTACGAGAGTGTAGATTTTAAACAAACTGCTGAGATATCAAATTATTTACTTCGTATATAGGAGCTAATTTGGAAATTATCTTTGTTGTAGATGGAGGGTAGTTTCGAAGAGATAGCCCGCGACTACAGCCCCAACTGGATGACCGCCGTCGAGATATTAGATGACGACACATTCCTCGGCGCTGAGAATAGTTTCAATTTGTTCGTCTGTCAAAAGGACAGGTAAGACAAATAATATTGTACTATAATAAATAATTAAATAACATACTGTTCAAAATAAAAATAAATCGTTTCGTAAAGTTGATATCAGACGCTACACTCGATTGAACGTTGACTCTGATGAATGAAACATTTTAATTCACTTTATTTTCACATGGCTATGTTAAAATGAACCGATCACAAAGATCCATGAGCATGTTTTTCAAGGGGGTTGTTAACTTCATAGGGTTCCTTAGTAATTTAGGGGTTTACTGAAATCATTTTTTGATAATAGATACCAAAATAGACGGGTGTAATGGCTCAAGTCAGAATAATATTCAAAAACAGAAAGGCACTACGTCAGTTGCCGCCTCGTTTTGTTCCACAAACGGGGTCGGCGCTGCGCTCTGTTCCACGAACATAATAGTGCGCGTTCCTCCGCGTGAGTAGTGCCGGGCGCCCTGTGAGAGTGTACGCGACACTCACACGCCCGACGCTCCGAAACTACTGATTTTAAAAATTCTCTCACTCTGAGGAAGATACATTATCTGCGCTGAACATGGGCTATGTATTATCCCCGTTACGCAGGAGAAACCGTGTGTACCAACTAGTTATAAAATTTTATTTTGGTGTTCAGTGCTGCGACAACAGACGAGGAACGCCAGCAGATGTCGTACATGGGGCAGTTCCACGTGGGCGACATGGTGAACGTGATGCGAGCCGGCTCGCTGGTGGGGCAGCACGCCGACACGGCCGCGCCCGTCGCCAACCCCGTGCTCTTAGCTACCGTTACTGGCTCTATCTGTGAGTATTCTTTGTCGAAATAATCTCAACAAATGTCTAGTTACAACAAAAATGGTTATTCATTGAGTCGTAACATATTATACGAGTTACCGATCATATATCTACAGGATATACTCAAAATTGTCCTCTTCCTGCCTGCCCTGTGCCCAAGTTGTAGGTACTCGATGTACCTAAATGTCGGCATTTACTCAAATGTTTCCATCCAGAGATCAGGTGCAATACTATAAAATATGTTCTTTGTAGGACGCATTTATTGCGGTTGCCTTATTAACAACATACAAACATCCGCATCGGGAACCTCTTCCTTTTTTGGCGAGTCGGTAAAAAAATTCTCATCCAATTCTAAACTACTGAAATCAAATAAATTTTCCATAACACCTTTTTCTTCCCCCAACAGGTCTAGTAGTCCAATTAGCGCCAGAACTATACGAGTTCCTCCACCAGTTAGAAGAGCGGTTAACGCACACGATCAAGTCGGTCGGCAAGATCCCGCACTCGTTCTGGCGTTCCTTCAACACGGACATCAAGACGGAGCCGGCTGAAGGGTTCATTGATGGAGACCTTATAGAGAGCTTCCTCGATCTCAGCAGGGAGATGCAGCAGGAGACCGTGCAGGGTTTACAGGTGGGTTAAAAATACTTTATGTAATTCTGTAAATTTTCACGTGTCAATAGAAATTTGTACGTGTTCGTATCTCGACCAAAATTCGGTCGGCATCTAAAATGTTTCACTAATGTTAGTGCTTTTTCTTGATAAAATATCACAGTTTTTTTCATGTCCTCTGCCAATTTACGATATAGGTTCTTAGTTACACAACAGATTCTCATAATTGAAAACACGAATTAAACAAATAAATTAGTAATTTCAATGAGTTCGAACCAAGACAAAGAAACATAAAAATTATAGGCAATTAACCCAACCGCTTTACTCAGCTGTAGCAATAGAACCTTAAATTTTAATTAAATGTACCTAGTACCTACATTCTTTTCTTTTTTTTCATGATGAATTTGTTTTAGATCGACGACGGCGGAGGTATGATGCGCGACGCGACGGTGGACGATCTAATCAAGGTGGTGGAAGACCTTACCAGGATACATTAGACCTCGGATTATGTTCTACTTCGTAATGCAGATTCATTAAATATACTTTATGTACTTCCCGTCTTTGTTTCATTTTGAAAAACTCGAAAAAAAAACACATTTTTAAATAAATAAAAATATAAACTTTCATTCCAAGATTTAATCACAGAAAGGCAATACAATCACAGTTATTATGTACCAATAAACTCACATCATAAATATAATGCACCTAATAGCAAAAACACAGATCCCGAATATACATATCAAAATTATTTACAGGCAAGTCTACTACACTTTCTTCAAACAATACAAATGAATCCAACTCGAATTTCGACCGAATTCTGACCGAATCTTCAGTCGTCCGATGCTGAAATGTAAAATAACATTAACAAAAGAAAATAATTTCTAAGCAATCTCAAAAAATATGAAAACAGCTCAAAGAATAATTCTAGACCCTACAAAATATGAATTTCACTACCTTTAAAAAAGCTTATAGCCTTTGCATTTTAAATCTTATAGAGGAATTATAGGAAATCTTACATTATTTCAATTACAAATATTTTATGTGCATTAAGATTATATTTTATTAATTCATTTATAAAACGCTCAATTGTACTATCTTACGGCCTAAGGTATTTGGGTGCAGTTTTTAAGCCAATTTTAGTGTCAAAAATATGAAGAGTGCTTGTGATTGTGAAGCCAATTTCGGCCTTAAGCTTTTAACAATAAGATTCTTTTTGCTTTATTATGGATGGACCTCCATTTGGTCAGAAATACGATCCTAGCCTATTTGAGCACCAAGGGGTAGGTTGTAGTTTGAGCGACAGTAAAATGTTTAGACACACTGACGTTTTATTGATCTGAAATACATACAAACATTACTCAAAATATTACAATAAAGTATTAACCTTAATTGGCATTGATGAGCAAGGTATAGTACATTCAACTTCTGGACAATGTTGGTGAATGTAAATATGTGTTGCAAAATTTTATATAGAATTTATTTTTCGGGACAATATAGCACTTAATGCATATCAAAACCAATAAAACCAGCCGTTTGTCTAAGCATCTACACATTTTGAAAGAATCTTCATTTGTTATCAAACATAGCGGTGTAGCCAGTCACGACAATTGATCAACACTTATTTTTCTAAGGCACATTTTTGTTATCAAAGCTTTTATGTAGGTATAGGTGAAAGTTCCATTCGAATTCCCATAAACGTATTATTTAACTGGGGCCCGATTCTCCTAAGTTAATAATGTCAAAATCGAATAGAAATCGAATCGCAATATGATCGCAATAGCAGTTTTAACCATATCGGGCATTCTGCTACTAATAAAAGACCAATCGTATTCGATTGACATTTGATTGGTCTGCTATTTTGGTGATTTTGGTCTATACGGTAGTTTACTGAATGATCATTTTGCAATCGTAAATCATTTGCAGACATAATGATTCATTATTGAATGATAGAAAAGGATAAAACGTTTATTTCAAAGAAAAAATAGCGGAATGCCACATACGCTTCAATCGTAATCGAGTCGGGATTGGATCTCAGTCGAATCGAGTCGAACGTGAATCGTATGTCGCTTAAGTAAAATTAGGAGAATCGGGCCCCTGATGTCCGAGACTGATATCAAAGATTTTATAACGGAAGTGTTAACAATTCTCGAGGCTGACTGCATCATACATTCAAAACATGTCTTTTATTACGATTATTCTAATGGTTTATAAGGAACAAATTCACTGATAAAATATACTTATTCTACTGGGAAACTGATACTCAAGCAATAAAATCGAATGTGTCTGAAGCAATTCGAACATAAGTACCTTCAATGCGTTATCTATAATGTGTAATATAAACTGCAAGCAACTAATTGTTTACGCAATTATTACCATAATTACGAGATAGCCTAGCGACACTAGGATCAAGACCTACAGATGGACCAGTCTATCTTGATACTTGGTAGAATTTATTTAGATTTCAAAGATATCAAGCAATCTGCTATTGCTGATAGGTGTAATAACGGGGCGGTCAATAACAGTAATATAAGGTTCAAATACTAAAAAAACCCTTGTTATAAGAATGACCGAATAGACTGAAGTTTCATACAAAGAGACTTCCCTAAAAACGACGTTTGATAACAAAATCACGTAGTAAGTATTTGTAATGCCAAAGAAAGTCTCAAAACAGTATTAATTTGCAATAAATATTTGCGATATAACGATTCAAATACGTAATTTTCTCTTCAGCAAGTATCAAGATACACTAGTATAGCATTTACATCTGAACTAAAAGTTCAAAGTACTATTTCTTTAACTAATATAATAATTATATTCAAGAAACCTGCATCCGGCCGTTGTAAAATGAAATAAATAATTTACATTTCAACCTTGCACTAACATAACAATGAGTATTGTCAATGTCAAGGATGGTAATAGTGGTTTATCATAAAACTTCATATTCATATTATTTATGTGAACAATTTTTATACTTTAATAGAAATTAGTCATAAAATATTGGTTGAATTTTTATTATTTGTAAGTTCTTCATAGGTATAGAAAAAATAGGGTAAATAAGATCCAAAGAAACCAAATACTTGCTTCATTTGTTTATAGTTTATCAGAACTTTGACCACTTTTTTATCATCGATTTACACGTACCTATAATACAGGAAACTAGCTATATTTAGATATGTATTCTTCAAATACATACCACATAAAAAACTAAAAACAAACATTATCTTTTTTGCATGTCTGAAGCCAAATTCTTTTGAAATTATTAAGTTTTGCCTGATTTTAAGCAATAAGTACTCTATATTTTTACAACGACCGACTTGCATTGTTTGCGTTTTGTGCATTAAATTAAACAATTTAAATACAATGATAAATAAAACACAGTGTACATACATGTTGCAAAAAATGGATCGTTTTCAACGACTTTGCACTCTCCGCAGTATCTCTCAAATGATCTGACTTGACAGAAATAAAATGTTAATAAGTAGATATTATTTATGCATAATTAATTAATTAGCATTTAAATTAATTTATAAATAGTAGTTTTAGTGTTGGCGTTTTTAAGTTCGATATTTAGATGTTACTGATCTTCAGAGAAGCACTAATTATTTTAAAAAAATCTATCTACCTTCTGAAATTATATTTTATGGTCATTATTAAGACGAAATTTTGATGTATAACATTTTGAAGTAACCTAAAAACGCCAATACAACTAAAACATTAGACCGCATACTTAGTAGCCGGGATTACACTGCATTGCAAACAAATTGACCTACTTCCTGTATCTGTCGGCCTTGTTTCGTAGAAACCACATGAGCGCGAACAGGCAGGACGGCGGGCTGTTCAGGGGACCCGGCCCGGAGATCCATTTCTCTACTTCAGTTATTGATTTTTCTACTACTTCTATGATTTCATCTTCGACGCCTCCACCTGGGAAATAAAAGAATGAATTTAAAACCATAGGTAAAGCGTTGAGTTGAGAAGGTCAGATAGGCAGTCGCTCCTTATAAAACACTGGTACACAGCTGCATACAGTTAGACTGGCAGCCGACCCCAACATAGTTGGAAAAAGGCTAGATAAGTAGATGGTGTAACGCGAGATACACTTTAATTTACGAAGAGACTATTTCGCGTCCACTTCGGTTGTCAGGGCTCCTGAGTGAGTGAATAGCTAGAAAAACTGACAGGGGCCTAATTATGGGACAAAAAGTTAACGAGACCAAAATAATGTCATTGTAAAATGACATAACCAATCGGTAGAAAAACTGCAGATAAAAATAACGATGGCTTAACTCTGATAATTGCCTAATATTAACAATGATTCACCCAGATGATGAATATTATTGAGCTTAGTACCTCGCCCTCATTACAAGGTCATAAAAAAAATACCAAGGTGTGGTGAAGTATTATAAGCGGAGTAACATGTAACCATTGTATGCCTAATCGATATGGGACCTCAGAACATAATTTTAGATCGATATCGCGTTGGTTCTGAGAAAGATAGCTGACATACCCATGGCATTGGACAAATGATAAAATACCACAATTCCCCTAACGTTATTAAACATAATTGTACCACTACAAAAGATTTCTTTGAAGTACTTAGAAGATAAGTATCTTATCGTCAAAATCAATAGTACAAATACTCAGTTATTATAAAACGATTTGATATTATTTAACGTTATATTCGTCGTACCTAGTTACTTAAACGTTTATATCAGCCATTCAGAAATATATTTCTAACAAAAAAAATAAAAGATTGTCACTATTCGTGTAATTGCTAAAGCATGTTATTGTATAACATAAATAGATAGTTATAAGAATGCACGTTTAGAACTTAGAATAAAGTGGCGCAACCTAGTAGCAACGGTATTAAGAATCAAGTCGTGTCTGATCCAAAAACTTACATGCTTTTGCAAAACATAAACACGTTTTGAAAATTTCGACTTGTTGCAATAGCAATTATGCAATGTAACACGTAACCGAAATAATCAGAGATCTTATTGACGATATAAATTGAAGATGTGTTACTGATATGTCCTCGGTATTATATCATTCGCTATAATAAAATAACCATTTAAGATAACATAAATCTTTGTATTCATTAATTACTAAAAATACGAATTTTCCTAATCGTGTGCTAAATTATTGATTGTATATTATGTTATGTTATTAAAAGATTTCTGGGTTTATGGTCAAGGCTAGGGTTGGGCGCCCTAGAGATACTTTCAACGATAACAATTAATTACCAACTAGCAACAAGGGAAAATGCTCCCTCGACGTCCAAGTTGATTACGAGGGAAATTAATATACGAAATTCTAAAATGAGTTTCAAGTTACAGAGAATTAGTAATAATCGAAATTTAGAATTACAATAATTTAATTTTCTAAAGCAAGCTCTCTTCTGCAAGCTTTTTTCTGCTGGGTAGCAACACATTATTATCCACAACAAGTTTAAGTGTTAAACTTGTCTTGATTTCCACACAACTTTCCCAATTTTCTTTTCAAATTATGTAATAACTTTGACCTTTGTTACATGTAGGTTAGTAACGAATCGATCCTATAAGTAGTTCTCAGGCTTAATTCTTAGCAACAACCATTTCAAAGAAAATAAAGATATTGTTCTTTATTTTCGTTGCAAACATTCGTGAATAATTGCAATAAAACTTGCAAATGTATTTTAATGCTAATTACGTTACCATGCAGTTGTTAATTACCAAATAACAGGTGTTTGCCTGTATATCATTTGTGTTACACTCACCTTTCCCCTTTTTCATGTCATCGGTGACCTCGCAATAAAACATTGTTTGTAGGGATCCCTGAACACCGACGCCCGCCCTGCGTGCAAAAAAAATAGGTCAACATAATTACTAATAATTACAAAAAGCATGTATCTGCTAACTACTGTTATTTTTCAATTATCATATCACTTAACGTCATTGTTACTTGTTTAATTGAAAACGATAAAAATTGTCGGCAATAAAAAATAGAAAATTGCATATCATTAAGTAAATACTAGTTGTTTCATAATTTACGTCACGTAAGCTAATTTTCAGAATAAGTTGGCGCGAGTCCACGGACATTTCAGAAATATTCGCATGTAGTTTGTTACTGTTTGCTAGAGCGAGTAGACCAGAAGAAGCATTTGTGAGGGTCACAGTGATGACAACGGCAGCAACAGTTAAGCAACAATTAAAGTTATCAACACTTACCTGTATGACGCAATTTGATGCAGCTCCTTCAAAGGTACATCGTACCCACACTCTTCCAGCACTTCTTCCCTAGCTATTTCCTGTAGTGACTTCTTCTTATCGACAATACCGGCACACATCTCCAGCGTGATGCCCAAGGAGGCGGGGTACTTCTCCGTGTCGATCTCCTCGTCTTCCCGGTCGCAGGGTGGCACGCTGTTGAAGTATATCGCTGGGGAAAATGGAGCATGTTATTGTTAGTTGCAGAGATTGTAAATGGTGGGTTTTTTTGCCTTGCAGTAGGGTAATGGAGGTTACTCTCTTTATTTTATACATAGATAGAAAGCGTTGTATTTGTATATTGTATTAGAAATGTTTTGTGTTTGAACAAGCTTACGCCAACGGTTTCACCCGCGTCCCAAGGGAACAACTTCACGCACCAAGATAAAATGTAGGTACAGCCTTCCTAGGTAAATACTTAGGCTATCTAACTCTGAAACAATTTTTCAAATAGAACCAGCAGTTCCCGCTCGTGCAATTTCAATTCAGCTTTATAATAGCGTAACCCTCTAACTTAAGATACCGACTTCGCTATGTATTTCCTTAACTCTGACTTTAGCAAAACACACCAGCTCTAAAATGCCGAATCATCACCACAACTTTTCGTGTTACGTTGAAGACTATAACCAAAACAGAATCGGAGTCTTCCACGATATCCTCGTTCCTTCTCTTGCCGTCCAAAGAGTAATAGAAACGAAACGGTTTCACCGGCGAATTCGACGGCATCTGAGTAATGTAGACATCTCCTATCGCCACTTTGTCCATATTTTTATCCATTTTTTTACGAAAACTTATCAAACATCGAATTTGTATATCAAGAAAAATTTTATAGGATATAATTTTTCTTATGTCAAAAAATAGCTGACAAGTGGAAAGAAAGACCATAAGCAAAATCATATAAAGAGGAGACAGTAAAGAGTTTTGTAGCGCAAGTACTTAATTGCTTACTTCGAAGTCCAGTTTGGCGGGAATTTAGAGAGAAAGGCCGGGTTAGCCTCATAGAAGGTTGGGTTCATCTGGCTCTCCACCTACTACTTTATTGCGCAGGTCGTGAAAATAGTTTCCTAATGTCGAGATTCCACCAAAAGTGTTCGCGGACATTTGTTCACGAACACAAAATATGTACTTTATGGGTCCGTTCAGACAGACCGGCTCGGAGAGCATCGGCGCGCATTTTATAAGTACGCAATCGGCTCCTCTTATTATTTCACACCAAGCACCCTCGAGCGTTCTTAATTACAAAAGTAGTGCACATGAAAAAATAAACTTTACTACAAATACTAAGTACTCAATTTTCAACGTATTAAGAATTTGCGCTCCTCTCCGAGCCGGTCTGTCTGAACGGACCCTAAACTTTTCTTATGCGTCGGCAATAAGTGTGAGGGCAAGTAGACCAGTGAAATCTCGCTGCAATACGAATTACGTACGTTTTGTAGTAAAGGGTATCGTAAAACATTACGATTCATACACTATTTTTGATTGGATTGATTAGAGTAGTAGTAACAAATTATTTATTACTGTTTGTGCCAGACCAAAGGTTAAAACAGAACTAATTTGCGTGTATTGTTTAAAATGGGCTTATTTTAAACAATTAATTAAAGCTGTGTAACTACATAATACCACTTACATTAAAATAATTATCGCTACGTGAGAAATGATTAATGTTTCCAATGCAAATTAGTTTAGATAAGACTGCAGTACCTACTAAAGTTTTATACCTCTATAACTCAGTGGTCAAGTACTGTTAATATAGGCTGGTTTTAACAGAATATGGGGGTGGTCATAATCCACTTATTGAATGTTAAAATAATTTAATTAAATAATATTTGTAAATATTTTTTTTTTATAAAAAATAGCATCCTGACTAATAGCTGGCCATGGCTGTTCTTTCAGAGGAGATTGGCCAGCTGGGCACACAAATTGGCATAGCAGTGTATTTTATTTACTCACTTTCATAGCCCAACAGTACAGCAATCCTACATGACTAGAGAGCAATAAGGCATCAATCTGACATTCACATACTCTCTGATGGCCCGGGTGTCTCAAACACCAACTCCCAAACTCCAGACTGCATTGTAAACGTTTCTTAAATGTATGGGTTACTGGGGTTTCGGCAGGACCTTGGATTTAAAACCAAGAGTAGTAGAAAGTTAATTGTCATTTGATATTAGTGCACTGTTGGAGTAATATTAGGGTCTTTTCTAATACACCTAATGCTATTATATTGTAAGGAGAAAATATTAAATTGATATTTTTGTTGTAACAAAGCAAGAGATATTTTGTATAAAAAATTATTTATCACACATTTCAGTTTCAGTATGTAACAGCAACTAAAAGGATACTTACATGAAAATGTATTCCTTCCCTTCAGCAATAGTGGTAATTAATGTTATCGATGTAAATAGAGCCAGTATAAAAATTTCTGATACAGTCACAGGAAACTCCTATTCCATTAATAGTTTTGATCTAGGTTTCTGAACTGGGTCCGTCCGCTTAGAGTGAAACCGCGGTCATCAAATAATGAAAATCTGGTTAGTTTAGCTCACCGGGTCTGAACTGCTTGACGAACACCAACACGTTTCTGGTCACGTTAAACACGATGATAGCGACGCTGTCGTGCACCTCCAGCATATCCCAGTTCTTCTCCTTGCCTCCCTGCGTGTAGTTGAACCGGAACGGCCGCACGTAAGGCGAGTCCGGCAAAGGAGTCATGTACACTTTCTTCAAATCTTCCATCTTCCTAAATCGTCTATACTATTGATTTAATAGCAACAAACAAACAAAGTTTACAGTTATTACCACTTCTGATTGTGGAGTTCGTAAATACACGCATGAATTACTTTTATTCTAATTGTGTTATAGCAAAGTGCCACTTCAAACTTGCTGTTCGAACTTTTGTTACGATTTCGCGAATGCAGATCGAACTGACTGAAATGATGAACTGACAGGAGGTGACAGCATCAGCGAGCGACGGTAAATGACATTGACAAATTACGTAAATGACAACATATCACAGACCACTAGTGCTGGGAAGCACAGAAAACTAATGACTCTTATCAATAAATTAAATGTTGGTCGACAACCGTGCAGGTAGCGGTGGTATAATAAAAGTGACGATAAATCTCGTTATGATGGCGACGACTGCCAAAGCACTCTATAGTTTCCCAGTTTCGACGACAAATTGATATCGAAATATAACATAATTATTATTTTTACATAATTCTTCACCAACATTGACATGATTTACCATCAAGCCATAATAAAAAAAACATGATTAAATTCAATCAAATGAGCTTTGCAATATAAGTTTGATTTCAATAATTGAATTTAGTATTTTTGTGAAAGTTCAGAAGTAAGATAGGCCATCACTATACTTCACTTTTGATTTTGACATCTCGGACTTGCACTGCACCTATATAGGAAAATAAACCATATTTTTATCGATATTTATCTGAAAGTAAAATAAAGTACAAAGTTTTAATTACTTTCTTTGTAATTGTGAATGGATATGCGACATTAGAATGGCTCGTCATGATAAAGGTTCGAAGCCGGGCTTCGTGATCAAGTTATCAAATGAAACAGCGCAAAAATTGGCTGAAGAAGAACAACAGGCCAAAAATCTGCTAGAAGTAGAAGCTGCAGCTAGTAAGACTGAGAACACGGATTCAAGCAAACCGGAAGAATCAATACCATCCGAGAACAAAAGTACAGAGGTTAGTGAATTATCTAAACCTGATGAAAAAGAAGTATGTACCAAACCCTTAGAAGTGCAAGACAAATTGGCTAAAACAAACGTAGATAGCAATGATGGTAAAAAAGACGAATCCTCATGGGGGGATTATGCGCCTTACATTACATATGAAGGCGAAGAAGCCATCTATACAGACCCATCAAACAATCAAAAGTACACATGGAGCAAAGAATCAAATTCTTGGACCTTGAAAACTGGGCAAGAAGTTGTAGGAAGGGAATACAGTTATGAAGATGATACACATATCTACACAGAAGCTGATGGGTCTAAATTTTTCTGGGATGTTGATAAAAAAGCATGGATTCCCAAGGTAGATGATGATTTCCTAGCTATGTATCAGATGTCATACGGATTTGTAGACAACAAAGCAGAAGAGAAAGACAAAAATAAAGAGGAGGATAAAAAGAAGGAACAAAAGAAAGCTGATGCTGCAACTGGAGTGAAAAGGAAAGCTGAACCACAGTGGTTCCAGCCATCAGAAGAGACAAACACTAAAGTTTATGTATCTAATCTACCTCAAGACTTGACTGAAGAAGAATTTGTCAATTTCATGCAAAAATGTGGTCTTGTTGAACGAGACCCTGCAAGTCAGAAGATGAAAGTTAAACTTTATAGAGATAAAGAGCAGGACTGTTTCAAAGGAGATGCTTTATGTACATATATCAAAATAGAATCAGTTGACTTAGCATTAAAACTTCTTGATGGCAGTGATTTAAAAGGTAACAAAATAAAAGTGGAGAGAGCATCCTTCCAAATGAAGGGTGATTACAATCCTGCTCTTAAGCCTAAGAAAAAAAAGAAAAAGGAACTTGAGAAGATAAAGAAGATGCAGCAAAAGTTGTTTGATTGGAGACCAGAAAAGTTTATTGGGGAAAGATCAAAACATGAGAGGATAGTTATAGTTAAGAACTTGTTCCATCCAACTGATTTTGATAAAGACGTCCAATTGATTCTGGACTTTCAACAAGATTTAAGGGAGGAAGCAGCAAAGTGCGGAGAAGTTAGGAAAGTTGTAATTTACGATAGACATCCTGAGGGAGTAGCTCAGATTACTATGAAGGAACCGGAAATGGCTGAAGCCGTTGTAGCACTCATGAATGGAAGATATTTTGACAAGCGGCAGATTACAGCAGAAATATGGGATGGTAGAACAAAGTATAGGATTGCTGAAACTGATTCTGAAATTAGTAAAAGGATAAATAAGTGGGATCAATTTTTGGAAGGCAAAGAGAGTGAGGAAGCAAAGAATGCTTCAGTTGATGTTAAAAAGGAAGATGCTGATGCTAATGAAACAAAACAAGGGGAAATTGTTGGAAAGCCTGATGAAAAGATAAGAGAAGCAATCAGTGAAGTTAAAGAGGACATGAAACCTGCTGATAAAACCAATGAGGTTGTTGCCAATGTTGAAATGAGTGATAAAATTGAGTAAAATCTTAGTAGAAAATTAGTACTTATGATTGTTTTAAGTGAAATAATAATAGATTTTAACTAAATGTTTTGATTTTCACTATCCACCCTCCACTCTGTATTATGAATTTAAAGATATTTTACATAATGAGGAGATAATGATACTATTTTATCTAAATATTTTGGCGCCTATTGTTTTGTTCTCACCGAATAGTCCCCTCAGGAATAGGACCCTTATTTTCACGGTTGCATGAAAACATTGAATTGGTTTCTCTAAACTTAGAAATTTTAAGTCTAACATGTCTCTGTAAATTATTGATTATTGTATTCATAATGGCCTAATAAACTTTGGAACTCATGATAGGGTTATGATCATGAGCTTTTGTCAAAATCAATTGACAATGATGATTGTTTAAGAAAATAATGTCATCTGCAGAGTCACATGAACGCAACACAAAAGTGTACTATCCTCAGCGGCCGGTGACGAACTAAACATTGGCCCATTATGTAAACACAAATACGACAGGCCAAGCTGGGCCACGTTCGTTTGATGTGTGCCCAAAAAACCGACAACTCGCCGAATGCACGCCAACATTGACAATTGTCCGCCAACGTACACCATTACCCCGTGTACACATTGGTGATGGCGTCTATTGGCCACGCTTGGGCCAATGTATACTGCTGGGGGCTTAAAAATCTAGAAAAAGATTTGTGCAATCTATCTATGGTTATAAAGTCAAAGGGCAAGAACCTCAATCACTCGTAATTTTTAAAAGTTATCATACCATAAACAACAAGCCGTCATGTTGTCTTGTCTGACACCTGACTTTTTAGTTGCATACACAAATTTATCTAATTCGACGTTTTGTAATCAAAAACGTTCATAATAACGCTAGTTAACAGGGAGGCGGATGAATTGAGTTTACAGCAACGTATTGTTCTACAATGGGAATTGTGTACGAACGCTTAAATTCACTTCTGTACTTGGAGTGAGGTGTCACGTCTAATCGGGGCTTCTCTAGCGGCTGACTCCATGAATATTATCAGGATAATATGTTAACATGGCTGTGCAATCGGACTCTGGGGGGAAGGACGACGTGAAGACACAGTTCGTGACGAGAGAAGGGACATACCGCTTGATGACGCTGTCGGAGTACTCAAGGCCTAATCGAGTTGGTTATACGAGCGGCTCCGGCTCCTCTCATGTGCGCGTGTCCCTGGTCAGCTTGCCACCGGGGCCTGGGGGCGGAGCGCCCGGCTCCGACGGCCAGGGCTCCGACGACAGGATATGCTTCAACCATGGCAAAGAGCTCTATGTTTATGTATACAGAGGTGTTAAAAAGGTAATGTAACTTGTTGTAATATACTAAAATTAAGTTATATTTTTTACTGATCTTCACTATCAAATTCTTGTATGATGATGTGCATATTATAAGTAGATTAGATTGCATTCTGATGCAATAAACAATGAAACCTAAGATTACAATCTGTGTGGTGTGAATTATAGTTTCTCCACTAGCACCTGGTTTGAATATGATCAGAAATAGTCAACATATTAATTAACTCAAATTTTCACGACTGCAGCATGGTTAAGAAAAAACCTAAAACACCAGGATGTAGATAATTGTAAACAACCTTCATTGCTTCATACACTGTTGTTACCTAAATATATTTGCAACACTCATTAAAATATTAACTAGCAAAAACTAAACTATGTATTGCATATGTGAAGGAATAGTTTTAAATCTCTTTGAATTTTATCAATGTTAGCTTTAATGATGTCATTCACCATTAAATTCTCTTATCTATTTATTAAATATGATGACGTAGTTATCATTCTATGGTTTCATGGTGATGCTGCCATAATGTAACCCATAAAAATTGCACACTTATTAATAACCTCGGTTACAGTAGATGGTTTTCCCATAACAAAATTATGTTATGGAGGTACTATTTACTCCCAAATATAATTCAGTTCATGTTTGTTTTATAATATAGTAGTATAATGTAGTTAATATAGTAGTAGAGTAGCAATCCCAAATACTCATACATTTGTATGTCCGGCAGGGCATGTCACTATATTACACACTTCCTCGGCAGGCGGCAGATCTCACGAAGCCGGTTGACAAGAAGATGTACAAAGGCACGAACCCAACTTGTCATGACTTCAACACCATCACGATGACACCGGAAAGTGTGTCCTTAGTTATAGGATTTTCTACCGGCCAAATACAACTCATAGACCCTATTAAGAAAGAATTAAGTAAATTGTACAATGAAGAGGTGAGTGTGGATTTCTATAATTTAATTATATCTACCTCTATACTAGGGCTCAAGTTCTCCCACAACACAAACATCAGTTTTTTCTTAAAACAACATTTCTTTTTTTTAAATGAAATCTGAGAATTCATATAAAAAAATTAAGTATGTTGTGGGAGAACTTGGGCCTAAGTATGACAGAACTTTTACATTTGCAGCTCTCCATCTGAACATGTATGCAAACTTCACACATCACATTTTAAAGGACATAATACATTCTACACTTATTAGGAACAGATGTGTCACATATTTCTAAAGCTTATGTATTCATATTGCTATTGAGTTGGAGTAAACATAACATACATATCATACAATATCTGCCCTCTATTATGTGTTATTATAACCTTTGTTATGAAAATTACGAGTTTCTTACAAATGTTCTATGTTGTTTCCCTTTCTTAGAAAGCCTTGAGGAATGGAAGAATAACATTTAAATGCTGTTAGTTAGTTTGCATGAGTTATTCATGTTGCAGAGCGGAAATGGTGTATTCATTGAGGTTTCTTCCATATGGAGAATCACATTTACTCATATTTTATCATTTAGCCCCATAGTTGAAACCATTAGGTTTAAATTGCACATTGCAAGAGTTCCTGAGGGATATAAGGATGAATAGTAGAGTATAAGTTATTCAGTCAAGTTTCATCAAAATCCACTCAGTAGCCTTTGCTTGTTGGAGGATTAAATATCCATATACATATACGAACTTTCTTATTTATAATATTAGTAGGATATCCGATATAAGTATGATTTCCCCTCATTTGGGTCATTATAATCGTCCTTCACACTTATGCACTACCTATGTGATATAATATGGAGTGCCTCCTCGTTGGTGCTTATCACGAGCCAGTTATCGACGCATCCTACGTATTGTGTTACATGCTCTGTTATATAATGCGGTATTTTAAATAGGAGGGTATGTTGATAAGGATATACTTATTTATATATTTTTAGACCCGCTTAGTAACAGGATTCGAATCGACCGGCCTTAGAGGGATTGATTCAATATGGTTAGACCAAAATTCATATCATTGTATGTCTATAATATCGTAACATACTAAGTGGTTCTAAATAAATACGTCCATATAATTAATTAGTAGCTTAGACTTGTCCATAATAATCGTGTATCTGAATCGAATTATGGCATTGTTTTAAATTAGTAGATACCTGGTACAATACAAACTTTTAATTGGTGTACTTAGGGCCATGGCCATACCTACCTGAAACCAGATTTTGGTTTCAGGTAGGTATTGTTAAAATTTAAAAATTAAGATGTGATTTCGAGTAAGATAGGCTAAAACTACATAGTTCTGTCCGCATCTTTGGTACGACATGAAATATGACGTCACTCCCATCGATCGTAAATCAGAACCTTCATTTAGATTTCTATAACTTTTATGGTGCTATAAGTGTATGGATAAGCAAGCCTTCATTATCATGTCTGTCAAATGAATATTTAAATAAAATTTATCGTAGCCACAATCACACTTTGTAAACGAAGTTTTCAAACCAGTCATTAATTATTCAGGCACTCTGGTTTGTGAATGTGATTTTTTTATGTAAAAGGAACTTAGAAGTCAAATCTATATTTTGGTGTTACAGAGACTGATCGACAAGACGCGCGTGACCTGTATCAAATGGGTGCCTGGCTCCAGCAACCTGTTCATGTCTGCCCATGCGTCGGGCCAGCTTTACGTGTATAACGAAGAGCTGTCGTGTGGCACGGCGGCCCCGCACTACCAGCTGTTCAAGCAAGGCGACGGCTACTCCATCCACACGTGCCGCACCAAGTCCACGAGAAACCCCCTCTATCGCTGGCTCATAGGCGCAGACCCCAGCTGTATCAACGAGTTCGCCTTCTCCCCCTGCGGAGCCAATCTAGCAGTCGTCTCCCAAGATGGGTTCCTACGCGTCTTTCACTATGACACCATGGAGCTCATCGGTAGAGCCAGGTCGTACTTCGGAGGATTCCTCTGCGTTTGCTGGTCTCCCGACGGCAAGTATGTCGTCGTTGGAGGTGAAGACGACTTGGTCACTGTGTGGTCGTTCAGCGAAAGACGAGTCGTAGCGAGAGGGCAGGGCCATAGATCGTGGGTATCAGTCGTCGCCTTTGACCCTTACGTTGTGAGCTTCAGTGAGCCTGAGAGCGAAGAAGGCGTAGAAGATGACAGACAGAAAAGTGAAAGTGTGCAGTGTTATAGGTTAGGCAGTGTATCTCAGGACACACAGTTGTGCTTGTGGGACCTCACTGAAGACGTGCTGAAGCCGCCGGTCCGAGCGCGAGCCTCCGCGCATCTCTCGCCCAACAGTCAAACGTTCTCGCCCAACGGAGTGCCAGGGATGAAGGTACCCGCGCCTAAGGGGGCTAAGACCAATAAAATAGGACATAAACACGCAGAGCTGAGCGGATCGAATGCTTCAGGCGAGCCTTCAGGCGCGAAGCCGACGAAAACGAAAGTGAACAACGTCTCAACGCTAAACATTAGCGTGGGGAAAGCGAAAGAGGAGACATCAGGGTCACTCGGGGTAAACTCGCTAACACAGCGGCTAGCCGGATTCTCATTCGGCGAGCGCAGGTCTGAGCACCGCAGAAACTTTAGTCTGACGAAGCCGGCGGAGCAGAAGTCGTCGGCATCGAATAGCGTGGCCCTTAGAGGGAAGTCAGCGGGCGCTCAATCTGGCGACTCGTGTGACCCGCTTAAATTAATCGGCACGGCGTCGTGCCCGCGGTTCGACGAGTGTCCAGTGTTAGAGCCGCTGGTGTGCAAGAAGATCGCTCACGAGCGTCTGACGGCGCTGCAGTTCCGCGCGGAGTACTTCGTGACGGCGTGCGCGGACGGGTGCGTGAACACGTGGGCGCGGCCCGCGCGGACGCACAACGGCGACGCGCGGCCGCACCGCCGCCTCGACCGCCTCGACCTCGTCGACTAGGCCCTGCCACTCACTGCCCGAGCCGATATTGTACCTATCTGACGACTTGCTTACGAGAGATAGAATGTTGACATTAGCCCCATACTGTCAAATTCCTATCTCTAGTAAACGAAACAACAGATAGATACAATATCGGGATCGGCAGTTAGTGCCGCCTCTTACGTACGGACTAGTGCTGCCTTCACCGAGCAAACCAGTGCTGCTTCCACACGCTACAACAATCTTGTGATTGCTATACTCTTGGTAGTTTCCAAGAATTAACTTATTAGGTCACTCGTTCCCAATTTAATTTCAATTCTAGCAGCACTGAAGGTTGTATTATCCTGCGTTTCGTGCGTGAAGAACAAAACACTGAAATCTTTACAGAGGTAGCAATTTGATGATGTTTATAAAAATGTTGTGATGGTCTTGTTCTAAATGTATTTTGGACTGAAACTTTGGTTATATTGAAATACTCCTGGTTGTATGAGACAGTGGTCGTTAGTTAAAGTTGGTGAGTGGTGTTTGTGTGCTATTATTCCATGTTAGACACACTGTTCACATGTGTGAGTGTTTCTGTCTTGTCCTGGAGCTCTCCTGTGTATGCCAGAACTATATTTGTATTTAAATCTTTCCCGGTTCGCAGCCAAACTTAGCTTAGGAAAGCTTTAATAAAATTCGCACTGATTTCGAGTAATTTATTCTTTGGATTTATGTTTCTATGCGAATCTGGGAACGGAAATTGTAATTTGATGTTTTAGTTTACAGGAAAAAGAGGTATTTTATTAATAGGACAGACATATTAAGACTTTATGGTATGGTTTTGACCATAGAGTTTTCATGTTTCCAATACTGCATGCAAAATGAGCCTAAAATTGTACTGGAAGTGACTAGGCAAATAGTGCTTTTGATTTATTGTATTACATGTTTTCCTTCTTAGGTGAAATTCGCACGACACAAAGATGAGAACACATTTGCAACATGTCCAAGTTATGGTACCGAACCGTTAATCAATAATGTTATTTAACTATTTTATTTTGCATGTATTTAAGGTGAAGAACATCAAGCATTTCACATTCAAAATACTACATTAATTTTGACTACTACCTTTGAACTGTGGAATGATGGTATATATGTAACAAATGTGTACTCACCTTTACAATAATGCACACAAGCAAACTATAACTAAATTGTGATACTCCCTTAAATCTATAGTGAACTGTCCTTTATATAGTCCTGTGTAGAGCATAGCAACAGACTTAAATATTGTTAATAATTCCTTGATAGTTCTATCGAAATGTTTCAATTTATTCATAGGATAGTTTAAATTGCAACTGCTTTTATATCTAAGTCAATACAGGAAAGTTCCAGTCGTGGCTAAGGTCCACTAAGCATTTTCTAGTGTTGTAACGATATACGATGAAAAAAAAACATTTTAGATAGCAATAGATATGAGATTCGTAACTATGTATAGACAAATGTATATTGTAATTAAGGAAAACGGTTTTTTTCTCGGCTCACATTATGTAAATATAGTTGTTAGGTCAAGCGATCTGATCGCTTCATATTCGCGAAAAACACGTGCGCTTTCATATTAAAGCTATTTATTACGATTTTTTTATCGATTTGAATGTTGTTGCATCGATTTGACGTGTCTGTAAGACTTGCAGTGTTTAATCGTTTCACTATTTTTTTTTTTATATCGTGAGACTCTTATAAGTTGTTAATTATTTAGATATTAGTTAGTTTGTAGTTTAGTGAATTTATTTTATCATAGATCAATATTCTGGTTCTATATTTTGCTCTCGTGTAGATAAATTAATATGATGGGCGCGGATTTGATGATTTAGAAAGGCCAACTTTCTTTTATTAAAATGGATAGAAACCTTTGTGATTAAATTTCATTCATACACTGACAAGATTTGCACCCTGTTTTGTGAATTGCAATGAATATAGTAAAAATTACTACAACGTCTATCAAAAAAAAAAATTGCTCCAAAGATTAGGCCTCATTAGAACAAGATACTGAATTTAAATTAAAGCATTGAAAATGTCTTCCTTTGCACAAATCCGCGCTCGAAATAATATTCCTAATCTATATTTAGATATTTTCACGATTGTCCATTGCTAATTGCAGATTAAACTTAGCAACTGTATAAATAACGGTAAAATAGCTGTTATAACAATGCAATAGCGTAGTAAACATAACTAAATCTTTTCTTGTATTCGCCTAAATTATTTGTTAAAAATTATGATTTTTAGTCACTATTATTTATGTCTATAGCGTATAACGTTTTTATTTTAATCTTAAAAAACGACTTTATAGAACTTTAATAACGATTATCGTCGCACCGTTATTTTCCGTCAAATAAAATAACGTCTTTGGAATAAGTGTTGTTGCGTGTTGCAGAATTTCAAAATGGAATACTATTGTGTCATTTTCACTACCGTTAAGGAATGTTTTATTTGTTTTGTGGCCTTATAAATGTTACTTATTATTAAAATCAGGTGGCTGCAATTAAACTTGCCTTTCTTATTTACGTTTGTCAGTTAATTTAAATAAGTTTCTAATAAAGACAGTAGTTGTGATCCAGGGCTAAATATGGCCAATGTTGGAGCCAACTTTGGACACAATGTCAAAGGATCTTCGCTGCGTAATATTGGTCCTAAAGTTTGGCGCCAATGTATGTCTCTTGCGCATCGTGATATTGTCTTCTAATGTTTTAATTAAACTATAATACTATACTAGTCGTAATGTGCTATTATTGGTACAATATTGAGCCTTGGTAACGTTATTGAAGTAAATATTGATAGTTATTTGTACAGTATAGAGTAACGTCTTATAACTGTTCGATACAACTAGTTATAGGAGAATAACGAAGTAAATGCAAAATACGTAAACATTGAAATTAAATTATTATGATCTCAAGCAAAATTCCTTTCACTATCGCTTCGTGATCGCGGTGCGCATTGTACAAGAGACTAATAAAATTCCTGAATATTTAAAATAATGTATTATTTATTTAAATGAAAATAATCTTGATTCCTATATAGCTTCGTTCACTTTGTCGATAAATAACTTGTAGTTTTGCAAGCAGCTGATCTGTTTCTGAGCCATTTTTTACATCTAATTTCATACTTAATACTAGGTTGTGCTCATAGATAATTTTAGCCTTTGAACAACATAATAGTCCCCAGGCCGGCGAACAAATTTTTTTTTGATACATATACATTTAAGACTTTGTGAGTGCCTTCCTTACGATGAGTCCGACAAAGTTTTCGAATGCGCAAATTTTGGTGCCGCTGCGTTTTTTAATGCTTGACTCCTGAAATTGTCGATATGACGTCACTATGGCTCTTCGTACATACACGTTTCATTTTTTGAGATTCGTTTAATAAAGTTAACTAGAGAATGGTGGTCAACTTGTCCGATAAAGATCGTGCTGCGTTTGGAGTGTCCACCATCCTGAAAATGTCGGTATGACGTCACTACGACTCTTCGTACATACACGTTTCATTTCTTGAGGTTTGTTTAATAAAGTTAACTAGAAAATTGTGGTCAACTTGTCCGATAAAGATCATGCTGCGTTTGGAGTGTCCACCATCCGAAACATGTCGATATGACGTCACTGTGTCTCCCCATACATACATGTCGGACAAATACAACAATGATAGATAATACTATTCTTATTGCAAATATCGACTTGTCCGACAAATGTAGTGAGTCAAATAGTCAGTTCGACAAGAAAAGGAGAAAAAAATATTACAATTGGAAGAAGTTTACCTTTTTGTCAATTTCTGACTTAAATATTCACGTGCATTATTTAAGTATATTAAAAGTAGTATACTTACCAATTTTAATTACTGTTTTAGAAAAAGTAGCCTGACTAAGACGTATTGTTGATAGTTTATATTATGTTAAGGAATAATATCCCACATCTATTAATGGACTATATATCAATCAAAAGGTCTTTTTAAGTGCAACATTTTGTCTCAACATACCACTTATCAATTCTTAGTATTTTAGAAGATATAGCCCAAATAAGGCGTATTATCGATAGGTTTTACTATGTTAGGGAATAATGTCCCACCTCTAGGTATGAACCATATGTCAATCGAAAGATCTTTTTAAGCGCTATATTCCGTCTTAACATACCAGTTACCGATTCTTAGTATTTTGGAAGACATAACTGACCTAAGGCATATTATTGATACTTTACATTGTGTTAAGGAATAACATCACACTTGAAGTTATGAGCCATATTTCAATCAAAAGATCTTTTTAAGCGCAAGGTTGTATTAGCATAACTCCGACAAATTGTTAGTACTTTAAAAGCTAGAGCTTTTCTAAGAATATATTATCGGTAGGTTCTGTCAAGCTAATCCATTACTTCTTTAGTAACAAATTATATATTATTTGAAAAACCTTTCCAAATGAAACATTTCGTGTTAACATACTTCCGACAAATTGTTAGTAGTTTAGAAGCTAGAGCTTATTTAAAATTATAATTATTGATAGATGTTTTCAATTAAATAAATCCCATCTCTAGTAATAAGTTATACATCATTCAAAAGACGTTTTTAAATGCAACATTTCATATTAAAAAAACTTCGGCGAATTGTTAGTATTTCAGAAGCTAGAGCTTATATAAGATTATTTTATCGATAGATGTTTTCGAATTTATAAATCCTTCCTGTAGTAATGATACATATATCATTCGAAACGACTTTCTAAATGCAACATTTACTATTAACATACTTCACACCAATTGTCAGTACTTTATACCAAATCTTAAAATATATCTATATTTTCCGGACGGTGGACACTCCATATGCAGCATGATCTTTGTCGGACAAGCTTACCACAATTTTCTAGTTAACTTTATTAAACAAATCTCAAAAAATGAAACAGGTATGTACGAAGAGTCGTAGTGACGTCATACCGACATTTTCAGGATGGTGGACACTCCAAACGCAGCACGATCTTTATCGGACAAGTTGACCACCATTTTCTAGTTAACTTTATTAAACGAATCTCAAAAAATGAAATAGGTATGTACGAAGAGTCATAGTGACGTCATATCGACATTTTCAGGATGGTGGACACTCCAAACGCAGCACGATCTTTATCGGACAAGTTGACCACCATTCTCTAGTTAACTTTATTAAACGAATCTCAAAAGATGAAACGTGTATGTACGAAGAGCCATAGTGACGTCATATCGACAATTTCAGGAGTCAAGCATTAAAAAACGCAGCGGCACCAAAATTTGCGCATTCGAAAAGTTTGTCGGACTCATCGTAAGGAAGGCACTCACAAAGTCTTAAATGTATATGTATCAAAAAAAAATTTGTTCGCCGGCCTGGGGACTATAACTTTTGCGATGTTTTGGCTGTAGGTACACGAATAATATTGCTCTTTACGAGGCACTTCGTGACATATGCCTTTCGATGAGCAAGGCATTGATTTAATAATCCGTGTTTTCAAATAAAGTATTTTATTGCATTTGATGATGACTGAATTAAAGTTTTAACTTTTAAATGTCGATGAATTCGTTGCGAGTCTCTTAAATCGTTCGCAGTCAGTACAGCGTGATAATATTGTATTTATTTTATTTCAATAATGCAGTAGACACAATACAAAGCGTCTTAAAAAAATATGCCTCGTGGAAAGTGAGGCAGTGAAATATTTCTCTTTGCGAGGCAGCCTCGTGATCGTTCCAGCTGTCTCATCCAGTGATTGGGTATATCTTTGTATTGTGTCGTAGTAGAATTTATTAGCTCTCTGTGTTGAGCAAATATTGTGGGAATGAGATTTGTTAGACAGTCTTTGTATTCATTGAAATAGGACGATTGATTTGAATTTTCGTTTATATTTCACAAAATCTTTAATCAGACTTCATTGTTAAATTATTGACATCGATTTTATCAAAATGAATTTTGTAATGTATAACATAAAATACTGAAACGGTTAATTTAATATTTATACAAGACTTGTCTAATGAAAATTAATCCTTTCAAAGTTAACTAGGTCACTGAGACAAATGCAACCATAATTATTATGATGTTTATAATAATTAATTTATTGGAGTTATTTGTTCAATAATAGTGAGACACGAATTACAAGCCTATCAAGATAATATTTAAATAGAGGATTCTCTTTATAAAGTTATGCAGTTTTATTTCTTGGTGCCTATTCCTCTTACATCCGTTGGCATTCG
Organism: Helicoverpa assulta; assembly: GCA_963856015.1. Taxonomy (NCBI): domain Eukaryota; kingdom Metazoa; phylum Arthropoda; class Insecta; order Lepidoptera; family Noctuidae; genus Helicoverpa; species Helicoverpa assulta. The sequence goes on from CAWLCW010000032.1 coordinate 10,665,725, forward strand.
TTACATGAAATCAGAAACTAAAAAGTCTGGCGACTAATTTCACAAAGGGGTATCGGGCTGCCTGGGTAACTGGGTTGAGGTCAGAAAGGCAGTAAAATACTGATAGTGTGATACTCATGTGCATCCAGTTAGACTAACATATTTAGGATAAGGCTAGGCCGAATATTGGGTAAAACAAAAAAAAAGATAAAACCTGGTTTTGGAAAGAGGTTTTAAATAAATAAAATACCAAAAAATTATCCAATTAATTAATCCAAACGGTAACTAAAAGCCAGCGTCTTATGCCGCACTCCATGTCGTTCTTTATTGTTCACACTTCATCTTTTACGTGCTTCAAGTCATTTATATTTGTTATTTGGGTAGTAAGTAAATAAAACACCAATAACTATATACATTATTTGTATAATTTATGTTAGAGTAACTAAAAGCCGGGGTCCCACGCGGTGGTGTCGGCGGCGGCTCGGCGGCAGTAGCACACGACGCGGTCGCCCGCCTGCACCTGCAGCGCCGGCTCGAAGCGCAGCCCGCACTCCATGTCGTTCTTTATTGTGGACACTTCATCTTTTAGGTGTTTCATTGATGCTAGTTTACCTGGGGAAAACATACAAAAGCTCGAAATGAAAATTAAAAAAAAATATATAGTTAAAAAAATATATCGAGAATTTTGCCGTTCGCCGCCCGTTACGACCATGTACAATTTTTACAACATGAAGATAAGACTATGATATTAGTGTGTGACGGAAAATTATTTGGCAGTCGTAGAAACTAGAAAATCCAGTCAACCAATCTTATCAATGGGTATCGCTTGCATGGATAACTGGGCAGCGAAGGTCAGATAGGCAGTCGCTCCATGTAAAGCACTGGCACACAAGTGCATTCCGGATAGACTGGAAGCTGATACCAACATAGCTGATAAAAGGCAATGCAGTTGATGACACGGCAAAGTGTAAGTAGAATAAAAAAATAGTAAAAAAAAATATGCCTGAAAAATCTGTTCAATTTAGAAACTAAACTGACCTTCAAAAATAACTTCTTGGCCCCTTATAACCCTATATAAGGCGTTCCTGTTGAGCGTGCCCTTCACACAGCGGCAGCCGGCGACCGGGACTTTCTTCTTGTTCTCAGTCACTATGAACTCTTGTAGGACATTCGCTTCACCTGGAAGAAATTACATGTATTATTTACTGTACCTACCTCAAATCTGGTGGATGATGATTTCATTCGAATAAACATAAAATTTTGAAACCATTAATAAAAAAGCTCCCCATTCCATTTTTAACCCCCGAACCAAGAAGTGGGTTGTTTTAAGTTTATCATGCCTGTCTACGTATCTGCATGTGGCATCACAGCTCCCGAATGAACCGATTTTCGTTTACTATATTTTCTACATTTGGACCGGGTTAGACGAATTTTGCTCTATATATGTAGCTTCTATTTACCGCGATCTGATCAGAAAGAAAAACTTGGGGATTACGGAGCTACATACCGAACACCGCGTAAGTCCTTACTTCTGTTTTGAGGGATTAAAAACAACAACATATAATATATATTACATAGAATAACATACCAATAAACTCCTCCTCAGTCCTCTTAGGTATCCTGGCACTGATTTCCTCTTTCACATCATCAACCAGCCTGTATATAACGTTATGCATCTTGATAGGTATGTTCTTTTTCTTAGCGTCGACCGATATCGCCGGCGGACAGTCCACGTTGAAAGCGTAAATCACAGCTTTGAACATTTCTGCGGTCTGCAAGTGGGAATGGATGACATTTTTAAGGGTTGAAGGAGTATTTTTCTATGCATGTTATCTACATATTAGAAATAATAATATGAAGGTGGATAGTTTGTTTGAATTCACAAGGATCTGAAAATACTGGGTCGAATAAAAAATATACAGTGGCTGTTTACTAAGGTTTCACCCGCGTCCCTAGGAAACTATGTACTTACTATTCCCGGATAAAATAAGGCTTATGTGACCTGGGAATAGCGTAACTTCCTAATAGTGAAAAAAAATCTAATCGTTTTAATAGAAGATAGACTAAAGTTACATAATCTAACTATTGTTTAATTATTTTAATGTCAATACAATAGGCCTTTTTTACCTCCAAATCATTAGGCGTGACGGGTCCTACACCGAAGTGCACGAGATCGAGCCTGACTCGGTCGTGCTCGTCATACGTCTCCAAGATGTCCAGGATAGCCTCCACTGAACCGTCCACATCACCTAGGGAAAATAAAGAATTTAATTTAGTTATATTTTTTCTGATGATGACAGGTCAGGCTTCATTCGGGGTAAATAAAGCGTAGTGAACGTTGAAGCGAAGTGAGCCGTGAAGTAATGGAAGACTATGGTCCCGGAAACGTTTGGTCTAGCCACCATTTCTTCCTTGCTTTACCTTACCTTTTATCCTCAGGAATAGCCGCTTCCTAAATACCTTTACAATGTATTTTTTTTAAGTTCAACTACCTTTAACGATGACAGTGAGCGTGGGATGGTTGTCATGCTGTATCATCTTCTGCCTGGGTCCGTCGGCTCGCAGCTTGTAGCGGCCCAGCGCTCGCTTGCGGGCGAGCCGCGCCGCGTACTGCTCGTGGTGTGCCGCCTCCTTGGCAGCGATGACCTCCTGGTCGGCGGCTTGCTTCTCCTTCATGCGCTGGTTGTGACGCCAGCGCATTACTTCATTCGCACGTTTCTAGAGAGAATAGCTATAAATTAAACCTGACAGCAATCCCTTACATTTGATACCCATATCATGGGAGTGGATTTCAAGCAGCAAGTATGCCATCTTGGGAAGGCCGCCATATTGGATTTAAAATAACGTTTCTTAGCTAGTTATGTATTGTCATCAGAACTCAGAGCGTGGTCAAAATTTCATCTTAGTCAAAGATGAAAGTGGATCAAATTAAGATTCCAAGATTTTTTTACATACATAGTTACAAGTGAAGATAATATAAGCGTGTCAAAAAAGTAATTAGAAAGAAAACAAAAAACATATGATTTATCTAAAAGTGTTCAACTTATTTGAAAACAGTTTCGAGCGTTCAATGTTTTCTGATTCACGCTGCCCAAAGACAAGCAAGTCTTTTTTTAGTCAGGCTCACGAAAAAAAAAAATGGTATACCTACAATAATGTAGCAAGTATACAAGTACTTAGGAATATCTGCCTCACCTCAGAACTAACTTCCAGCACCTGATCACCGGCTGACGGCAGCTCCCTCCAGCCGAGTACTGAGACGGGAGTGGACGGCGACGCCTCTTGTACCGACCTGCCTTCCGCTGAGTTTAGTACTCTCACCTGTACATGTGATCACTAATATGAAGACAAGGTATACATTATAGCGAAAGGTAAGAAAAAGTCGAATGAAGTACTCTGCAAGAGGTCCGTATCTAAAAGAACCATTGCGAAATTGTTTGAAGGATTCCATACCCCAAGAGTAAAAGGGGATTTTATTACTAACGCTATAAAATTTTGGTGGAATATCGCCATAACCACTCCAATCAGAAAAATAAAAATAGCTTCGACTATGTAAACAAGCAATCTCACCTTAGCCCATCCGTTGCCTGCAACAATAATGCTCCCTCGCCGTAACGTACCACGTTGTACTAGTACTGTAGCTTGTTTTCTACAACAACACACAAAACACATAAGTTACATCTAGTCTAGACTTACAGACGACCCAGTCAATATTTTCAAAAAAAGAAATAACTTGTCAAAAGCGGCTCCACTCCAAATAGCAGATAAATAAGTTCAAAAGAAAGCGTGGAGCGTTTTGCCGAAAAAAATAATAAAGATTACATAAAGGCTCCACAGTTTCTTTCATCAAACTCATCATCATCCTTCTGCCCTTATCCCAATTTTATTTGGGGTCGGCGCAGCAAGTTTTCTCCTGCCATACTCTTCTTTACTTTTTCTTACCATATCTACTTTCACACAATCCATCCATCGTTTCTTTGGTCTTAATCTTCCACTATATCCGTCCACATTCATACTCATCATCTTCCTCACAACATGACTCTCATTCCTCCGCATCACATGCCCATACCACGACAGCCGGTTTCCACGCAGTTTTTCTGATACCGGCGCCACTTTCAAACTTCCTCTTATATACTCATTCCTCACTCTATCCATTCGCGTAACACCACACATACCTCTTAACATTCTCATCTCTGCCGCATGCAATTGTCTTTCATTCGTCGCTTTCATCAAACTTAATATCCGAATTATTGTAAAATTTCTAAAAGCGTGTTTTTTTAGTTTTTTAAGCTATTATTTTTTTTAACAACATTTCAATAACTTGGAAAGAGTAATCATACAGATAAGGTCTTTTATGTTCCTACAATTTTACAACTTTACTCACCCAGTCCTAGGATCCAACAGGGCTTCTATAACGACCCCCTCAACATACCCTCCAGGGTCAGCCTTCAACTCCATGAGCTGAGCTTGCAAAGTGAGAGCTTCGACCAGCGTGTCAAGATTCTGCTTCTTCAAAGCCGATACCGGTATAGCTTGAATGTCACCGCCGAGCGCTTCGCAAACTATGCCTTGTGTCGCTAGAGAGCGCATTGTACGTTCCTGGGATAGAATAATAATAATAAAAAATCTTCGGTTTTTTACATAATTTAAAACTCGTCCTAGGATTAAGTTGCACAGCGGTGACACGGTTCTGAGATCCCGGCTTCTTGTCCAGTTCAGGAATCAGATCTTTCGATAAGCTCGAAAAATAATGGTGCAACGAGCCACATAATATTCAGAACTTTATTTCGAAGATACTGGAGTCGCGGAAAACAATAACTAGCGGATGTGGCATAACGGAAAATATCCTAAGAAGGTAACGCCCCAAAATGCTACCTAATCGCCTGATCTACTTGCATTATGGCATCTCCGCTCACTTTTCCTTACTCCGTGGCTAGAGTATTCTGAACTCCAGTTCTCTTGAAGAATGACTCAATATTTCTGTTCAGTATGACGTGATAAATTCATGATAGATCATTAATATAATACAAATAAGGTGAAGTAATGATTGATGACTAAGTGATGATGGTTGCCGACAATAAAAAAAATAATTATCTTAACAGGTGCTATGGACTAATCTAATATGATAAAGAGGATTTTTTATGTCTTTTTTGCTCATAATTATTTACGTGGTTCATGTTAAGCCAATAAACCATGTGGATTGGTTTAAACACTTAACACAATGAAGATAATTTTTGTATAAACAATATAATTTAAAATTCAGGAAATATTGTAAAACATATTGGCAGATACATCATAAGTAAGCTAATGAACACTAGCTTCTAAATGTAAATAGTCAAAAAACAAAAGACAGAAAAAAGCTTGTTATTTTGAACTGCTTAAATAAATAAAATAAAGAGCAAAGGCCAACATAGATATAGAAAAAGGAAGCATACCTACAATGTTCACACCTGGTTTGTCGATTTTGTTGATCGCCACAAGTATTGGAACTGAAACAAGAAATGATCATCTTTAATACTTGGACAGTTAAAAGCCGGGCAAGTAATGAAAATAGTATAGATAATAGTAAACATTTTATCTCAAGAAAGCGGGTGAACCCCTTGTGTGTAAATGCTTTATTGATTGAAGAAGAAAAATCAATTTTGATGAAAATATGTGTTACATGACATGAAGCTACAATCTGTTCTACGTTAATTCAATAAAGATTATTTATTATGTGACAGCAATTAAGAAAAAGGTGTTGTTGTGAATTTATGGTTATTTATTAAAATGCGTAAATAATCAATAGGTACACCTAATCCATAATAACATTAAAATATCACACTTTACGAAAAAAATGAATCGACAAGCATATCTAGAATATCCCACTCACCATTAGCCTCCCTCGCCATCCTAATAGATTCCACGGTCTGTTCCATCACGCCATCATCAGCGGCGACCACCAGCACGACGATATCAGTCGCGTGAGCGCCGCGTGAACGCATCGCCGTGAACGCCGCGTGACCGGGAGTGTCTAGGAATGTCACTTTGTCGCCTGATGCTAGTTGCACTGTGGAGAAAGATACAATTTTTGGATGGTACGAAACTATTATTCTGAAAGATTCACATAATGTATAGAAGTGTTAAGGTTAGTGGCGACCACCAACACAATGATATCTGTAGCGTGAACGACGCGTGACTGGGCGTGAGTTGCCTAGGAATGTCACTTTGACGCCTGATGCTAGCTGTACTGTGAAGAAAGAATGGAGTTTCAGAGACCATGTTTGCGAAAATATTATTCGGTAAGGGGCACAGAATATATAGTAATGCTAAGGTTAGAGGCGACATCCAACACGACGATATCCGTCGCGTGAGCGCCGCGTGAACGCATCGCCGTGAACCGCCGCGTGGCCGGGAGTGTCTAGGAATGTCACTTTGTCGCCTGATGCTAGTTGCACTGTGGAGAAAGATACAATTTTTGGATGGTACGAAACTATTATTCTGAAAGATTCACATAATGTATAGAAGTGTTAAGGTTAGTGGCGACCACCAACACAATGATATCTGTAGCGTGAACGACGCGTGACTGGGCGTGAGTTGCCTAGGAATGTCACTTTGACGCCTGATGCTAGCTGTACTGTGAAGAAAGAATGGAGTTTCAGAGACCATGTTTGCGAAAATATTATTCGGTAAGGGGCACAGAATATATAGTAATGCTAAGGTTAGAGGCGACATCCAACACGACGATATCAGTCGCGTGAGCGCCGCGTGAACGCATCGCCGTGAACCGCCGCGTGACCGGGAGTGTCTAGGAATGTCACTTTGTCGCCTGATGCTAGTTGTACTGGGAAGATAGAGGGGATTTTTAGATACTATGTTTGCAACAGTATTATTTTGAAAAGAGTTTGGGAATGTACAGTAATGTTAGGGTGAGTAGCAACCACTAACACAAAGATATCTGTAGCGTGAACGACGCGTGGCTGGGCATGAGTGTCTAGAAATGTTACTTTATCGCCTGATGCTTGTTGTACTGTGGAGGAAGAGAAGGTTTATAGATACTATGTTTTCCCGGTGGCCGGGTTCGGTGCATATGCACTGTGACTATATTCTAGCTAGATATTACATAGCTTCACAATACCTTCAAAAGCTCCAATATGCTGAGTAATTCCTCCAAATTCCTGGTCCACTACGGCGGTGTCTCTCAAAGCGTCTAGTAGGGTAGTCTTGCCGTGGTCTACATGGCCCATCACGCAGACTACTGGCGGCCGGGGGCGGAGCTTCTCCGGCGGGGCGGGGGGCTGCGGTACTGCGTCTTTGTTCTAAAGGGTAAATTAGTTTTTGTACCTCGTGTGTTCATAAGTTTTGAGACAAAATAAAAGTTGCATATCTTTTTAAATAATAAACTTATATTTATAAAAACAATAGTAAACATTAAGTAAATAGTAAGTAAAAATTAAATATAATTATTATTCAAAATGACCACCCCTGTTTTTAATACATGCCCTTAGACGATTTGGCCAGTCATCAATGGCGGCACGAATCTTTTCCAGAGGAATTCGCTTCGCTTCTCGGACAAGAGCTCGCTTAAGTGACTCCAAGTTTGGGTGGGACTTTCGGCAGGCTCTGAGCTCTAATTCGGTCCATAGAGAATAATCCAGCGGGTTGAGGTCGGGGCTGGAGGAGGGCCATTCATTCGCCGCAATGAAGGCCGGCACATTTTCCTTCAGCCAAGCTTGAGTGGTTTTAGCCTTATGGGATGGCACCGAGTCTTGCTGGAAAACCCAATACTTGTTATGGAATAGGGTATTAGACAGGGGTTTCACAACAGTCTCTAGAATGTCACTTTGATAATTTTTGGCTTTCACCTTGACGCCTTGTTGGCAGAAATGAAGCTGAGTCACACCTTCGTACGAAACTCCCCACCATACCATGACACTAGCCGGATGATGAGTACGCGAGACATTCCGTGCTGAAGCTGGGACATCCTTGCTACTTTTGGCATACACTTTATTGTTTTGTCGGTTGAACTTTTCTTCGACAGTAAAGATTTTCTCGTCGGTGAAGAGTATCTTCCTCGCATCGTGTCTCCTAAGCAGTATTAGACAACGTTCGCGTCGCAATTGACGAAGGCGATCGTTTAAAAAGTGTACTTTCCTACGGCTATACGCCTTAACCTTGAGATCATATTTCAGTATTCTGTTGACTGAAACGCGCGAAATATTGGTCTGCAGAGCGAGTTTCTTCTGAGTGCGACATGGATTTCGGCGAAGTCGCTCTCGGATGATTTTAATGTTCGCAGGCGTCCTCACAGAGCGTGGACGACCACTTCTTTGCCGATCTTGTAAAGAACTTGTCTCCTTGTATCGTTTAATAGTGTAATACACGAAGTTACGGCTCACACCAAAACTTTTCAGTTCTCGGAAAATGTCCATAGGTTTTTTTCCCACCTTAAATAGTGAAATGACGGTCGCACGTAATTCTTTTGTTCCCTCCATTACGAGAAAATTTAAATAAAATAATCCGAAATCATAGATATTAAAAGTTAACATTCCAAATTCAAAATTAGAAAAAAGAAATATACAGCAGCCAGTAATTTTTATTTTATTTTTATAAGTAAAAAGTTTGTCTCAAAACTTATGAACACACGAGGTAGACCTTTTAATAAGAAACTTCAGGTTCGTGGATAGTAGTAGATGTCAGTTCTTTTAGTATCATAAACTCTGGCAATGGCATCAGCTCATTTTAAATTATGGATAGGAATTGTTGGAAATCTATTTTTTATTCTGGCAAGCTGATTTTTATATTTTGCAATAAATACAGAGAAAAGGAAATCTTATACTGTATCCTAAAAGAAGTAAGCTAAGTATATTTTTAACCGACTTCCCAAAAAGGAGGAGGTTCTCAATTCGTCGGGATCTTTTTTTTTTATGTATGTTTACCGATTACTCGAAGACGCCTGGATCGATTTGCAAAATTCTTTTTTTGTTTGATAGGGTATACCTCACAGGTGGTCTCATAATCATCACGTCAGGATCTGATGATGGAAACCCTGAGAAATCGAAAGCAACTTTCGAAAATTGTAGGCATGCATAGGTTAAAAACTTGACAATGAGGTGTACCTCTGATAGCACTATGCAACAGTGAAGGTTTGGAGCTGACCTGATGATGGAGACGAGAGAAGGTCGAGGGAACTCGACAACTGAATATGTAAATTACCTCGTGTTTGGGCTTATATTCTTTGTATTGACGAGACCTTTGTAACAGTGAAGGTTTGGAGCTGACTTGATGATGGAGACCAGAGAAGGTTGAGGGAACTCTTCAACTAAATATGTAAACTACCTTGTGTTTGGGCTTATATTATTCATATTGATAAGAACTTTCCACTAATGCGGATAGTGACAACTAAACTTGTCACTGAAAAGCCAAAAATAAAAAACTTTTTACAAAAAAATAAAACCGGCTCCCAAAAACACTGAAAAGCAAAAAAAAAATATTCTTAGGTGCATCGGCCTAGAAGTCGGTGGCGAAATAAAAATATCATCATCCACTAGACACCGAATTCTAGGCCGATGCACCTAATGGTCTCTGCACACAGCGGGCGCGGCGCGGCGGGACGGGACGGCGACGCGACACAATGTACTAGATCGTCGCGTCGCGTCGCGCCGAGCGGGACGGCTCTGTGTGATGTCGTCCGTAATATCTAGTACATTACAACTACTCAGCGTCGCGTCGCCGCACAGTGGATCCAAATTGAAAAATAGTGGACATAGGCAACAAAGTTCCAATATCGATTCGATATTTTTTTATGTGATTCTTCATGATATTCCAGACAACTTTTACTCTTGTGAAATTTCTTCTAAAGTTGATCGTTTGTCTGAAAAAAAAATAAATTAGATTTTTTTGTATGGAGCAAATCACGTTTATTTTTTTTTCTTCAATTGTACGAATATGTTAGGTCTGTGGCATGAGTATATGATACCTAGGGTCATTCTCTATCCAAGAAAAAATATATCAGCGCCGGCCATCTGCAGCCGCGCGAGTAATCATTCGGTAAAAAAATAATATTTTCTATGACGTTTTTTGCCTTTTAAGATCAATTCAAAGTATATTTTCTGTCTCACTTGGCTGTTTTCACCTTATTTTTGGTTAAATATATAGTTTTAATGGCACATAGGTACTCACAACTAGTAATTCTAGCAGAGGTTTTGTTATGATTGCATGTTATCGGTGGCACCTGCATTGTGATTGATGACTCATTTGTTTGTGCGCTCGTCTAAGTGCATAACTAATTAGTCATCGAAAAATGCTCGTCTCTGATTGGCTGTATTTTTTTTTACTACCTGCTAGTCATGTTAATATGTTCACTACTTGAGTAATTAACACTATAAATACAAAGACATTTATTATGTCCCTCTTATTTGTGAACACGGTGAAATACTCTTATTTTAATATTTACGTTAGAACTATGGCTGGATTTTGTACCAACCTAGATCTTTTTGTGAAATTAAGAAGTGGTGGTGATCTGAAAAATTATGTTTCTATATGAAAGTATAATTTCTGTTTTGAATACCACAGTTTCTGAAGAAGACAAAAACCTAATCAAGGAGTTCTGTCGGCTTTTTTGTGTAAGTCTAAATAAAAAGTGGATAGAGTCAAGTAGAAGTCAAAAAACTTTTATGAATCGTATAAATAATCGCTATTGGTTGAAAAAAAATATCAACTGGCCTGTTTGTGACAGTGTTGACCTGAGAAGTGAGTTGGGCTTTTCGGACACAGACTTATCTGAGCCAGTGGATGTGAATTCCCATGTTCCTAATCATGCGGTATGTACTACGGAAGCGGGAACATCTACAGAAAAGGAACACAGAAAACCGTTCGAAGACTTAAGTAATAAGCAAAAAAAAAAAGACGTTCTACTTCCATAGTAGAAGAAAATTCAGAGGAAGAGTTGCAGCACTGGTACTTAACAAAATTGAAAGACAACGGCAAAACGAATCTGGCAAAAGTAGTCGAATACCTCTTCAGTAATCCAGAAACGCTATCCCAAGTACACGAGCGACTATTCAAAAAGCAGAGCCTAAGTACCGTCTCTGAAGATAAGTGCTTAGCTCTTTATACCTCACTTGCGCTCTCGAGATGGAAGTACTTAGCTCTTCGAAAATTTCTGAAAGAAGAAAACTGTGCTGCCTTTCCATCTTATCCAAAGCTAGTAAATGCCAAGAAAAAATGTTATCCACCACAAGAGAGTATGGAGATTACCGAAAAAGGAGCTCAAATTAAATTGCAAGCACTATTGGACCACACTGTGGAGAGGATTTTACCAGATGTGAATTCTGTTGATAGGTCTCAAAATGAAGAACTCAAGTTGACCTGGAAATGGGGGCTTGATGGTTCTTCGTCGCAGAGTAACTATAAACAGAAAACGTCAAACACAGCCACAGAGTTCGGTGTTTCATCAGTAGTCATGATAAGCATCGTCCCTCTTCGGCTAGTGTCTGGCTCATCATCTGGGAATGAAAATATAGTTTGGGAGAACCCCACACCTTGCTCAACTCTGTATTGTCGACCAGTGAAGTTCACTTTCACTTCGGAGACAGCAGATTTTATAAAGTCTGAAGAGTTGGAGATGAAAAAATAAATTGATGAACGAATATCTACACAGTATGGAAATATTATTGTATCACATGAATCGTTTTGGACACAAATATAATGTTAGTTTATTTTTATGAATATTATGTGGGCAGGTTACTAAGTACATTTATCTACTTTAGGTACCTAAATAAGTTTTTAATCCTTATTTTACTTATTATTCATATAAGTAGGTCTCTAAAACATGTAATTACTTGTACCTATGAATGTTATTTTGCGTGAAATGAGTTCTGTCTTTAACCGTTGATTATGTAGATAATGATTATCAACGTCTTGCCCATAAAAAATCAAACTATTTCACCTATATTTGACAAATAATATTTATTTTACAGGTAGCAGGTAGTAAAAAAAATTACAGCCAATCGGAGACGAGCATTTTTCGATGACTAATTAGTTATGCGCTTAGACGAGCGCACAAACAAATGAGTCATCAATCACAATGCAGGTGTCACCGATAACATGCAATAATAACAAAACCTCTGCTAGAATTACTAGTTGTGAGTACCTATGTGCCATTAAAACTATATATTTAACCAAAAATAAGATGAAAACAGCCAAGTGAGACAGAAAATATACTTTGAATTGATCTTAAAAGGCAAAAAATGTCATAGAAAATATTATTTTTTTACCGAATGATTACTCGCGCGGCTGCAGATGGCCGGCGCTGATATATTTTTTCTTGGATAGAGAATGACCCTAGGTATCATATACTCACGCCACAGACCTAACATATTCGTACAATTGAAGAAAAAAAAAATAAACGTGATTCGCTCCATACAAAAAAATCTAATTTATTTTTTTTCTGACAAACGATCAACTTTAGAAGAAATTTCACAAGAGTAAAAGTTGTCTGGAATATCATGAAGAATCACATAAAAAAATATCGAATCGATATTGGAACTTTGTTGCCTATGTCCACTATTTTTCAATTTGGATCCACTGTGCGCCGTCCCGTCCCGTCGCGCCGCGCCCGCTGTGTGCAGCAACCATAAGAATAGTTTTTTTTTGCTTTTCAGTGTTTTTGGGAGTCGGTTTTTAATTAAAAATTTGTTATTTATTTTTACTGGCAAACTACCCAAGTTTGTCAAAATTGAAAAAAGCTCACTATTTCAGTAGATTAAATATCATAAAAGGCTAATACATACATAAAACCATCTACAGCTATTATAATATAAAATAAATACCTCTTCATCTTCTAAATCCTGATCAGGTTTAGGTACTATCTTGAACCGACAGCCGGATATCTTGACAATATCCCTGATGATCTGAGGGTTGTGTATCACAGTGTTCTTTGTGTAGTTTACTTCAGAGTTCTTGTCCGCAAACTCTAGCGCTTTGAACACATGATCTGAAAAGATATAGTTTGTTTGTAAGTTCCATTTAAAAAATTGAATTTAATATGAATAAAACATATTTCTGATTTTTGCAATAGATTTGACAGTTTGGTAATAGATATTAATATTGATAATTAAGCCTGCATCACTTTGATAATCTTGGGTCTTAGTTAAACTAAAATCATATGAGATTGTTGTGTACTATAAAGATAATAACAAAAAAATATAAATAAAAATATATGTCAGTTACCAATATCTTTGTCAAGGACTGTAGCTATTTCCTGCACAGTCATGTTACGCCATATGCCGACCACTTCTGAACTTTTTGGTGAATACCTGATTGCCGGCCTACCCTGATTCTCTGTTACCTGACAATCCAGAAAAGCAATTACCTAATTAAAAATATACATCAAGCATCTAGCAAAATTTCAATTGCAGTGAGTATTTAAATATATATGTTTTTTTTACATGGAACAAATTATTAGGTAAATAACTTCTAATTTATTTATTTAACGTGCCATAAAGCATCATATATTTTTTTACTAGCTTCTGCCAGCGGTTTCACCCGCTTCCCGTGGGAACTACTTCCCGTACCGGGATAAAAAGTAGCCTATAGCCTTCCTCGATAAATGGGCTATCTAACACTGAAAGAAATTTTCAAATTGGACCAGTAGTTCTTGAGATTAGCGCGTTAAAACAAACAAACAAACTCTTCAGCTTTATAATATTAGTATAGATTTTGTATTGTATGATATCCAAATGTCACAGACCCTATAGGTGTGATCAAAAAAATATTTAGAGTAGATTTTTTCAATTTGAAATTATGACTAGTTACCTTTTCCTCTGGCGATCTTCTTTTCTTACAGCAAACATAAGATATGGATAGTTGTCTAGCCCATTGGTGGCTAAAATCCAAGGGAACCTTCTTGAATCCACAAACTTGAGGAACAAATTCATTTTTAAATATCTTTGTTGGAAACCTGAAAGAAAAATTCATTCATTTTGCAATTATACCATTATCTTTAAAAAAGAATAGAATCGTTCTACATAGTTGGGTGTTAAGGGTTATTTTAGAGACCGTTTTTAACCGACTTCCCAAAAAGGAGGAGGTTCTCAATTCGGCCGGTATGTTTTTTTTTTTTTTTTTTTTTTTTTCTATGTATGTACATCGATTACTCCGAGGTTTATTGACCGATTTGCGTGATTCTTTTTTGTTCGACGCGAAATAGCTGCCAGATGGTCCCATAGTCATCAGGTCAGGATCTGATGATGGAAACCCTGAGAAATCGAGGGCAACCTTCGAAAGTTGTAGGCATACATAGTGTAAAAACTTGACACTCAGGTGTATGCCTGAAAGTACTATTCAACAGTGAAGGTTTGGAGTTGACCTGATGATGGAGACCAGAGAGGGTCGAGGGAACTCGACAACTGAATATGTAAACTACCTCGTGTTTGGGCTTATATTCTTTGTATTGACGAGACCTTTGCAACAGTGAAGGTTTCGAGCTGATCTGATGATGGAGACCAGAGAGGGTCGAGGGAACTCGACAACTGAATATGTAAACTACCTCGTGTTTGGGCTTATATTATTTGTATTGACGAGACCTTTGCAACAGTGAAGGTTTGGAGCTGACCTGATGATGGAGACCAGAGAAGGTCGAGGGGACTCGACAACTGAATATGTAAAATACCTCGTATTTGGGCTTATATTCTTTGTATTGATGAGAACTTTCCACTTATATGGATAGTGACAACTATTCGTATCACTGAAAAGCAGTAAATAAAAAACTTTTTTACAAAAAAATTAAACCGACTTCCAAAAACACTAAAAAGCAAAAAAAAAAACTAATTTTAGGTGCATCGGCCTACAAGTCGGTGGCAAAATTAACTTAGTAACATCCATTAGACACCGACTTCTAGGCCGATGCACCTAAAATTAGTTTTTTTTTTGCTTTTTAGTGTTTTTGGAAGTCGGTTTAATTTTTTTGTAAAAAAGTTTTCAGTATCTTTATACAAATTAAATAGAGCACAAATCCTTACCGTCTAAATATAAGAGTTTTATACATTTTTCTAGTCAATAAATCTACGGTTTAAGTCATGAAATAACCAATTGTTAGGATCTCAAGTTATACCAAAGGTTATGTCATAAGTTTAGAGGTTATAAAGTACTATATTGTACTGTGATCTCTGTATCAGTATTCCCGAAATATTTCTAAGCTTACGGTGCTGACATTATCAGACATAATTATTTAAAACAATTTTTAGCTCTCAGGAAACATAACATAACCTCCACACGATTTTGGAAACGATTGACAGGTGTCAGAAACAAACAATCAGATAAAAAGCGCGTTTAGTTATTTCATCCAATTTTAGCCAGCAGATTGATTCACCTCGGGAGGCCAAAATCCAGCGAATTACTAGAATAGATTCAAATGATAATGATATAATGAAAAATACTTGGGTGTTTTTTCTGAAAATCATCGCTCAACAAATGTAACTGCTGTACCATTGCAATTGGCATATTATTATTTAAGACGCCTCACGGAATGCTACCCATGTTACACCTGCATTTTAATTTGTTTGTCTGAATTTGGAAACCTCCTGAAACAAGGTCAAATCCACTCTCATTCACATCATGCACCCTTTGTTATTTTATGGGGTTTCGATCCAAGAATGAAATCCATAAACAATATCCGATAAAACTCATTAAAAAGTAAATCATAGACAATTACTATTTATGTCCGCCATTCATTCTTTTGAGTTGCTTTTTCGTTTTACGATTCCCGAGAGCACGATTTGTCATCGAGATCTACGCAACACCATCGCGTAATTAATTAACCTACGTAGAAGCAGTTAAAACAATAAACTCCACGCGTTTAGGCATCACAGCCACCAGTGTAGTGTATCAGCCTTCTGACGTGATCAAAACCGTGAGATCGTATCTACCAGTGATGCTTTTGCTCGCCTTTTACGTTATCGGTTGCGACGTGCGTTCGAGTGCCTGATGGTGTGGAAACTATGTGCGATTAACTTAACAGTAACAGAGGACTCAGTATGGGGGCGTTTTTGAATAAGCCCGAGACTAAGAAGTACAACGAGAACGGGGAAGGCAATGGTCTTCGCTATGGCGTGGCGTCGATGCAGGGTTGGCGCGTTGAGATGGAGGATGCGCATCACGCGCAGCTAACTCTAAATGGTACTCTATCGGACTGGTCTTATTTCGCGGTGTTTGACGGGCATGCGGGAGCGCGGGTGTCAGCGCATTGCGCGGATAATCTCCTCGAGTGTATCCTTCAGACGGACGAGTTCCGGCGCGAGGATATAGCCGAGGCTATCCGCGCTGGCTTCCTGGACCTGGACAAGAAGATGCGGGAGTTGCCGGAGCTGTCCAACGGCGAGGAGAAGTCGGGCTCTACGGCTGTGTGCGCCTTTGTGTCGCCCAAGCAGATATACATAGCGAACTGCGGCGACTCGCGCGCAGTGCTCGCTCGCAATGGGGTGCCGATATTCGCGACGCGAGACCACAAGCCGGAGCTGCCGTCGGAGAAGTCGCGTATCGTGCAAGCCGGCGGTTCGGTCATGATTCAGCGCGTGAACGGGAGCTTAGCTGTGTCCAGGGCACTGGGTGATTATGAGTATAAGAAGGTGATGAACCGTGGGCCCTGCGAGCAGCTAGTGTCCCCGGAGCCTGAGGTGTCTGTACATGAGCGGAATGAGGTGGAGGATGAGTTCTTGGTGCTGGCCTGCGATGGTGTGTGGGATGTGATGAGCAATGAGGCACTGTGTGCGTACATACACTCACTGCTCCAGCTGACGGATGACCTTGTGGCCGTCACCAACCAGGTCATCGACACCTGCCTTTATAAGGTATGTTGAAGCCAGTTCAGTAATCAGTTGTTATTTCAGCATTCTATTTTTGAACATCCCTCTTTAAAGTAAATATTAATAGCTCATAGAGGAGCTACCTGTTATGAAAATAAAACAGGTGAACAGTCCTTTCATTAATGTTTTTATTTTAAGATTTTAACAGATATTTTTGGTTACTTAAAAATAACTGGAATGGTGATATTAATTAATGTATCTTATTTTATTTCTTATATATTTATTTATCTGTATTGTGTTGATTTCTATTGAGTCAAGATCTAGAAACATTTGAATGGCTACATTTTCAATCTTAACTTATGAATTATTTAAAGATTTAAATTCCAAGATTCACAATAACTTGCCAATTAAGGCATTCTTCAACTGAGAACCAAATAAACATCAAAAATCTAGTAATTAAAACTGTATTTGAGTAGTAAATAAAAAATCATCTGTCTTCCTATTTCATGCTAATGTTATTTTATTGATTAATAACTTTTATTATTTTTACAAAACCATTTTAGTACCATTTCCTTTGTTTGAATATTCACACATGCTTGTTGAAAGAAATAGGAACATTACAGTTATGTACTTAAAAATATCTGATTAAGTAAGTTAGCTTATTTTACTGTAAGCAGTTCCCTGCCGTTCCTTCAATATCCGAACCTTATGACCACTCTGGAGACTCCAGTCTATCTATGTCAGAAATTTTATTTTAATTTGTTTGTTAGCTTTAGCAGGCAATGGCAGTAAGTATTTAGGTGAATCCAGTTATTAAGAGTCCACCTGACCCTTGTAGGAAACCGACACAATTAAAATATCTTTTTTTTTTCTTCTCTGGGTATATCTGCAATCAGTCGTAGATTATGAGCAAATTTTTTGAGTGCACTGTGTCATGTCGAGTGTATCTCCCAGCGGAGACAGCTCCTCATCGTGATTGACTAGACCTGGTCTACGTTGGCCCCAGGATCACACGCCGTTTCAAACGGGTTTCACACCTGGTACTTATTAGCTGGACTGCTAGATCATTGGGATGATTTTCTAGCCTCTTTTTGTAGCTTTCAGCATTGTGTTGGATCTCCTCGTTGTCTAAAATATCTTGGTATACAATTTATAGGCCAATTGTCTAGTTTCCTCATCCATGATTGAAATGACAAGCACTTGTCAGAGACAAGTTGAGGTATTTTTCAATTTCATGATTATAAATAAATTGCTTCAATTGTGTCAATTCCATAAATTGTACTTGTGCAAGTACAAACAAGTTAACATACATATTTTATTGTTCATTGTAGGTACTTCTAAAGTTATCAAAGAAAAATGCGACCACAAGAGGTATTCCACGAAGCGCACCCAAACGAAGCACACCCAGACGATGCACACCTAAAGTATTCCACTTAGCACACCCGTAGGTGGGCTTCAAATAAAAAAAATAATTTATTAATTTCCTATTCCACGAAGCACACCTAAGAATATCACTCGCATAGTGCGGGGACTAAGGAATAAAAATGTCGATAGAAGAACATATTTTTTATTGAAAAGACTAACATACATTTCTTACACCATTTAGTTTCATTATAATAATGTGACACAATATTTGTCATTTTTGTAATCTTACTATTTAAAATCACAGATTGTTTCATAATTATTAGCTGAATCCGGTTAGACTGGAAGCCAACCCCAACATAGTTGGGAAGAGTTATGCCCAATTCGTCATTTTAGTGATTTGGCATCCATAAAAACGTGTCTCAGTTTGTCATTCGATAAAATATTTTATTTTGCTTAGTTTCAATTCGTCATCCATACTTTATTTTGTAAAAAGTACTGTCCACAAGAAAAGTTTTACAATATTGTAATTATGTTTTTTTTTTATTTATGTTGGTTATGTTTTTTTCCGAATATGGCAAGACGCTATAAAATCGCGATTTCAACGGGGCGTCACACAACGCACGGCCAAAACCAAAATACCAGGATCGCATAAATCAGATGAGTAATATACCAATCAACGAGTGTCCATGGAACTGCCCACCGTGTACTAGGACCGCATAACTTACAGAAGTATAGCAGTCAAGAGTGTCAGGATTGTATGTTTTATATATACTAATTGAAAGAGACAAAATATAGAAGAAGGGGCAAAGTATGGTCCGGTTTCTATTGTTTTGTGTAACTATTTACTATTATCGGTATTAGCAAAAAAACATGTGGTGTGCATTATTAGTTGGTTGTTGAGTGCCCTGGAAGTGTAACACAACTGCTGACTATATTCAAATTATTTTTGTTAATTATATTTTATATTTATTTTCTTGTTTGTGAATATTTTTATGTATACAATCTCTTTGCTAGTTATGGGCTCCTGGTACTTTTGTAACCGGTACAAAAAGTATCGAGTCACATTTTCGGGTTTATAAAATGCCCATGTTGTCTTCACCTGTGTTTTTTAATGTAAATTTTATTAACTTATATGAGAGCTATTAAAACCTTTACCTACATCGAAGTTTTTCATTTAAAATGCTCGGCTAAATTCGGGTTGGCTCGGGAATCTAGTGGCTGGCGCACGCGTTTACTATTAGCGCATCATGTATACGTCTTATCTATGGGATTTATATTTGAACATTATGAAAATTACAAGTATTGTATTACATTATTATAATGTAACTGAATGGTGTTAGAAATTGAAGTTAGTCTTCTAAATAATAAATATGTTCTTCTATCGACATTTTTATTCCTTAGTCCCCGCACTATGCGAGTGATATTCTTAGGTGTGCTTCGTGGAATAGAAATTTAATTTATTTATTTTTTTATTTGAAGCCCACCTACGGGTGTGCTAAGTGGAATACTTTAGGTGTGCTTCGTCTAGGTGTGCTTCGTTTGGGTGTGCTTCGTGGAATACCTCGACCACAACATCCATATTCTATTAAATGGCTAAGTGAAGATTAATTTATTCTTCAAATGTAGTGAACTTTAAAGTTTGTAAGTTCTGAAACTATGTCATTGCCTAGACCTAAGTTGTATGACTTCCTTTCTATAGCAGGGCAAGGTCTTTTTGCTACGATTTCTGTGTCATGTTGAATAAAAAAATATTTAAATGTGCATTATAAAACTATCCATACCAACCATACATAATAATCTATTTCTAAACATTTATTTCAACAAATTCTTTATTTTGTACAAGTACATTTAGAAAAGTCAAATTGTTCTAACTCCACCATAACCTTTGCCACAATTGCCATGCATTACCCACATCTCTAATTCGTACTTACAGGGCAGCAAAGACAACATGAGCATCGTGCTGGTGGTGTTCCCTTCAGCGCCGAAGCCGAACCCTGAGGCTCAGCGTGCCGACCGGGAGCTTGACGAGACGCTCCGACAGAGGCTCACAGGTTGCTATCATTCACTACTGCATGCCTGCTCACACAAACACAGGGACAGACAGACAAATGACAATCATGTTGACAGACAGAGTCAAAATAGTGATGCTAGGGCGTAGGATGTGGATGCGACAGCGCAGACAGGTAGCTAGAGATAAATAAAACAAAGTACATGATATACAAAGTACATTACATACCTACATACTATTGAGTAGTTTGGACTTTGAGAGTAAAAACTCGCTTAGGAATTGACATGACCTTTTTAAGGCATAGGTCTCATTGAGGTTATTTAATTTTTTTAAATAGGCTTATTTGATATTTGTAAACGAAACAAACGCGACAGGACGACAAATCGAACTGCTGAATTTTTTAGGTAGGTAAACGAAAATGTAACTCACATGACCGAGTTTCTGCGCTGTCGTATTTTACAATCAATGGGAAAAAGTGAGAAAGTTATAGTGTGTAATTTTGTGCTAAAAAGGGCCTTATCTGACAATTCTGTAAGTTTTTTAGAATCTAAAATTTGACGATTATAGAATGAATTTAGGGATAGGATTACCTCATTGGTATTTTTACATATTATCGAGCTTTAGTTTAAAATTAATCCTTTTTAATAAATAAGTCCTACAGTAAATGCCATTTGCCATATCTGCCAAAATAAGTTATTATTTTAGCAAAATTATAGTATTAGGTACAATTTTATTAGTACAAATTGGTACATTGTTTTATTCTTCATTAAGTCTATTTTTAGCGTATAAGGTGATGTCTTCTGCCTTAAGATTAACACTCTTAATGGTTTTGAAATTCAGCACAATGAAATGTGCAATAAAAGTGTTCAACATTTTTAGAACACTAGTTTTATATGGACCTTTAGAATCTTTAGATAAAAAAATTGAATCTACTTAAAAAAAATACACTCCATTTTTTCGATATTATGTAAATATAGGTTTACATAATAACCTTTTTCTTGTCACTGCCTAGAATTAAATTTCTCTGCGAGTTGTAGAATAATTACAACCTTCAATATCATTTTCCTTGCCATCACCGGCATAAATTATAAATAAATAATCTGCTAAATGCTGCCTCACACTTACCTAATCAGAGTGTAAATAAACCTCTTTTCACAATGACTTACGTATTAATCATAACGTAATTCCCTGCACATAGAGTAGTCAACAAAATACGTAACTTCTATTCATACTTTTACATTAACTCATTTTAAGTAAACAGTTTTTTTTTATAATATTAAAAAAATAGTATAGTTTGCCTAACTAAGGCATTTCGAGCACTGTTTCATCCATAGTTATGTACCTCTATCTTAGGACGGAACCTTCCCATGGCTTATGCAATCAGTATTAAATCCCTTACGAAATAGAGATGGCACTATAAGTCGTATATTCTTCTAAAAACAGTGCTTCTCACTCATTCTTAAATAATCTTAGAACAGTGCCCTTGTAAAAACGTTTAATAAGTAATGCTTCTATTCTTAAACTGGTTATCGGACTGAAAAATTGTTTTTAATCAATACTAACACTTGTGCACATAAAATTCAAGGGCATGACAATAAAACAAGAAAGTTCTGCAAAATTACTCTTAGTGTTAATATACATTTTTAATCACATTTGCTTCCAAATTATTGCATGTGTGTGCTCATTGTTTTATTAAAATTTATTGAAAACTAAGATGCCTATTCAATAATACGTCATTTTTATGGGGTAGATGCTATGAATGTCAGTCAGTCTAGATACATTTGTTCCTACAGTAGATAAGGTAAACGCACCAATCATGGTCAATAGTAGAAAAATATTTGGTATTATTTAATATTTATCAAAGTAGTTATTGCCGCATCTGTCTGCTCTATTGTGGTATTTGTGAAAGACGGTATCAGTTAACCGTGGAAATTACAAATACTAATTTATCTTTATTAGAATAAATCAAATAAAATAAATAATTTTTAAATTTTTTTCACCAATAATGGTCAGGTAAATACCTAGTAATGGACCACCATTTATGGTCAAATCCAGTAATGCACAGCCAGTAATGGTCATAAAAAATATACTTACATAAATCGAATCAAATCTCACCCAGGTACGTTTTTATAGGTTTATTAAAACAAAATATGGTGATAATTATAAGTACTAAACATTTTATTTTCAAACAATCCTTTTATTCAAGTTATAATGATTAAAGTAAAGGTACCATACCATGCTTTTTCTTGAGTGATGATGTGTTAGTTATGGTCACACCATTAATGGTCAATGATGACCATTACTAGAATCGTCGTTTGTACTATTGCGTAACAAACATCAAATTAATGATCGTTATATTTAAAATTCAAATTTGATGAATAACGGTTAAAACGCCAGCTCTCCAGTTATGGTCAGATTGACCATAATTGGTACTAACCGTTTTTAAAAGTTCCAGTAATGAACACCCCAGTTAAAAAAAAAGATATAAAGTAAATTAATTAATTTATGTTGTTAATCGTATCCTAAACATCTTAACATGCATATTAATGATAAGGTACAAATCTAACACTATTTTTCATAGTAAAAACAACTCTCAATAGGTACCCACTCCACTAAAAGGATTAACAAATATTTGTAACTTTCCGACAGCGTCTATTTACGTGGCCACCATTTTTGTAAATGGACGACATCTAGACCTCACATATCATATTTTGACAAGCTAATAGTCTATAGTTTGTTGTTGAGTGTTGCAATTTTCTCTACAACATGTGTGATTCTTATTTAAAAGGTTTTTTTTTCAATTGACCATTACCGGAACGCTTACCATTACTGGTGCAGTTACCTTAGACCCTTTTGTTGTCAAATGTATGTCTGCCCACGCAAGAAGTAGAGGTGTAGTTTTTAAAAGCCATGGAGACTATGAACAAAACATTTGCACTCAATCAGTTTATTTACACTTTCTCCTATGAATTGAATTTAGAATTAGGATAACCATAAATAATATTGAATTGATAATAATTTAAACACACTTAGCACCATTGAAAGTTTCTACCTACAGCATCAAATCATCATCAACCCGGTATGTTTTTAAACCCGGCCGGTCCACTGACATTCGGTGACGGGCGAATGGGTGGGTGTCTAAAAGGGTAATCTCTAACTTCTGTACTTTGTTCCCTTATTAATGCAAGATCTAAATTCCTAGATTAATACTCCATTAAATGTCAATGTATAACAAAAAGGAAGACGTTTTGAGATTGTTATCATCACAGTTATGATATCACAATCATAGAGTACTATCAGAGGATGACATCATGTATTTAGGTTAGGAGCACACTTGTCTGCTCATGCGCAATCGTGTTATGAAAATAATTAATCTGATGACCCATCTGTAGGCACGATTTTCCTTCATGAAAATGTTAATTTTTTCTGCATTTTCCAGTAGCCTTCGTTAAGGAAAAAATAATAATTTGTAAAGAATACAAAATACCAAAACAAACTTTAAAGTTATTCGTCGCCAAGGAGATCTGTTTATTACATTGAAGAAAGTTTTGCGATTTTAAAATTAAAAAATAGTCTATATTTCGGACCATAAACTACACTCAGCGGCACGGAATCTGGCCCAAGCACATTTGAGCCTTATAACCATTATTTAAATAAAAAATCGGAATTTTCATTTTAGAATTGTTTAATTTACTCATTTTCCAAAAGAAAATGACTAAAAAACAACAGAATTGTGAGGATTTTCACTAAGTTTCATTGAGTTAGAAAACAGAGTCCTTTACCGCAATAATCACCATAAACTTTTTAAATTCAACATTTTTAACAAAACAGAAAGTTATCGAATTTTAATAATGGGTGTTTCTTCCTCTTGATCTGATGACTGTCTGCGTATGATCTGGCATGATCTGGATGATGTTTTTTATCTCCACCTGAGAGATCTCCTCTCAGGCAACTACCAGCGCGGTTTTCAGTTCACTAAGAGTCCGTGGTGGGTTACGACTTGCTTGGACCTGTCTTTTAAGCATGTTCTAGACATGTTCTACAGGATTCATGGCTGGGTTTCTTGCAGGCCAGTCCAATTTTTGAATACCGACCTCGAACAACTAATCGGTTACGCAAAGAGCTGCGTGAGGTCGAGCATTGTTCTAGACGACAGACCCGTGTCGACGGCGCGCGTTGTTCCACGCGCTCCTCAAAGAGATGTCAGCAACCCCAGCGGGACCCAGCAGGGCCAAGGCCTGCCGGGGCTGCGGGTTGTTCGAAAGAGATACCGCGGCCCTGGTACATAAAAGGCCTATGACGGAACACGACGATTTTAGTCAGTAAGAGTCTGACACTCCCTCACCGCTGCTAACCCACAGCGGGAGGGGTCATTTGATGATTTTACGTCGCTAAAAAAAAATAAAAAAAAAAAGGTCGAGCATTGTCCTGCATTATACGAAATTCTTCACTTCCTATGAATCCCTGACAGGGTAAAACATGATTTTGAAGGATCTCTTCAATATACCGCACTGTTTTCAGACAACTTTCGACAACCAATAATTCAGTACGGGCTTCTGAATTTATGCCTCGCCAAACCAAGATAGACCCACCATGAAAACCGACTGTTTACTTGGTAGTGGTGGGAAGAAACCATTCTCCGCGCTTTCTCCATTCACATTCACGGCCGTCTGGAGCTCTTAAGACGACTCTGCATTCGTCGGTCCATAAAATTTTACTCCATTGGTCATGCGTCTAATTTGCATGTCCTCTTGCAAACCTAAGTCTGGCTATGCGATAGTGCGGGAGAAGTTCCGGGCCTCGAGTTGGTCTTCGAGCACGCAAATCCCGTTCCTCCATCCTTCTTCTTATTGTGCACTTGCGGACGTTGACCTCTCTTGCTGTTTGCAAAGGCTGACGTATCTCTAACGCAGTGAGAAACCGATTTTTCATTATTGCACGTACGATAAATCGGTCGTCGTGCGACGACGAACACCTTACACCCCCACTTCCTGGTCTTCTTGTGTAAAGGCCAGTCTGGTCATACATTTTCTATGCATATCTTTAACTTGTACGCGGTGCACTTAAAGTTTCAACCATCTTCCGCTGCTTCCGCCCTTGACGTCTTAGCAACACTACTTGAGCAACTTGAGCTGCAGTAAGGGTAATTTTCAGATCAAATTGTGAAAAAAAAGAGAAACAAAAAACGATCATAATCATAAATTTTTTTTGGAACGTGCTTAGTACTACGGCAATTTCTATATGAATTTAAACTTAAATTTCTGCTTTGTGTTCCAACAACGGAATCTGTTTCTAGTGTTACAAAACTTAAACAGACACACATTTTTCTGTATTTTAATTAACAATTACGAAAGAACTGACAATATGTCATATGAAATTAGAATTTACAACAGCTATCTGAGCTGATATCTACTTGTATTTGTTTGGGCCAAATTCCGTGCCGCTGAGTGTACTTGGTTTCCAGCGCTGTAGTAAAAGTAGTCAACAGCAATGAGAAAGTGTAGTCATGATGACATAAGTTATTTTTTTTTATCAAATTCCATAGATGCAGTCATTACCTTAATACAATCAAAGTCACGGATAGTAGGGCAATAAAATAGCTTCGATACTTCGCTAAATCATTGGTTATTTTGAGCGATGTTTGTCAATCGAGAGTCTACGTAAATCGTGAGACGATACACGAGGCACGTGTCGCTCCTAACGCGTTTACATTTCAATCTCAACCGCAGATTGCAGCCGTCCCACGGATAAAATACTTCCGCGAATGTGCACGTGGATTTACTATATTTTTTCTTTATTAAAATAGTTATTATTTGTAAAGGAAAAGTAAGTGAAATTTATTTAAGAAGTTATGTACAATAACGAAACCTCGCAATACAATTTTATTTAGTTTTTATGTGATATTTAATATCATGGGATTTCCAATTAGTTTATCCCTAAGAACAAACTCTGGTTATTGTTTTAACATATAGGTATGCAACTCATGCGTACGCTATAAATGTACACGATGATTATTGTAAATTATGATTTCATTCGCCGATTAGGTTGCCAAAGCCATTGCTTCCATGTTATTATGTTCCACATCACGAACAGAATACCAATGAACTATTATTACTTATTATCAATACAAACAATATAATCTAGGTAACTTGCGTGGACAAGGAGGTAATAAGTCTAAGAATATACTACATATACTTCATAATTTTACATAGTAGTTATAAGATATCAATTGTCTTTCTATTTCAAGGCGTAGTGAAAACACTTCCGGTTTTCAGCGGTATCTAAACAATAGTTATTTTTGTATCATTATCGCGTTTAGATATCACGCGAACACTCATTCCGTGACTCATAGTTTTGAAACTAAACTTCTTATAATGAAGAACATTTTAGGGTTGCAAAGTAAAATAAACTTTATGTATAATGTTTATAGAGTGAGTTTCCCAAACACCTAAAGTTTATTGCTATTGGTAATCAAAAGTGCAGTTGCCAGTCAAAACTGAATATACGAGTACTGGAAATGGTCCCGTCTATTGAAGGAATTGAAAGCATACTAATAAAGCTTCGTCATTAAACAGTTAGACTGTCCAGACACAGTACTTGTGTATGACACGTGCCCACCTACGACGATAGTACAATAAATAATGAGCAATAATACTTACGGATGAATCCTCGGAATAATAACCACAAGTAGGTACATATGGTATTTTGCTTTAGAATAGCTCGAAGGAAAGTGATGGAAATATCACAATAAGTACAGCAAACTCCTTAAGTGAAGTAGAGATTTTTTGTTTGAGTTTTAAACTGACTTTCCTCTAAAATAAGTCATGTCATTCCACTTCAAATAACTCAAAATCTTTTGATCCAATTCAGTTCCTAATTAATAATCGATTTTACTGATACTTGAATAGGTATCGACTTAGTATCGACAGCACAGAAAAATCATCATTCGAGAATTTCATTACATTCTTTAGATGTTAAGATATCCGGTAGCTTCGATATTTATGACTCCTAAGCGTGACCTCATATTTAAATTAAGAGTACTTACATATACACATACATTCTATATCGATTTTACTATATTTAAGTAGTTCGATTCTATTCTTGCCATTATATCCTATCCTATTTAGATATTAGAAAACGTACGTAAAAATACAGGTATTACTCTAACGTACCTTTTTTTTTTTTACATTATTAAAGTGAGACCAAGTGTTGTCTGTTTTTGACATCACATTGTAACTTTTTTCCATTAATTAGGAACTTTTTATTTAATTAGAAAATTATTATCATTGATCGATTAGTTTTTAGTTACATGTATTTTTTATTTATTTACATTTTTTACATTATTATTTTCACTAGTAAAGAATACACATAGGTACAACGAACAAATTATCTTCTGAATTATATTGCTTATGAATATTTTTTATTTATCTGACTGTACAAGTATTAGGGTATGTTCACACAGCAGTTGAACTATGGCTAAGGGGAAAATTGAAAGAGGTTATAACATAAAATGAAACCAATATTTGAACTTAATCAGTTTTCCCTATGGTCATTATGTCTTGACACTAACAAAATATAATTTCGTTAGGCAGGTATGTCTGAACAGATTTCTAAATAATTTATTATATTGACTCATATTGATTGCCTATTTAACTGCGATAAATGTTACCAGTTTATTTATTTATTATACAGAGTGTATATTTTATGTTATTTTTATTTAGAGTGTTTATTTTATTATTTATTTAACAAAAGGTATGTTATTACTTGTCAATACTCACAGATGCAGATTGCATCAGCGTTGAAGGCTTTTCAAAACGTAAATATGATAATCGGTGGTTTCTTTCTAAATCAATTTGATTGCAGAATTGGTGTCAATTCATTTAAACGTACAATTGATCTTTAAATTGATTACCCATTTTTTTTTGTATCTCTATCTTTTTTTTTAACTCTTTTAATAATACTCAGTAACTTTTTTGAAAAGTCTTCAAATTAAAGCTTAGCTTATAAGTATTTTACGTTGTACAAACTATTTAACAAAATATGTACTTAATCAAATTGTGATTTTCTTTCTATGTTAAAAATCTAACATATGTGATATCTAATAACGTTCAATTAAAAAAATACTAAAAAAAAATAATCCTTTTACAAAATTTTTACTAACTTTTATTGTGATACTAAACAAATCGCGCTAAATTTATACCTATTGTCTAAAAGAAAATGTTACCCTGTTTTCTAATATTAAAGTATTTTTGAAAATATAACCGTCTGGTTTCATTGCTTTAGTCCTACCCTAGACATGTCATTGCTCCATAAAAATTCTAAATTAGTTTTTTCTCTTTTTCATAAATGGAAGGGTTTAAAGCAATGAACGACGTGTGTGTAGGTTGAAAGCCTAGGCTCGTGTGACGAGTGCAGTAAAAGAAACTAGGTTTATAAGATCGGAAGCCGCATAACGCTCTTGTAATCTCGTTGGTCTTGTCAGCTATCGATTATGGAGTGCACACGCCGCTAATGTTCTTGTAATATTATAAATAGGCTCTGAATGACGAGATTGTATGTGCGATAATGTTAAACTTGAGAGATAACGCTCTGTTAAGGAAAGTTTTTGAAAATTATTGTACATGCAAAGAGGAAATTTATTTCATTTTTCTGGTTCAACAAGGCAAAATATGCCCAAAATACAATGATAAAAAAGCAAAAAATTAATCCATTACCTGCTATAATTCCGTTGTTGTAACTAAATTCCTAATAAATAGCCTAAGTCCCTAAATGGGATAAAAGAAGTTAATATTCCTCTTTAACTAAATTAAACAATTTATATAGTAGCAACACCTGATCTAGCAAACTTGTACAGGGTAATAAACTTATTATCTCAAACCTTAGTTAGTCTCGTGTAAATAATAATGCCAGATAGTCTATATACAGTATCGAGCATTCGCGTGAAGGCGATTCGACCTCTATTTACATGCAAGGGTAAAGATATTGATTGGACACTGATTTAGTTCTCACAATAGATAATTTTACAATAAGCAAAATTATATTATTGCTGATCAATCAATCAATCAAAGAAAAAAATCTGAACTTTGCACACACGTGCCTAAAGAATTCGTGAGTGAACTGTGTATTCTGATAAGTTTTAGGTATGGGAATTCCGAATTCCTAATATAATTTACTGTTGCAATGCGGTAGTTAAGCTAAATGTAATCTTACAAAATTTGTCATGCATCATCAACAAATAATTTGTGGTGAAATCCTACATAATAAAAGTCATTATAAATGCGAAAGTAACTCTGTCTGTCTGTCCGGCTTTTACTCTAATACTACAAACAGATGCTATGAAATTGTTTACACAGCTCAGAGCTTGAGAAGAGAGTTCCTTCGGGATGTAAATGAAACCATAGGGAACAGCTAGTAGAAGAATGAAAATTTCAAAATATTTTTATAGGCTTACTATGTGTCAGACGGGACCACTGGTACAACCTACATTTTGATAAAAGTGCAATATCTATACCTCGCGCGGCGAATGATGATCCCTATGACAGTTCGTTAGCGTTCAACATTGTAGTGACGTCCTGTCACAACAAATCCTTTACAGGCCCATAAAAAATTCGAAAAAATCATAATTGTGTACATTTTTAAATTATAAAAATGAATATTAAGAAATTATTACGTAATGTTCGGAAATAATGAAAAAAAACTCAATGCAAATGTACATCGTACGTGCTGCAAAAGTTACGTCGCCAAGCTGTTATCGAAAAAAAGGGACACATCGATAAACAAAATATCGATAATTTGTAGGAAAAAATTTACAAATGCTTTGAGTAAAAAAAAAACACAGTATATTTGTATTTTATTTCATCAATCTGAATCTGACATGACTGAATTAAAAAACGATAGGTTTGTGGCCTCCTTTTAAATATTTTTCCCTTAAGCTGGAAATTATGAATTCTTTAAAATTAAATTCAAAAAGAATTCTAAACTCTTTAAATTAAGCAATTTTAATAAAAATAATGTATAGTAAAATAAAATATAATAAAGCCGTTGAATGACCTGGCTGAATGACGTGACCTTTGCCTAACAGAATTTTATCGAAGTTTCGCATCACTATTACTACTGTCAGTTGAAACGTCATACGGATCATGATTCGCCGCGCGGAGTATAGAATATTATGTTGTCACAAGTATTAATAGTAGTTATTTTTATAAAGTCATGCTGTTATTGGGTGAGTTGCATTTTAACCGATATCAGAAAAATATTGCTGAATCTTGCAGCGTCAGGCATATTTAGCCCAATTTATAGATTAATTTACTTTTAAGATAATAGTTTTATTCACCCTTATTTTTCATCGTGATGACCTTGACCCTGACCCCAGAAAGGTCAAGGTCGCCTGTCAAATTTGACTTTGAAATGTGTCTGCAGTGTTACGTTTGGGTTGCGTGATTGCCGTCTATATACTAGACCATATACATTGGAAATAAAATAAGCAGCATTTTAGTCTACCAGTAGTTGTGTCATAAAATGTCGTGGTTGCGATATCGCCTGTTTTGGGGTTACCCTAGTTCTTGAGGAAGTTTTTCTTTTGTTTAAGTTTGCTTCAATTAGATGGCTTGATACTGGGTGTAGGTACACTTGCCTGTGCCGAAGTTAGGCGATGCGATATTTGCCTTTAGCAAAAATGGAACATGATAATCTTCAGAAATGCAAAGTTATTTGGCACCAACAACCACTGTATAGTACAAAATTTTCTCTAGATAGTTTCCTTCCTTGTTTTTTTCGTCGTAGGCGCTAGGCAGCCATTCTATTTATGTTGAAGTAGTCTGATTATGTCACTAAATCAATATTATACGAACGACTGGTAACCTACTATTCCTAATCAGGGGTCAGTAAATATATTGGACCCTTGCGCGAGTATAATTATCTAAAACTCAGCTTTCAATTTAATTATGTTCTGTATAACTAACAACATAAGTTTAACTG
The DNA here is from genome assembly GCA_963856015.1 of Helicoverpa assulta. Lineage (NCBI taxonomy): Eukaryota > Metazoa > Arthropoda > Insecta > Lepidoptera > Noctuidae > Helicoverpa > Helicoverpa assulta. The sequence continues at coordinate 10,696,838 of CAWLCW010000032.1, forward strand.
TTGGGTCAAGCCAATGTCAGGTCTCGTTGATTAGACAGGAAATATGTGCCAATTAATATTAGATTTAAGACATTTTCTGTATAGACAATAATGAAAATCGCAAGTTCGATTAAAAATAATACAGAAGTCTAATTGCTATATGTAGAGCCAATTGGTCCCATACGTTAAATAAATCAATACAGATATGGATAAACCAAGAAATACATTTATTCAGTTTATTTTTAGAATTATCTTTGTAGGACGTAAGTTTCCATGTTATTGACAACCACCAACTTTACAAGACAATACGCCTATACAGAACCTTGTTGGAAAGAATGCCATAAGCTGCCCCTTGGTTGGAAGCCTATGGTTTGGGGCCAACACTTATTTTTCTTCTCAAACAGACTCAACATTATTCATCTCATCTTTCACATAGGCTAATGAAAAACATGTTAATCCTCAGCGTTGATCGAGCGCAGCGCCGGCAGCGAGGAGCGCGAGGACTCGTCGAGTCACTTCTCGTGGGTGCTGAAGCAGCTCGTGCAGGAGAACATACAGGGCCTGCCGCCCGGCGGGGGCCTCGCTGCCAAGTGAGTAAACATAATTGTAGATGGAGCCACCGCTTGACAGAATACAAGGAAGTAGCTCTATATTGATCGATTACGATTGGGTTAAGTGTCGCCACTGTGGGAAGAATGTCAAGTAATATTCTCTCATTGCTGCAGAATTTATAGTCTTCATCATTCAAACATCAGGTTTGGAATAAAAAAAAATAATAGTTAGGCTAGCTAAGTGCCATTGGTGGCTCAAAATACTCCTAAAATCGTCACCAATATTTATGAAATAATAATTTTGGAATACTTGTTAATCAACACAAAGTGTTAATATGTAACCTTCAGTGTTAACATATGTATATCTTTTCCTAATTCCAGGCAATCGCTACTGGACAAAATATACAGGGAGTTCTATCCTGATCACCCCGACAGTTCGGAGACGTTCGACTGTCAGACCGAGTTGGCCGACGCCTTCAGCGCGAACTAACGCAACACCCTCGAGCGGGACGTGATCGCATACACACACACTTACCCACGGCACTCGCCAAACACGGTGAGTAACTTAGGAAAACTACATGTAAACTAGTGACACTCACTACTAAATTAATCGTAAACCCAACATATCAAACCAAAGCTAACTCCTCAAATTTAAAGTTTGTCAAACTACGGTCACCGAGTGTGCGGTTTCGTCCCAAAATTAGCTGAATCAATACTAGTACAAGTCGAATGGAATTGCAGTTACATTACTTTAGAATTTTGAACGTTGGTAACATTTCGTTTTGTACATAACTGTCTCGAATTGGGTAATGTAGTTGGAATTTTGTTTGATGAGGTAATTTCAGATGATGTTTAGTGCTTCGGCTGCGTCGATGCGTCGGTTCTAATTCCGTTTAATTATTACCAAGATTGGGTAATGTAATTTTATCTTTTATGTCTTCAATCGCACATCAAATTGTGTTTTAGAAGGAAAGTGCATTTCTCGTATTGCACATAAGTTTAAACCAGTTGTCGAGTCTGTAACCTATACTATATTCTATTTCAATAATACAATCTATGTACTGACAACTCTACCCAGCCGAAGCATATTTTGAATCCAAAAATGCATATAATACTATGTAATACTCTATAGGCTGTGGTATGGCCTTCAGAATAAAGGCTGGAACACACCGCAAACGTGTGCAATGTGCTAAAACTACTTGTAATGTATGTGGGATGTCACAGTAAAGCGGCGAATTTACAAGTCTTTCCGCACGCGACACCCGCCAGTGTGCTCCGGTTGTAATGTTTCGTATTAAACCTGTTTCGTGCAGCCTCACCACAGTCCCTTAATTGTATCACACGGCACAAAATTTCCTTGTTTCCAACCATGTTATAATGTAACCCCGCCGCATTGAAATACCCATCCCTTTCGAACCTTTACTTGTATAGCAAAACATTATAATTTTGTCGCGTTACAATTTAATTTTTTGTAGCTTTAGGTATTTTTGTTTCGTGTTAACATTGGCCATTCGTGAATGTCATAATATTAGATGTATAATATTAGATATTCGATTGGATGTTATAGAAAATCTATGATACTTGTGTGAGCGGTTAAATTCTTTAGTTTTTGTTCCCGCGCTTAACATTTTTGTTAAGAACATTTTATACTAAAGTAATTTGTCTAGTGTTTACGGATAATATGTGTCAGTAGTAAAATCTTCTTAATAACAGTGTTAAGCAAATAATTGCTGATTCAAAATGGCCAGTCGGATTTAGTGTAATCTTATGTTCCGTTTCACATGATAGCCTAAGAAAAATTGGAAAATTGATTTCTCAACACTATAAATAAATATCTAGTTTCCTTTTTGTACATATTTTTTTCTTTATTACAACATACATAGTCATTATCCAAAACGTCAAAGTAACATATTGATTTAAACAAAAATATAAACTAGCATTATTAATCGGGAATTGGAATATGGGGTAATATTAATTGTTAGTTTTTTATTTCTTAAAAATTATCGTACTTCGTTTCGTGTTACAGAGAAGATGAAATTAGATTTAATCGCTTTTTTAAAGTTACACGTTATCGAAAGAAGTATTGGGTATGCTTTTAAAATTTTTGCTTCGTACTTAGATGAAAAAAAAACTAATCTGTTGATACGCGTAGTGTCTGTGGCCGTACAATATACAAATTAGACCGAATTCCATTTGTCATATAATGTTGTTACCAAATTCTGTGTGTACCATTCATTTCTGATTCACCTCTTGTAAATAAAAGAGAATAGAAAAGATACTTTTGTACCTGTTTGTGCGGTTTAGCGTGTAACTAACTAATTGTGAGGAGTTTATCGTGTCGCCAATCCTGGAAATACACATAACATCCTACCCTTCATTTAACAACTTTATTTGAAGTCGTATTCTCAACGTTTACGACTTTAAATAGACTTCAACTTTATGATTGCTTATTGTTCTTTTTGTGCGATAATATTATCGATTAAAGAAATACATGTTTATTTGTATAACTGAACCGAAAACTCATCAGATTTTTACACAAAAGTTTATCTATGGTATATGTATTTCCAGCGGGCGATACAAAATGTAACTAAATAGTTTTTACTGAACAAAAATATTTCAATGGTTTTCAAATGTGACGTAGGAGGCATTGTTTTAGTATATCTTACAATTGAAGTAATAACGACCTATTATTATATAATATTATGTTTATATTTACAAATGGTACTTGATCCTCTGAATCTAAAACACCTGAAATCAAGACATTTTTGAAGTCGAAACAGTTTAAAAGAAGTACATTTGTAAATTCAAACGATTTAATTGAAAATTCAAACCATATCTAAATTAGTTTAATATATTACGAAATAAAAATACAAAACATGTTTCCTAGATATAATATAATTATCTATTTTATTGGTGGTAGCAAAGCTATTGCGAGTTTATTATTATTTTTGTCTCGTGCAAGTCAGCAGAATACGTATTTTCCTACTAATCAGTAGTAAATTGTCGAGGAATTTATTATCGCACTAATATTGAAGTTATTCGGGTATACGTACCGTGTTATGCTGCCTTGCGTTAGTGATTCGCTATGACCCCAAATAAGTCGGTTTGTTGCTTCCATCAATTATTTTCTATATATTTTTATTGCCCATTTCAACCCATTGTCGAGGTTCAGTAAGTTCTTTTTTTACTTTTATTACGTCTTAATTTTATATCAGTTTTGAATGCTGAATTGGAATTGTGCTTTTGATTTCAAGTTAGTATCACTAATGTGATACAATATACCCATGATTCCCTTTTCTCCATGTTATGTTGTGAATGTTAAATTTGCATTCTTATCCACTATTTTTCATATATAAACCAAATATTAATATTAGACAGTGGGTTCTGAATTGGAATTTAAAGTCCATCCGGGACGAGTATGTAGGTTGTCTGGTTGTTTTTTTTTTAATTATTTTGCTTTCGGACAAAAGTCGACGTCTCACGGTGTGTCTCGTTTATTATCTAGTAGACGCTTGAACAATAAATACCTGTACCTTGACAACATATTTTTTATTTTATTTCTTTTTTTATGTTTTTTTTTGTCTCCCGCTTTTGTGGTCTCGCGGTGTGGCATATTAGGGTGTAGTTTCTTTGATGGCTGTATGTTTCAATCAGGCTTTATCAGAAAATATGAGTGCAAGATTACGAGTGATGATCATAATGATCTAAAACGTTAAATAAAGGAGCCTGATTAAGTATACAGCTCACAAATAAATCCTAGGTACTCGCCCTTCTTTTTATTTCGGCATTATAAAACATGTTCCCTGTCACGCAAATTATTTGGCATAGACAATATAAAGCTTACTTATCTGTGTACAGTGGACTCGAAAGTGTAATTTGTATGATATTAAAGTTTATAGTGTCAATAAGCGATATTTTTCAAATACATTCTGGACTATCTACACATTCACACATTCGAAGTAGAGTAGTGTTTAGGTTACATGAAAATAAAATATTTATAATGTGTATTTGTGTTTCAAACCGGTACTTAGAAATCACACCATAATTTTAAGATTATTCTACAATAAGAACATTGGACGTTAATCACATTAAAGAAGCTTGAAGTACTTATGCGTTAGCGCTGTCAGAAACAAAACAGCAAAGTGTGATAAACATAATTTAATCACGATTAATTTTACAAATTATGGATACCTGCCTAATAAGAAAGAAAATATCTGTTAATTTTACACACACTATCTAAAAGTAGGTACATACATACCTACATACAATCATTTTTAAGTAAAAATAAAAAATGCAACGAGTGTTACGCAATGAAATGAAACAATCAGCGGACGTTAATGCTACGTAAATTAACTTATGACGCCAATGCTCATAAAACGCCATTGGGTTAGCAGCCTTAGAACTAATTTTAATTTGGTCTATTGCCCAAATTAATGAATTGTCAATATTACGAAATAACATTTCAAAAGATATAAATGTTCTGTCTCACCCACGGAGGACAAAAGACTAGCGGAGGTGCCCTAACGTAAAATCTCCTAACAAAGCAGCGCGCCAAAATTCGGGTGAGCGGGGGACGAGGAACGTTACTGGCTCCACCCGTGCTCCACCTTTTATGGGAAGACACCCATTTTTTGTAAATCCATCTAGCGTGGAATAGGATAATTAAAATCGAACCCTAAACTAACATCGACCACTAGTGACACTAAAAAGTAATTAAATTGGAAAATTTGAAATGAACGAAGAAAAAGAGAGAGATAGAAAAGTTTGAAAAATAATACTTATACATATAAGTATTATTTTGTGCTGAGAACTTGCCCCACAACAATTTCTTTACTCCCCCAGAAATGAAATAGGTATAATTCTACTAGGAATCATTAAACGGAGACTCAATTGAAATCATTTTTATTCACCACGGGTCTAAAATACCCCCATTGTGTAATTTAAGTATCGACTTATGTAGGGCTGCCATTTCGAATTTCGCCAAACCCGGACAAACATTAAAAAAACCCGGACATTTGGCGTAAATCGCATTTTTTCCCCGAACGAGTGCGATTTTTTTTAAACAAAATAATACCTAATTTGTAATCCATTTACTATTAACATATACTTAAATTCAATGAGGTGCTTCCTTACATGAAAAGTGTCCGGGTTTTCCCCGGACACTTCTTGAAACCCCCGGACGGTCTCCAAACGAGGACAAATCCGGGGAAACCCGGACGGATGACAGCCCTAGACTTATGTCATTTATAGTTTATGTGTTAGTTCGTCTACTAGCCACTATGGCATCACAAGCTCGAAAATTTGTTCTAGAACCGTGCTGATGATGACTGTTGTTATTTTCGATGTTGCCATATTATGAAATGCACCAAGAAAAATGGGAATTAAAATTATAGGGACAGTGTTTATCAAATTAGAGTTTTCACAACTACCTATATCATAACGGCGCATCCACTAAATGGCAGATGGCAGACTTTATGTGTGTCGGATGTTGCTCTGAGTAAAGGTACATTCAAAAAGTATGTACGGGACGAGTTATATACCTATGTAAAACATTGCTAATGATGAATATAAATAAATTTACACCAATTTTCGTCACATCTTATATTTAAAATAACACAGTCCTATAATTTTTAACTGAAAAATATTCCTTCTATATAGCGATAGACAGGAAAATCCTATCATCCATCAATCATCCACCCTAACAAAGAAATTCATATTCACATATATCGAGAAATCTTCTTACAAAAGTACTTTTTTACCTTTTTGTTTTTTCTTATATAAAACAAAAAAAATACATAGAGTTATGATTATTTTTAAGATAATTGCAGCTTTTAAATATGGGTGATTGAATTTTCTATGTCTGGTCTCTCTGTCTTGATGAACACAATTTTACTTCAAATATTAAGTCGACTACTTACCAAAAGATGGTGTTTTTATATATTTTTTTAAAATTTTCATGATATCATATGTTTGGTTTGTAAATAATCTATAAAAAAGCTTGTAGGATGCAAGGAAAAATTAAGCTGTTTTTAAAGCAAAAATTGATACCAATAATATACATTGATACAAGATTGATACAAAAATAATACAAATTCACTTAGAAGTTCTAGAAATGCAGCTATTCGACGACAGATGTCTCTAGTAAAAATATGTTTTAAAGCTAAAATATTTCTTTTTAATCGAGTAACAAATAAAATCTGTTGAAATTGTGGTAAAAATACAACTATGACAAGATGTCAGTTTGATGTGAAGGACGGTATATGGGCGGTGTCCAGCCACGCCTGCCGTGACGTAGTCGTGACGTATTTGACCTACTTGAAGGCGCGTGACCTACCTGCTTTAGGGCATCTCCGCTAGTCTTTTGTCCTCCGTGGTCTCACCACATTTGCGGAGGTCGTATAGTAACTCGTTGCACTATAAAAATAAGAAGTATTTAACTATAGAATTGCATATTATTAACGAATTGTGAAGCTGTGGCCTGCTGCGAGAACTGCGCCAGTTCTGCCGAGTCTTCGTACACGTCGGGCTTGCGACGATGCAAGTTCTTCTCCTTCCATGTCTTCCTCTCCTCGGCAGCTTTCTATGGTGAGAATCAAGTAAGTATGTGAACTAAATGCCATCGTTGTGAATCAAGAATGAGACCAAATGTTGTTATTTTATAAGAACTTGCAGTACTCTTTTCACTTGGGTGCATCTACACGGTGCATGTAGCTGGAGCAAATTAACATGCGCAAGTGACAAGGGACAAGAACACGCGGGTGGGTATTTTGCTTTGGTACATGCGCGAGTCACTGGACCCGCACGTTATTAACATGCATGTAACCTGCGCATATGCCTCAACATGCGCAAGCTACTTGTACCATGTAAATGCACCCATAACGCCATAGTTAACTTATGAAGGTATCAAGAATGTGACGTAATGTCGTTGTTACTCTATAAAAACTTACAGTACCTACTCTTTTCACTTTGTTTTTAGTTTACCGACGATATGTCAGTTTTCTTAAAACAACTGTTTACTATGAATTTTGGCGTTCAATTTTTTAAAAAAGCTTTGTTTTTTATGTCGTCAGTGAAAATGGGAATGTAGAGAACGAAATAATACATACCTAATTCAAAATAAAATACATATATCAAAATTATTTTACCGTTGAATGATTAAGGTTCAAAAAATTACATATGGCTGACGGCTGACAGTATAAATATACTGGCAACACATAAGGTATAAATAAAACTTACATCTCTTCTTTCATTGTCGAATTTCTTACGGTATTGGTCAGCTAACCTCCTCAGCTCACGTAATTCCGTGTGGGTTGATTCAAATCTGAAATTTTCAGAACGTCGGCTATTATCGGCACAAATAATACTTAATTCTGAAAGTCTTGATAAAGTTATCGAGGGGTCTATGTTAACGTGTTAACGACGCGCACGTCTACGTTACGCAAGCGGTGTGGCCTGTCTCATACATTTCCATACATTACAACTCAGTGGTACGTGCACGTCTACGCTTACGTCTACGCATACGCATCCGGTCTGCTCGAGCCTTAAATATCTTTGGTATCATATGCATGATCTATCTAAATATCATGTAATACTATGTTTTTTAAGCGTATATTTCACTGACCTGGATTCCGGTTCGAAAATGTAACGAAATTCATCCGGTAAAATTCTACACTTGTATTATTATACGATTTGTTTTTTTTTTATATTTATAATATAAGCAAGAGAAATGGTTAAATTAAATGATACTCGTGAGATAACGGCAGATAGAGTATGGAAGGAGAAAACTACGTCAACCCCAAATAAAATTGGGATAGGGGCAGGAGGATGAATATTAAACACTTCTGGAGAAAAAAGCACAAACATATGCTTCGCAACTTACCTGCGCTTCAGCAGTATATGGGCCATGTAGTGAATGGGATTCTTGGGCTGTCTACTGGCGACCTCATTCAACACTTCGGGCAGTATCATACCGAAGCTGTCCCAAAGGTACTTGACGGCTTCAGCGTCCAGAGTCACTGAAATTTACTCCAATTATACTTATGTGTTGGAATACTCCTTCAAATATAGGCGTCCTCTGGCACTTAAATTAAGACTGTGATATACGGTTATAATATACAGGCCTATGTTCAGCAGTAGACGTCCCATGGCTGAGATGATGGTGATACGGTCATACTCAGTCATAGACTTTCGCTTTGACAAATGAGCTCTCAATCATCAGCTATCAGTGACCTATCACCAGCAGCTCTAGAAATTACGCTTAAGGCCCGGTATCCACCAAAGCGGAGAGGAGAGGAGACGAGAGGAGATGTGCCGCGAAGCTGGCAGGTTATTTCCACCAAAGCGGAGAAGAGATGCGTTGCGGAGAGGAGATATGAGCTGTGTGTAGCTCTGTGTACGAAAGCAGCCAGTCAATCGAATGACGTTTCGGGACGTGGGAGGCGCGCGGAGAAGGCAGCGGGGTCAGCGCAGCCCGGCCGCCCGACTAGACACTTCTCCGCTCTGCCACGCCGCTTGCTCGCTCGCTGCACAAAATTCTATAGAAAAATGAGACATCTCCTCTCCTCTCCGCTTGACCCATTTCCACCAAAGCCAAGCGGAGAAGAGATGTGGAAATAACGAAATCGGATTGGTTTATTCAAACACATCTCCTCTCGTCTCCTCTCCTCTCCGCTTTGGTGGATACCGGGCCTAATAGTTTTAAAAAATAGCAGTTACAAAATGAACTTACCATCACTCATATCAATCAGGTCAGTGTTCTTAGGCAAGATAACAACGTCAGTCAGATCCTTGATCTCCAGGCGACAATCAGGGTTAACTTTCTCCGAGTGTCCACAATCTTTGGTAACCTTCTTAAACAAGCCATCGTCGCCTAACTTGTACTCGCTGGTGCACGGTGCAACTTGGTGGAACTTCTCGCCGTTACGGAGAATGTAGCGGCCATTTTCGTCGAAGTAGTAAGGCTCAGTTTCTAAATTCTGTTTTATGAAAATATAAAAGTTGACTATATTTTATTTCCTATTAAGGACATAAACAAAACATTGCTGGATTTGTGTCTAAAGCGGCAATATCCCAAGAAGTAGGTAATAAAAAAATCTAAATAGAATGGAGAAAAGTAGAGTAAGAGTTTGCTGATGTGATCAACCAATCAGAGAGCCTGAAGCACTTCACTTCTAAAACTAAGGATTGGATTGTTGCAAAAGTACAGGAAAGGTGTCCAGTATTAAATCTGACCTCAGAAAATTCTCCGTAACAATTGACGTGGAAGAACTTCAAGCCGAAGTTGGTGATGTAGTTCTGATGGTTGAACTCGTCGCAATAGTACGAGCCAACGCTGTCCGTGTATAGGATACGATCAGTTCCTAAGTTAAGGAAGAAAGAAAAATATATTGCAAAACTTGAAGATTGTTCTTCTAACCAGGTTTTTAGTCTACAAAAATTAAATGTTAGAAATCCAGGCATCGGAGCAGGATGTAATCCGCTTTTATTTTTTAACCAAAAGTTTGTCAAGAAGGTAGGAAGATAGGTACGTAAGCATAGGTAAGGGAATTCTAGGGAATGAGGGTTTTTGAAATTTTTTCTGCCACCGGGTGGCGCCACGTATGCGTCTGGTCCAAACAGCTGTCAAATAGTATGGAATTGTAGGTGCCGAACTTATTGTTTATTGAAATTCTGTTATATTGGAAGTGTTATTGATTTTATTATGGACTACGGTCAGAATAAGGTTTCCGAACTAAAAATTGAGCTAAGAGAGAGGGTGCAAAAGTCACTGGTACTAAGGAAAAGCTTGTTGAAAAATTTGTTAACACAATATGATTTAGTTTTTTTTATTTACTCAACCGCAATAGTAAAACAATAATGCAGTGCTTTAATTATAAAATAAAAAAAACACTAAAATCGTTCACTATTCATAGTAAAGATAAGCACTTTGACAGTTATCTGGACCTGACGCTCGGTGCTGCCACCTCGTGGATTGCCATTTTAGAAAACCCTCATTGCAGGAAGAAAATTTGACATTGCGAGTTGGCGCTCGAACTACTTATGTAAATGCTAACGCAGGTATAAGGTAGGAAGTTACCACTTACCCCTCACACAGAAGAAAGTTATAAGCGTTTTGGACATCTCCAATTGTTTTGCATGAAGATACGCTATCCTCTCTCTCAAATTCTCACCAATCAGTTCAAAACACACGGTCTTAGCACTCGGTAATTCCATCGACCTTGAAAGTTAATTTATTAAATTGACTGTTTTCTGATCATAGGTATAGTAACTGACTATAAGACTGTCAAGGATCAAAAAAGAGGTTTCTTGATTAGGAATTTTACTATAAGAAAGGACACTACCTGTACCAACTAGGACTTTTGACCTAATAAAATGAAGTTAACGATAGCTGAAAAGAAAGTGAAAACCAAGGAAACGAAGCAAGGGTACTGTAAAAGGCGACGTGTTAAAGGGTGAGTAAAAGTAGTAGGTAAGTATGACTACAAGGATGTAGGCTGAAAGACGCATACGTGGGCAGATTCATCGTGAAAACTCAAATAATTCACGCTTATATTACCAATAAGCACGGTCAGTTGCGTAAACAGCAGGGGGCCCGATTCTCCTAAGTTAATAATGTCAAAATCGAATCGCAATATGATCGCAATGGCAGTTTTAACCATATCGGGCATTCTGCTACTAATATAAGACCAATCGTATTCCAATGACATTCGATTGGTTTGCGATTGGTCTGCTATTTTGGTGATTTTGGTCTATACGGTAGTTTACAATCATATTGCAATCGTAAATCATTTGCAGACAAAATTATTCATTATTGAATGACAGAAAAGGATAAAAACGTTTATTTCAAAGAAAAAATAGCGGCATGCCACATACGCTTCATGCAACAGTCGAATGTGAATCGTATGTTGCTTAAGTAAAATTAAGAGAATCGGGCCCCAGGAAGACAAAAATGATATTGTAATAGACTTACCTAATAGAGTTATATTTATCTATATCTGTTTCCAGATGGTCGAGTTCGGAGCGTATTTTAGTCAGAATGGTAGCGATCTCATTGAAATCCTTTAGTCTTTTGTTCCAATACCGGGTTTCTAGCTCCAATCGAGCAATAGTCTCTTCGTTACCGTACTGCTCTATCTTGTCCCTCAGCACATCTATACTTCGGGTTACCTAGATGATATTGTAAGTTTATGTTCTGGATTTTTGCCTCAGTTCGTGACTTAATTTTACCCCATGATAATATTTTCCCACAGCTCAGGCTCAGGCCTTTCTAAGATAAACTACTGGTTCAAGAAGGCATAGGTTAGTTATAAGGTACTAACTTCAGCAGTATCGACGGATCGCTTCTTATGTCGTCTATATATTTGCAAATGTTCCTTATTCTTCTCATAGAGATTGTGTATGAGTGTGTTCATCTTTTCGTTACACTGTTCATTGTATTTGCGCATGTTTGTATTCATGCGGTCTACCGTCTCTTCCACGCTCACTGCTATTTCGTAAAGCTGAAATAATTTGATGTTGATAGACTGCGCTAAATCTAATGCTACGTTCACACGCGCGCCGTGCAGCCCGGCGGGCTGCCTGGCGGGGTGCGCGGCATGCAGCCCGGCCCGGGCCGGCGGACGTTCAAGCTGTTCACACGCACGCCGTCGTGTCAGTAAATGCAAGAATGGCGAGCAGCGAGGATCTCGGTGTTGTTGCTGCCATATCTTTTGGCTTAACTTATTTTTATTGGAAAAAGAAACAAAATGATGAACGACGTTGACCATTCCGCCATGTTGTAATCTCCGATCGTAGCGACTTTCATAGCAACGTTGAATGAAGATCCACTCGTCACGAAAGCGCAGGAGAGACTGACTGCCCGCGCGCGTTTAAACAGTCACCGGGCGCCCGCACATTCACCCTTTGAACTTTGCCCAAAACCGACACTCGACCAATTCGCGGCATTCACGTTCACAGGCGCGTTCACGGGCTCGGGCGTACCGTTTACATGCTCGTGAACGTGAATGTGCTCGTTGAATGTAGAGATGAACGCGCGCGTGTGAACGTAGCATAAGAGCTACATAATATGTATAAAAGAAAGTCGCGTTTCTTACACTACTTATAACTCAAGAATGGATTAACCGTTTAAGCTAAAAATTTGTGGGGAGCTTAGACCTAGGAGGAGGATATAGTTAGGGTAGGATTTTTGTCACCATTCGGCTACGGGAAGCACGTTATCTAGGTTACCGCAGGCCGAACTAGGTATTGATACCTACGTAGAATTATAGGTACATGTTTTTCGTTATTGGTAACTTTGTTGTCGCAAGAATTTCAAAGTAGCTTTTCAGTGAATCTAGCCAAATGAGGGCTATAGGGATATTTTAATTTGCTCTCGCATTTCAACTCTATCGTAGGAGTGCTGAGTTATACTTAGGTATCTAATACATGAACAAACATCTAGCGGTAGGTACTTACTCGGTCAGCTAACATCACCGAAAGATATGTATGTGCAAAGGTGCACAGGTAATTAACTTTCTTGAGAGACTCCTCGAAATATTCCTTTGCAAACTCGTGCAATCTGTCTTGTCTGAACTCCCAAGCATCTCTTGTCTGCCTGAGTCCCTCCAAGAACTTAGCCTGTCCATCTATAACTTGTTGGTATTTAAATTTCTCTACTTCATTGTTCAACGGTAGATACTCTTTGAGGAAAGCAGCCTGGTTTTGCTCATAAATAGTTATTGTGTCATTTATCAGTTTCACAAAAAGTTTGTTATCCAAGAAATGAAGGTATTTATCTATTTTCTTTATTACGTCATCTATCGTGAATGTAAAGTAATTCATGAACCCTGTAATTATTTTTTTTAGTTCCCCGTAGTAAGCGCTAGATCTGAGGCCATCATGGAGTTTGAGGCGTTCTATGAGGCGCACAAAACATTTGAAGATTGGCGTCGGGTTGTCAGAGAGAAGTACAGTGGATCCGTGGAACATCTTCATCCTGACGTTGTAGATAAAGTCCTTGAAATTATGGGTGCTCTTCGCCTTGCGGTCGGTGTGGAATCGGAAGCCTGCATTAGATATCTGGGGTTGGTCTCCCAGCTGTATGAAAATAAGTTTATTATGATATATTCTGAAGCTTAAAGGCTTTTTAAGTAAGGTCAACAAGCCCTAGTTTTAAGGTTGCATAGAAATCACCTTATAGTTTGAGTAACAGATAATTATTATAAAGATGGTGGTCTAATGGCGCCTCAAAAAAAACATGAATTCCACCACCCCGGAAACCAGCCCAAGGGTTCCTGCACAATCCGCCCAAGCAATACATAGCTAACGATTGTTAGATTCAGCAAAGCCATACCTATTATGAATAATTGACTATATCCTTTATGAATAACTGCCCCTAAACATAAACCGCATACCTACCTATATCTACGACTTTGATTATATATCGGGTGTTTCGTACCTAATCACATTAAATCCTGTCACATACTTATACTTTATGATATTCTATGGCGAATTTGTACCTAAAAAAAATATACCTAATCCATTCAATGGTTTAGCCACAGGAGTCATTTTTTGTTTTCATAATTTACAACATCATGTGCAAAGCAGAGATACCTAAAGTTAGGAGTATTTAATGTTTTGACCAGTTCCAGTTGCCAGCTGTCAGTTTTCAAGGGAGAATTTCCGTTGTTTGTAATGACTGACTCTTGGTATATTATTTATTTAGGTACTTTGTTTTTTTTTCTTTTTACGTATGTTATTGTTTCTGTGTGCTAATCGATATACCTATATTAACCAGTATATAAACGTATTTAATTTAATGTGATTAGGTACGAGTGTACGACGTATGACACACTCTGTTTATATGTCTAGAATCTAGCTAGATGGAGCGTCAAGTCATAATATAATAAATAAATAGGGCAGGTGAAGTGTGCGCAAATATGTCAAAAAATATCAGTCAACTATTGGCTCACAGATGCTTACTCGCCAATCAGTACAGATCGTGTCCCTTAACTGTCAATGCGTATTACGTGCGCTAAGTAAAAAATAATGAGTAAAAGTGCAGCAGCGATAAAATGACGTGCTGTTCAATTAAAATCTGTCGGAATTATAAAGGAAGGTTAAAAAGTCCCAAAGACATCACTTACCATCGGTAAGTAACCCAGAATATGCACATTTGTTTTTTGTTTTTAAGATGATTACTAAATCACGCCATATTTGATCAGTGTTGCCAGTTTCTTTTTTTAATTCTACCAACTTCACGTATTGTACACGTATGTTATGTATAGGTACAGGATTATTACTTATTTTTTAAGCAGTGCGCAAAAAAGTAATAAGTGACAGTCTAGTCAATAGTATCAAATCATAGATTTAATCTCCATTTTTATTGCTGGGATAAACATTTTCTGACTTTCCAATAATCAACTCTTATCGAAAATATTATCTAATATTATTTGATTTGCAAATGATGGTCATCAACGACATCAACATAACATCTTATTTTTTAGAATTCCAAATGATCCTATTATTAAGCATCGGTGGATAGACCGCATTAGAAAAAGCCGCGAAGATGCGACGTGGACACCAAGAAAATCTGCTGTAGTGTGTTCCGATCACTTCCGCAGCAAGGACATGGGTACTGTCGACAAGAAAGGCCGCCGAAGACTTTCAAAAGAAGCAGTGCCAAGCAAGGTTCAATTTTCCACAAAGTTATAGTATCATTTGTGCTTTCTTTTAATTATTGTTTGTTTATTTATTTTTTCTTATTTACAGAAATTATTTTTATCGTCAGTTCAGTCCAGCGAAAGTGAGAATTCTGATGACATCGAGAATGACAATGACTGTGAGAATTCTGAGACAGGAAAGGTAATTTTAAATATTTGATGAATCATTTTATAACTTATATATTTATAGTTTTTTCTAGTTCGAAACGCTATCAGTGTCAGTAGTACAGTTCATTTTTTGAGTTGAAGCAGAAATATTTAGAAAAAATGTGTAGGTACATTAATGGTTTTATTTTCAGAAATCTAATGCTAATGAGGCTGGACCTTCCAGTGAACACAATGATGTGGGCTTCAGTCTTGTGTTGGTCGAAGACCAAGTACCTAACAATGATCAATCCGACGCAATAATCAAATACGAAATAGTCGAGGTGCAAATTAAAACTGATATCAATGATATGGACCACGTACCTAACAATGATCAATCCGACGCAATAATCAAAGACGAAATAGTCGAGGTGCAAATTAAAGCTGATATCAATGATATGGACCAAGTACCTAACAATGATCAATCCGACGCAATAATCAATGACAAAATAGACGAGGTGCAAAATAAAACTCAATCAGATGAAGAGAAATCATTTTCAGATGATGATTCTGTTTTCGATACTCCAGAGGAACATAAGTTAAGACGTCATTTACGGCGGAAAATAGCGCTGGAAAAGAAGCATACTCTAAAAATTAAAAGTCTAAGGCAAAAAAACCTACGGCTGGAAAAGAAGCTTGCATCCTATAAGAAAATTATTGAAACACTAAAAAGAGAGCGGAATACAAAAGCTAAATAGCTTAAGAAGCAACGTATTTGCTGCAGACTTGTACGCGAACTTGTAATTAGTGTTATTGATTTATTTAAAAAGGTAACAACTAAATAAAGATACTTAAACCGAATAACACTACGTATATGTATACACCTTAAACTTATTTAATTAGTAATTGTTTTTATATTATTTATGGGAGAATCGTAGAAGCTGGTAACATTATTTACGACGACGCGCAGTGTAAAACTGCACATCCACGCACGCATGCTTGAAATTGTTGACTCGTTTTCTTGGTTATGATTGTAGGGCGAAGCTCCATCTAGATATTTATATAATCAAAGAATGTGGAGTATAAATTAATGAACCATAAAAATGAGAACCTCTTTCTTTGCATCCCTTCTAAACCGCTGTATGAGAGCTTTGTATGAATCTGTTGTTTTTTCTTTACTGGAACTGAAACACGCAAACGCTGCCATTTTGTTCAAATTTGCCGGTTTTCTGTTTCCCTATGGCGAAGACTTTATTATTTTTTATGGTTTTGCCAGCATCCACTTGTCACAAAGAAAATGTTTACCAGTTATGGAACCTTTATTAAAATCATTATTAAATTGTTATCAGATACATTGACTTAAATAGGAAAGTTAATAATAAATGTTGAGTAAACATTTGTCGGTAAAGCTTTTTGCCGTGTCACATGTTTGTAAAAATCTATCGAGAATATCAGTTGTATACAGGATAAAAAAGAACATACGGTCTTTCCATTTATTTTATAATCTGTATTACAAATGGGCTCTCGAATAATCTGTCAATAGTTATCAAAATTTTATCAAAACGGGCCTGAAAATATGAATGATAACATGTGTTTCGCGACTGTTTCACATAACTTACGGTCAAAATAAGTAACGTTGACCGTGTCGGTGGACGTGCAAAGATCCATTTAGGAATCTTAATTGTAAGAAATTGGGATTATTACCCATGGTCCTCCGGCTTATTGGTAAGATAATCTTATAAAAAGTTCGTATTATTTTGAATCATGTAAGAAATTTGAGGTGTGTGTAGTTAGCCGCATACGGAATATGATGTATCTTTTGATAGCATTTAGTGCGGACATGTGCCGCTGTGTCATTTTAATATTCCGACTTTGGCCCGACTGTAAAAAGTTGAATGAACGTTGTTTACTTCTCAATACATATGCCTGGCTATGCCTAGGTACGTACGTGATCACGGTCACAAAGGCTTTGTGCGTGACCGCGGCGCCGTGCACTGCCGAACTTAAACATTCATCTTGTGACCTACATTGATTATGTTTATGTAATCGGATACACGCGGGTGATATCGTCTAAATACACGATTTATTATAAAAACAACATGGAAATTAACGTTCGCGTCATTCTCTCGTTACAGAAATAACGAGCATGGTGTTATGCTGATATTTTTCAGTACATTGTTTACAATCATTCCAGTAAGAAAATAGAAAAAAAAGTGAAAAAAAAAATGGCAAGATATTTTGAAAATACATCAACATTCAACTTCAGTTGGGATCAAGTTGCTCGAGGATATTGGAAGAGATACCCTAACCCACAGAGGTATGTTATTTTTCAATATTTGTTAGGAAAAAGGTTCAACAAAAGAGGTGGTCAAAGGTCACTCTTGTAGTGGTTAGGATGAATCGTACCTAGTATTATTGAATGAAATTATCCAAAGTATTCAAGAATGTGTTTTACTATTTAATTTAAAATAGTAAAACCTGTGCACTTCAGTAAATCACCTATAAATTGTTATCTCAAAATGCAGATAGCAAATAAATTAACGATTTAAACATAAAGAGCACACTCTTTTAAAAAAAAAAACAAAGCTCTGAAGTCACTGAATCAACAATCAATATGCTATATTATGAAGGCCAAGACTCGTCAATAATGTCAGGGTAACATACATTAAATGCTGTTAAACATTCAAATATTCTTTCAATTAATTTCATCGTGACCAATAGATATATATTGATATAAACTAGAATTAAAAACCTTATTGCTTCAAGTTTTCTGAACACTAATTTTGTTTCAGTTGTATCTAGTTTTTCAAATCAAATCAAATCATTTATTTCATTTAGGCCTTTACAAGCACTTATGAACGTCAAAAGATATTAATAAGGTTGATTCTAGTTGCCCATATATAGTCAAAGAATATATCGGGTGTGTTGTACCTTATCACATTAAATCCTATCACATACACTTTATGATATTCTATGGCGAATTGTAAAAAAATTACCTAATCCATTCAGTGGTTTAGCCACAGGAGTCATTTTTCGTTTTCATAATTAACAACATCATGTGTAAAGCAGAGATAAAGTTAGGATTATCAAATATTTTGACCAGTTGACAGCTGTGAGTTTTCAAGGGAAAATTTCTTGTTTGTAATGACTGACTCTTATATGAAGTTCTAATTCTTGCACATTTTTATTATATTTACTTTGTTTGAAAAAATCATTCTTTTATTTTTACGTATTTTGTTTTTTTTTTTTTTTGTGCTAATCGTCATATATTAATCAGTATATTAACGTATTTTATTTAATGTGATTAGGTACAAAATACTTTGTATAAATATATCTATTGAGTCAAAGAAGTTTAATTTTTGATCTTGCTATTCACATTTATACTTATGAACTCTATCATAGATTGATTGTACTCAGATTCACACACACTCAATTTACAAATATGCAAATACATACAAGAATACACAATGTTTAGCTAAGAAATCCAATAAGTATTCTTGTAAAGTACAGTTTGATTACATGTACTATTGTCCCAGAATATTGCCTCATATGATTGTTATAGTAATAATCCAGTCAAACCAAGGGGTATTGGGTTGCCCGGGTTACTGGGTTGAGGGGGTCAGATAGGGCAGTCGCTCCTTGTAAAGCGCTGGTACTCAGCTACATCTGGTTAGACTGGAAGCCGACCCCAACATAATTGGGAAAAAGGCTTGGAGGATGATAATGATTGTAATAGTAAATTTTCAATTCAGATACATTGGAGAGATCACTTTTGATTTAATCCTGGATATTTATTGTAATACTGGCAGCTTTTCTGCAGTTTCACCCATGTCCCGTGGATACTATTGCCTGTAGTGGATTAAAATATAGCTTATGTTACTCGGGAAGAGTGTAGCTTCCCAACATTGAAAGAATTTTTCAAATTAGTTCAGTAGTTTCGGAGCCTTTATGGTACAAACAAACAAAAAATGTTTCCTCTTTATTACTTTATAATAACTCATTTAAACATTATTAATAGTTAATTTGTATTTTAATAGCTGTAGGATGGAAACCTATTAACACAAAGACTGACTAATTGCCTTATTATACCTAGTAGGTAAAATACCTTTAAGTCTTATAAGCACTACTTAAGTGTAGGGTCATTAATTTGTGGGAAACTGCAGATTACCTTGAAGGACAGTATGCCATTGTTGAACAATGACCTAAATGGTGATGATTTTATTGATTTACTAGCTTCTGCCAGCGGTTTCACCCGCATCCCAGGGGAACTACTTCCCGTACCGGGATAAAAAGTAGCCTATAGCCTTCCTCAATAAATGGGCTATCTAACACTGAAAGAAATTTTCAAATCGGACCAGTAGTTCCTGAGATTAACGCGTTCAAACAAACAAACTCTTCAGCTTTATAATATTAGTATAGATTCATCAACAATTTATAGTGTAGCTGCATGCCTCAGCTAACTGTAAATTAATATACCAAAATGTTTTTTAACAAAGAATCCCTCTGTCTATTAGTGTAAAACCCATAAAAACCTATGCAGTCGATTTTGAGTTACTTGCAAATAGCCAGACTTTGTGTCTTAACATATTAAATGCACACAATTAGGCTTACAAAAACTAGTAATGAATTTCCTGTCGCTATATTTAGTATCCACAAATATGTCCTACTAGCTTCTGCCAGCGGTTTCACCCGCATCCCGTGGGAACTACTTCCCGTACCGGGATAAAAAGTAGCCTATAGCCTTCCTCGATAAATGGGCTATCTAACACTGAAAGAAATTTTCAAATCGGTCCAGTAGTTCCTGAGATTAGCGCGTTCAAACAAACAAACAAACAAACTCTTCAGCTTTATAATATTAGTATAGATTCATAATCTTTAACAATATCTTTTCCTTTCAGTACCCATGTCCTGTCTGAGGACACATGGAGCCGGGAAGTGAAAGATGGATGTCTGTACACAAAACGGGTCCTCACTAAGACGAACAGAGTACCTAAATGGGGAGAAAGGTATGTTTTATTTGTCAATACGATTGATCATTATGTAGTTATTTATTTGATGTGATTTTCAATGTAGAAATTACTTCTAATACTCCATTCTATCAAGTAAGAAATCCGGCTATATTATGTAGGACAGATGTGGAGTAGGTACAGCCCCCATGAACCACACGAAGAGAAGTGAGTTCAGTCAGAATCAGCTGAGTAAGCTGTTGAGGAGAATAAGATTTTTTTGTGTAACAGACAGTACCTATCAGGATATAAAAAAAAAGAATACTTGTTATAAATTTCAAGTGCATCCAATAAATCTACATGATTGACTACGTTTTTCGATAAGTGATATAAAATTCGCTGGAGCACAGACGTGACTAAGAGCATGTTGTAAAACAAAATGGATGCACCAGACTTGCCACTTGCACTGAATATAAAATTACAGCCAGCGTCCAAGGTGAAACTAATGAACTCGGACTGTTGATTGTAATTTATCTGTTACTCGGTTTAACTGTGGGAGCAACCTCTTAGTTGATTAAACTAAATCTTGAAGAATAGTGTTTATATTCACACATGTAGGTACGTTGTATGTTATACATTTGTATCAAAGCATTACCTGTGAAATGCGTGAGAGAATTCTCAGAAAGAAAATTGTACAGGAGAATTTAAACAAAAAAGTGGTGTTTTTTAATTTATAGGTATATTCGGTAATTGTAGACAGTACAGCGTTCATTATTTCCGCCATAAGAAAATACATAATTTCCCAATAATAAGAAAATACGATTTGTATATTCATGAGGTCATAACATAAAATGTCTATTTATCTTTTCGATTCTTATGACTAATTTTATGTGACCCAAGAATCAAGGTGTTTTAAATAAAAAATAAGTAAACAAATATCACAAATGAGCATGATTAGTAATCTTGTCGATTCTACCAAAATGACGTGTAATCAGATTTACAAAATACCCCACCTCTACTGTAATCATGACGTGACAATATTTTGTTCTTAACCTTTTTATTTTATGAGTTCATACTTCCAAGCATAGCTTTGTTTACTATAAAAATAGGTATTTTAATAATTACTTCGCATTAGCTCACGTTATCATATTGAACTTTGAAATGCTAAATAGGTAAACATTCGCAAAAATATGCCTATTTTCTCCAATTGATAAAACTGTTACCTATAAATAAGGAATCCCTCTTGAAGAACCTACCCTGTACCTTAAATTCGTAGTGTTTCAATCATTCATACGCGTAGAAATGAATTATTTGTGAAGATGAGCAACTAGAATGCAAAGTATTTCAAAAATATAGTTGTTACTCATTTCTAAAATTACACTGCAAAATATTTACTAACACCGCTTGCAGGAATGCTGATGCATCTATTTGAGTTATTTTATTCCAGCGAGGTAACTCGCAAACACGTATGCAATTTTGTTAAAAGTAACGAATATTGTACCCAAATTGTAACTTTATTTCGCGCGACTTTGCCCGCGTAGAGTTCGGTTATATCGCGTTTCCAAGAGAATTCTTCAAAAGTCCGGGATAAAAACTATCCTATGTTCTTTCTCAAGGTCAACTCTATCTCTGTACCAAATTTTATTATAATCGGTTCAGTGGTTTAGACGTGAAAGCGTAACAGACAGACAGAGTTACTTTGGCATTCGTAGGGATGTTTTTGCATGCTAGTCCTTCTCTCAAGAATTCGCTCAATTCCTGAGAGATATACCTACTACATGTTTTTGTAGAAAAGGTTTCCAAAAGTCAGGTTAGTTATATTTGGTTAATATAAATATATTAACAGTTTATCGATTTTAACCGACTTCCCAAAAGGGAGGAGGTTGTCAATTCCTATGTTAACAGTTTATTTTGGTATACAATCTATTAGTACACAAGCTCACCTTTCTTCTTAATTTACCAACAAACTTATGTCAATATATTAATCTTGGTAGTCAGTAAATGTCATTAGTGATTGTGCGAGCAACCTTCAATGTGACCTCTAAATATCTAACCAAAGTGTACTTGTACAGGAAATAAACACCTCTTTAATGTATTCTGTTGACCAGTCATGGTTTATCGAATATATCGAATATAAAACTGTTAATCATTTCACTAAATAAACAGTATGTAGGGAATTGTGTTACTTAATTTGTTTGCGAAACAATTTTTACTAAGACTCGAAACGGATACCTGGAATTTTTTTCTTGTCCAGATGAATACTTAAAACAAATTGCATATCATGTTTTATTCCACAGAAACAACGACCTTTAGAATTAAAACTTGACGTCATAATGTTTGTAAACAAGAATCTAGGAAACTACTAGTCCGGTACTAATGTAGCGTTCAGTTCATACATATATAATTTACATACGGAATTTTATGTAAATGCACACAGTACTTTATTCAAGTATCAATCTTAATTACACTGTAATTAAGGTGATAACGAAATGACTTAAAGACTACAGTTGAGTGCAAAGGAAATTGACCCATATGCCGTTATATTTAGTATTCCCACAGAAAGTTGATTGTAGTAAAACTAAGCCGATAGGGAGAAAGTAGTTTATAATCAGTTAATTATGTGACGACTTATATAAGTCTCTATCAGTAGATAAAATATTGTTATGTTGTAACTTCATACTTGGTTATGTCGCTTATGTTAACTTGACTTATCTCTTCGTACATAAAGGAGATAAGATTGTACATAGATCCTGCTATTTATGTACTCTGAGATTAGCATGTAAACATGACACTTTTTCTTTATTTTATATAGCTTCTTTGATGCAATCAATTTATCGTCGCAATACTCTTTGGAACATATTATGCCTCTATTATGTACAAAAAGGCCACATATGCAATCTTTTGTCTCCTTGACGTCACAATAATATGAGCCTGAAAAAACACATTTTAGGTTCTCGAAAACCAAGCTAATGATATAATTAAAAGTTGTAATATCAACTACTAGCTTCTGCCAGCGGTTTCACCCGCATCCCGTGGGAACTACTTCCCATACCGGGATAAAAAGTAGCCTATAGCCTTCCTCGATAAATGGGCTATCCAACACTGAAAGAAATTTTCAAATCGGACCAGTAGTTCCTGAGATTAGCGCGTTCAAACAAACAAACAAACAAACAAACTCTTCAGCTTTATAATATTAGTATAGATCATATCAGTCCATTTTGATAGAGTGTTCATGAGTATTGTTAATTTTATGGTTATTAATACTAGCAATGATATATTGTCACAGATTTTTTAACGCAAAATCAGTGAAGATCATCGAAGAAAGCATCGTGGATCCAGAGAAGAAAATATTCGTCACTTACACCAGGAACTTAGGATATACCAAAGTTATGGTAAGATCTCTATTACTTATTTTTATTTTCTGTCGAATTCCGAGCTGTAGTTTAGGCTGTACGATAGGCTTTATGATGGAAAACCTCTTTTGGAAGAGTGACAATGGTAAAGGTGTAATCTGTATTTTGAAGTCGAACTACTGATTTTTTACTAACCTTTAGAAAGGAGCCTGTAAAACACAGACGGCTTTGGCATACATTGAACTGCATATTGTGAGTCTTGCCTTTGAAATGTGAATTTAGGGGCATAAAAGAAATGCAGAAGCTTTCCAAAATACAGAAGAACGCTTTAATTAAAAAATAGGTAACACCAAAATTGATACACACAGAAGAGAAAGGTTCTTTCCCATAAATAATTTACTTATATATATTTTGTGAAATGAGGTTATTGTCATGGACTGTTCTGTTAAAATATTTCCTGTAACAAAAAATGTATATTCCTCCCCTCAGAGCGTGGTAGAACGCGTAGAGTACCGCTCCGCGGGCCCGGGACAGACGGTCGCGTGCCGCTCCGCGTGGATCGACTCGCAAGTGTTCGGCTTCTCGCGAGCCATCCGCGCGTTCGGCGTCGATAGGTTTAAGAAGAACTGTAATCAGATGGTAAGTTTTTTCAATTCAAGTAATTTCAGTTTTTTTAAAAGTTACTGTATCTTGATAAATTGGTGCAGAAGATACATGGCATGGGCATGGGCACTTGCACTCTCTCCATAGTGGTTTATTTTCAAATTTTAACGATATCCCAAAGAAGTGGCGAGTATCACAAAGAGGAAATTTTTCAATGTCTTACAATGCGGTTGTTACAAACTGCTTAATGTTATGGAGAGCTTGCTTAAATCTTACATAGATGGTTACTGCTAACTCTCTAGACGCAAATAAAACCGTGAGAATAAGTTAGCGCACAATACATCATCGTGCATTATAGCATTGTGTGTGTGGCATCTTTATCTCCAGTCGAACAAGAATTAGGTCATTAGACGATTCTGGGACGCCATATCACAAAACCTTGTCTAATGTGTAAACATTATGATCAAAAAAAAGTTTGTTATGAATTTTTGGGTTCATCTGTCAGTGAACGCCACAATAATCAACAATCTACCTCTACAACAAAAATAAATTAATTCCTTATTTCTGAACTGACATCAGTCATCATGAAACACCGCTTCCTCCGAACTAGGCGGCACCTCTTTCCCAGAAGGCAGAAAGAGTCACATGAATTCAAAAATATCCTAAAACACAATGATAATTTCCAGGTGAGCGGTTTCAACCACGTCCTACACAGCATGTTTCCCCGCCAAGTGCCATCACAGCACACGATGACACACACACTGAAAGAGATGCGCGAGGCAGCCGCGGCCGCCACCGACCGCGCCAAGGCCAACGTGCTGTCCAGTGTCAACCGGACATAACCAGACGCTGACTGACCTAGGACTTAAGTGGAGCAAACCACCACGGATTAGTGTTAAAATGGAGTGCTTAGTCAGTAGTGCAGTGTTGTTTTACCAGTCTTGCAAAGGAGTATTGGGTTGCCCGAGTAACTCCTTGTAAAACACTGGAAGCCGACCCCAATATGGTTTATGGTTTGGAAAAGGCGAGGCAGATGAATGCAGTGAAATTATTGCTTTTTTGTTGTATGTAAGAGCTGTTGTTTAGTTCAAATAAAAGTCTGCATTACGTATATTTATGCGTACCGACTGGACTGTAATGTTGCTCTGTGGCTATTGAAACTTGACCGATTTGAAAAGGTATATGATATTGGGCGTATAATTAGTTGTTGATGCACAGTTTTTTTGCACTGTCGCACAGTAAAGTTGCTCTGTTGCACAGTTTAGTAGCACTGTTGCACTTATTCCAATGATTATATTAGTTTCAATGTCATATTAAAAAATGCAATATTTTCCACGTATGAGCACTCCATGTTTTAATAATCTGTGGCAGAGTGATGTGTTATAAAGGAAAGTACAATAAGATTCCCATTGTGAAGGACTGCTGTAGAAGTTAGTAGTCTACCAAGTGAAGATTGTTTTATCATGAAAAGTTTCTATTCTACATGTCTTTATAAATAAGCACCAACTTGTTGAGAATAAGACTTTCAATGGACTCCCTTTCCGATAAGCGTCTCGAACTATTTTTATGCACCAAAATCATAGACAAACATTTTGTCGTGACAACTTTTTTTTACAAAGACACTTTCAAATTTTTTATGCCTTTTAATGTCGTAAAATAATCAATATAAATTACTGTTATCGAAAGTGAGTCCATACTGTTTATTTCAAATGCACAACAACTGTATTAATTTTGAATTCCACTGCCATTTTCTTCATTTACGTGCACTCGACGCTACTGTACCTTCGCCACATTCCAACCGTGTGGTATATTGTTATATATGAGTATATTTATGTAAGAACATGCTTCTGGCATCGCGAATAGAAAAAGGTCTATGAAATATACATAATATATGTACATATTAAGTACCTAATTTGAGAAATACAATACCAGTAGGTTTTTAGGTAGCCCATTAAATAAATGTTGCCAGTAAAATCGCCATTTATATTTTTATGTTTACATACTGAAGTGAAATACTGGCAAATCTGGTATTAGACAGATTTCAGTTCTCAAAGTTTAAAATAAAAATATTTTATGGTAGGTATATCAACATTCATTTAGGGAACTACTTTCATACTAGGCCTTTCTCTTGATGCGATGTATTTTGACTGAATTCTTTGATATATGATTTGGAAAGTGTAAAGTTAGCGATTTTGCGAGCTGCAACTATTTTTGAAAAGGGGATTTCATTACCATATTTGAAACATAATTTGTCTAAGCAGTTAATTGCTAGACAGAGGTCGCGTGAAGGATATACTTATAGCAAAAATGATTGTTTCATTTATGTGATTTTCAGTATTTAAGATTAAATTATTTATCTATACGAATATAGTAAAGAGGAAACATTAGTTTCAGAGGCTCTGAAACTACTGAACCGATTTGAAAAGTTCTTTCACCGTTACAAAGCTATACTATCCCTGAGTATCAGGCGATAATTTATCGATAAAACAGTTAAAGTTGAACAAAGTTTGTGCCTGTTAAAAATTATAGGTGCTACAAATAGGCACATGGGCACTGGACATAATAATAACGAACTTTATTTCCTCTTTATAAAGAAGAAATTTGCGTGAAAATAGATGGTCATACGTAAGAGCTAATGCACGAATACAAAGCCATAATTAGCTCGAAATAGGAGTATCTGATAAAGTATACAAATGGTATTTAAGTGGATTTACAATTTCGTAAAGAAATTATCCACTAACTAAATGGTTTGGGCTAAAGTGAAATATTTTCCTCTTCCTTTAAGTTATGGTTTATTTTAAAACTAGCGACCCGCTCCGGCTTCGCACGAGTTAACAGTATTTCGTCACTATTTAATCTATGTTATTATACATATAAGCCTTCCTCTTTAATCACTCTATCTATTAAAAAGTTTAAGTTTTGAAGATTTAAGCGTTCAAAGGGACATAGGGACAGAAGAACCGACTTTGTTTTATATTATGTAGTGATACATAAAGGCAGCTCCATCTCGCTAACTAGCAAAAAGGTTTGATTAATATGTAAACATTTATTTATTATTGTTTTGTCTATTGATTGAAATTCGAAAGTTATTTATTAATCCTATACCTTCCATCTGCTTTCTGAAAATGTGGTGTACTTGTAAGATTAAAAAAATATACGTTTACACATCCCTAATATTATGAAGGCAGATACAAGAATATGAATGTTATTAGAGATTTCATCTTTTCTCTATATTGTCTATTTACTACCAGATAATTCCAAATGGTTTGTTATATCTGTACATACTAAATCTTAATAAATGTATGTAGAAACGCATTACACAATTTTATTAGTGTCTATAACGATGCGGAGTATTATCTGATGTAATTAACCATATTTTAATGTGACTAGAAAAAATATATCTTAAATAACAATAAAACCTTGCCATAAAATAAAAATCATAAAAAGGAATAATGTTGATGTTTAAAATTTAAGAAATATATTTTTTATTATACTCAAACAATACGATTTAGTCTAGTCTCTTTGGGAAATCATAGTTTACTTTATGTCTCTGCCTATTGCATTTAGGTGTCTAGTAACTACTAATAATTTTAACTATGATAATTATTAATTATATGAACCACATTCAAGCTGTTATAGATTTCGCAAATGTGTTTTCAAATAAAAATTGCAAATGTTAAAAAGCAAGTTGATTACAAACTCCAGATTGTCTATGAAATTGTTACTATTTAAATTTATAATGTAATCAACTCCATAAATAGTAAGTCAATATTTAAAATGTCTAATAAGGTAAGGTAAATTTATGGTAAATTTCAATTCAGTATAAAGTATAAGTTAGTATCGAAAGTTTTATTATGGTATCAGAGGAATTGTACTCTATACGTAAAGTGGTCTATTATGGGAGGTTAAAACGTTATTAACTTGACGTCTAAGCTATTATAGGATATTCAAAACACATGTTATCATAACACAAAATTTGGCAACGTTCGAGCAGATCCATAGTATAAAATTAGTATTAGTTACCATAATCAATGATAAGATAATAAATGAGTCTATTTAATTTGATGATTTTATTTTCGGGACTAGTGGCCCACCCTAAACCTTCCACAAGAATGATTATGAAAACCCATGCAGCTGTTTTGGAGTTTGAGCTTGCAGTGAAGTTTTAAATAATACACCAAGATCTGTCTAAATTTTGTAATAGAAACAATAATACTTAAAAACAACTTGTATGTACAACTAACTGAACCATTTGACTACGCTATACATTCTGTAAAGGCTGTTTCACCACAAAAAATCTCATTTAATTTTGATGGCAGCTCGTAATCTAGCACTACGACTCCTTGGATTTCTCTCCACTTCTTCATCACTGGGAACTTCCACATGCTTATTGATGGCTTTCCAAGGAGTATCCAAGAACATGTTGATCGTATCTTGATCCTGAACTAACATAGGACTTAAATACTTCAACGGAACAGGATTCGCGACTTCATTGACCAAATTCCCTGCTATATGACGTTTAACTATAGTATCTTCCAATGAATGGAAGCAGATCGTCACTAATTTCCCATTGAGTTTCAAGAAGTATTTAGCTAGAACCATTCCATAGTTAATTTCGTTCAATTCGTTGTTAACGAAGATACGTAAAGCCTGGAAAATTTTTGTAGCATTTGATTGTGGTCTCTGCAGTTTATCTAATCGTTTCTCATCTGGGCAACAGGCATTGACAAGATCAACTAATTCTTTGGTTGTCTCAATATTCTTGATCATGTATCTCGCTTGAATGATAGTTTGTGCTATTTTTGCGGCTTTTTTCTCTTCCCCATATATTTTGAATATCTTGTAAAGTTCATGCTCATTAGCAGTGGCTAGTACTTCCCTGGCAGTTATTTGATTTGGGTCTCTACCAGCGTCCATTCTCATATCCAAGTAACCATTTTTGCTAATGGAAAATCCTCTTTCTCCCACATCTAACTGCATAGAAGAGCATCCAAAGTCAAAGAGCATTCCATCTATTGAGGATTGTTTTATATCATTTGCTTTCAAAAGGTCTGGGAGTTCACTAAACCTACCCAATAATGGTATTACTCTATTGGGGTACTCTTCAGCTAATTTCTGAGCTTTTTCATATGCTACTGGGTCCCTATCTAAGGTTATTAGTTTACAATCAGCAGATTCTAGAATTTTCTTGGAGTGTCCACCTGCTCCAAATGTCATATCAATGTACAGCTCATTGTCTTGAGGATTTAAATGTTTTATTGACTCATTTAACATAACAGGCGTATGATCTCTGTACCGTACATGTTCTGTGCTCAATCTGCGGGTGAAGGCAACCCTTTGGAGTTGTTGAAGTTTCCTTAAAATCATTTTTTGTCCCTACCAAACACTTTGCTGAAGAAACCTTTGTTTTCCTCCTTCAGATATTCGAGAACTTCGTTAGACAGGATGAGGTTGCACTCTTCAGTGTTAAGCCCTGTCGCTGTACTGCTGTGAGTTCGCTTATACTTGTTTTTGTAATAATTATCGGCTAGTTTATTCAGCGAGTTATACTGTCGGTTGCACAGCTCAGAATCCAAGTTCTGGCGCTCTGATGACTCAAACGCAGCCTTAACTTTATCTCTGATGAATTTTCCGAGGTCCCTAAAAAAATAAATTAGTGTAATTAGTTGTAGAATACGAAGAGAATAGTTTATTATATAGCTTAACCTCACTTTTCACTACCTGTCGCCTTTTGTATTATCAACGGGCCATTTAGCTATGAGTCTGGTAAATTTCTTGTATTGAGTAGTCATAGCTAATTACTCACTATTTCATCCTATTATTTAGCGCTTTTATAGATATTTAAAAGTATTTTTAAGCAAATCTGATAAGCTGTGCTGTACAAATCTGACGTCTATCAATGTCATATCATGTGCTGTCAAGTGTCAATGTTACGAAATAGGATTCTTCGTTCAGAAAGACGCCGCAGCAAACGCGACGCACACGCACCGCACAGTATATTATTTTGCTTCAAAAGCGGACATCCTCTTTTTATTGTAAATTCTGATGGATATAACTGTTACATAATGGTCTCTGCACACAGCGGGCGGGACGGGACGGCGACGGGACGGCGACGCGACGCTGAGCAGTTGTAATGTACTAGATATTACGGACGACATCACACAGAGCCGTCCCGCTCGGCGCGACGCGACGCGACGATCTAGTACATTGCGTCGCGTCGCCGTCCCGTCGCCGTCCCGTCCCGCCCGCTGTGTGCAGCGACCATAATATAATATAAAACACCAGTTTGAATATATTTCTTAATTTTGAAGCTACGAGAGTTTTTTTGAAAGGTCAATGAACTTTGTCAAAAAGTTTTTTGCAGATATTTCCCAAAATAACAAACTCTCGCTTTATTTAAAATTAACCATAAATTGAAGGTTGTTTTAATAATATTGTGTATTAATTACAGGTCTTTGCTTTCGCTGGAATGCGAGAAAAAAAATATTTTCTTAATTTTGCAAAATAAATTATATAATTTTTTCTATACGACATTAGCATTTTGTTTTACCACCGAAATACACTCTAGTCATGTAGCGTCTTACTGTGAAAAATTGGAACATTTAACGTGCAGGACTTCAGAGCTATAATGTTTCTAAGTTTTTTAACAATTTCTATGGAAATAGGGTTGTCAAAAAAAGAATGAGTTTATTTAATGGGACTATACGATGTGATGAAATACAGTTCTAGATTATGTTATATAGGTATGTTATGGAAAAATTACACAATATCTATTAGCAACATTTGTTAAAAAATATTGAACCACCTCGAGATAAAACAAATGTCGAATATCAGTTTTTGATTTTTTATTTTATAGTAATATGAAAGCAAAATACATGAAGCATGAATGCTACCGGAGGTGAAGCAGGAACTGCCGGGGCTGCGGGTTGTTCGAAAGAGATACCGCGGCCCTGGTACATAAAAGGCCTGTGACGGAACACGACGGTTTTTAGTCAGTAAGAGTCTGACACTCCCTCTCCGCTGCTAACCCACAGCGGAAGGGGTCATTTGATGATTTTTGACGTCATTAAAAAAAAAAAAAAAAAAAAAAAAAAAAAAAAAAAAAAAAAAAAAAAAAGGTGAAGCAGGAACCAAAAACGCAGTTGAAACTGCGGTGGATAGCCAGTATTAAAATTTGAGTTTATGAAAGAGACCATTTGTATGCCGATGACCTGCAATTATACGCACAAACTGAGGTCGGCAATCTTAATTATTTGCATATCTTTAGTTAATTCTGACTTGCGAACTATTGAAGAGTGGTCTGACAAATTTGGAATAGTTGTTAACACCGGCAAATGTCAGGCCATCCTTATAGGCAGCTCCGGTTACCTAAACCGTTTGGACACTAATTCTTTAACATCATCGTCTTCAATAGTTCAACAATAGGCTTAACGCAACTGGTGAAGGATTTGGGGTTGCTGATTGACAGCAACTTCAGTTGGTCCAAGCAGGTTAACCAGGTAAGTCAAAGGGTTACTCTAACGCTGCGATCTCTCTACAGGGTCAAGCATTTCCTTCCTATCAGTACTAAAACTACTTTGGTACAGTCTCTTCTGCTTCCCATCATTGACTATGCTGATGTTTGCTACTCGGATCTATCTCAAGAACTTAACAAAATGGATCGTCTTCTCAATAACTGCATACGCTTTATTTTCGGCCTTCGTAAATATGATCACGTTTCCTCTTTTCGTTCTCAGCTTAAATGGTTGCCTATTCGTTATAGAAGATCCCTTAGATCTCTCTGTATGCTCTTCTCTATTCTTAACGATCCCTGTGCTCCTGACTATCTTCAAAATTATTTTAAGTTATTGGGCAGTTCTCATAGCCGTAACCTGCGATCCTCTGAGAATTTGTTGCTCGAAATTCCATGTCACCGCACCGGATTTATGGCTAATTCTTTTGCTGTATCAGCAATTAAACTCTGGAACACTCTTCCCCTTGACATAAAAAAGGCACCCAGTAAGTATTCCTTTAAGCGTAAAGTTCGCCTTCATTATTTAAACTCTCTACCTAATTGAGTCGTCGTCACTCTTATTGATTTTATATTTTATTTTTATGTTGTATGTATAATATATATATGTACATATTATTATGCATTGAGTATTTATGTATTGTATTATGCTTTTATTCATATTCATGACTTTTTCTCAAATTGTTATTATATTTCTTTTTTTTTTGTTACATGTATTACTCTCTTTTTTTGTACTACCTATTTATTTTCTCCCTTTAACCCGATGGTTGACTGGTAGAGAATGCCTTGCGGCATTAAGTCCGCCAATGTACCAATTTTGTACATAAAGTATAAATAAATAAATAAATAAAAGGGAGAAATAAACTGGACTTATTTGGAATAAAAATTACCAAAAAAAAAACAAATATCAGTTTACGCCACATCTTCACTATCTGAAATAATGAGGATTTTGTCTGAAGTTAGTTCCACTTCTTCAAATTCGAAATTAGAATCCGGTGGAAAATAACGCACATTGTCCATTGTCACTTCCAACAGAAAAAAACTTTTGGGGGTAAAGATTTTTTATGTTTACTTCTTTTATTGTGGGATATGGTAGATAAATATGGATCAGATGATTCAAGTCCACGGTGAAATAAGTCTGTGATAGTTATTTCAAATTAAAACTAAAACACTGCCATGTATGCATGTATGCCATCATGAATGGCATCTCAGGAAACGATTGGCCGATAATTTTAAATACCATATTAAGAAGACAAAAATAAAATTGACTGCAATTTAAGAGAAATCAAAGAGTTGGGTGACAACAGCAAAACTGAATACAATTTTAAGTCTTGTAACCCCCTTATAACCAACAACTAGGTACATGGCGTAATGCTAATTTTAATATTATGTGATAAAAATAAGATAAAAGAGACATATATTATATTATAGGAATTTAAAAGACCTTTTCTTTGACTTCTGTCATCTACTAAACCTTAAATAAATATAACGACCATCACTGAAGTAAACCATACACTTGAGTGACAACCCTAAATTAAAATTTTAAAATTTAATATCTCCGAAGTCCTATGTTTAAAGCATCTAGTTTTTTTTGTGGGAGTAATAGGTGCAGCAACTAATAATATGGCATTTAAAAAAAATGCTAATATTGCAGGACATCTCAGAAAAAAAATAAAAACTAAATAACAGAAAAAAAATTTTTTCGTCGAGACTAGTCGAGATTTTTTAACTTTTTCAATATAAATAGGTGCCTGAAATACATTTGAATCATAACCAAAAAACATGTAATGGAAAAAAATATTAAAAACGGAAATAAAACGTTTCTTTGGTTTCTATGGACTTTTCTCGATTTTCAAAATTTTTCGAAAACTATGATAGATAACGTCACCGGAGTTTTATTAGGGGGTTTGTTCGATTTCTACCTTTCTAAATAGCATATAAAATGAGGATGTCCGCGTTTGAGGTAAAATAACACACTGTGCACCGCACTCGCCACGCCACTCACACTGACTGAGGAACGCACATTCCTAATGTGTGGTCGGCAGCCTAAGTTCAAATTGGTAGTGCGATATGGCTTTCAAATCACAAGTAGCAATTGTTAATTTATCAATACAATTTATGAAAAACATGGCGGAGAACAATTAACAGCCCTTTCACACGGCAGTCCAGTTTTGCGGGACCGGCATTTTACTGGATCTTGGAAAACCGGACTCTGTATTCACACGTTGTTCAATTTTGCAGGAAGGTCGGTTCCGCAAAACTGGACTGCCGTGTGAAAGGGCTGTATCCTGTTTTTTGACCATTCCTACGCTATTGATCAGGCGAAATGGACGTGAATACTTTGCTAGTCTATTGGTATTATCGGCGTCATCGGCAGCGAAATAGAAGATTCTGGGTTCATCCTATCGTGACACAACGCTCGACTTTAGGTATTTTTGTAAATCACTTTCCAACGGAAAACAGTGTCCAGGGAAAAGCCGCACGCAGGAAGCTGTGTGAACACTGCTTTAGAAATATATGTGTCATTATACGGGATCCCACTGTTTATTGGACGAACGATCCAGTTTCAAGTGGAAAAACCGTGACTGACAAGAACAACAATCAACAACGTTTTTCAAAGAAGGATCCAGAAGGATCATCCATGTGGTTTTTACCAAACATATCGTACATGTGTGAAAAACCACAATTAAATAGACAATGAAGATTTCTCAGGGTCCAACAGTTTTCCGGGCAGTGAACGTGCAGCAAATAAGCGCGAGTCAGCTTTCTCTGCAGGCCATCTAACTAGCTGACATTCCTTCTCGTTCAGCAACGTTTTAAACTAACTAATAATTAGTTGAAGGAACTAGCTTCAATGTGGGCCAATTCAGTGACAGACCTACTGCTTTAAGCGTTGTTAACGCTGTAAACTCGCTACCTACATACAAATGTGTCGAACTGAAAGTCTCCTTTTTGGTAGTCGGTTAAAAAGGAGAACTATTTATTTTAAACCACACCTTAAAAAATGCACCTTTAAGAAATCCTATCAGTAACATTATTAGGGAAAAATAATATGGGGATCAGGTGCAAAGTTTTTCAATAGTCGTTTGAGAAATAAGAATGCCTTTTCATTATTATTATTACGTGCGAATTGAGCGAGAAAAACTCACGTAGCCACTTTCTATACCTACTTACACGTTAAGAGGAAATAATTGGGAAGCCATCTGCAGTCTACGGGATGAGACTATTCGCAGAACCAAGCAGACCCCCGAAGCGAAACCTATGAAGCACTGTTTTTTTACCCGACAGTACAATGTAAAGGAGGGTAATATGTTTACGAGCCCATGTGTGCCAGTGGTAAGTATGGTGGTTTGTAAATTTTTGACACTATTTTGATCAAGCGCGTGGATCAATTTCGATGAATGATAATTACGTCGTTTGATTTGTTGAAAGTTAATTTGAAAATAACAAAATGGCCGATTTTGGACCGCAGGTTGGTTTGAAAAAAATGGAAATTGACAAACTAAATGCTGAACTGGATCTATGTATTTGGCGCAATCTTTCGTTACTTTTATATTTTTTTATTTCTATGTGTATCACATATAACATTCTTGTGTTGTGTCAATAAATATTTTTTATCATAGTTTTTAGATCGATTTTTAACCTCATTTTATTTTTAAATTGACTTCCTAAATTCTAAATAAATAAACTTTAATAGGTACTTCTTATGTGCGCGCCATTTTCTTTATTTACATAGGTAATTTCCTCGATGAGGTGGGAAGAAAAGTTACGTGTTGTACTCAGTAGCGGCGTAAGGGGGGGGCGGAGGGGGCGGTCCGCCCCGGGTACCACGTCTCGGGGGGTGCCATCTCGGTCGGCACATATCTGCATGACCAGGATGGCGCGAGCAGAAGGGACAAGTCAGAGACTTTGCAGATTCTAAGGGCACCCCCTTAGAATCTGCAAAGCCTAGGTTCACTACCAGTCACTGCACGTTATTCAAATTTTAAACAAAACTACAACAGTGCATGCGCAAGACGTCGAGGCGGCACTGATATGGGTGCCAATCCGGCTGTCACCCCTCTCTTTCTTGTTTACTTTTGTTTTTACCTGATTACTTAATAAAATTAATTCCTTAAAGTAATTAAAAAATATCCGCTCGCTTCGCTCACGATTTTTTCATCTTTCCTGATTTATTCTGCGCTATTTGAGTCCTCCAAAGTAGCAAAAACAACTGACGCTCTACGCTGACGATTTCTAAGCTGTTTAGGAGGTAGAGGACTTTTGTGTCCCAAAACTCAAAAAATGTTCGCGCTCGCTGCGCTCGCAGCTTTTTGGCTTTCCACTGTTTTTTTTCAAACTTGTTTGAGTATTTTTGTGTTCCAAGAATCAAAAATTTCGCGCTCGCTGCGCTCGCGGCTTCTTCTCTATACAGTAGTTTTTTTCACACTTGTTTGGGTACTTTTGTGTTCCAAAACTTAAAAATTTCGCGCTCGCTACGCTCGCGACTTTTTCACTTTACGTCGGTTTTTTTATACTCGTTTTGGTACTTTACTGTTCCAAAACTCAAAAATTTCGCGCTCATTGGACACTGGTTTTTATAAAACATGTTTGGGTTCTTTTATGAAGTTTTATGTCCTAAAACTCAAAATTACAGGCTCGCTTTAGTCCGTCATTATATTTTGACGTTTTTTTTGGGGGGTGCTCAATAGGTAGTCCGCCCCGGGTGCCACCCGATGCTACGCCGCCACTGGTTGTACTCCAATGCAAAGATTTTTCACCTTGTGCTCTTTAGATTCCCTCGCTGTCGCTCAGGATTCTAATTTTAGAATCAACTCAATCAGCAACTTTGTACTCTAGTATAACAAATAACTATTCTTTCTTTCTAACTAACATTTAATGAAAATTACCGTTTCTTGTTATTATTTGAAGTAAATATGTGCACATGGATGGAGCGGTAGCAATAGCGGAAGCGAAATTAAGAACATATTTTTTACATTTTTTAAATATTTCAAAAGCAAAGTTCATTGTTTTGTATAATATTTACAATTATTAATCATAGTGATTAATTATTGTAAGTAAAGCGTATAGATATTACAACAATTTTATATGGAAAGTAGAATACACTTTTATGACTTTCATCATTACGTTATATTTAGGTAACTTATTCTATGTATTAAAACTAACTAACTAATACTAAAGAAACTGTAAACTTTTTGTAGTCAGTCTATTTCCTCCCCATAGTAAGTCCTGTACTCTAATAAAAATTTCGTAGAATAGTGGAGGTTAGCTGAAGCTTCTGTCAGTCGGAGCAGCCGAAATCGGTCCGGTACATTACGAACTCGTGATTTATTCCATCGTGATTCCATCTATTTCGGGACGAAACGTCCAAAACGCTAAAGCTGAGAGTTGCATTTTTAACGTCTTTAAAATAACACTAACGATCTTTAAATCCTATTAATCCTATTGTATTTTTGTACTATATTAAACCCAGCTCGGGTTTAATTTTTATTGTTCCTATAAGAACTTGGTATGAGGAAGAAATAAAATTAAACTGGAATTGAGTTGTAGAAAATTGTTTTCTTTATTTCTATTTTCTTTGAAGTTAGTATTTGGAGTTAATTGGGATATGTGTTAACATGGTTTTCGACTATAGACCGATTACTTTTAAGCGTCTTACAGGTTTGCTGTTAAATCATGTATAAGACATGACAAGACATTATATCTAGGAATATGGCATCATGGGACTCAGTATTAGATACTTTCGTTTTTATAGCCTGTAAAAGTATGTCCTTAACTAGGTACATAGGTATTCAAATTATCCCTACTAATATTATAAATGTGAAAGTAACTCTGTCTGTATGTCTGTCTGTTACGCTTTCACGTCTAAACAACTGAACCACTGAACTGAACTAGAGTTGACCTTGAGAAAGAATATAGGATAGTTTTTATACCGGACTTTTAAAGAATTCTCTTGGAAACACGATATAACCGTACTCTACGCGGGCGAAGCCGCGGGCGGAAGCTAGTGTATTATAAAGTGACTCCTCTAAGGAGAAACAGCTGGACTGATAGAGATGATGGGGGCTTAAACCTGGTGAGAGACAAAATGCTAAGAGTTTGATACTTCCTAATACTTCTCGTACGTATATCTACGGGAAGTTTTTCTCTAAAGATGCGGGCGTAAGCGCGTTATGCCGCTAGTTTCCTATGTAATTTAAGTACATTTCAGGTTTTGTTTAGATAACAAATACATATTAGCTAATATCTTACTTAGAAGGCTTAAAGGTTCTGTTGTTATAAATAATATTCCTCTCTCAACTGTAAGAGGAGCGTGGGCGGTAACGAAAACCACGTGTGCCTGAATTAATGCCTCGAACATGATAGGAAAGTTGCGAGTTAATTTAGCCGAAACCCCGAAAACTAACGAACCCGTTCGGCTTTATTCGGCTGTAGCTTTTTTCCTGCATTTTCATCTGTGACTACAAAGAATTACTACTCCTTGCATTCGGTTAAAAAGTATATACCTAATAGCAACTCTACATACGTACCTAAGGTAAATTGATGCAAGTCATTCATACGAGATATGGGTGTACAGAAGTTAAAGAATTAAATATACCTACGTAATTATTTTTATATATGAAAAGACTGTTTTTCTTCAGTTTCAGGATACAAAAACCATGCGACAGAGTCCACAGCCTATAAAAAAAGTACCTTTATACCAACAAGTCGAGTTAGCTAAGCTATAGCAATAATTCAACTCGATAAAAGATCAAATACAAAAGAATAAATAGCATCGATAC
Organism: Helicoverpa assulta; assembly: GCA_963856015.1. Lineage (NCBI taxonomy): Eukaryota > Metazoa > Arthropoda > Insecta > Lepidoptera > Noctuidae > Helicoverpa > Helicoverpa assulta. The sequence continues at coordinate 10,735,345 of CAWLCW010000032.1, forward strand.
ATATCTCTATATCTATATTTGCTCTCATCCCTATTACTTCATTCGGCTCGACTCAATTTCTTACTGCACATGTGAATTCAGAGGCTCCGTCTAAAAATCAACATTTTTTCACGACGACTTGCTCTCCTCTACCGAAAATATAATACTATAAGACTGCAACTACATGTTCGTTATACATTGCGTTTTTTGTTTCACTATGTTGTTAAGAAGGTAGTGTGTACGCAGCAATGGATGTCGAACAATTGTAGACGTTAAAATAAGTTGTGTGTGCGGTACAAGGTAACGCTGAACGTTACAAAGTGCGAGCCTTTTGTCTAGATTAGGGTGTCGTTCTGATGCTGCGTTTTGTCGTGGAGTTGTTTATAAATTATATTATTTATTTTTAGATCAGGTTAGGTGCTTTTGAGAAGATATATAATTTAAGTTTATATATTCACATTAAATGCACCGGTTTAGCTACCTACCTAATCCATTTTCATGCAGCACAAAATCCAAACTTATTCAAAGTGCTGACATAACATTAGCCCAAAAAGGGTCCTGGTATATATTTTATTCTAGGTTAAATAAAATATTTATTACATTCAACAGTACTACGATAATATGTTTTTTTTTTAGTGGAAATATATATGGTCTTCGGCGATATCCCATCTGTGAGCATTAAGTGCTTACATCGCGATCAGCGAGAGTGAGTGAAACTGTCGGAAAAACCTAGTAAAAATAACGAACAAAATCGCCCACCGTCCGCGGTAGAACCCCCCACTAACCCGAGGGCGGGCGGCGCGCGCACCCGTCCGCCATTTCTCTCTGCAGTCGTACCCCGCGCGGCCTCCTCGCGCCATGCAATAGCCGAACGCATTACATAAGAACAATCGCCAAACAATCCCCAACATCACCAGTGATCAGTGTTATATAACCAAATAACATTGTTATTAACCACGCACCTAGTGAAAGTGTTACAAATAAATTGTGCAAAAGGACGCTCAAGTTATCTCAGGTAACGTATCTAAGTATGTACGTTTTCGTACACAAGCTTGGTTTAAAGTATATAATTGTGTTATTTACTAACTTATTTCATTATTTTGCAACATTTTTAGTAGTTATTTAGTGACTTTTAGTGTTATTTTACGGTTTAAAGTGTTATTTTAGTTAAGTTGTCACAATTCAATGTTTGGTTTATCGATTATTCTCCGAAACGGTGTTAGTTTTGCCGCTTTAATGTTATGGTTTGTAATTGCTATATAATTTTGTTGTAAATTGTTGTAGAAATACGGTAATTTATGTATTTAAGTTTTATATCCACACGAATTTGATATGTACAATTTTCCTAACATTTAAGGTTAGGTTAGTTTACAAACGTATTTAGTTACAATTACATAGATATTAATATACTCAGAAAAACGTATAAATGTAGTTAAAAAACTTGGTATTGTATTTTACCCCGCGTTTTTCGATAGCGTCTGCTAGTCCCTATTGAAGATTAATTCAAGCGTTTGCGTTGATCTTTTTTTCTTTAAGTTTTATTACGAAGTACCACTTATGTTCGCAGGTTCTTTATTGTTTAGAAATAATTGTTGCTGCAAATTTAAATTTACGTAATTTTAACATGAAATTAAAACATATGAATTTCCAGATATCCAAAACTTGTATGTTAATCTATGCCTCCAAGGAGATATTATTAGTAGAGAATGCCTTGAGGCATTAAGTCCGCCAATGTACCTATATATATAATAAATAAATTATTAAAAAAGCTGTTGCAAATATTATGAGGGTACTTTATAAGGTATTTTTGTCTTATCTCAAATTGCGAAACATAGGGATTAAGGATGTCTAAAACACTGAAATAGTACCTAAGTTAGTGTTTCAAAATCCGAGTCAACCTCTTTCACGTTTATCCAGCTGAGACGATACTAATGTGCCTATTTATAAAGAAAGATTTATTCGATTAGCGTTAGTGAAGCTGATACGAGTGAAATCGCGCGAAAAAGCTCGTACCTATTAATCTTCATTATTTAATTTCTCCAAATTAATTTCGATAAGCGCAGCTTTTTTGCCGTGAAACCGCAACAGACGAACTTATGTATGTTTCGCAATTAAAATTATAGGCAAGGACTAATAAAGAAAACTTATCGCCTACAGCCTTCTTTCACTAAATGAGCACTGAAATTTCAGTCGTTCATGAGATGAGCAAGCGTGTTCAAATAAACAAACAAACTCCTCAGCTTTATAACTGTCTAACAGTTTGGACGACGTCCTTAATTGGTTGCCCTTACGTAAGCATTTTAATGTGTAGGGTGTCCAATTAATGTAGGAATCTGAAGGTTAGGACAATAAGATAGGTGGAAACTATTCTCTAGGGCTTAAAGTTACTATGTTGGCGTAAAGGGTCAAATTATGAGGGTCTGTTGCCACACAAGGTTCTTAGCACCCGTTAGTGCTCTTGATATACTGTTACGATTTAACACTGAAATAGGCGGTTTTACTTAGATGTTGCTTGTTAAATTTTAGGTCCAAACACGTCATAATAAATGGCAATTGAGGTTATTCTTACTAATATTATAACCGCGAATGTAGCTCCGTCTGTCTAGGGCCTTTGGGCTTCTACATGCCTAGTAAAGAAAAAGTTGCGAAAATAAAGATTTTTCCACATTGCATCGCTGAACATGTTTAGGAAACCTTTGTAATATGTCTATTCCGCCTTTCCTAGACAAAAACATTATCCCATGTAACTGCAGTGTACCAATACCCACAGTAATGTAAATAAGTAAGTCAGTAACGCGAGTGGCATGTTATTGCCCCCTTAATCCACACTAATCCCCCACCCCCTTAATAAAGCCATACAATGCTTTCATCCTTTCTACTTGCAACGGTTTTCCTTCGAAATTACGTTTTCTGGGAACAAAGCCTTTGAAGAAATTACACTAAAGGATTATGTGTCCAAGTTATTGGACTCATTACTGGCTAATCTGATTAGTCTGACTTTTATAGGTAATCGGTTTTGTACTGACATTTGGTGTGATGTCAAACAGGGCACATTGTTTTAGTAACGTTAGATAATGCGACCTTATTTATTTGGTAATCTTAACTGAAAGCAAGATTAACAGTATCCATTAAAAACTTCTTGAAAAAAGTCCTCAGAATGAGGTATTTGTAGCCCACAAAACTTTATCCAAGAAAAGTACCCAAGAAATTCATATGTCACTGTCAAATAAACGTCATTGGGAATGTCAATGACATTCGGCCGCCATATTAAAAACGACCTCAATCGCCAAGAAGACGAATTATTCCACCTGATCGTAAATTCATTAAAAGGGTGACGAAATGTTATATACCTAGACTGCTGTAGCCTACATAGACAGGATTGCGCGAGTTATAGATAGAAAATTAATCGATCAGTCTGGAAGGCGTCGGGTGTACCGTGTAAGGTACACCACAGACTAAATGCAACAGCCAGCCATGTGATTGGCACGTCATTAAAGCTCTTTGGTCGTGTGGAAAACTGTGGTTTTAATAAATTACGGAGAAAATTGCATAATTTTCTTGGAACAAAAGTCTTTGTTATTTAAATAAGAGCGTAATAGATGATGTTAATAAATTGCGTACTTGGTGTATTCAATGAAAACTGTTACGCTAGGACACTATCTTTACATAAATATTATCGTGCTGTTTGAAGAACTTTCATAACCCTAAAATCCTAGTATTGTCTGTAGGTTGAATTGTACTAGGCATTGATACCATAAGATGACATGATCTTTGAGCAGTTTTTCTCCCGAAGATTTGATTCAAAAGCATTTCACGATTGCTAGGATAAGAACCCACTAACAATTTTCCTTATAGAAATATACTTCACATATCTACATATGTATATGTATGTTACAGCCAAAGTAATAAGTCTGCATATTATACATATTATCTAGCTATTATTTATAATATCTACTCAATTTGGATAAAGTAATATATATAATGACCAGTGATTATGTATAATATATAGAGGTATTTAATCACTATGGCTGTAACATGTACACTAACTACCTTTGTACAAAACCTAACGATCCAAATTAATACAGCCGTCCTGAATCAGGCTTTTCAGCAATTAGCACCCGTGTCTACACATACAAGTGGGAGTTAGTCCCGACACGACCTGTGGGCGGTAATTAATCACTAATCAACTAGGACCACTATTATCTTGTTGATTTCTTATTCTACCCGTGTCAACGGAACAGGAGGTGTTTTTTGGGGAGTTTTAGCATGTGTTGTGGTGGTCGTGAATAAGAAGTATCTATTGCCCTATTTTTCTACTTTTGGGTCTGACGTAATAGTGTTTTGTTCTTCTTTGTAATTGTTAGACTTTGACATTTACTATAATCTGACGACGAGTACAGTAAGTATACCTCTCCTTCTTCTTTCTTTCACAAACAAAACAATACGTATCTTAGTCTTTTCGATCAAAACTATTCGACTAATAATTGAATTGATGCAGATATACAGAGTATTTCAATATACGCAGTCCCAAATTCTTATCTTCAAAATGATGAGTAGTATGAATAGTTTGGCTTTTTTTAATAAGCTGAATATTTTTTCCTAAACCTTATAGAGCATCTTATTTAGGCAGAGGAAAGTAGCGTGAAATCCCGTGTAATTTGAATTAACTTGACGCGGAGCCACGAGGCGCTGAACTCGACCTGAAATAAACCTTCAGAATACATTAACTGAGTCAGACGAGTTACGTAGGAGCTAGGCTTTGTACAAGTGTCAAAAAGAAACAAAATCATGATCAAAAAAATATATTTTAATTAAATATAGTCTGAAAACTCAGCATGTCTTAATCTTCTTGCTGCTTCTTACGTTAGTTAACTTATGTATGGTAACCGTATAATAGTGTAATAGCGATTTTGAACTTAATTAAGCAGGTGTATATAAAGCTTCAAGAAAATTATCCCGTTTCTGTAGATAGTGAACAACATGTCGAGTCTTTCATGGAAAAGAAGTTTACAATTGAAACTTATCCTAGTGAGAATATAATCAATAATTATTTTCCTGACTCATGACATCTTCCGACAAACTGCTATGTTTTCCTATACTTTTTGGAAAATAAGAAGACGGTATTGTAGAGGTAGTTATAATAATTCTGGGTCTAACAAAAACCTAATATTAATAAACCCCTTACTAACTATAACTCTCTCACCACTTATAAAAATAAAAACCACTAAAATCATAATTTTGATAAACCGTTTTTCTAACCTTGGTAAAAGCTTTAACACTTACTTCGTAAACTGCCATTAAAAGTAGGTCTAGAATATAGCAGTAAATTACCTAGACTAGTCTAGGCTTAGGTAAACTTAGGTTATACTATAGCTGCTAAGCGGTAGCTACATCTTTTTTGTCGTATGTAAATTTTTAGGCTTCCATACCCAAAGGGAAAACGCGACCCTATTACTGGACTTCGCTGTCCGTCTGTCACCTGGATAGTTACCATGATACTTAGACAGTAGTGGTCTTACTACAAAAACTTAAACATGTGTCGAACACTTGTCTAAAAAAGTGGCTGCAAAATAGACCTTATTACAACGTCATAATCTGTCATTTTTTAGACAAGTGTTAAACTGACGTTTAAAAGTTTTTGTGGTATGACGGTAGATATTTTCATAGATAATGTACCTACTGTTGCATAATAATACAACAACAAATACTGAGGACCAAAATAAATCAAGTATTTTAGGGAGCATACAAAGTGATTTTTGAGACGCACTTGGTCGGTTATTTGGCCATTATCATCTGTCCATTAAAACTGAACGTTCATGAGCCGGATGACACAAAACGTTCAATCTGAAATAGCCCTCAGTTCAGAAGGCTTTTGTTTCGTAGTGAATTGCAATAGACAGGCAGAAGTCTTACAGATTGGTAGCAGTCTGGCCTCGCCTGACGGATTTGAGATAACTTTATTTAGACGTCTCAATCTATTTTTAACTGATTTCCCAATATAAAGGTGGATCTCAATTCAATGGTGTATAGGTATCTATATATTTTTATTTTCTCGATGTCACCATCACTCGACTATTCAATATGCCATAACGCTCGTCTAATCGTGTACCAAATGCGAAAGTCACTGTCTGTCTTTCACCGTTCCAAACCAAAACTACAGATTCACCTTTCAGATAATCTAGAGCTTGAAAAAGAATATATAGGCTACCCTGTTCTTAGTTGCGATAAGTCTTTCTCCCGGGACATGAGTGTAATCGCGGGAAACCGCTAGTTTTTGTTGAAACAAAAAACATCCCCATTTAATTGAACTCACCGCGTGCCAATCGCTTAGACACGCGACAACGTTCATCTATCATCATTTGTAACAATTAAATATATTAGAAGATTACCCATAGAGTTTGTTGTTTATGGGATAGGAACGAAGGTTACTTTATTTTATTTTATTAAAAAAACGTTGTTTCAATTGACAATTGTTGGAAAGAAAAGAAACCCGTTTATAATTCAGCAAAACTTTTCTTCAGTTCCGGTTCGTTCTTGTCTAAAATCCATAGAAAGGTTCATGAAACTCATTCACCTTTTTAACCCTGAAAGAGTAATAAACATACCTGTTAATGTGACATAAGGATCATAACGTCATCTACATATAGCTATGCAATTTAAGAGTTACACTCCTCATGAACTTAAAAAAGATGATTCTTATCAATTAAACACAAAACTTTTACAAACTGCTGCTTTTACCAAAACTTTTACTTAATAAAGTCCACTCGAAGCATATACGATCATACTACTTAACTTAGTAGAAAGTCTTGCAATTTTAATAGTCCCGTCGCTAGGTGTTTAAGTTTCATTCAAGCTACCCGTGCATAGCTCGCATGAATTCATTAGCGACAACTTAGAAACTAAGTCACATTTTACCTGTACTTAGTACTAACTTAGCGAACGTGTTACTTAAGTTAGTGATGACAGGTTTTAGTTTTAGGTACTCGTCATAGGTTTTATAGTTTATATTGCTTAATGCGCAAATGTATTAAGGAATATACCCTATTTCGGAAGGTGTGGTGCTGTTACCATGGGTAAGGTAAAATCGCTTACTAGTCCAAACCATACTTTAAAATGTCCGATGCGTTTTTCATAAAGAAGAATATATTTCATTTCTACTGCCTTTTTATTGTCTTCGAGCACTTTAGGATGTTTTTGACAAAAAGTGAGTCTAGCATGAACACTTTAGCAATGAAATCCTTTTATCATAATAGCACTGAAAATATACTTGTAACATTTTTATGCATTTAGAAAATGTTCGTCTCGCTCTTAAACTCCCGGGAACAATTTACCTACTCTCACAAAATTTCTTAGTTTACAGACATTATTCATGAACAGTGTATGTTTTGAAATAATCAAATATTTTTGCAATATCTCTTAACCTATATTTTCCATCTTCATTGTTCTAACATTGTCACACTCGTGTTACAGTATTTTTTCATGTAGGATGTTACAGTGCCTTCAAAAAGGTCAGGCACAAGTACACCGTACAAAGTTCTGTAATTCAACAATGTGGGAAGAATGTGGGAGTTAGTAATAAAAACTCAGTTTATTTAACATCAGAGCAATGTTTACAAGTTAAGCTGTTGTTAAGTCACCGTGTCGACTTGTAAAGGTTTGTGTTTAGGCCTTCTTTTGTTTTGTAAAGTTGTGGTTTGGAGGTTGAGATGTCTGTTGTTGCTGATGTTCAGAAGGTGTGGTGTCAGGAATTTGAATGATGTAGCTACACTATCAGTGAAAAACATCGAAGTTAGTAGTAGAAAATAAAATTCAGTAGAATTGGTGTCGAACTTTTCAATTTGGATTTCCTATAACCGTGCTTTATCTATACATATAATACATCTGTAAAAAAACTGTGTCTGTACATTGAATATATTAAAAAAATAATAATTGGGTGGGGTTTAGAAACAGTAATGGAGCACAAATCCAAAAAAAAAATTCTGTCTGTTTGTCTGTATGTCTGTTTGTTTGTACACGCTAATCTTCCGAACTACTGAACGGATTTCAATGATTTTTTCTTTGTTGTATCAGTATTAAGCCTGGTCAACATATAGGCTATAATTTATCTTCGAAACTTGAAGACCTGATGCAGAACACCAACAGACCAACAAAACTATAAGAGATACAAAAATGGTACCATGGCAAAAATTGTTTCATGTGATGAGCATTTTCAGCTGAGATAATAAATTTTAAGATCTGGAACACCTGATGTGGAACCCCAAGAGCCCAGCTTCTCTGTACCATATACAGGTATGACGTTTTAGCAAAAGTTGTTCAATTTGATTAGCACTTTCTATTGACTTATACAAATTGAAGATCTAAAACACCTGATGTGGAACTCCAGGGGCCCAGCTAGACTATAGCATATAGAGGTGTGACGTTTTAGCAAAAGTGGTTCAATCTGATAAGCACTCTCTATTGACGTATATACATCGAAGATCTGGAACACCTGATGTGGAACTTCAAGAGCAATACTACACTTGAAATGTATAGAAATGAATGTTATGAAATAGGTATGGTGAATCAAAAAAAGTAATTAGTCCGTCTTTTAGATAACCCTAAAATAATGGACACGTATTTTTTCTTTTCTCCTTCTCACAAACAAATAATAACGAAGATATAACACGCTTGAATTTTGTGTTAAGTCACTGCTTAGTACAAATTTTACATACCTAGACGTGGCGGCACGAGCCCCCACTCTTCGAATTTGTTGCGTTATATCTCATTATTATTTTGTATGTCTCTTCCAGACCTCGGGACTACAGAGTTCCGAATTTTTGGGAGGCAAACGTGGGGCCGAAGCCAACACGCTGAAGCCCTTTTGAGACAACTTTAATGAAATGGTGACACAAAACCGACGATTATCCCTTTATACACTATAGAAATGAACCCAAGGACAATCCCCGGTGGACGTCGTTAAAAAAGTGTTTTACAAGGAGCGACTGCCTATCTGACCTCCACAACCCGGTTACCCGCTCAACCCAACACCCCTTGGTAAAACTGGTCAGACTTACTGGCATCTGACTGCCAAGAATGTTCAATGACAGCCGGAACCTACAGTTTAACATCCCCTCCAAATAACGGTCATTGGTATCCAAAATATACGTAGAAAGTACATCTTCTTCTTTCTCCTGCCCTGTTCCCAAATTTTACTTGGGGTCGGCGCAATATGTCATTTTCTTCCATTCTCCCCTGTCACTCGTCATACTGACACTCACTCCCTTCCTATTCATATCATACGTAGAAAGTACATACGAACTTAGAAAAGTTGCATTGGCAGGACGTACGCTCATACTTGAGAGATTGGTTCTCTACCCACTAAACCACCACGACTTCCACTAAGTCATCACGACTTTGTCATCTCAGTAACATTTAATGTTTTTTAACGTAATAATACGTGTAATATTTTTGCCACACACAACTTTGACAACTTAAATGCGGACTAATTAGAATCACTACTTTTATCCCTATGGTCACGTCTGTTGCGGTTCAGTTCTCAGCGTTTTGTTTAGTCTGCTGTGCTTTTGCCGTTGAAGTACAAAAATTAAATTATGGAACGTTTCTAATGGCTATGCGTATTCCGTTGTTTTCAAGTCAACATATCAGACGATTCAGATCTTTGATTTTGCTGACCCCGTAGTCGCTGGCATAAGGGACAGGATCCGCGTACGAAGTCGCGGGCAGAAGCTAGTTTATATTAAATTAAAAACTAACATCACTAGTACATCAACAATACTTCAATAGAAAAAATAATTACGAGTAAAAAGAAAAATAAGCTAAACGATTTCTAGTAGTTTCTTCTATTTACATGACAACGTCCCAAAAGTACGTCATTTATATCCTAGACGAACCAAGGACAATTGACTAGTCAATCGCGCAGTTGCCATCAATAAAGGTCGATCGATAGCAATAATATTAAACTTCATATCAAGATACGACCTTTGACCTTGGCTGCATCCATTATACAAATCGAAAAACACGAACAAACATAAACTATGTCTGTCTATCTGTCAAGTTTTTTTGACTTTTCTTTAAAAAAGGGAACCCTCATGTGGTATTGTATACATAAATAATTGTTCGCTTTTAATTCAACAATGTTCCAGAAAGTTCTAAGGTAACTAGAGGGACGTATTGTGTTAACTTTCTTATTCGTAAGTGTTTTCTTACTTTTCGGAAACTACTACACTTGAATAGAAAGTAGCCCATACCTAGCCTCGTGGGAGAAAAATGAGTTTTCTAATATTGAAAGAATTCTTCAAATTGAATCAGTAGTTCCTAAGAACAAATCGAAAAAAGATAAAAACGCAGTATACTCATTTGGCAATTGATTACAGTAAGTCAATAAAAACTACCCTGAATATAGTTTTTATTTGTTACTACCAATCAAAAACAAATGAAGATAGCTTCTACATGCATAGTGAACTTTCCACTCCGTAATGACTTTGAATACTTCAATTAAAATGCTAAAATAATCTAGACCTACAAACATAAATACTTAAAGCTTTAATTTGTGTAGCAGTTCATCAGCTCAACGCCCTTGACCCGAAGGTCGCGGCGTGCGTTTTCATTGGTCAGCCCAAGGGCACTGTAGTATGTGTTCTTACTACAACTATAGTACAACGGAGTAAGGAAAGATGAGCAGAGATGTCATAATGCAGATAGGTCAGGAAACTTCTTCTAGGTCAAATTCGTGCGGAGGGCATGATTAAAATGATCAGTTACGAATGAACTAACCAGGTGTTCGGCTATTTGACACATCGCTGTCAACGGTTTTTGGTATTACAACAAATGGTCGGGTCCAAAGAAGGCATATAAGGGCGAAGACAGTAACGTTCCTCGTCCCCCACACATCCGCATTTTGGCGCGCTACTTTCTTAGGCAATTTTCCGTTATGGCACCTCCGGTAGTCATTTTATTCTCCATGGTTCTTACTACAACTATACTATATTTTACTACAATAGAGTGACGTGGCCGTGACGCATTAAGTTTGAACAATAAATAACGAGGGTGATCGGAATGTGAAATTAGAGTGCATTTGTTGAAGCCAGCTTTATTAAAGAATCAGGTCGTGTAGGACACCTTTAATAGTCCTTGGTCTGTAACAGTTTTCATGGGTATTCTCCATATTAAACGCTTTAAAAACGTTTGACGAATATTGTAGTTCTGTTAAGAATGGAGACGGTATTATTTTAGACAAAATATTATAATTGGCGCCTGCGATATTACCAAATAGTTATGACATTCAAACCTTTAAAGGAAGAGCGTATTTTCGACTTCTCCGGCATTGCCCGAATACTGAAACGCTTTACTCAATTTAAAGGCTGCTTAAACATTATTCTATATCAGTCACATTTACGTAAATAAATAAATTAACGTTTAAATAAATTAACTCTTTCCTTTTTAAAAAAATACCTTGCTCAATATAAACATAATAATTAGCACAGGTATTCAATACTAAAGATTGTACAATATTTCTCGGGTATAACTGGCTTGAGAAAGTGAGCATCTGTTTGCAACTCCTGATACTAAGGTAACATAAAGTTGTTCGGTTTCGAGAATAACCAGAAGGTCGTTATTTGGTCGTGTTCTACAGATTTAGGGTTTGTTTCGCTATTATTCGTACTTTGTCTACTAAATTAATTTATTTAATGTTTCCATAATGTAGTAGGTAAGGTTAAAGGGTATAAAGAGTTGAATAACTGGGAATGATTATGTGTATTCGCTATGGGTAATTATCTGAAAATCTATGAACAATAATGTAGATTTGCGACGAAGAAACTATGGCATGCAGTTGTTTATATATTTTACTTACGATCTCATATTATCATTGTTACGCATTACATTATATTGAAGAGCTTTTATAAGAGAGAAGCATATGGCATACCTCAACATTAACTTAAGTACCTATTTCTCAATACTTAAGTAATTCAATATACTATAACCATAACCTACAACCTTATTTCACATTATCCAATTTCCATTACAAAACTGTTACCCACTTAGTATTCTTTGACGATCATCATAAATTTATCTCCGGAACTCGGTACCGGCAACAGTTTAGGCATTATCCCGTGAATTCCGCAGCAGCCGCGGAATTCGCGGAATTTGCCGGAATCCGCGATCGTGGCGCGGCTGCAATTGTGCATTGGAAACGGAATTCGCAATAATGTTTATCGTAGTTGTAAGTTGTGTTATGTGTTGGCTGGTATTTGTATTTAGCACCGGTAGCGCTCAGTTTTAATGTCGATTTAAGGGAATTCTTTATTGATTTCAAGATGGGCTAAAGAATTCAATAAATAAATCGCAATAGAACGCAGTACCTTCTTCTTCTAAGAGCACTTTGAGTATCTATTAAAAATTCAAATAAATCAAATATAAGAAATAGTATAAATTCAAATTAAAGAAAGCTTTTTTCAGTCACCTAATAGTCTCACCAGAAGCAAGTCGCATTTGAAATGATTTCCGTTTTTTTTTAATCATGAGAGAGAAATAGTTAACCACAGCGTGTACTACCATTTTTACACATTTATTAACAAAAGAATACTCAAGAATTCTTTCACTTCTTTTTACAACTGTCAGTTTCAAGTTACCCAGCAAAATTCCAGTTCTCTGGTTACAAAATAAATAGTGTAAAGGTACGCGTCCAATTAACCTTGTTACGACTTATAATAACGTTTCCAGTCTTCAGGCGTATCGTGTCTAGAACAGAATTTGTATTCATAGTGGAGCTCCTGGCCTAGGATGGGGCGAATTAGTGAGCTCTCCGACTATTTGCGGGGGTATTTTTAATTCTGTTTGCTTTTGCTGATTGTTGTTGAATGATGATCGAATGGTGTTGTTCATTTATGTATGTTTGTGTGTGTGTGTTTTACATATTACGTTGCACTTTTTAAATGACATAGAACACTTGTATTTCATAGTGTCGAAAGCTTTTTTTTTTTTAAACAAAAATCTACATTTAGGTACATCTTAAAAGCAGTTTTTTTTACAAAAAATAAAGCTCACAAATTAAACTACTTCCTACACAAGTAAAGTACCTACAACGTCCCAAGTCACTTAGGACCTCTAAAATCTGTTACAAAATGGACATTTCCCACTATTCTACAACAGAGTTGGTCCCGAGAGCTGAGAGCAGTCTTATCGCGGTCCAAATTGTTCCTCATTATGTCCCGCCGTGTGTGGAAATCCTTATATTTTTGTTATTAGACGGCAGATATTATTTAGGATTGCCATGTAATGAATGCGAATGTGGGCTTTGTTTTATCTGTTAGTAGAGATGATGGATAGGAAAGATCATGACCACAGAATGTGTTTTTTGGTTAAGAAATAAGCGGCCTGTATATGTATTTATACCTAAACCTTCCTCGTGAATTACTCCATCTTTTTGTGAAAACCACATGAAAATTAGTTCAGTAGTTTTTGCGTGAAAGAATAATAATCCAGTCTTGATGATTGTGAAGTGATTTATTTTTATGTGTTGATGTAACATTATCGATCTGTCTCTTGTCATACGAAAAAAGCATCAATCACCTTACTTAAATTACTTGCATTTAAAACTAGGTATTTTTATTATATTGTAGCCTTAACCTTCAATCCGAAAATTAACCAGACTGCTTTATAAGTTTATCGTTAAATAATTGTTTGACCTTGCGTCAGTAATTTCTTACTTTCGAGCCATTATAACTGGCATACTGGGACGAAAAGTTATATTAACAAGAGGGCATAAATCACGCATGGTCATAGACCATAGAGATACGATCTAGACGGAATAATGGTCGTTTGCCATAATATAGGGGTCCGGGGTACCGCGGTCGTTACGTCTTGATAACACTGAATAATTCGCTTGTTTGGTCGTTTGCTTAGTTTTCTAGTAATAACTTTTGAATATTTTGGGAGTGGATGATGTTTGTTTGTTGTTTTGTTAACTTGGTGAATGAAGAAGTATCATTGAAGATGGAAATAGATAAGAGCCCTAACTATTCTGGACTGTTTTAAAAGAGAATTTACTTTATTGGTTTGTCTATCAAGGCGTACTTTAAGAAGGACTTTGTTTTGATTTTTTTCGTTTGGGAAAGCCAGTAGCTATTGTAGAATAAGTATATATTGTCTGATTTTGCGTGTTCGGCGGAGATACTTACATTTATCGGTATAAACTACCTCAATATTTGCAAAGTGTGAGAGATTTCAGTAATCCAATAAATAATACAATGTCTCACTGTACAGTTGGCGTGAAAAGGGTGTATTCACATCTTTAATATGGTTTACTTGCACCTTTTTACAATTGTCGCTATTCTGACTTACATGTTTTTAAATAAAAATGTAAAGCAACGGACGCAAACAAAGGAAAATAAACTTTAATAAAATACGTTTATGACAGAAAATCCATTTTGTGATTCTCGCTAAAAGGATTGTACTGAAATGAAACCAGCTAGAGAAAGGAATTTACATTTTTTTTCGCCTCTAGCATTATTTCAGTTAAAATTCATGATCAAACGTACTTTGAAAATGTTTTATTAAATTAAAAATGTTAGTAAATAATGAATAATACTATTAATTAATATTATTAATACTTTGCCCCATATAAAAATAGGCAAAAATAAAACTATAAATTAAAGTCAAAGGATTCTTTAATGATCCATAATTATATAGGTGTAGGTTATTACGAATGTAATGAAATAATAAATAATATTACAAATATAAATCATGAAAACCAACATTGTCAAGAATAATACACGCGTCAGCAAAGTGTATACCCCTTCTGCTAATCTAATGCTGCTTTTTGCAAATTAAACTTTCCATATTCTGAACTTAATTGTAAGTGACATAAGATTCAAACTTTAACAACGACCTTCCCCATATTGTCCCCTCGCAGCATGCCAATGAACGCATGTGGGAGCTCTCCGAAACCGGTCACGACCGTCTCCTTCACCTTAATGGAACCTATATCGACCCAATCCTTTAGCTGCTGTATAGCAGCTTTCTGCTCCGGCCAGCTCCATTGTGTGAAGCTGAACGATTGCACCTTTACGGTGTGCGGTATCGCAGGCACCTTTTGCTCCATCGGGTTCCCATACGTACTTATAGACCCACAGACGGCCACACGACCGTTCCTCTTCATGCACTGTAAAACACCTTCAGTTAAATCACCACCGACATTGTCGAAGTAGCAATCGACGCCTGTCGCCACTGCTTGTATAACTCCCTTAACATCCTTCACTTCTTTATAGTTGAAAGCGTGATCGAATCCCAAATCCTGAGTTAAGTACTTAACTTTTTCATGCGAGCCCGCAAACCCGATGACGATGCAACCTTTTAACTTCGCTATCTGTCCCGCCACCATGCCGACTGCTCCCGCCGCGCTCGATACACACACTACGTCGCCAGGCCTCGGCTTGCATATTTCTAAAAGGCCGAGGTACGCCGTCATGCCAGGCATTCCTAAAGTACCCAGCGCCAGAGACAGGGGCAAGTCCCCAATTTGTGGGTCGTACGGCTTAATGCCAAATATGTCGTCGGGTTCGCCAGTGAGGACTGCGTAGTCACGCCAGCCGGAATGTGAAACTACGTTCATGTTAACCGGGTATTCGGGGTTCTTGCTCTCTATAACTTTGCCCACTTGAAAGCCGAATTGATCGTAAGGTGCAATCCACCTATTCGCAAACGAACGCAAGTAAGGATCAGTACTGATGTACTCTGTTTTAACTAGAAACTGTCCATCTTTTAGTTTCGTAAAGTTCTCATGCCTTACTTCGAAGTCTCCTGGGTGTGGAAGAAAGTTTTCGAATTGATTCTTTACAACGTATTTATTTATTTTCATTTTTTGTCAGGCTTTTATAATTATTTGCTTGAATTGGTTTCTTGATTTATTGGCTTGAAAACACTTTTGAAGTAATGATTAATAATTACATTTGCAACAGTTTGAGTAGATATGAAAAGTTTAATTTGAAAAAGAAACGCTTGATGTCCGACCACTGACAGCGCACAGTGTGTTATTTTGCCTCAAACGCGGACATCCTCATTTTATATGCTATTTAGAAAGGTAGAAATCGAACAAACCCCCTAATAAAACTCCGGTGACGTTATCTATCATAGTTTTCGAAAAATTTTGAAAATCGAGAAAAGTCCATAGAAACCAAAGAAACGTTTTATTTCCGTTTTTAACATTTTTTTCCCTTACATGTTTTTTGGTTATGATTCAAATGTATTTCAGGCACCTATTTATATTGAAAAAGTTAAAAAATCTCGACTAGTCTCGACGAAAAAATTTTTTTTCTGTTATTTAGTTTTTATTTTTTTTCTGAGATGTCCTGCAATATTAGCATTTTTTTTAAATGCCATATTATTAGTTGCTGCACCTATTACTCCCACAAAAAAAACTAGATGCTTTAAACATAGGACTTCGGAGATATTAAATTTTAAAATTTTAATTTAGGGTTGTCACTCAAGTGTATGGTTTACTTCAGTGATGGTCGTTATATTTATTTAAGGTTTAGTAGATGACAGAAGTCAAAGAAAAGGTCTTTTAAATTCCTATAATATAATATCTGTCTCTTTTATCTTATTTTTATCACATAATATTAAAATTAGCATTACGCCATGTACCTATTTGTTGGTTATAAGGGGGTTACAAGACTTAAAATTGTATTCAGTTTTGCTGTTGTCACCCAACTCTTTGATTTCTCTTAAATTGCAGTCAATTTTATTTTTGTCTTCTTAATATGGTATTTAAAATTATCGGCCAATCGTTTCCTGAGATGCCATTCATGATGGCATACATGCATACATGGCAGTGTTTTAGTTTTAATTTTAAATAACTATCACAGACTTATTTCACCGTGGACTTGAATCATCTGATCCATATTTATCTACCATATCCCACAATAAAAGAAGTAAACACAAAAAATCTTTACCCCCAAAAGTTTTTTTCTGTTGGAAGTGACAATGGACAATGTGCGTTATTTTCCACCGGATTCTAATTTCGAATTTGAAGAAGTGGAACTAACTTCAGACAAAATCCTCATTATTTCAGATACTGAAGATGTGGCGTAAACTGATATTTGTTTTTTTTTTGGTAATTTTTATTCCAAATAAGTCCAGTTTATTTCTCCCTTTTATTTATTTATTTATTTATACTTTATGTACAAAATTGGTACATTGGCGGACTTAATGCCGCAAGGCATTCTCTACCAGTCAACCATTGGGTTAAAGGGAGAAAATAAATAGGTAGTACAAAAAAAAGAGAGTAATACATGTAACAAAAAAAAAAGAAATATAATAACAATTTGAGAAAAAGTCATGAACATGAATAAAAACATAATACAATACATAAATACTCAATACATAATAATATATACATATATATATTATACATACAACATAAAAATAAAATATAAAATCAATAAGAGTGACGACGACTCAATTAGGTAGAGAGTTTAAATAATGAAGGCGAACTTTACGCTTAAAGGAATACTTACTGGGTGCCTTTTTTATGTCAAGGGGAAGAGTGTTCCAGAGTTTAATTGCTGATACAGCAAAAGAATTAGCCATAAATCCGGTGCGGTGACATGGAATTTCGAGCAACAAATTCTCAGAGGATCGCAGGTTACGGCTATGAGAACTGCCCAATAACTTAAAATAATTTTGAAGATAGTCAGGAGCACAGGGATCGTTAAGAATAGAGAAGAGCATACAGAGAGATCTAAGGGATCTTCTATAACGAATAGGCAACCATTTAAGCTGAGAACGAAAAGCGGAAACGTGATCATATTTACGAAGGCCGAAAATAAAGCGTATGCAGTTATTGAGAAGACGATCCATTTTGTTAAGAAGTTCTTGAGATAGATCCGAGTAGTAAACATCAGCATAGTCAATGATGGGAAGCAGAAGAGACTGTACCAAAGTAGTTTTAGTACTGATAGGAAGGAAATGCTTGAACCTGTTGAGAGATCGCAGCGTTAGAGTAACCCTTTGACTTACCTGGTTAACCTGCTTGGACCAACTGAAGTTGCTGTCAATCAGCAACCCCAAATCCTTCACCTGTTGCGTTAAGCCTATTGTTGAACTATTGAAGACGATGGGTGTTAAAGAATTAGTGTCCAAACGGTTTAGGTAACCGGAGCTGCCTATAAGGATGGCCTGACATTTGCTGGTGTTAATAACTATTCCAAATTTGTCAGACCACTCTTCAATAGTTCGCAAGTCAGCATTAACTAAAGATATGCAATTATTAAGATTGCCGACCTCAGTTTGTGCGTATAATTGCAGGTCATCGGCATACAAATGGTCTCTTTCATAAACTCAAATTTGAATACTGGCTGTCCACCGCAGTTTCAACTGCGTTTTTGGTTCCTGCTTCACCTCCGGTAGCATTCATGCTTCATGTATTTTGCTTTCATATTACTATAAAATAAAAAATAAAAAAACTGATATTCGACATTTGTTTTATCTCGAGGTGGTTCAATATTTTTTAACAAATGTTGCTAATAGATATTGTGTATTTTTTCCATAACATACCTATATAACATAATCTAGAACTGTATTTCATCACATCGTATAGTCCCATTAAATCAACTCATTCTTTTTTTGACAACCCTATTTCCATAGAAATTGTTAAAAAACTTAGAAACGTTATAGCTCTGAAGTCCTGCACGTTAAATGTTCCAATTTTTCACAGTAAGACGCTACATGACTAGAGTGTATTTCGGTGGTAAAACAAAATGCTAATGTCGTATAAAAAAAATTATATAATTTATTTTGCAAAATTAAGAAAATATTTTTTTTCTCGCATTCCAGCGAAAACAAAGACCTGTAATTAATACACAATATTATTAAAACAACCTTCAATTTATGGTTAATTTTAAATAAAGCGAGAGTTTGTTATTTTGGGAAATATCTGCAAAAAACTTTTTGACAAAGTTCATTGACCTTTCAAAAAACTCTCGTAGCTTCAAAATTAAGAAATATATTCAAACTGGTGTTTTATATTATATTATGTAACAGTTATATCCATCAGAATTTACAATAAAAAGAGGATGTCCGCTTTTGAAGCAAAATAATATACTGTGCAGCGCTGAGAGCGCACTGACAACTGTTGGCTGTCAGCTGTCACTCCGCTTGAAATGACGGCGCGTTTCGTTAATGCATTGGAAGAGTTCACTAAGTAGCTTTTAATATTAAAAGTAGCACAAGAGTGGTTTTGTAAACTTAATATGGTTGGATCGATGAGTAGCGCTTTTTATACATACATGTAATGTTTTTAGGACAACATTTTGAGGACACTACTGCATAAATTTATATACATCATAGCAATGCCAATAACATAACATGCAAAAACACCCAAAACTAAGGAAAACCGGGCAATCTTTCAATCATCCCTCGTCAGTTTTCCCCATACTCGTCAAACAAGCAAACTTGTCTACAACGTAATTTGAAAAGGTAGCAAGTGTATCAAACTACGTAGTGACTTGAGCCCTTGTCGAAGGAAGGGTGTTTATGGGCTGGACCAGCCGGGAGAGTTACTTCCAACCCGATGGTTTTGATATAGTTACCTTGTATAGACATATCTATATGGATAGTTATATACCACCATAGCCAGGTGGTGGACAAGATAAGTTTCCAAAGGTTTTGTCGAAACGAAATTTTGATGTTTGGTAGCGTAGAATTCACAAGATGGCTGGTTTAAAAAGAATCTTTTAGTTAATTTTGTACGTAAAATATTTTAACTAGTAGCCCATGTATTATGATTTATATAATTACTTCACCATGGAAGCTTTGTTAACGAACTTTCTTCAACGAATGGGCCATATGGTAAAGTGCAATCAGCTGCAATTGTTAAACTAATCATCTGTCATTTCCTGACTGTTATTTAGATAAGTATTAGCCCACTTTAAGTTAATGATACAAACACAAGACCGTAATTCATCTCTGGATGTTTTACGAGCGCTTGCACATAAAACTAACCACGCAAACTGCACTTAAATAATAATCTTAATAAGGATATAATCTTAGAAGGGAACTTGTTAACTTTATATACAGCATTATAATTCGGTAAATACTTGCATAGTGTTATTATTTTAGGTACAAATAGCTTGTGTCAAACTGTTGTCATCATACTCGTGAACATTGATGAAAACAGCATGTTTTACGTAGACCTTTTTGTTTTTAATTGGTTTAGGTATATAGGACATACGTACCTACATAAACGGTGTATATTCTTCACCTATATATTTTTTGAGATGGTCAGCTGGACGGCTGATTTCAAGAGGGTCCTGTAATTATTCAAAAATTTCAAATGCAAAATCATTTAGTCTGTTTTTCTTTCTAAACTAAATATTCCCTAAAATACACGTTCGTACCGACCCACGGCCCAACAGTATTATAAGGTTCTGTAACATAAATCATTATACTTATGATATTAAGGGATAAAAAGCGGTCCTTTAGGGGACCGCGTCATATCCAACTTGTAAGGTCATCTATATCCCTTGATATTGATCCGAGGGACGAGATATCCCTGGACAGAAATTGTAAACTATCTGGAGGTGCCTTAAGGGACTGAAAATGCTGGTAATAGATACTTGATAAATTATATTGGTGATAGAATTATGTTGTTATAGATGTGTTTCACTTGCGTCCCGATGGAACAACTTCCTGCATACCAGCTACTACTTTAGTATACTTCTGGGTTAGAAGTACCCATACTAAATTATTCTGATGAATTAGGCTTTGCAACTGCCAAGTATCCTTAAAACAATCATGAAAATGTAACAAACATTCTTTACTCTCAAGTTTATACCATGAATGTGATTTCAAAAGTTTGAATATCTAATGTTCAGACCTAGGATTTTTAATATTAAGTATTTGTAAAAGTAAATAAACCAATCCATAAAAAATATTTAAATAGTTACATCGTTCACTTTTCCATGAAAATACAGTAAAACAGTCTACAAAGCACATATTCTTTACAAAAGGCAATTCTTCGCAATCTTCAGCAAGATTCCTCTACACACTCACACACACAGACACCTATAAACAACACTTGATTTATCCATGTGTGTGTGAGACGTTTACAGCGCCACTTGGCGGGAGTTCGGTTGACTCTGTGAAGGGTGCTTGTCAACTAGTTTAGAGAAAAAAAATGCTCAAGATACTAGACGTTTGTAAGATTCTTAGTGGTTGTTTTAGAGTAGGTTTATTTTAGGTTGGTAATGGTTTTTACGGGATTTTTTTTCGACGGTGTATCACAGTTAGTTTTGATCACCCAAAAAACTAGACAAATGTATTTTGTAAGCAAACGGGAAGCGATATAACATTCTTCTTAATAATATTTTTCATAAAAATCTCTCATTCATTTGCGCACAAGGCTACCGTTCTCACAATTACCCAAACAATTAATTAAAACTTCTACAAAGAAAACTCGAGGGAAGAAATTAAAAAAGCAAGCTCAACAAATCGAGAAGTTTCGCACGAGAGCACGTCAAATCAGTCGTCGGGCGGGAAAATCGTCTTTTGCCGAAAAAAATCCGGTAAAAACCGGCTGCAACCGGTAAAATCCGGGGTCGGTGCCAACTTTCCGCTCCGGAGGGATGACTGGGCGCTTCCCGCTCGGAATGACCCATTCACTCTAGAACTTTTGGATGAGGCATAAATTAATAGCGTTTTTTGGCTTTTAAACGCAGTTTGTTAGTTGAGGTTTGTTTTAGGTTACTTTTTAGTTGGTAATAGGATTTCTCTTTCGCCATGGCCGAACGAAACGCTGCAATAAACATCAAAGACTATGTTTTCGTAGTTTTGTACATATTTGTAGGTAATTACCCACACAATAATGATAAAATAATGCTCATCATACACGATGTTACATAAAGCATCTCATTTCATCTTTAACAAACAAAACAAACTATCTTCCTATTCTTACATTTAACTTCTCAAAACAAACTGTAAGTGACTCGTAAGCTCATTATTTAGCCATCAAGTTGCCTCCTCCATTCTTTCCAACATCACATTTCCCGTTTTCCGTCGGCCTACTTTCTTGAACATCTGCAGCTCTTTTGTAAAACCAAGTGCCTTTTACCTGCAAGATAGTGTATCTTACAGTCATATTTATTTTCTAGTATACTGTGCTTATGTTGCGTTGTTGTAAAGAGCATTTTCTATTCTGTGGTATCTTCGCGGCAACGGTGACATGTTGACACCTTATTGTTAGATTTGAATTTAGAAGCTGATAGTTTGAATATGGAGTAGGTTTTATTCGATTAAATGAGAACCAAAAAGGATTTAGGCGCTTTGCACATGGAGCAACTTAAATTGAGGAAACTATCAACATTTTAAAAGTTTCTTGTAAAAAGTTGATAGTTGCTATAACGTTTACGTTTGCCGCAATTTTATGGCAATCTGTGAGCAACTTTCATAGCCGAGTTGCTAAATCTACGCAGCGATCAGCGTTCAGAGTGACAGTGGATATCGAAGAAGCAGCACTTGCTCTCATTTTATTACGTCGTCACCTTCGACGGCGCCAACATAGACGGAATAATATTTAACAGTTGCTAGTTGCGGCAATTAGGAACTACCTTAGTCATCGATTACAGCAACTGAAAACTGTTGACGATTACCGGAACTCGAAACTCGAGTTGCTATGTGTGCGCGGTTCAATTGAAATATATGTAAACAGCTAGTTGCCAGTTGCTCCAATAGTTGCTCTATGTGCAAAGCGCCTTATTGTTGCAGTAGATTTGACCTTGTAGAGGACAAGTAGACGTCAGGTTACGGGACTTAAATCTTATATAAAAAAATATAAAAGAAAGTCGTGTTAGTTACTCCACTTATAACTCAAGAACGGCTGAACCGATTTAGCTGAAAATTGGCAGGGAGGTAGTTTAAAGCCAGGAGAAGGACATAGTTTTTGTCACCATCTGGCTACGGGAAGCAGTTATCTCGGGACGCGGGTGAAACCGCGGGCGGAAAGCTAGTAGTTAAATAAAGGATTTTTATTTAATTAAGTGCTTTTAATTTTGCGTTATGTCATAAGCTACGTCTTTAATACAATCACTTTACAAAATTTGTCCGGTCGTTCCAGAGATTGCCACTTTTTCCTCTTTACAAATTAATGGTAAAACATCTTCTACTATCATCCCTATATAACTATAATTCCATTAAAATGGCTATAAAAACAGCCATAACATACTATGTTAATAAAGTCCTATCATACGTTAGTTAGGGGTCCAGCTTATCCCCTAGGGGCAGCTAGGGGTAGGTTATGAGGACCCTTCGCATCCCATGGGGCTCATAAAGGTGGCTAAGGGATGATGCCACGGGGATGTTTCCATAACCATCCCTTTTTGTGGCTCATACGTCATAGGAGGAAGAGAACGGTAGCTATGGTTTAGAGAAAAAATATTATTGAAATATTATTTTACGTATTGTTTGATAGAGGTCCTTTGTAATATAGAAGAGTTTAGTATTCTAGCCTATTTATGTAAAGGCTGTCCCCAAGAATTTGATTACGCACCTACTTGCTTCTTCATTGTGCTAACAGTAGGTTCCGAAGCGGTTTCACTCTCGTACCGTGGACATTGTTTCGTAGTCTTCAGCTTTCCTTAAAAAATGGGCTACTTAATATTAACATTTTCAAAATCGGTCCAGTAATCAGAGCGATAAAGCAAGCAATTTTTATAATATTAGTATAAAAAAATTATAATAATCCTACTTATCCTACTTCCTACTTATATTATAAATGTGAAAGTTTGTGAGAATGTATGGATGTATGTTTGTTATTCAATCACGCAAAAACGGCTGGACCGATTTGATTGAAATTTGGTATGTAGATAGATGATAACCTGGATTAACACATAGGCTACTTTTTATCAACACTCCACGCGGGCGAAGCCGCTGGCGGAAGCTAGTATATAATAAATCTTTGATGTTATAATAAATGCGTACCTAGTGAAGTGGTCCACTAATAAATAAAATAAATAGTGGAAACCGATGTGTGACTACCGAAAACGGTTTCTATACTTGAAGAAATAGGCTAATGATTCGTCCTTCATATTGTCTAGGTTTTACACCTATTACTGAATATCGACACTACTTATCTATTTCGCCGTGAAATAAAAATTACAATAAAATGAAGGGTAAGAGCTTCCCTTCAGACATGTCATTAGTCGCTAATCGCTGTACACATCATTAATCATTGTTATATCAATAATATTGATTGCTAATACACGCACTTATGATGATTGTGTACGTTTGTAGGCCTGTTTTTGGAGAGCTAATATTAGCACGATAAAATACTTCGTTGCTCAGCATTTAAAGTAACAGTGTAATTATAATCTTAAACAGAATCACTGGTTTTTCGCAGTCAGTTCAGGCAAAAAATAAACCTAGACTACTTTTATCATGAACATTTAAATCGTTCAATAGTGTGCGACAATAGACAATGGGTAAATTACTTTGACATTCATAATATTTAAAGTAAGGATTGGTAATTTCTTAGTGTTGGAATAAATATTAAATAAAAACATTTAATTAAAGTCTATAACCCAAATAACAAGTTTTCAATTTTTTTCAGGTATTACACAACTTACAATTAATATTTCGCCGATAAATCCAGCTATTATGTACCTGCGTAAAAATTACGATAAATGTCTTAACAGATCACTTCTCTTGTTACAGCCACGAGAAATGAAACGCAGAAGGAGTCTCACTTCAGGCGTCGCGTGACGTGTTAACCAGCCATGCCTTCTGACGTCTCCACGATGCGCTACATACTATTCTGCCTCCTGTCTCTGTCCTTCAACAGAAACTTCGCCTTCGTGCTCGACAAACAAAACCCCTACTCGCAATTCCGTAAATGGAACGCTGGCTTGAACGGGACACTCGAATTGGAGTTCAAAACTGACCAGCCAAACGGTCTATTGTTGTATACGGACGATGGTGGGACTTACGACTTTTTTGAACTGAAGCTGGTTAATGGAGCGTTGAGACTGAGGTATAACTTGGGGGGAGGGGCACAGATCATCACTGTTGGCAGCAACCTCAATGACGGACATTGGCATAAAGTGCAGGTGAGTTTGTGTTATGACCTATTTTTATTTTTGTATGTACTTGTTTGTAGAAAAGTAAAGAAAAATCATTGACTGCATTAAGACTGCATGTTAACTCAAAGCTGGAAAATTCGTAATGTTGTATTTCGTCGTCGTTACATTTCCTAATTTCACCAAAATATTTGAAATCAGGTTTCGGGAAATGTCATTTAGGTATACCTATATAAATTGCTTGGGCCATTATTATATACCTATAATTCCTGCCATACGTATATTGTCACCTAAGTAGTATATTATTGTATAAATAGATCCAGATTCCAAACAAGACAGTCTACAGGCATCAAAAAGGCCACGCAGATTACCTCAGAACAAAAGATTAAACACATCAGGATACTAATAACGTCACTCTAATCCCCACAGATATTCCAATGTATATTAATTATAGTTCTAAAACCGTGTACTCACTTTGACACGATCATCGATCATGTATTCTGTTTGTATACGTACCTATATATAGAGATAGTATTTGTGTACCCGGCTTTATTTAATTGAACCTTCTTGATAAGTGAAACTTGGTAGTTTTGTTAATGGTAGCAAGTACGTTAACTACAAGGGTGTTCACAAATCCTATTGTTAGTAGAATATTTGTTAAGCTTTTCCTAGAAATGAGGTGCTTACATACAATGCTTGCTTCAAGGCCTTGGCTGGTTAGCCAGCTGTAAAGGTCTAGTCTAGAAATACGTCCCGATAGCGTCTTTACTTAAGTGTGTAATAAAAAGTATGATAAACCTAGAATCAAACCTATCAATTTCAAAAATATTAAGACTAATGTACACCTGGGCTTTTCCTAACTATGTTGGGGATGGCTTCCACTCTTGCTAGATGCACTTGAATACTAGTGTTTAACATGAAGCGATTGTCTATCTTACCTCCTCAACCCCGAAATTTTGACGTTCCAAAAATTCTATTTGCAGCTGAATAAAATGATTTTGAGTTTACTCATCAGCATTCCTTTTGTTTCTACCAGGTTGCACGTCGAGACGAGCATACGTCTCTCACAGTGGACGGCAGCACGCAGAGCAAAACGTCTCGCGGCAAAGAGTTTATCTTTGGCAAGTTCAATTCAAACTCCGATGTCTTCGTCGGGGGAATACCGCCATCGTAAGTCTAGATTTTTTTATTGTTTGAATTTGGAACTATCCGGAACTGGCATTGTGTTTGACAGCAAAGAGGATCGAAGGACCAGTTTAGAGTTGTAGATTCTAAACATTGGTCCTATTGTCCGAAAGTTTTTTTTACGGATTTTTGTTGTGTTTCGAAAGGTTTAATTATAGAGGTTTTTAAAACAAATGCCTATAGTAACAAAAAGTACAAAATACACATGTCATCGTGTCAGATAATCTAGATAACAATAGGCGCTTAATCAGCAGAAATTAAATTATTGTTTCAGTGTACTGTAAAGCGATGAACTACAATTTATCATAGCTAATTAATTGCTGCCTATGATTTCAAAACGTAATTGTATTGTTAGTTGCCAATTCATTTGGTCGCGAACACTCATTTATTTAGTGTTGCGTGTTGCTGAAGTACTAAGTGATAAAGGTGTTACTATTTGAGGTTGGTATTACAAAACTTTTGGCTAACAAATTGTGCAGTTACCTTAAGTTTTACAATTTCTTCATTACTTGGTGAGAGTTGGTTGCAACAAAAAAGGATTGATGTATATCATGTTAAGAATAACAGTGCTTTTACACTAGCGAACTTTTCGCTCGACAACGCACTTGCTCGTATATTATGAACGACAATAAGCAATTGACAACAGCCGTGTGCAAGCGATGGCACCCGAATCCAAGCAGATTTTTTGTCGTGACCACGTGACACCAGCTTGTTTTTTGTCGCGCGGAATGTGTCGCGCGTAGGAAGAAGGTTTGTGTACAAGCGACAAAATTCACTAGTGAAAGCAGTGTTAACAGTAGTTATGTATGACCTTTATCATATTCACTTATTCCACCACAGTATAAATAACAATTCATACAGTCAAACCGCAAAACTACCAATTTACTAACCGCAACATATAGAAACTAATTACTCTACCCTGCTTAAAATCATACTAATATTATAATTGGGAAACAGACAGATATACAGAGTTACTGTATGACTCTTTAACTGCTTATGTCAAAAGTAGGTACTGAATAGATTTAAATTGAAATTTAATTTTAATTGTCTAGTCTGAGAAAGTACTCAGGTCACCTTTTACCTGGGTACGGAAAATACTTTTCCCAATACGCGAATGAAACACGAGACACCGTTAACGCCTAATTTCAGTCAACATCAAAAGAGACATTTTAATCACTTTGAGTTCAATCTTAACTGATGGTTCAGTTGGCAATGAATTGAGAGATTACACGCGTTTTAATGAATGAGTTCTGTTTGATAAGTATGCTTTTGTGGTTACGTTAAATGATAATTTTAATTATTTCAATTTATTTTGAATTGGTGGGTTTGTGTTATGATAGAGGTATATTTGATTTTTATACTAAAATGCGAAAGTAACTGTTTCTGTTTGTCGCACTTTTCACGTATATTGGATCGATTTAAACAAAATTTTGTACATAGACACTCTAGAGCCTGCGAAAGGAAAGAAAGAAAGAAAGAAAATAAATTTTATTGCGCAACCAATATAATAAACTACTTTGTATCCTTGTGAGTGAAGTAGTTTCACAATAGCTAGTATAGACGATACCTCATATGAAGCGTTATAATGACCAATTAAATTAAAAGATTCAAAATTTCAACGTCACGAAAATAAACACACATTTACTCTTAACGCTTAAAATATATCACAAGTTACTAATCAAAAAACAGCATTCGGAAAAACTATTACGACAATCGATTCTCTCACAACTCGCCCAGATTTACCAATCGAACTCGTATTTTTCTGATACCATCTCTTCCACTAAACAAGCCCACGTACGCAAATTTAAACCTTGGAATTTACGCGTTAAAGTCGACATTCGAATGCAAATTTTAGAAATGTGTCCCCATTGAAATTGGAACTTTAAATTTTATGTGTTAAGGTTTATATTGGAACGAATACTTTAGAGCGAAATGTATCGGGGTTGTAGGGTTAATTGGTGTGTCGAAAACCGTTAGTATATTCCGATTCATAGAGCAATGTCTGCGAATCATTGAAAATTTATTCTAGAGTGAATTTCTAACTAGTGCACTTTACTCAGAAAGTTTCACATTAAAATGCAAGCAATTTGAACGATGTAGTTTTTTACGTTTACCTATGAATTTCTGTTTCAGTTACAATTTATATGCATGTGTAAAAGTTTGCAGTGAATTGAAATACTTACTTTAATAATACCGATAAATAGAATATAGAATTTTATTTGAATACGCTTTAATCGCTACTTCCAGCAACGGCTGAAATGATGTATCTGTAAATATGGAATGAGTATCGTACTACGTACAGCTTTGAAATCATTTTCAACGTTCCATTTCTTTAATTGTAACTTTTCATGAGCAACTGATCTAGAAGACTTTTGTTTGGAGATAAAAAGTACGTTTATACTTTATTGTTCACAAAGAAAGAACAGTTCTTTAAAATTCTCTTTGTGTTCATAAATATTAAGAGGACGAATTGGAATTTTTGGCGCCAAGGATGTCAATTTTTCTCAGTAAATACAAAACGGATCAAAATACAACTTGGTTACCTGAAAGTTCATGATATAAGCCTTATTTTGTTAGTTGTAGAAACATGATTAGGTAACTTTTATAACAGAGAAAAATATATCAAACATACCTCTTTTTAAAAAGAGATTCACATATTATGGGCAAACGGGACCGATTTAAGCCTCTTAACTTTTTTAGTAGTTGAGTATATACATACTCTTTAAAATGGTAGTAGGAATTTTTATTAAATTATCATTTCTAAATATTAAAATTACAAAACCATTTTGTCGCTTACGACTTTTAGTTATAAGCTAGCGCGCGTATTGTTATCCTCGCCCCGCTCAGACGCTCCGACCCCTTTTGGCGCCTTAGATGCGCGTGCCGGTTATGGAATTATTGTTGACCACTTCCTCGCCTTAAAGAATGATAGGCAGAGATAATATTATAGAATATTTTATGAATTATTGTAATATACATTTTTTAGGAATCGGTAAAGTTTTAGAAAACTATGTATTATAAATTACTAGCTTCCACCAGAGGTTTAACTCACATCCTGTGGAACCTGATTCACACATCCTGGTACCTATAGCCTATTTCTATAAAGAGGCTATCTAAAACCGATATATTTTTTGAAATCAGTCAAGTGTCCCGGAGATTAGCGCGTTGAAGCAAACAGACAAACATACTCTTCCTCTTTACAATGCTGTAAGTGCAAATTAAGAAAATAATGAAAAATAATCGTACACTATTCTCACAATAGATTTTCCTTATACATACGTCTTTAAATCCTAGTTTTCACCGCTAACGACCAAGGTAAGGCATCAGGTGTTTTACAGCGTCTGTAATTGAAAACAAACGCCTCGCCGAGTGGTCCTTAGTTAGCAGATTAAATGCATCCTACTGGCATAATCCTTTACTACCCACGTTTATGACGAACACTTAAACCTTAAGTATGGGGAAACGCGTTAAAATTATAATTGGTCCTTCGTAAGATTTATTTTGCAAGAAATCCAATTCCTTACAGGTTACATACCTGTAATAAAAGTTTAAATAATGGTGTCCAATCCAATATTTGTATTTTTCTACTGATAAGAAACGAGTAAAAAAAACATCTTAACTATGAGTCAAATTCTCCTTATCAGACAAATTATACACAAAAACAAAAACGAAACTGAAGTTGAACTAATTATCATATCATATAGGTACTGATATCTCATTCTACTGCTAAAAGCTTTTACTAACTAATTACTGATCAAACCTCCCCACTTAGAGACATTTAATGATTACTTAAGTCACTCCTTAGTGACGGAATGTCATACAAATCCTTCACTAAGGAATGGCTTAAGTAACCATTAAACGTCTCTGAGTGGGGAGGTTAATCACTAATATCAAAGGTTACTGATAATTTCAAAATAAGTCATCCTCTGCCTAGGTTTTTCCCAAACTATGTTAGAGCCGGCTTCCAGTCTCCATGAAGCGACTGCCTGTCTGACCCCAAAATAAGTATTGATCAATAACTGAAAACAAACATCAATTTATTTCTAGATTGTAAGTCAGAACACCTGCGTATTACAATAGTTATATTTTATTAGTATTCGTTCCGTCTAGCCTTTTGTTAGGCCTTCGTAAAGGACCTATGAATTAGGCTCAGGAACGTGGCTCGACTATAGATAGGGGTCACGGCTTTTGTGTTGTACTGAAATGTTTTTTGTTAGGTTTTATTGGAATTGGTATTATTTTTCGATTACTGGGGGTAATGATAGATTTTTTTTGTTATTATTATTAGGTAAATATAGACCCAATAAATGAAACGTTTAAAAGATTCCAACAAATTGAGAACCTCCTTGTTTTTTGGAAGTCGGTTAGAAAAACTATAATAATTAGCCTTACATTTAATATTGTTCTATTTGAAAATCTTAAAAGCAAATACATCAATTAGATTAATGGTATTCAAATTACCACATTATATTAATTGAAAGACTCCTAGGAGCAATAACACTCGGACTAATTATCTTGACTTTAGTTTATAAACTAGCAATCTAAAATTCATTAAGAGCAAATGAAGAACTTCTAGTCATTATTTCATTGGATTAGCATTTGTTTCTTTCGTCTGGAGATTTGATAAAATGGAAAATAAATAAGTATAATTTATTTTTCAGAATACATAATTCATCTTTACTTTTTGGTAGATTTTTCTAGAGATTCAGATTAAGAAAAAAACAATTCAAAGTCTTGGTTTACAGGTAACGCTGCAGGTAGAACACAGTTAACTGAAAATTATTTACCTTTAGAAAGTCTTTTTGCCGGTAGTACAAAGTTAAGTTTAACAACAAAACGCATTAGGAAAACAATCGTCAAATTGATAGCAATTAATGTAACATTAATAACATTTAAAGCAAAAACAATTTATGAAATTAACTTTGTGATCAAAATTAAAATTAAATCACACTAGGATTATATCAGCAAGAATTCATAATTTCAATGCAAATATTAAAACACAATTTGAATATTAACGAAGGACACCATTAATTAATCTGTTATTCTTGTAAAATTAATTTTGCATTTCATTATTTTTCAAATCAAATGATTTTTAGGGTTCCGTACCTCAAAAGGAAAAAACGAAACCCTTATAGGATCACTTTGTTGTCCGTCTGTCTGTCTGTCTGTCTGTCTGTCAAGACCCTTTATCTCAAGAACGCGTGGACGTATCCAGCTGAAATTTACATGAAATACTCAAGTCTATTGCCCCTTTAAGCTGTGAAAATATTAAACTTCTAAGCCAAGCCAATCAAAAGATACAGCCGATTATGTCGATATTTTCAACAAATTTTTGACACTCGCAAAGGAATCAAAACCTACAGGATACTTCCCGTAAACTCAGAATCTTGAAATTTGGCATGAAGCATTGTCATATAATGCACATATAGGAAAAATTGCGAAAATCACATTTTTTTAGTTATATAATATAATAAAAATATTTTAATAAAATGAAACTTACTACCTTATTTCTCACGAACGAATAAAGGTATCAAATTGAAATTTATACCAAATACCTAGGTCTATTGTTTCTTTAAGCAGTGAAAAAATCAAACTTCTAAGTTAACGCGATCAGAAGATACAGCAGTTTATACCGACACCTAGACGAATTTCCGTCACACGCTAGGGAATCAAAACCTACAAGGTACTTCCCGTGAACTCAGAATCTTGAAATTCGGCACGAAGCAACGTTATATAGTACAGATAAAGGGAAAATTGCGAAAATGATAAATTTGAAGTTCCATCAAATATTAAAATATTATTTTTACTTACATGACATAAAATATTTTTTTAATAATTATAAACTTACTACCTACCCTTTTTCACATGAGCGCGTAGAGATATTAAAATTGAAATTCATATCAAACACTTCTTAAATCTAATTGCCTCTAAACTGTGAAAAATTCCAAATCATTCAAAGGTCATTGGGCACCCTAGTATGGAAACCATACCCACGGCGGACACGAACGAAATATAGCACAGTATAATGATATAAGGCTCTGATTTACTATGGCATTAGTCGCATCAATGTGAACCATGGGAATCTAGAGAAAATCAGGTTTAAACATCAAATATTTTCCTCATTTCAATGGGGAATTTAAACGACCAAGTTTGACGGATTTGAGAAATCATTTCTTTGTAGTGAAAGAGTATACTCAAAGTTTATTTCCATTGTCATCAGGTCAGGATCTGATGATGGAAATCCTGATAAATCGAGGGCAACTATCAGAAATTGTAGGCATGCATAGGGTTAAATCTTGATTCTCAGATGTATGTCTGATGATACTATCAAACAGTGAAGGTTTAGAGCTTACCTGATGATGGAGACGTGAGAAAGTCGAGAACTCCTCAACAGTATGTTTTAGTTACGTCGTGTTTGGGCTTATATTATTTGTATTGACGAGAACTTTTCACAAAAGTTAAAAATAAAGACTTATTACAAAAAAAAATAAAAAAAACTTCTAAAAACAACAAGAAAACTGTTTATATGCATCGGTCTAGATCTCGGTGGTTAAATAAATATAAATGCATCCTCTAGACACTGACTTCTAGAACGATGCACCTAACATCTTCTTCCTTACTTTCTTGTTTTTGTTTTCTTGTTGCTTTTTTATACGTTTGAAGTTGGATTTGTTTGTAAAATGCTTTTTAAATTCATTTTGATAAAGACCATTACGACCATTACGACCCACCATTACAAGTTACGACTGGGAATGTGGGTATTGAGATATATAAACTAAATGAGAACCATTTACAAAATAAAATAAAGCCGACTTTATAAAACAAAGAAAGGGACAGAATTACACTTTTGTCAAAGCTCTAGAAACATAAAGCCAGCAGCCCCGAATCCTACTCTCTAGCAGTCGTTGTTACAATTCGACAGTTACAAGTCGTCAGGCGGTTTCGAAAAAAACCTGATACTGGGGCTCGTTAGGTGATTAATCCCTCAAAAATAAAAGATCCCAATCCTGCAATGGCTGCTTTAACCCAAGTTAGTAGTGAATTCTCATCACCTAAAATAAAATAAGCTCCAACACAAGGTTACTGCAATAAATTGTAAAGGAGTTCCCATAACTATATCTGATCTTTGCTATCGATCCCGCAATGGCAGTCAAACCTATCTATGTGGAAAGTCTTCGCCAATACGAATAAAATAAGCCCAAACACGTGGTAGTTGCAACATACCGTTCAGGAGTTCCCTCGATTCTCTGTGGTCTCCATAATCAAATCAGCTCCAAACCTTCACTGTTTACCAGTACCCTCAAAAATACACTCACATGTCTGGTTTTACTTGATGCGTGCCTACAATATTCAAGAGTTGCCCTCGATTTCTCAGGGTTTCCAGATCCTCATCAGATCCTGGTCATCCGAATTGGCATCTTCCTTCTTTATGAAAAGTCTTTTAACAATAAAAACTAGCATTGCAACCTGTACAATCCTCTGAAACTGCTTGTCTTTTATATTTTTTAAACGATCCTGGACATTCGTCTCCATGGAATTTTAATAAAATATTTATATTCAAAGAAACGTCATACTATTCTCCACAATTTAAAACTACTTTGATTCATGTCCGCGACTTTTTGCAAACCGGGTCAGATATGCCCAATGACCTTTAACAGCCAGTTTCTTCATCAAAAATTAAAGCCAAAGTAAAAGTCAAAGTAAGTCTAAAGTAAAAGTAACGGTTAAATTCAAATTTTCTATGAATTTTGCTGTCACTTTAGCCTTGAAAAAACGAATTTGACCGTTACTTTAACTTTAGACATTACTTTAACTTTAACTTTTGATGAAGAAACTGGCCGTAAGACGTAATTAGTTATTTTCAATCAGATATCTGAATGATGACTATAAAATGTTGTAAATAAATAACTTTAATAAAAGAACTTTTACAAGGTAACTACTGGCCTACTATTTTAGTTATATTATAAAATAAAAAATATTAACTATTTTGACTCTCAGGAATTACCATAACTATGATTGTTCTAAACTGAACGGTTTGCGCGAGAGTCACTTTTTATCTATACAGGATTTGTACGGAACCCTCGGTGCGCGAGCCCGACTCGCACTTGGCCGGTTTTTTTTAATCAGTGGAACGTTGAAATATTGCATTCTCCCTAATAAAGACTGACGTTTGTAATATAAGGGATTAGCGAGTTCTGTTATTTAATTAAAATATGAAAATTAAATGATTTTCTCGACTAATTGATAGTTAATTAATCGTTCTTTGAAGTTTTAATTTAATTTTGTACGTTAGCATTTAAAAGGGATTGTATTTATTAACGCGATAGCAAATCAGAGATGATTTATGAATTCTTAAATTTTTCAACGTAATAATAACAATTTTAATTATGGTCTGGCCCAGCATTTCGTCTTCTACAAAACGTCATTATTAAAAAAAAAAAAATGCGTACATATCGTTTTATCTATAATTTATCTTTCTAATATTATACATGGAAATGTGAGTTTAATGGGTTTACTTTTACGCGAAAATGGGTGAACCGATTAAAATTAAATTAGACTTAAGATATTAGAGATAAGTGGTATACTAGAGAGAGACAGAGGTAGTCTACTTTTTACCTGGCCACGTTATATTATTTTTTGCAAATTCCAGAAAAAAAAATCGCGTAGAAAATCTAAAAATAAATAAAGCAACCCGCTAATCCTTTCCCTCGTACCACCCACCAAAGCGTTGCGTGCCCACAATACAGCACAGAGCATTGTTAGTGCGACAAAGTTCCAACGCAAGTTAATAGCAGTCGCGGGCTATTGTTGCCTAATAATGCTCCTGCGCTTTTATATAAAACACTTTTTAATTATGTAAAAGGTTTATGGTAAACTGCAGTTTTGCTTGCGTTTATTGGTTACAATTTTGTTTCTATTGTGTGGTTTATAGGTTTTATTTCTTTATCACCATTATATCGGCCGGACTGCCGAACCTGAGGTCCCGGGTTCGATTCCCCGTTCGGTCGACATTCGTGTGATGAGCATGCTTGTTGACCGTGGTCTGGGTGTTACAATATGTATTTATAAATATGTATATGTGTAGCTATATGTAGTTCATCAGTTGTGTTAGCGCCCATAACACAAGTTAATTAATAACTTAGTATGGGGCTAACCGACCGTGTGTGGAAAGGTGTCCAGACATTATTGTATTATTGTATAGTATGGAAGGTATTAGGTTGTGTGTCGGGGGTGTTTGCTTAACACACATAAGGCCTATCCATTGCCTAACCTTTTTCATACTACGTTGGGATCAACTTCCAACTATGTCGTTTAACCAGTGTTTTAAGTCGAGAACTTGGAAAAAACAATACACTGTGTTAAGCCTTTGTGTCAACCTTTCAAGTTTTTGGCTACTCGTAACGACTGCCATAGATGCACAAATGACGGATTCATCATCCAGATTTTTGAAAGGTCTTTTCGTTCAATGTAAATACAGGTAACACTATACAATAAGGAGAAACATCCATCAAGGTATTCTTTCAAAAATAAGGCTTTACATCATGCATACAGCCTCCATCTCAGTATATCTCGGTCGGCTGACTCTAGCCTACACCCATCACAAATACAGACTAACTATTTTACTAACAATAGCTTGAAACAGTCTTTCGGACGGAAGGTCGCGGGTTCGAGTCTGACCCAGTTGTTCTATTGTTAACCACTTCGGAAATAGTTTGGGAGGTCGGCCTATATGAAATTGTAGCATTAAGGGGTAGAAATGCTGAGTCAAATCCCTTTATATTTGTAAATTAAATTCGTATCGAAGCGAAATCTGTTTATCTATGAATTGATCGGCGGTTTAGGTTATTAGGGTCAAAATATTTTGCTTTATGCTCCATTATGGTAAAGCTTAAGTGATTTTTTATAGTTGTAGTTATTTCGCTTTGAGTGAGAACTAAAACCATGGTGCTTTTTACCTAAAAATATTTTTAACAAAATCATGAATTATCGAGACCAGGAAATAATAATAGTATTTCTAACTTTCGTAAAATATTGTAACCACCTTTACTTGCCCTTAAAACAAATTGTATTTCTCATCTACACAAATCAAAAGAAAACACCGAAAAAGCTAAAATACCACACGCGTAGCAATCGTCGTAGCACTACGTAACTACGCCGTAGTCGTCTACGATTTAGCTGTCTACGGCGTAGCTATCGAGGTTATTGCTTCCGAATTGTGACGCTCGCTATGTGGGATTTTCACATAATATTGATACTTTCAAGCCTTATTTAAATAGTCGACTTTGATATTTGAAATGGTACTTCTTGGTGCAGGGTGATAGTTACCGTAAACAGTTTACCTTGATTTTGAATTGGTTTGCAATGGGTTTTAATGTTATGGTCTTAACCTTCATAAAATAATATAAATAAGTAAACGATGATACACTTCAATTGTCAAATCAATAAAATAGCTCCGGCACTTGACAACAGATTCGGCTTTTGCTGAAAACGAGCGCTGAGACTCTGTCCAACAGAGTGACAGCAACATGCTGAGCAAGGGCCTTTTCGCGTGGATGTGACGCATATTTCCCCCACTATTGTGTTTTGCCTTCTGTAGTTCTATTTTATTATTAATTCGTTTTTGTTTGTATTATTGTTTGTATTTGTCTATGCGTTATGTCCATGTGAATAAATGTATTTTCTTTCTTTATTTCTTCTTTCTTTCTAGATGAAAGCGACTGTACCTTCAGTACGCAAACTGTATGAAACAATGAAGAATACGTACAATCGCGTACATAAATCTTAACACTAGCATGTTAGAACCGACAATAGTTAGTAACACCTGTCGTGTCGGGTATAAATTGTCGGCTTAACGCAGACACATCGGTGTCAAACGTTCCCACGATTGGCATCGATTATACTTGGTCTATCATCTATACGCGACGAGTTCTGTATGTGACCAGTTCTATATGTGACGAGTTCTAAATGTGCCAAGTTCTATATGTGGCGAGTTCTATAAGTGACTAGTTCTATGTGTGACGAGTTCTATATGAGAGAAGTTCAATGTCTATTTCTGGCCTTTTGATCCGAGCTCAGATTTCTATCAACATGCGAGACTCGCGCTAAGCATTCATCATGATTGTGATTAATAAATGTAATTTGATCCATAAGATGGTGTCTCATAACAAAAGTCAAATTCTATTCGGATACGGAACGTGGTTGAAACCTCAGAAAACAGCTAGAATGATATATTCAACTGAGATTATTTAAATAATTTTGTGCTAAAAACTCTACTACTAAAATGCCAACAAAATCACAGTCCCCTATAAACACAAAACTACATTCCCAACACGATTCTGCAACAAATAGTAACTGTATTGGAACTACAAAAGAAAGTGCGGGGAAAAGGATAAGGTGACCTCGATTGGTCACAACTGGGCCAAGGAGTATTACTGATGAGGCCATATCGAGATCAGTCCCCTTTTCTAGCGAGTTTATACAAGACATCATTTGGTCCTTGTAGTCGCTTCGTTTTTAGGTCGACTTGTTTTGTAGAATAGTGGTCGAGTTGTGCTGTGTAGTGTAGAATAGTGTTTTGTTTGTATTTCTGTACTAATATTATAAAGAGGAAAACTTTGTTTGTTTGGTTGTAATGGATAAACTCAAAAACTACTGGACCGATTTTAAATATTCTTTCACCATTAGAAAGCAATATTATCTGCGAGTAACATAGGCTATATTTTATCCCGGTGCGGGCAGTAGCTCCCACGGGACGCGGGTGAAACCGCGGGGAAACGGCTAGTGTTGGAATAAAAATATATGGTTTTAATGCAAGGGTAGTGTTACTGATGAGGCCATATCGAGATCAGTCGTAGTTTTTAGTTTTGATGTATATATCCCTACAGCCTTACTTTATAATATTTTTGTAATCTTGTAAATAAGTCTGTATGAGCTCTTTTATTCAAAAACATTTAATTTACAGGTAGAAGCAATCGATTTCTTACCAAGAAAAAGGTATTTTTTGAAAACATTAACGTTATATTTTACGTTGCAATATCACTCAACAACATATTAACACGGCCTACTTAGAAAGAAAGCTTAGTGTCAAACTCATCAACAAGTTAATACACTCGATGATATTTTCTTGGACATGGTATACTTCCACTGAAACTTTGAAACTGAAAGTATTGATCCAATCTTTTAAAAGGTTTTTTAGAACGAACATTTTTAACTCACTTTTCGGTGAAGAAGTTATCATTTTGAAAAAGGGGACTTTTCATGACATTTCTTGAGAGTCATTTTAAAGTTGTATACACGTTTCCAAAAAACTGCTTGAATCTAGACTAATTCTAGATTCAATAAAGCCGTTCGTTCATGACAGAACGTCTCAAATCAATCAACCCGCGGTTTCGTGTAAAAAATCTTCATGAACCTAGATAAAAAGTTCAGACTTTGATGAAAAATAGGCTATCTGATACTGAATGATATTTTCAAAGCACGGTCAACCAGACAAATTCATCTTTAATAGCATTAGTACAAAAGTTATTCGTAATTTCTCCACAGTCAGAATCTCCTATACCATGCTGAAACTAGTATCAACTAGTTAGCTTATTTCCTAAGAATTTACAACAGATTTCACAAATCTTCAAACTTCGTCAATATCAAATCGAAGTTCTGAGTTGGTTTGAAATCAATACAACAGCTGGATGTGGGTCAAATCTGTGCTCCTAGTTTCTTGTTGGACGTGTGCTGACAATTACCCGCTTAGGCTCATGACGTCTTAGAGTATCAGCACACTGCAAAATTTTAGTTGGCCGATTGTTTTTGAGCTCATAAATCGGTATGAAGATGAGTGGTAGTACGCACAAAAAAAAGATCAGGTATTTAGCCGGTATCAGACCGTCTTAATACTTTGGAATTAAGATTTTCTTTAAAAAAAACAACCATCGGGTCAATTGCCAGCCGACTGTTTAGTAGCTGATACTTTTTAGGGTTCCGTACCCAAAGGGTAAAACGGGACCCTATTGTTTTTGCTCCTCTGTCCTTCCGTCCGTCCGTCTGTCACCAGGCTGTATCTCATGAACCGTGATAGTTAGAAAGCTAAAATTTTCACAGATGATGTATTTCTGTTGCCGCTATAACAAAAAATACTGAAAACTAGAATTAAATACATATTTTGGGGGGCTCCCATACAACAAACGTGATTTTTTTGTCCATTTTATAAACAATGGTACGGGGCCCTTCGTGTACGAGTCCGACTCGCAATTGGCCGGTTTTTATTTTATTATTTACTCAATATTTACAGTTACAATAATTACAACCTTAAAACTATTTGCTGATAAATTATATCGCATTTAAAAAAATTAAAACAGTGAAAAATTTAAAAAGACAATATTTACAAAATGTAAAATGAAAACTAACATCCTGTCAAAAATGATACACAAATCTGAATCCGACCTTTCTCCGAGGGTTAGATTCTCTGGCCTTGTTCACGCCGCGGTTGAAGCAATAGATATTGATTCTTACTTCTCACTACGACAGCCTGAGCTCTCTCATCAGTTACTCTGAGCGGGATTTATTTAACTAATCTAAGTATATGAGGGTTATATGTCGTATTATATCTCGTTTTGTTAAAATAATGTCTGTGTGGGAATCGTTAGTTCTTATTATATATGTAGATGGTATATGACTGTTGTGCTAATAGTCATTTGCATTACATTTATGTGTGTTTATTGTTTAAGGTATTAAAACAGGACACTAGCAGATGTTATTCATAATTTAAATGTTTAAAACGATTTAAAACTTAAATCTTTATTTCTTTAAGCTTTTAGTCTGTCTTACATATTTTAAACGCTGTTTGGCTTGAGTTTCACAAAATGTAAATTGAGACATCAATTAAATTCGCTATTCGTAATGAGAGCTATTAGTTTCTAAGGCGTTTTGAAATAAGGATCTTTACCAGCCAATAAAATGTCAAGCTTATTCTATTTTTTATATAAAATACAAATTATTGTGTAAAAAAATAACTACAAATGAATATCTTCCCAATCACAATAACTAACGACCGAATTCCGCACAACTTAATATTTACTGGTCCTTCGATCATAAATAACGTATCTCTTACCTACTACAATAAATGTGAGGTAATTTCCTACGCGATTTGTGCCCACATTATGAAGACAATGTGACAGGAAAACAACCGTAAAATTAGTTCGGTCTCCCAGCGGACTTGGGAAGCGTAAATCATAGTTTTGGACCCAAATTGGCCTTGAGAGTTCGGACTCCTGTGCCAACGGGCGGGGTGAATTATTTACAATTTGAATACACAAAATGTGTGGAAACGCTTTGTAATTCATGAGAAACTGTGTTTTTGGTCTGTATTTTAGTGGACGAATAATGTGTGTTATTTTATTTTCTTTTTTATAGCAACAATTTGACTGTAATTGCTCAGTTAGATACTTTTGTCAATTTTAGGATACAAACAAAGTATTATGTTACACATTTTTTATACTTACCGGTACTGCAAGACTGCCTCGTTTGTCTAGTGGTCGCAAGCGCGGCTGCTGTGCTCGAGGTCTCGGGTTCGATTCCCGGGTCGGGCCGAAATCGCTTTGTGGGTTTTCTTAAACTTTCACAAAACAGCCCGTAGTCTAGAAGTTGGTGATTGATTCACCCGTGCATCGGAGAGTACGTAAATGTCGGCAGGCCCGCCGTAAGCGGGCGTGCAGCGCGTGCACAGCACGCGGGCGGCACGTCCTGGGGGGCGGCAAATCTAGCGAGTTATCACGTAATATTTAAAAAATACAATATCTTCTTACTAATGATTTGATTTCAATATTTCCGAACACAGCAATAGCGCTAGGAATATTACTTACACTGCCGGTTTCAGTAAGGTACATCTGTTGAAAGGACATTTTCAAAATTAAAGATTCTTTAAAACGATTTAAGATCGCTATTTAGGGGGCGGCAAAATTAAACCAAAATTAAATTTCAGAAAAAGCCGCCCTAGCTTTGGTCGTCTCCTATTAATTTTGACTGTTTCACCCTTTGCATCCCCAAAAAAATTCGCGCTCGCTGCGCTCGCGGCTCCATGTCAAATAGCGCATTTTATCTATGTTTAATTGTTGAGGCATTCAATTCCGAAAAAACATTTTAAGCGCACGTATGTTATGGCTTTTTATGATATGTTTACTTCATGAAAACTCTAAGGAAAAAATCGCGCTCGCTTCGCTCGCGGCTTTTGCACTTCGCTTCTGTGCATATCTTAGTTTTTGACTTTGCTTTGTTAATTTACAGTGGTTTTTATTTGTTTTGTGTCCTTAGACTAAAAAATTTTCGCGCTCGCTCCGCTCGCGCTTCCTTACATATAAAATGTATCCTATAAGTTGACTTTTCAACGGGAAACCCACCAAATAACATATTTTACTGACTTTAAATATTGTTATATATATTTAAGTGCGTTAGTTTAAGTTAATCACAATCTTTCAATACATAGGGGCCACTTGGGTAATGATTGCACTGCATTGATGCCCTAAGCAATTGCTTAGTTT
The DNA here is from genome assembly GCA_963856015.1 of Helicoverpa assulta. Taxonomy (NCBI): domain Eukaryota; kingdom Metazoa; phylum Arthropoda; class Insecta; order Lepidoptera; family Noctuidae; genus Helicoverpa; species Helicoverpa assulta. The sequence goes on from CAWLCW010000032.1 coordinate 10,777,103, forward strand.
GATTATGAGCTAACCCACGACTGCTTAGGTTACTCTGAGCATTTCAAGTAAATAAAAAGTTATGTGTAATGTAGGTTATGTATTGCAATAGTTATTTATCCAAAAGTAGGTGGGTTTTCTGCAATCAGAGCGGTGCATGTACATATTTTTTTCTGTTGGACAAGTAAGATGGATATGAATCGCGGACCCCTGGATCCCCCCCCGCCCCCCCTTATATATTTTTTGACAAAACGTATGTAGTCGTAGGGCGGCATAATCAGTTTTGCACGCGGGCGAACAAACAGCTAGCGGCGGGCCTGAATGTCGGTCCTGCGCCTGATCTCTTTCCGGTCGTGTCGGATTGCCGTCCCATCGTGTTATGAGAGTGAAGGAATAGGGAGTGCACCTGTGTCTGCGCAAATGCTTGTGCACTATAATATGTCCCGCGCAGCTGACTGATCTTCTTAAATGAGAACAGCCGCCGTGGCCGAAATCGGCCGTGGACGCCATTACTGCAAGAGGGCTAGTTTTGGTGTTAACATGATTGGTGCTTATCATTTTCGTGCTTGAAGTACAATGCTAATCTATAATTTTCTAGTTTTAAAATTATTGACAACGTTAGACGCATGCAAAAGCTAATAGATAATTCAAACATTAGCACACTGATACAGTATTCTGTCGATCTGATAATTTATTCAGAACTTTAAACCGTGTTATGTCAGCCGTGTATCAATGAATGCCACTGCGCTTCAATTTCAGTTGAATGTCAAAGCATTACACAGATGTTCAATCAAATGCAGCTTTTGGTGACTGAACGTACGACCAACAAAATTGTAATTAAACTAATGGTTCAGGTGCAATCCAATTTCGTTTTTGAAATATATTTGGCCTTACAGATTTTGAAATATAGATATTTTTATTATATTTGATTTACTGTTTTTATTTTTATTTATTGGTAACATGTGTTCAATATGTCACGGGTAGATGTTGGTTCTTTTAAAATATTAGTCGTTGTTTTTTTGGTTCTTGTAGGCATCTGGCAGATTTTTGGTTTGAACAATAGATGGCGCTGTATGTCCGGAATAAATTGTATTTTTTATTTTTATTTTTTGTAATAAAAACTCTAATCCTATGTCCTTCCCCTGGCTCTAAACTACCTCCCTGCCAATTTTCAGCTAAATCGGTTCAACCGTTCTTGAGTTATAAGTGGAGTAACTAACACGACTTTCTTTTATATATATAGATGTAATTTTGGCTTTCAGTGTCTTATCACGATTGGCTTTTTCAGCCTCGTTGGTTAAGCTATGAGAGTGAAGAAATAGTGAGTGCACCAATGTCTGCGCAAATGCTTGTGCACTATAATATGCCCTGCGCAGTTGGCTAATCTCCTTACATGAACAGCCGCCGTAGCCGAAAATCGGCTATGAGGACATCATCATCATGACTAATCTCTAACTATACACTGTGACTTTTTAGTCGTCTTACAAAGGTAGTCCACTCAATGTATACGACATAAAATACCACTAGGCATGATTATTAATTTTATAGCATTAATTAAGATAATAGGTGCAAAGAAAAATAATTAATACATTGAAATAAGAAACATCCTGTTAATAACGTTTACGTATCAAACGGTAGAAAGTAGGTATCTTTAAAGCGCTCGAGTCGAGTGATCGTTCTATCTCCATTTTTTACGAGACAAAATATCGTAAGCCAATCTAGCATAGTCCACGTGGACTGTCATCCAATGAGATTATTAAAATCTCATAAATAACATTTTTTTTTATGAACGTTTACTAGTCATTAGATACATGAAGTGGGCTGCCGTTGTAAGATGACTAAAAAGTCACGGTGTATACTTATACTTCATTTTATGCATCTCTTCCACCAAACCAATTCACAGTATCCAAAGGTCTCAAAGTAAACAGTTAACATGAAATATGAGGGCAACGTTTAGACAATAACATTTGTTATCCAATACACAAACATTGGCGCCGAACTTTGTCTAGTAAACAATGGTGTCCCTCGAGTTAGCGCATTGTTAAGCCGTGATTTGTGACTAGGAGGCTGAGATATTTGGATGAATCGTATGAGGGAAAAGCAATGATCATTGTTGAAATTCAGTAATTAAGTATAATAAAAAAATGCATTAAATGTGAGAAAAGTCAAGGCAAGCTGACATTCAAACATATAATTTAAGTACTTACTAGACATAAGTTTTATTCCTATAATCTTATAGTTTGATGACTGCACTTGAGAGGTGAAGGTTAGGAGGTTTGGCTAGCTGTTTCTCACTGTTCCTGTTATTCCGCGCACCAGGACAAAAACTAGACATCTTCAATAAATGGGCAATCTAACACTGAAATAATTTTTCTAATGGCTCCAAAAGTTCCTGAAAGCGCGTTCAATAAATTCAGCTTCACAAGTTTATTACAGATTTTTATTTATGATTGTGTAGGTACTTTGCGATTACATCTAGCCATTTGCACACAAAGCAATACAAAGACCTAATACCTGTCTCAAACTCGGTTAATATTCAACACAAAATAGCCAGTACCCTAAACAGTAAACAATCAAACAAAATCGTCAAACACACAGTACCATCGTTGGCGTCGATTCACGGAGAACAAAATGAATAGCGGAGGTGCCATAACGGAAAATCTCCTAAGAAAGTAGCGCGCCAAAATGTGGGTGTGCCTGTCTTCGCCCATATACGCTCTGAACATTATTTGTATTACTTAATACCAAAAATCGTTGACAGATGTCTTAAAGAACCCTAACTCCTCGTTAGTTCACTCGGAATGTCATGCCCAACGTACCTATTTGACAAAGAAGGCGACTGACCTACCAGCATTATGGCATTTCCGCTCATCTTTCCTTACTCCGTGGCGTCGATTCACTGGTCTAACAAAAGCCTCCCCTTACGGATTCCGACGCATTGTTGCTTCGTGATTTGTGGTCGGAAGGCTGTATGATTTGTTGTAAGTTAGGCTCTTACTAAACAATAAACACTTCTAAATCAATTTACTAGTTTTGGGAACAAATAAGTTGGTCCTATTGAAACTGTACTTGGATTTGGCGATACAATTTGGATTTCGGATGGAAGGACCAATTGCATAGTGAATTTTGTACAATTGTGTTCTACAGTTCGCGCTAAATAACTTTGGTACCCTGAAGGTAGCCATTTGATGCCTTTCTCATTCTCAGAAGTGTGTAATTTTTTGACTATGTGTAGTCAATTATAGACAACTTCTGACTAGCGAAGCTTCTCATCAATATAATGGAGTTAAATGACTTACTTCAGAATTGTTAAGTTATCTATACTAATATTATAAAGAGGAAAACTTTGTTTGTTTGTTTGTAATGGATAAACTCAAAAACTACTGGACCGATTTTAAATATTCTTTCACCATTAGAAAGCTATATTATCTGTGAGTAATATAAGCTATATTTTATCCCAGTGCGGGCAGTAGCTCCCACGGGACGCGGGTGACACCGCGGGAAAACGGCTAGTATTCAATACAGATATTAAGATAAAAGTGAAAACACTAAAAAAACTGTTTGAATCAAACACGTTTTTCTTTTATTCTGTTTTAAACCTGCGTGTAGCATTGATATAGCTTCGCTACAAAACATTAAATAAAATGGGTACTAATATTTTGAACAAAAGGCAAGGTCTTCCTTTCAGTAACGAATTTTCAGTGCATTGTTGTTATCGTGATTTGTGGGAGAAAACCTGGTTTTATTATTGTGTGCGTCTTGCCATTGAAAAGGATGTTTTATAGTCTACATATTTTGAATACAAATAAAACAAGTGAAAGATAGTAGTAGACCGTATTTTGTATAGCAAAATTTCAAGCGTATTTAAACATTTTGTAGTAGGTAGTATTTGCCATTTTATAATTAATGTTCGAAACAATTTTCTGGTACACAAACCAGAATTGTTATAGTAAGGGACTATATTCCACCGCGAAATGTCCTTGCCTCGAATATTGTGGCCAACTTTAGTGAACAAAGACGGAATTTCCTCCTTCAATTGTAGCCCATGATTTGTGGTCACAAGCCTGTATGATTTGTTACTACAGTAATGATGGGTTCCTGTAACGAGCGGTTATCAACGTGATTGGTCCTTACACATTATGTTCTTGTCATTTCATTTTATTGTGAGCTGCGATTGGTCCTTATGCCTCGTGTGTTCTGGATTGGTCTTTTTCGTCTTTTTGTAAGTTTGTTTTCTTTTCTATTTGTGCCTTTGTTGTTTGAATGATGGAAGTAATTTGAGCAATTATTTGTATGATTGTCTGTTTTGATTGATGATTCATATGAAATGACCTACATAGAAAAAGGGTTTGGATTCTGGTACACATTCATTCGGAAGTCTTTCAAACGTTACGAAGGGATAGCGGTTGGTTCACAAAACACAATGCTTAATCAATGTTGGCTTTGTAAGGAAGACTTATCATATATTATGAATTCCCTTTGTGGTTTTTTTGACGTTTTTCCTTGTTTATCGCAAATTTAACGTAATATTCTTGTTCGTTTTCCTCTCAATTTCATTTCTTCTGACATCGATCTCGAAGGAAAATGACTGTGTATATCTTTGCAGTAAGTTGATAAGCCCGTTTTTGTAGCCACCGCAGAACAACTGTTCAGTACGATCCCTTCAGTAAGTATTGACTGGAGTTCAAAATGACCAGAATTATCTGAAGAATGTTATATTTCAAAGTGTAGTATCTATTTACTAACCGTTTTCCAAAATTAAGTACTTTCTCATTTACAATTTATTAGACAGCATGACAGGTTTTGTGCTAAGCCCATAAAATCTTCTGTCAGTTGGTACTAAGTACTATAATTTATTATATAGAATTATCTAAAGACATAATATATCATTCTTTAACTAATCCATCTCCATTATTATCGTGTCTACGAAATTAATGACTTTTCAGTCTACGTTATTTTATATCTATATATGTATATAAAAATGAAACCCGCTTTCCGTTGTCACGACTTAACATGAAAACGGCTTGACCGATTTGGCTGAAAATTAGAGGGGAGGTAACTTAGGCCCGGGAGAAGGTTTTAGGATAGTTTTTGTCACCATCCGGCTACGGGACGCGGGTGAAACCGCGGGGGAAATCTAGTACGATATATTTATTAACCGACTCCCTAAAAATGAGGAGGTTCTCAATTCATCGGAATGTTTTTTTGTGGTCCCATTTCTTTTATTGCATTATCCCCAAAAAAAGTAATCCTCAACATGACACATTAGACCTTCGAGTACCAAAAACAAGCTAGTGTCTGTCCCCACGTTTCGCCCATTATTCAACCTCTACCATATGGTGCCCAGATTTAGTACAACCCCACTCAGGGGATGTTTATCGAATAATTTTATGAATATTATACGCGAACAAGCATTTCAATTTGTATTTTTATTGCTACGATGCGGTTTTTTGTTGTCAAATGTTAATATTTGATTGGGTATGCGGAGTTTGATTTTGGCTATTTTGTTTTTATTGACCGTTGTTTAGAATTGATACTTTTATGTTGCAGCTAGGTTTAGACACTGGTTTGTTGTTTAGTTTTATTTTATTATGTAGGCAGTGTTATTTTTATTTGATTTTATTTTTTACTTATATCGATGTTCTGTTTTAAGAATGTTACTTGTGAGATGACGGCAGATAGAAGAGTATGGAAGAAGAAAACATGCTGCGCCGACCCCAAATAAAATTGGGATAAGGGCAGGAGGATGATGATGATGATGATGATCGATGTTCTGTTTTTGGCAGCATGAAATTAAAAAAAACACAATTATGCCTTCAAAATGTATATCAGTATAAAATCAATATTATGTCTAATATTTTATGTGTCCATTGCTATATCAATCTTCATTATATTTGGTATTCCAATAAATTGCTAAATTTCAAACAATCGAAAAACCATTTGAAATATTACATCCATGCTTTATTCTATTGAAAACATTAACCACACATGGCCTTGAGAAATGTGAGAAATGTTCTCCTTATAAAGAACTTTATGCCTTCTCCACATTTCCAAACTTCTATTTTTATTGCCTTTTGATGGCAGCAGCGATATTTTACGGCTGTAAATGTGAATATTGGCTTTTAGGGGAATACTGATAGAATGGTTCTATGACGCATAGTTTGCTTGTATTGGATAATAATGACGTCATTTATTCTGGATTTTTTACCATTAACAGTCATTAGTGAAAACGGTTACATTAAGATGTCATTATAATCAATTATTATATTATTGATTGCTATACAATTAGCATATGAACCTGAAACGTTATTGAAATTAGACAAATTGTAGCTGTATCTATTTTATAGGTTTTTCGAAGGTCTAAAAAAGAACTATAAATCAAATCCATATATATCTTTTTAATTTATACGGTAGCAACATTTAACCGTTCCACGTATCTAATTTATTCGGCGTTAGATAAACCTTGCCACAGTTTAAAAACATTAAAAATACATTTCAAAAAAGATTTTTTGGTGTGGCAACGTCACAACATTTTACAAAATGGAGGACAAACATCATAAATCTCTGAAGCGGGCCACTTACATTTTAATTTTAAAAAAGGTATATTTTTCCGGGACGTATCTCTGTTTTGACGTAAAACTCCGGGTTACGACTGTTGCTACAAATGTGCTGGTCGTTAAACTGGCTAGTCGATTATTTCTGAAGAGCTCCGAGTACTCGATTCCGTGCGCCATTAGGGAAAGTTCGACTAATTATTACTTAGGGTTGTTCCGCAGATAAAATAGTTTATTTTCAATAGATTTATCTCTTTGAAGTAGTTCGGTGAAGCGGTTAATACAAATTCGGATTGAAGGACCAAGTTTTATCAGTCGGGTTTTCATTGCGTTATTTTACTCGTCTTTCAGTCTAATCTTTAAAAGATAGTAGTCTTAAGTCTATTAAACCTTCCTTACAAAACTATTTAAGAAGTTAAAAACAAACTAACTCCGTCAACTTTAATGTAATGATAAGATTAAAAAAAAATTTCAACACCAGTACTTCCACTTTTGTTCCGTCGTCATAAGAATACTCCAACATGAATGGGTAAATAAATTAAACCTGATGAATAATTAATCTTGATAGGACTTTTCAATTTAGTGCATTCTAGTTTTAAACTTAGTTTTAAATAAAAACCCATATCAAAATTGTTAATCTTCAGTAAGTGGCCTACTCAAACGGAGTATAGGTAAACCAGTCTAGCAAACAAGCCACCATTCACTCAAACGTTCATGTATCATTCACTCAGAGTATCGGTCTATTTGCTTCGAAGACCGAACCATTATTTATAGTGTCAAACCGTTTGGTTTCTCCAAGAAAGCAACGGTTTGCTCTAAAGAGGTCATTGGAACGTTTGGTCTGGAAGTTTAGGGTCAACATGTAACCTAGAATTTTCTGGAACGAATGGATGTTTTTTTATCAATAGTGTCGACGAGACATTTAATCTTTAGGGATGTCTGTCATGAACCGTAACTGGATCATCTGAACTAATATTGTGAAGAGGATTTTCTTTTTTTGTTTGTTCATAAAGGCTCCGAAACTGTTGAACCGATTTGAACAATTATTTTACTATTGAGAAGCTACATTATTCCTGCGTGACATAGGCTGTATTTTATCAGGATATGAGAAGGAATTTCCTCGGGACGCGGGTGAAACCACGAGAAACAACCCGTATCCTATAAAAAATTGTGACAAAAAATATTCGTAGTCTTATTACTTCTATTTGAATAAACACGAGTTTGCTCAATAATGTTGTGTACACAAGTATATGTAGATAAATGGCGAGTATGGAGTCCCAGTGACCTCGATATATCCCAATTCAGCAGATCTGGAATGTCTCCAATATTAATATAGAGTAATACCAGGCCTCTGTCACTCGACGTACTTGCGCGCGATAAATGCCTACCGCTCGCTGGGTTACCGGTAACCCCACGCGGCTCAGGGCTTTCACACGCCGCGCGCGTTCCAATATTATTATTTATATTTCGTGACATGTTATGCTGTTGGTTTTTATTAGTTTTTTAGGCTACCTAACAAACTGATGTATTATTTTGAGTTGTGTTGGTTTATATGCGACTATTGTAAGATTTAGAAACATTTTATATTTATGATCTTATCTAGTAATTCTATTTTTTTTAATAAATTAATACTTATCTACTTTATGATTTTAACAACAGAGATCATTAGGTACTTATTTTACTTTAGGTAGATACCTACTTAGTTACATGAACTGTATTGTGAGTTTTGTAGCTCAAAACACATCTCGAGTGTAAGTAGGTATAGTTCTGGTCCAACTTAATGACGACTCGGAACATTACGCGTGTCGCTACGCAGAAACCAATTTTAGGTAGGTATGTATCAACACTCGACGGAGTTGTACCATATGGGGTATACCGCCTTTGATTTTGACCAAAGCTTTACTTAAGTACTTACCTATGCTTACGTATTAGGTAATATTTAGTAATATGTACCCATACTCCATTTTAGTAGGCAATACAATAGTTAACTAAAGAAAAATATTCTTGATATTACTTTTTATTAAAAAACTCAGTTTTAAAAAAGGCTATCTTAAAATAAGCGTAACTTTGTTTTCCTACTTAAATATTAATAAATTGTAAGAAGCAACCCTAAGCACGGCCACGGCACGGTTGCGGTCACTGAACTGTGCGCTATCGCATTGGAATAACAATCAAGCGCTCGAGCTTTTAAGGTTCATTTTATAACGCAGCTAGGAATTTGTAGGTAGTTGGGGAACTTGTAGGTGCTTATAACAGTAGGTATGGACTTTTTTGTATGGAGTGATTTATCTGTTACGTAGTAACTATTATATAATCTGTGGTAATACAGCCTACATTCCTCAAGCGAATTATGGCCTAACCTATTTATTATAGGCGTGGCCAGGATTCGGAATATATGGTCATTGGCCAGGATAAACCGGGATTATTATCTTTTCACATACCACAACGTTTGCTGATGTGTGACGTTTGTGATGTGATGCGTGCTTTGCTGATGACTATGTATTTCGTGGTCATTTACATTGTGAAAACATAGTTTTTACATGGATATCATTTTACAATTTTTTTTTCTAAATAATATCGGGATCACTTATTCTGTTTTAGGGAATAGAAGTTGTGATAGCTTACTAGCCACTCGACCAAAGATAAAGTTTCAGTATCTATTTTAAATTGCAATTTTTATATCTACTAGATCATAAAGTTAAAACAGTTTCAGCCACACACTACAACAAACCGTTCAAATAACAAAGAAATATGATATTTTTGAACCAACCGCTTTGTTACAGTTTCTCTTACAACAAATTTAAATTATTTAAATTTATTACCAGCTGCGGACCAACTTAGATTACCTCGCGGGATTCTGAACTATATAACAAAGTTATAAGGTTTAAAATTGAGTGGGATTGTGTGTGTTAGTGGTAATGGGAATCTAAAATTCGGATTGTGTTACATATTCAGGCAGTTCGGTGATATCGATTTTGTGACAAACTCATTTTGTGGAGCTTATTACGCTCATAATGATTATGGGAAACGATAATTTGAAATTGGTCCTTAAGCCCGCGCTCGCAGGTGTTGAGTAATTAATAATTAATTAATTTGGTGTTTTGGGATGTTATGTGTCTGCTATATAATTAGATTAAATTGGCTGCTGGTGTTAATTACAAGATTGTATCAATTTTAGTTGAGGTGAAACATTTTCATATTGAGCACCAAATTCCTCCATTCAAATATGAACACGCCAATAAAATAACAATTTCCAACAATCGAATTTTCAGGAAACAGCCTGAAAACAATCACCTACAGCCGTGACCCTCGACACTGAAAAAAAAAAAAAAAAGCAAAATGATTAATCTGTCACTTTGACCGCGATAATCGAAACGCGAACACTGGCCAAACAAAATTAAACTTTATTAAAATGAGTTAAGGTTAAAATCGGTTCGTGTGACATTTGTAAATGATTTATGCTATGCGTGAAATGCGAACAGTAATTGGCTGTATTAACTCGTTTGGATTACTTAATTTAAATATATTTCGATGATGGGGTACAAAAGGTCTAAAATTGCTGATAAATGGAATTTGTTGTAGATAAACTGCATTGATCCAGGCACTAATAGATTTAGATATTAATTTCTATTAGTTATTTAATTTAATAATGGACGGGAAATGATAGGTAAATGCATCGAACTGGCAGTAGGTATTATTTTCACCTCCATTTTCGACGATGACTATAAGTATTAGTTAATGTTTGAAAAGTGGTTCTTTTAGTCCTTCTATTTTAGTCATCATCCTCCGAGCCTTTTTCCCAACTATGTTGGGGTCGGCCTCCAGTCTAACCGGATTCAGCTGAGTACCAGTGCTTTACAAGAAGCGACTGCCTATCTGACCTCCTCAACCCAGTTACCCGGGCAACCCGATACCCCTTGGTTAGACTGGTGTCAGACTTACTGGCTTCTGACTACCCGTAACGACTGCCAAGGATGTTCAATGACAGCCGGGACCTACAGTTTAACGTGCCATCCGGAATCCTTCTATTTTAGTCATTTATAACTATTTTGATAATAACAGTATGTGGATGGGACTGATTTCTTTTTGAGTTTGTATAAGTATAAATATTAGATAAATACTTATCGTATTTGAAATTTTACCGAATATGTTTGTCAATAAATAAATATATTTTTAAGAACATTATCTGTAACAATCATAACTAACAAAACGTATCGAATGATTACGTAAGAAATCTCACATGTTTGCGTGTAGCGGCACGTCACGGCACGACCGCCGCCATCTTGGATTTGGCGTGCAGCCGTTTTTATTGACACGCGAGACTGGTTTGATCCATTGCTGTTTATAGATAGTTATCAATCAGATTATTGTTATATGTGAACTTGGCTATAAATAGTTTTTTTTTTGTGTGGGTTGTATTTTATTTAGGTCTTAATGTGTTAGATTTAGTTTAATTTAAGTTTAATTTAGATATTCTGGGATGTCTTGGACCAGTTTTTTTAAGCTGTGGCTCATATAACTTTTGATAAGCATTCTTAGTTATTTATTGGTTTATTTTTTAGTTGGATTTATGATAACAATACTTCATTATAAACGATATAATCAAAGATAGTCCTACTCACTTTCATCTATGAATTTCCTGCAACGTTCAAAAGTGTTTTTAATAAAAAGTCTACCATTTTCTAAGTGGTATAATAACATAGTACATTGTACATACATGTATTGTAGGTTATACTTAGCTAACAAGATTCAACGACCTATAACCTTGAACCGGGGCGTTTCGTTACACGCTGAAGTATTCAATCAAATGCAAACGACTTGTCCTCTGCGTTCATACCTCGCTGCAAGGTTATACCGCTACCTATAAGAGGTTTAAAGCGATGGATTATTTTTGGATCGAGTTAATCAATATGTTTTAGAAGACTTGCAGGTAGGTATATTATATGACAGTTAATTTTTCATTTGAAAACTTGTATGATTATAATTATCTACGCTATAGATTATTACTGAACACTTTCTTCGATAAGTCTAGGATAAGTGTAGGTACATATATCTTGTTTGAATACTTACTGTTTTCATTTAATACTTAAACTCTCTTTTGTTGCTTAACCGCTGCGGTCAAAATGCGATGTTTGTCCGAAAACCAAGCAAAATGTGGGGCAACTTTCTAGAGTAATTTATTTTTAATCTATATATATAAAAGAAAGTCGTGTTAGTTACTCCACTTATAACTCAAGAACGGCTGAACCGATTTAGCTGAAAACTGGCAGGGAGGTAGCTTAGACCCGGGAGAAGGACATAGGATAGTTTTTGTCACCATCCGGGGCGCGAGTGAAACCGCGGGCAGAAGCTAGTAAGGTATACAGAGACAAAATAGTGTAAACAAGCTTCACCAATCAATATATTGATTGCATAAACAATAGTTACTCACAAATCAATCGCTTTCTATGTTTGCATGCCATTTTCAATTCGACAAATTGGGTATTTAATAAAAGCATGGAATGGCAGCATATTTCCATCGTTAGCGTTTTCAGCTGCATTATTACATTGCAGTTTGAGTAAATAAATTCGCCTGAATAATGGCCTGAAACATTACCTTCAGCTCCGCGAATAAAAACGTATATTTATCAAAATGTTCGTTTTCATTCTTGAGACGTAATTTTCAAAACCGTTTGTGCAATATGCAGGCTTAAAATATACCTTATGACTTACGTAATAAGTTCTAAATTAGTGTGCAGAAGTGATGGTGTTTAGGACTTTTTTGTTATCACATTCAGTGATTGATTAACATTTTGGAAATAACGTCAGATGGGCGAAAAGTTGTCAAAGTTTTACGACGTCTGTTGTCTCGTAACGTTTCGTTTCACACAAATGCGACACATTTATTAGTTTAGTTTCTGGGTTTATTGTTAAGGGTGATCGGTGAAATGGTGTCAAATGGTTTTAAGAGGTTTCTCAGGATTTATGGAAATTAGCATTTTATAACGGAGCGGATGAATAAAAGGAACATACATAAAGGAACCTTTAAAATGGTTTCATGGAATCTCAATGCTCACGTAAGTATATATGTGACAAAAATGTGCACAAATAGAAAGCATATTATCTATACTAATATTATAAAGCTAAAGAGTTTGTTTGTTTGTTTGTTTGATTGTTTGTTTGAACGCGCTAATCTCAGGAACTACTGGTCCGATTTGAAAAATTCTTTCATTGTTAGATAGCCCATTTATCGAGGAAGGCTATAGACTACTTTTTATCCAGGTCCGTGCCGAGGTTCCCACGGGATGCGGGTGAAACCGCTGGCAGAAGCTACTAATATATAGGTATTTAGATATACCTACATATTATTTAGGCCGGTTTCTGAACAACTGCGTTGGTGGTTTCTCTATTAACTTTTCCTTAAAAAATGAATTCCAAATGACTATTTTTGTTTGTACAAAAAGAAGATGATAAATATTATTTTTAATGTGTTATACAATACACAAAAAAGTTTGAAGTAAATAGATTTTTTGTGTTGACCTAAAGTTTTGCCTCAGATTTCCCTAACGTATACAACATTCGAAGCGATAGTAAAGTAAGAAGGTTTTATTGTCGGCTTTACTTAGGAACGAATCGTACATAGGTAGATGCAGTCTCAATACACCTTTACTGACATTTGACGATCGTGTATCGTGCTTTTGTTCGTTTTAGAATGAATTAGGGAGGTTTAGAGAGTAACTTAAATTCAAGATAATTTCATATACCTAAATTACATAAGTTACATAGTCCGTTACGGTGAGTTGCACCATTTGACTATAACGACAACCAAACCATAACCAGCCGTGAAATTGATTGTGAGAAAGTGGTTAGACCACTGAAAAGGTGTCTTGACTGAAACTTGGTGAAAAGGCAACATTTCACATTCTTGTACAAGATTTACTGCAATTACCATGTTTTACTATTTTTGACATAAAAAAATAAGATCCAGAGGCAAATCCGCGAGTGAAACCTAGTATTTTAATACTATTAGCACGAAACGAGACCAGTTTTCAATTTAGCTCAAGTTAACAAGTCTAGCTACTAGAATGTTCTGATGTATCTTGGTATTGCAAACATCTCAGCTGTTTATATTTAATTTTCAAATGAGATTTCAGACTAATTAGTACTCTTAAGCCTTGAGCATATTAGATGGAGCTTGGAGAATAAATATGTGGGTAGTTGTACTATTGTTGAAGGTAATGAGTGGGTTGAGCTAACTAAATAACTGGAGTATATAAAGGTATATTATATAGTTGTAGTTTTCGAAGAAATTGAGTAAAACAATTTATAATTGGATAAGTTATTTTTTTATTATAATCTAGCTAGTTTATATGAATTTATTAAATTAATTTTCTGTACCGCAAAATAAAAAGCTTCTTATGACTTACATTATTATCTACTGTTCCTGACAGGATTTATAATTGTTTCTTTTTTCCGATATATGTAATGTTGAATGAACTATCGATTACAATAACCTATTGAGTATTTCATTAGAAAAATTTTCACAATTAAAGGGAATAAGACCAACAATTTATCCAACAAGCAAAAACCAATATTCAAAATGAAACTTAAACACCCCGAAATAATAACCTGCCACAATTTACCGGACCTTTTAGCACAAAAATCTAGTTCAGATTAAAAGCAAGGCTTTTCAATCTAGCTCAAGTTTGCAGACGTCCTTTCGTGTATAAACTCCTGTCGCATGTGTGCGTGCCTAGGATATGAGTTGGCATAGCAAACAACGTCCTCAGATGTGCTTAGGGGAGTTGTACAGCTTAGACTATTGCGACTGTGATTCTTAAAAGACCGTTTTATATTTTACTGTATTAAGGATTATTTGATAAAAGTAAAATTGTTAATGAACCACGAAAATACCATTAATCCTTAAAAAATACCCTGATCAGTCTAAAATTAAAACTCAAAAGCTAAGTGCGACTCTTATTAGCACGCTGGGTTCCGTACAATATTTATTATACTCTAGTTTCGAATAATTATTTGCTGTTTTGACAGCAACAGACTGATATAAATCAACTGTGAAAAAATCAGCTATCTATCGTGGTTCTTGAGACAAACCCTGTTGACAGACGGAGCAGATGACAGCAATCTCTTAATAACCCCTTTGGTTAAGGATTCCTAAAAACGCAGTCGCAACTTTCAATCGCTAGTGTATAACCAGCCTAAGGTTTCCACTCAAACTGAGCGTAACTTCCCTCAAGAGATATCACACACCTACAACTACATACTATATGACGGTCGCATGCATGCGACATGATTAAAATCTATTCGCAAACACAGTCCAAGTTTGAAATTATCTTGTCTGTTCCGAGGTCTGGGAGGGAAAGTGGTTTAGATTCATTTGATTTTAGCGCTTAAAGGTAAATGAATACGGCTTAGTTTTTAACCCCCGACGCAAAAACGACGGGGTGTTATAAGTTTGACGTGTGTGTGTGTGTGTGTGTGTGTGTGTGTGTGTGTGTGTGTGTGTGTGTGTGTGTGTGTATGTGGCATCGTAGCTCCCAAACGGATGATCCGATTGTAATGCGGTTTTTTTTGTTTAAAAGGAATGTCATTCGGGAGTGTTCTTAGCTATGTTTGGTGGAAATCGGTTCAGGTCTTCAAGGTCATCAGCTCGTTTGTAAGGTGTGATAGGAATGTTACACGTTTAGTTTACTTGCAAGCATATGTGGGATCTGAAATTTGTAACACTAATGTCTTCTGGAACCACTGAGCTGGTCTGCTGTTAGGGCACGAAGATAGGAGACGTAACCCTGAACTGCCTTTTAGTAAACCCATCGAGTTTGGGCTCGTTGAATTTGTCTTGACGAGTTCTCTTCACGTTTCTGATTGACGAGAACCTGATGCTAGAAATGGGATGTGGCGGATGAAACTCTCCAATGCCGGAATGAAACGGATAAACCGATTTATATTTTTACTGAAAATCTAGAATGACCAAAGGTTAATCTTTATTGTTTCTCAATCTGTGCAATTCTCCCAGAGCCAGTTTGTCATGAGGATTGTTAAACAGCTCCCTTTGGCCGAGATCGCATATAGCGACCCCATCTTAAAATAAAATAAATTAAATGAAGGAAAAATTAAGGAGCTCCTTCAAAAAGCATGAAATAAAATTAAATTATAAATTTAAAAAAACCCCCGACCCAAAAAAAGTACGCAATTATTATGACAAAAGGTTAAAAACGCTAAACCCTATAAAAAGCAAAAAATAACTTTTAACACTACGTAAGTAGCAACTAAAGCATGTCAGACTAAACTAAATTTTGACGTGTCGGGGGACCGCTTTTTACCTGCAAAAATACTTACATAAATCAAATGATAGGTACTGTAGCGCGTGGCGCGCTAGGAACCGGGGATCTCAGGATATTTAATTAAAAGATTGCAAAATAACTTCAGCTTTGCGTTTATTGTTTGGGCTCGAGGGGTGAAGTGACACACTTCAATATAAAAACTTATTTCTAAGGAACAAATCGAATACATTTAAAATGGTCAGTATTAATTTGTGACGAATAAAACCTTACAAATGAAAAAGTTTCTAACTACGTTACAGTACCTACCTAATTACAACAGTCGTATATAAAAAAAAACACGAATCTTAATTAGATAATTAGAGCGGTCCCCCGACACGACAAAATTTAGTTTAGTCTGACATGCTTTAGTTGCTACTTACGTAGTGTTAAAAGTTATTTTTTGCTTTTTATAGGGTTTAGCGTTTTTAACCTTTTGTCATAATAATTGCGTACTTTTTTTGGGTCGGGGGTTTTTTTAAATTTATAATTTAATTTTTTAATGATTGATTGGAATTTTTTGTGTTCAATGGTCAAATTGAATGAATGCAACAAATTAAGCAAAACTGGCTATTAACTGACTTAGTGAGCTGATTTTGTTTTACTTACCTATATTTAGATATTTTTCAACCATGAATTAAGACATGTAGAAATGACGTGAATTTTGAGAAGAAATACATAAGAATAACCAGGACAAATCCTTGTACCTAATTCCTTCAGCACTCTCGTAGAAATTATGTAGGTCAGTAAAGACTATCTATGTCTATGAGACTTCATTGAATTATGAAGCCCTTGGACCCAGTTAAACGGAAAGGGGTCAAGTGATAAGGACCTGTCTAGATCGTACTGAAGGCCCGGCGCCTCTCTCGTACTCAAGAGGTGTCCTGCGCATTGTATGCTTGACCATTACCAACGTGGGTATAGGTGCTACAAGCAATTACCACCGTTAATTGGTTGAGTTAAATAATGCTCGGTTTCTTTAAATATAAAAAGCAGAAGTTTTTGTATTTAATCTATACTAATATTATAAAGCTAAAGAGTTTGTTTGTTTGAACGCGCTAATCTCAGGAACTCTGGTCCGATTTGAAAATTTCTTTCAGTGTTAGATAGCCCATTTATCGAGGAAGGCTATAGGCTACTTTTTATCCCGGTACGGGAAGTAGTTCCCACGGGATGCGGGTGAAACCGCTGGCAGAAGCTAGTAATACATATACATATACTATTAGTCTGAAATCACCAACCCACATTGAGCAAGCGTGGTGATTAACGCTCAATCCTTCTCCGTATGAGAAAAGGCTGTGCCCAGCAGTGGGACGATAAAAAGGCTGTTACGATGAATACATATATGTTAGTCTTTAAGGTATATCTATGGGCCAATGTAGCCTGAAAATAAAGGCATTGATTTGGTTTGATAAGGTTAAGCAACTCTTTTCACGGTCGGTCCGTGGTTGGACCATCTTGACACGACGAGTTCCTTTGTGTTTCGGAATGAACGTTACATTGGCGCATTTTGGCTGTCATTTTAACATCTATGGTGGTTGTTACAGGTTCATCCTCTGAGCCTTTTTCCCAAACTATGTTGGGGTCGGCTTCCAGTCTAACCGGATTCAGCTGAGTACCAGTGCTTTACAAGAAGCGACTGCCTATCTGACCTCCTCAACCCAGTTACCCGGGCAACCCGATACCCCTTGGTTAGACTGGTGTCAGACTTACTGGCTTCTGACTACCCGTAACGACTGCCAAGGATGTTCAATGACAGCCGGGACCTACAGTTTAACGTGCCATCCGAAACACAGTCATTGGTGTCTAAGATATACTTAGAAAGTACATCAAACTTAGAAAAGTTGCATTGGTACTTGCCTGACCTGGAATCGAACCCGCGCCCTCATACTCGAGAGGTTGGTTCTTTGCCCACTAGGCCACCACGACTTTGTTACAGGTTATTTGAGTTTATACTCTACTAGCCGTTTTCCCGCGGTTTCACCCGCGTCCCGTGGGAGCTACTGCTCGCACCGGGATAAAATATAGCTTATGTTACTCGCAGATAATATAGCTTTCTAATGGTGGAAAAATATTTAAAATCGGTCCAGTAGTTTTTGAGTTTATCCATTACAACCAAACAAACAAACAAACAAAGTTTTCCTCTTTATAATATTAGTATAGATACATAGTTTGTGCACCCATATCATCCCTACAATACGAGGAAAAATTCCAGCCTTGGATTTTTCACGTGACTGTATCCCCGTGGCCCATATATCCCCCACTTCCCGAGTGTGTGCTCGATCGCTGCGGTTATCCGCTCCTCTTTAATTGCGTACCAGTTATTGTGGAAACTGGATGTGGCTGACAGAGTTTTTATTGAGTATATAGTGTTTGAGGAAAAAAGGGGAAGAAAACGGTACGGTTTGCTTACCATGTTTCCATCTTTCTGGCGCCAGATATGTACGAACAAAATTTACCCCTAATATTTCTGACGGTAGATTTTTGACTAATCATCATAGCATAAATATCATATTACTGTCCTTATGCAATATAGCAAATCGGGAATAGCTGGCTGGCCAATTCAAAATGGATGGCTTTTATTATTGTATTAGTATTTATTAAGTCAAGATAACTTGTACACCAGGGCAACGAGGCCAATAACATTTGGCCAGACGATAACAGGGACAAACAAATATGAATAATAATATCAAGTACATAATAATATAAAAAATTGTTTATGTAAACACATACGATAGACCACAGGAGACGTCACTGTCTAGACAGAAAATAAACAAAGCTTGTGGAATCTTAGAAGTGGCTTCAAGCGTGACTCACTCGAAAATATGGTAGTGAAGTAATGTGCAGAAGGACCAGTACTTACAATTTAAACCTTTGAATAAAAAAACACTTGTAAAAGTTTTTACTATTTTTATGAAATACGAAAAGTACTTTTCGTATTTCATAAAAATAGTAAAAACTTTTACAAGTGTTTCGAGATTTACCCTTTTCAAGGGTAAATCTCGAATTTAAACTTTCTGATATTTTTATGTAATATTATAAAGCTGAAGAGTTTGTTTGTTTGTTTGTTTGAACGCGCTAATCTCAGGAACTACTGGTCCGATTTGAAAATTTCTTTCAGTGTTAGATAGTCCATTTATCGAGGAAGGCTATAGGCTACTTTTTATCCCGGTACGGGAAGTAGTTGGCAGAAGCTAGTATTTCTATGTACACATACAGTTACATCTCCATTTGATATTCTAGACTTAAATGAATGCTTAGATTGGTAAGATTTTTTTCCTAATTATTCATATTTAGTTCAGAGCATTGACCTTTGTAAAAGTTTTTTTGATATTTTTTGACCTTCTGACTACTTCTTTGACGCTTGAAAGCACTTCAATTCGGCCACCAAGGATAACGAGTAGTGGTTTCAGAAAAATTACAACGTGTCTTCTTTTAGTATACCTACGTTTGTTCGGATCGATAATCATCTTGACTCATAGCTGTACTGTCACCTTCAAAAAATATTAAGGGTGGATTACACAATTTAATTATAACGATAACCAAACCATAACCAGCCGTGAAATTGCCGGCTATTTGTCAAAACGACGATTTGACGGCTGGGTTTCGGTTACCGTTATACCTCTAGTTAAATGGTGCAATCCATCCTTAATGAGTTAGATTTGCGAGTCTCTGATGGAATAATGACACTGTTTTGCAAGACGCTATATTTTTTTCAAAAATAAAACTGGATGGACACGAGCATAAAGCGTTAAAGTCTGAAAAAACACCGCTTGATTCGACAATCATTCTAAAACAACAAAAAGTCACCAGAAACTAAAGCTACATACACACACACGTTTTTCAAAAGCTAATAAACTCGCATCACGGACCCGCCTGTGTGCACCCATTTCTCTTAGCCAGCGTTACCAAAAGTTCACAGCATAAATATTAATGTCCCCTACATATTTATGTTCCGCTCGCTGTTTTTATTTAATTCAATTACGACGGTTTAGCTGACATAGATTTTTGGGATGTTTTCCTCGTTTTATTTTTGGTGTTTATGTATGTTGACATGCTTTTAGTGGTTCTTGAATCTTATATGTATAACATAAGATAGGATTATTCAGGGAATTAAAAGAATCCAAAATCAATTTTTCTACGGACTTCCCGAAAAGGAGGAAGGAGTTTTTTTAATGTATGTTTTTGAAGTGAAAACTATATTCTATAATCTATTTAATTTTAAAATGTAGGTGAATACGAAATTGGTCTATTGAGTCTGAAATTATTTGGATGTTTATTCTGCAGTTGTGACGAATAACGTCGAGCAACTGAAAATATACGGCAATTGCTTACGCCCACATATCAGATGCGTGGGAAGTCCTTTATTGTACATTACAGTATTGTAAAACAAAAATAGTTCATGGACTTTAAGTACTAATCCAAAATGTTGCTTTGAATAGATCTATACTAATATTATAAAGCTGAAGAGTTTGTTTGTTTGAACGCGCTAATCTCAGGAACTACTGGTCCGATTTGAAAATTTCTTTCAGTGTTAGATAGCCCATTTATCGAGGAAGGCTATATGCTACTTTTTATCCCGGTACGGGAAGTAGTTCCCACGGGATGCGGGTGAAACCGCTGGCAGAAGCTAGTAATAAATAAGAAATGACAAACAAAAACATTTAAATAAAACTATTTTACGGATTTTATCGCGGTTATATTAATATTATTTAATCCCGACGCATCACATCATGGATCAAGTAGTTTTATTTAAATGTCTAATATTCGCGTAAATGTCAGAAATTAATAAACAAAAACATTTTCATGTCGGAAAAAAGAAGATAGTTTAATTAGGAGTCAAATCAAGGTAAAAGAAAAGCATATTATACCAGTTAAGATAGTGTACTCAAACGTTCATACACGAACAATGACGCAGACACAAGCCATTTAGGTTAATGGAGAACCATTCACAGTGACACATTAATTTGGACTACAAGTAACACAGTTTTTACAACCGGCCCGTGCCAAGGGACGGTAATTAAAACTTTGTACATAAACACACGGATGTGCCTACTCTGAAATTCATGAATATATATGATTTTGTTGTACATTTACAAGTATAAAGAGACCTAAACAAGTAAAGGGCTTGGATTGATTTGACTGTAGTTCAATGTGATATTCAGATATCTTTAACCGACTTCAAATCAAGGAGGTTCTTAGTCTACCTGTATGTTTGTGTGTGATTATCTCACGTTTAGCTGAATCAATTTTGTTACGGTTTTCAGCAAATTTTCGTAAAATATAGTAAAATATATACAAAGGTATTTGAACATACATTAGTAGGCTTCAATGCACATTCAAAGTAAAAAAAAGTGAGAGTAGGTAAATAAAATAGTGATACATCGTATTGTGATTGTTTAGTGTGTGGATTCGATTCCAGTTCTAAGTTTCATGACCATTCTAAGTACATCTTAGAAATCCACTGAGTAAACGTAAACCAAAACATCTTAACTTACCTTTGTTTTCCCAACTCTTTAAATAAAAAATATACCCCAAAATACACCACGACCGTTCAACTCAATTACGATTAAATTGGTTAACCAACAAACTGTCAACACATGACACGACCAAAGAGATCAGTTATATCGAATCGAACTGATGTCCTATCATCGGATTTGTTCGCTGTCATTCTCTGTTATACGATTTGAAAATCCAATATGGCGTACTGACATATGAATTATGTGAAATCTGAATAGCAGATGTTCTATTGTGGATTGTTTGTTTGAAGTTTTTTTGTGGTTCAGTGATATTGTTGAAGGTTAAGTTACTTTTGAAGCCGAAAATCGATCTCACTCAGTGGCGTGCACTTGGAGAGGCCTATGTCCAGCAGTGGACTGCGATAGGCTGATGATGATGATGATGATGATGAAGTTACTTTTACTCAAGTTGATTTAAGGATGGGATTTACGTTTCAACTGGACATTTATTCATCTGTTACAGCCTTTTTATCGTCCCACTGATGGGCACAGGTCTCCTCTCACACGGAGAAAGATTGAGCGTTAATCACCACGCTTGCTCAATGCGGGTTGGTGATTTCAGACTATATAGTCCAGGTTTCCTCAAGATGTTTTCCTTCACGTTTTTATCAGCCATTGGTGTCTAAGGTATACTTAGAAAGTACATACAAACTTAGAAAAGTTGCATTGGTACTTGCCTGACCTGAAATCGAACCCACACACTCATACATGAGAGGTGGTGCTTTGCCCACTAGGCCAAAATTATTGGGTACTAGCTGTTGTCCAGTGGTTTCACCCGTGCCCCGTGGGAACTACCGCCTGTGCTCGGATAAAACATAGCCTATGTTACTCGGGGCTAGTGTAGCCTTATAGCAGTGAAATAATTGTTTAATTCGGTTCAGTATTTTCGGAGCGGATGGGGTACCAAGAGACAACCAAAAATATTTCTTCTTCATTAGTACTTGTTAGGACCTATAGATATAGATTTTAGTTAACCAGGTAAAACTAAATTAGATTCGTTATACTATACCAAATTCCAATAAATTGGTTCCAAATTGCTTTAAGCCCTTAAAGAGTCTACTAAAGCCTTCTGATTTACCGAAAGGCCTCTAATTTAGTAGGGTCGGGCTAATTTAACCGGAAATATCTGGTTACGTCGCGTAAAAAATACTGTTTGCTTAGGACCAAAGTTTGGTCCAATGTTTGGACAAACATTGTGTGTAAGATACTCTTAATATATGTATGTCGAGCAATATTCAGGGTGACATGATACTCCATAGAGCTATTCATACTAACTTTAATTAACTATGATTATGTTAATTAAGATTTGTTACACTTCCAAATATCCACTGTTTCTTGGAAAGCGAGTTTAATCCATAATTTCACCTATCAATCATGTTTCTCAATGTTCAAATTGTCAACACTTCAATGACATTAGTAAGCCAGGACCCAAAATATTATCCAAAATTGGAAAAGGGCTCGACAGAATTTGAAGCTACAATTCTGCGGATCCTGAAACTTATTTAAACCATGTTTCCTCAAAATGCTTTCCTTGAGGCTATATTTTAGCAACGAGGTCTAATCTACTCAGAATATTTCAATTGATTTTCCTTTCCAATTCACTGTCGTATCTTTTGTCCTTCTTCGTATGGACTGTTCATTATTTCTTCACTTTATTTTAAAACAGAACACACAAGTGAAGGAACTCTGGAAACTTATGAACTATTTCGATCTCGTGCCATGTTACGAGATGCAAGGAAACTTTCCTTTATATACTCTAACTAGCTAGTTAGCGACTGGCTTCAAATTGTTTTAACAAAGAGTATTTTTTATTATAAGTTTAGAAACCGTATCAAGTAAGAAGTTTGCATGTGTGTAGTCTTAGTAGAATCTTAGTAGAACTACATAATTGGGTTGATGATAGTAATGTATTACTGCACAGAAGGCAAGATTCCTTGTTAAAACATTTTATAGAGCTTCGCCCTAACGGTATGCTCCTGTCATTTGAGTGTACAAGATGGTTAAAAAAATATGGCTGCATTTCTACTGCTTACTACAATGACATCGAAATTCGCATTTATAATGTTTTATTACTTAGGTTACCTGGACATAAAATATCAAAGCCATAGATTTGTAAAATAACAAACATAGACTATACCTGACGATAATCAAACGAAATTGTCGCCCATTGTCCAATCGACGATTTGACAATAACGTATAGGTAAATGGTGCATGCAACTCACCGTAGGTATAGTTGAATGATGTAACCCGCCTTAGCAGTTTACAATCAATGGGAGCTGGAGTATTAAACGCTTCCGAACGTAAAAGTTAATCAAACACAAACTAATTAACTAATAGAATCGACGTTCCATTCAAAAGTCGCATCAGGCGATAGTAAAGTAGTATTTTGTCACAAAATTACTCCAATAAAAGTGGGATACAGTTGCCTTAGGAATTTTAATTGAGTTCACCGGTTTGGTGTGTGTTACAAGTCATAGGCGAGAAGCTCAAAAAATATTTTCTTTACTATAAGATAAATAAAAAAAAAGTTTCGCCAACATTTACCTAAATTTTTAGAGGCCTTTCCTCTAAAAAATTATACATGTATGTATATGTGTTCTGTAAGTAGTTTCTTTGTGAGTCGGGCGACATTTCGTTTTCATTTTTGTATATAAAAAAGTCGGCCTCTGTTTGTGAATGTTCAGTATTTGGGTCACACTTTGAAAGAGGGAGTTTAATTATTATTTTGGTATTGTAGTACATAAACAATTTATGTTGGTAAAATAATGATACATTTTTGTTATTAAATTACTAAAAAATTTACACATACATACCTTTACCCTTTTGGTTCTTTCACACAAAAGTAATTTACTATAACTCCGTATAATTTTATCACTTAAAACTAACTGTAGTAAAAGCTTCTGAAACAAGATGGTGTCCACAAAATATGGCGTCATTAATACGAAATTCCTTTGTTTTCCTCTTTTATCCCGACTGAAATAGGTTCCTACTATTCTCAGGTTAACAAAGATGTTTCTAGACTATCTATTAGGGTTGAAAAGGGTTAATGACCTGAAAGTCTTAAGGGCTGTATTTGTAAATAATGTCTTATTTTCTACATCAAGGTTTTTACAAGCTTTTATTTAACTTGCAATGTATGTATGTATGTATGTATGTAACTATGTGTGTTCGGGTGAAATTTTACAACTCAATTTTAAGGCACTTGCCCTCAACCGATTGAGCTGAAATTTTGCATATATGTTTAGTTTGAATGACAATGCATGTTAAGCTATGTGACGTCATCCTAAATCCAACATGGCTAATTATACAAGATGGCGGACCAGTTATTTTTAAGGTACCTATACAATATGGGTATCAAAATAAAACCGACTCCCAAAAACACTGAAAAGTAAAAAAAAAACTATTCTTAGGTGCATCGGCCTAGAATTCGGTGTCTAGTGGATGATGATATGTTTATTTCGCCACCGACTTCTAGGCCGATGCACCTAAGAATAGTTTTTTTTTTTACTTTTCAGTGTTTTTGGGAGTCGGTTTTATTTTTTTGTAAAAAGTTTTTTATTTTTGGCTTTTCAGTGACAAGTATAGTTACCTATCGCTATCCACATTAGTGGAAAGTTCTTATCAATACGAATAATATAAGCTCAAACACAAGGTAGTTTATATATTAAGTTGACGAGTTCCCTCGACCTTCTCTGGTCTCCATCATCAGGTCAGCTCCAAACCTTCACTGTTACAAAGGTCTCATCAATACAAAGAATATAAGCCCAAACACGAGGTAGTTTACATATTCAGTTGCCGAGTTCCCTCGACCTTCTCTCGTCTCCATCATCAGGTCAGCTCCAAACCTTCACTGTTGCATAGTGCTATCAGAGGTACACCTCATTGTCAAGTTTTTAACCTATGCATGCCTACAATTTTCGAAAGTTGCTCTCGATTTCTCAGAGTTTCCATCATCAGATCCTGACCTGATGATTATGGGACCACCTGTGAAGTATACCCTATCAAACAAAAAAAGAATTTTGCAAATCGGTCCAGGCGTCTTCGAGTAATCGGTGAACATACATAAAAAATATAAAAAAAAAAAAGATCCCGACGAATTGAGAACCTCTTCCTTTTTGGGAAGTCGGTTAATGAAAAAGATTGACAAGTAGAACACATTGCACTTAACGAAATAAAAAATCCAAGATGGCCGTCGCTACAAAATAGTGAATAACCTATTTTTTTCAATCCCATCCATATGGGTATCCAATGACAGGGCTTGACAAGTAGAATAAAGTGCACTTTACCAAATCAAAATGTAAGATGACCGCCGCTACAGAATTTAGACTTAGGAACTTACCAGGTAAAAACTAAAAAGTATAAAATAAATTGAGGTAAAAAAATCTTTAAAAACAAGCTTTTATTTAAATGCGATAAAAAGAAAAAAATAAACTTTTACTGTAACTTTACTGTCAACTTATAACGACATTTCAAATTTAACATATTTGACACAATTTATATGTTTTAAAAGCTTGTCGCGATTTTACTAAGAAAGTAAATACGAGTACTTAAATCTCGCGACAAGCTTTTTGGTGGTTCTGTTCATGGGAGCTTCAAATGAAGACCAGAATACGTACTACGTAATAGAAATTTATCAATTGATGTGCCTAAGTTATCGTCGTCTGTATCTATACAGCAGTTATTAGAATAAAAAATACTATGACAAACTTTCAACTATCTTAATTTTACCAGGCTAAAAATCTCATCACACAAAACAACAAAGTTAGGAACATAAGTCTATCAAAACTAGAGCATCACAAAACCACTATAACCCGACATGTTACCGAAAATAAAACCCCGTGTCGCATCTGTATTCTATCTCATATTCTTTGCCCGCATTCCTATTCCGTGTTAAGAGTTTTTTATGGGGATAAAATGGAAAACTGCTGACTATCTGACATATGGTGACCGTATTTTCTGACAAATGGTTCTGACATTGTTTTGAGCCCGTTGCATTGTTGTTGAGGCAAATAGCTGCTGTCTATTTTGTTATTTATCTTTGATACGAGAGAAAAGGTATGACAGTAGTTTTGTATTTGCATGTTTATTGTGCAGAATTAGGTATGCTTTCTGTATTAATTCTTAAGGAGAGGTAGTGTTGAGGAAACATAGTTTAAAAGGTGATTAAGAAAATAGCAGTTAATGAATAAATAACAAATGTACGTTTGTTAGCTTTTTAATTCAGAACTATTGTACATATCAATTAGCAAGACTCTAACTTAAAGTATAGGAAGTTTGTATTTGTACGATAACTTTACAGAGCTTAGACTCAACTTACTACTTAGTATAAAAATTATGTCTTTTATACTTGTAAATAAAACATAGAAAACAGATATCATTAATTATTATTCAAATTAAAACTTAATAATGTTGTCGTGCTAGTAATGAGACCAGAGAGGTCCAAAATTATAAATTTAAAAAAACCCCCGACCCAAAAAAAGTACGCAATAATTATGACAAAAGGTTAAAAACGCTAAACCCTATAAAAAGAAAAAAATAACTTTTAACACTACGTAAGTACCAACTAAAGCATGTCAGACTAAACTAAATTTTGTCGTGTCGGGGGACCGCTCTAATTATCTAATTAAGATTCGTGTTTTTTTTAATATACGAATATTGTAATTAGGTAGGTACCTATCATTTGATTTATGTAAGTATATTTGAAGGTAAAAAGCGGTCCCCCGACACGTCAAAATTTAGTTTAGTCTGACATGCTTTAGTTGGTACTTACGTAGTGTTAAAAGTTATTTTTTTCTTTTTATAGGGTTTAGCGTTTTTAACCTTTTGTCATAATTATTGCGTACTTTTTTTGGGTCGGGGGTTTTTTTAAATTTATAATTTAATTTTATTTCATGCTTTTTGAAGGAGCTCCTTAATTTTTCCTTCATCATCATCCTCCGAGCCTTTTTCCCAAGCATGTTGGGGTCGGCTTCCAGTCTAACCGGATTCAGCTGAGTACCAGTGCTTTACAAGAAGCGACTGCCTATCTGACCTCCTCAACCCAGTTACCCGGGCAACCCGATACCCCTTGGTTAGACTGGCGTCAGACTTACTGGCTTCTGACTACCCGTAATGACTGCCAAGGATGTTCAATGACAGCCGGGACCTACAGTTTAACGTGCCATCCGAAACACAGTCAATGGTGTCTAAGATATACTTAGAAAGTACATACAATCTTAGAAAAGTTGCATTGGTACTTGCCTGACCTGGGATCGAACCCGCGCCCTCATACTTGAGAGGTTGGTCCTTTACCCACTAGGCCACCACGACTTTTAATTTTTAATTTTTCCTTCATTTAATTTATTTTATTTTAAGATGGGGTCGCTGTAGGCGATCTCGGCCAAAGGAAGCTGTTTAACAATCCTCATGACAAACTGGCTCTGGGAGAATTGCACAGATTGAGAAACAATAAAGATTAACCTTTGGTCATTCTAGATTTTCAGCAAAAATATAAATCGGTTTATCCGTTTCATTCCGGCATTCCAGGGTTTCATTCCGGCATTCCGGGGTTTCATCCGCCACATCCCATTTCCAGCATCAGGTTCTCGTCAATTAGAAACATGAAGAGAACTCGTCAAGACAAATTCAACGAGCCCAAACTCGATGGGTTTACTAAAAGGCAGTTCAGGGTTACGTCTCCTATCTTCGTGCCCTAACAGCAGACCAGCTCAGTGGTTCCAGAAGACATTAGTGTTTCAAATTTCAGATCCCACATATGCTTGCAAGTAAACTGAGCGTGTAACATTCCTATCACACCTTACAAACGAGCTGATGACCTTGAAGACCTGAACCGATTTCCACCAAACATAGCTAAGAACACTCCCGAACGACATTCCTTTTAAACAAAAAAAACCGCATTACAATCGGATCATCCGTTTGGGAGCTACGATGCCACATACACCCACACACACACACACACACACACACACACACACACACACGTCAAACTTATAACACCCCGTCGTTTTTGCGTCGGGGGTTAAAAAGAAAATATACATTTTGGTCCTAATTAGAAACTTGATAATAATTTCATTATTTTGGTCCTTCGCTTCGGGTCTATGAATCGATGTCATTAGTGGTCGCTGAATTAAGAGCTACGTCTAAAAAAAGAGGGCATAATGTTTTTGATGTTTTAAGTTTCACTTTGAAATAAATTAACTAGCTTATAACAGCGGTTTTACCTGTGACCCGCAGTAACTGTCTTGATAAATTGGCTATCTAACTCTGAAATCATTTTTCATTAGCTCCAATATTTTCTGAGATGAGCGCATTCTAATAAACTCTTCTGCTTTATAATGTTAGTATAGATCCAAAAAATATTTTTTGGGATCAGAATAACATTATTTTCTTGCATTTCATTAAGTCAAAAATAGAGCAACAAATTCCAAATTCGTACTTACGTTGCATAGCCTCAAAATATTTCAGTCTAATAACTAACCTCAAAACAGAGATGACAACGAAACGCTCTCACGCGTTATTATTTACACACCAGCGCAATCCGGTTCGTCGCGGTAAATTCCGGTAAAAACTGGTTCCGTGCGGTTAAAACTAGTTTTTCAAGTGTTAACTACACTTCTGCGTGACCCAGTTATAACTGGTTCGGGTTTGGCTCGTTACGGGGGACTGAGTCGGCTGCAGTCACGTTCTGCTGTCTGCTTGTTTGTCTTTCTGCATCATTATGCGCTAACTATTAATTTGTTGGGTTTTTTAACTACCAGGACCAGCTTGTGAGTACCGACTTTTTATAGAAATAATGAGGTATAAAATATAACGTAGTGGCGTGTTAGACTAAATCGATTGCTAATAATCGTCATATAATTATTTTAAAACGGATGTATGCTGAAATGTCTTCTAAATACACTTTTCCAAGTTTCTGGTCTTTATGGAAGTAGATACCCAAAAACGAGAAGACACATAGCTTCAATACGAAATCCTTTAAATCCGCCAAAATTGACGTGTCGAACGAACTGGTTCTTTGGCATTATCTGGCGACTGCATTAAGGCTCCGTACTCTGAATCTAGGATTTTCGTCTATATCATGATCTTTTAGAAACTACTGCATCTAGTAATGATGAAGGAATAACTTTATTTTTTTTTAGGTTGCAATATATCGTATTTTTATTTAGAAATCACGTTGTTGCAGCAATGAAACTAAAAACAAAATGAGAAGGAGGATTGTAAAAAAAAGTATGAAAATGTTCGTGTGAAAATTGCGTAAATATACAAGCTTTTAATTAGAACATAAACACAAAAAAATTTTCGACTAAAACAAAATCAACTAATTTCGCACTTAATAAAGACTATTCACATCATAAAGTGGTCTTAAAAATTTATCGCTACGGTAAAGTTTCATACATATAACTGCGAACAAAACGTATGCCTTGCGAGTGTAGTAGTAATATATCAAGAGGTATCTTCTTTATCCGACCTCGGACGTAAGGACCAGGGTTTCGGGGAAGCGGATGTAGATTTCGGGGGTTTGGGCATAAACCTTTTTATTGTGACGTTTTATATTGTGTGGTGTACGTGAGTCTTCGAGATATTGGGATTGGATGCGTGAGTTGTATTGGTGCGGGTAATCTGTGGAAACTGGTATTGCAAAGCTAAATAGTTTGTTTCTTTGCTTGAATGTGAATCTCAGTGTTTTATAGAACTCTTGCAACGCGATTATGTGAATTTAATGAAGAAATTTCCTCGATAGTACCTCTATAAGCTACATTAATTCTAACATTAAAAAAGTGGAGCGCGTGATCATTTTTGAAACCCGTGCCGACGAACAATCTACTCGTTTATCGCTATCAAATATTAAAAAAAATAAACGGTCAGCACCCGATCCTTATGATTGATTCAAAGTATAGACGTAAAGCGACCTCGAGAAGATTCAATAAAATCCAGTACAATAACTTTACCCAAACGCGTAGCTACCCTACAAGGCTGTGACCTATTTTCCAGCTATTTTCTTAGGACAAAGAAAATAGAATAAGGCACAGCAGTACGGGATAATATGATGTAATGCCTAGCTGTTATACCGAAACTGTTTTAGTCTTTTAGTAGGACTAAAATGTATTAAAGTTAGGACTTCAATATAATTGTATTTTTTGTTAGAATATTTTCTTTTGGTGAATGTGGTTAGATAGCCTATGTATCGAGGAGGGATATTGGCTTCTTTTTATCTAGATGCGCGGAGTAGTACCCACCGGACACGAGAGTAACCGGGAGATAAGTATCTATGTTATATTCAGCGCATATCTATACTAATATTATAAAGCTGAAGAGTTTGTTTGTTTGTTTGTTTGAACGCGCTAATCTCAGGAACTACTGGTCCGATTTGAAAATTTCTTTCAGTGTTAGATAGCCCATTTATCGAGGAAGGCTATAAGCTACTTTTTATCCCAGTACGGGAAGTTGTTCCCATGGGATGCGGGTGATACCGCTGGCAGAAGCTAGTCCTACATAAACTGTAGGTTACACAAACACACACACATTCAATATTTATACACTCCACAAATATATATATATCGGAAATCGCTTAGATTTTACTGTTTCCGACGCGTTTGAGTTAGTCAGACCGCTTAGTCAGAACATGGACGATTGAAAGTCTAGACATTGTCTTAGTCTAGACTTATTGTTATTAAAACTATCGAAGTGCGAGTATAGTTATGTTATAGATAGGAAGTTAATGAACTTTTGTTTGGGTGATACCATAATTACCATACCATAAGGAGATATATAAACATTTGTAGGTATTTAATTATATGTATAAGCGAAGATTCTTTCTCAACAATACAAAACTATAAAAAATGTGCTTAGACTTTGTAATTTAGACATAAATCGACTAAATCCACGTTGTTACCTAAAACCAAGCACAGACTAGACCATTACAAGACAAAATAAGATAATTTCTCATTTCAATATGTATTATTCAATATTCCGAAGAAACCAGACGTTCCCAATTTATCCAAAAACTTTACAGAATAAAACAAATGTCTTCACAAAACATGAAACTTATTAAAATATATGATAACTAATTGTTAGTGCAAACAAAGTTTTGAGGCCGTTCCGAACTCTTGTCTGAGTTTAGCTCAGACTAATCTATAGATCGAAGTTAGGCTGTAAACTTGTAAGACATTTACCATTAAGTATTCATTGCTTGTTGGAACTTAGGAAGTTGTGGGTCCTAATCTAGTGGGCGATGGAGACGGTCCATTGGCTTTTAGCGCCTTTGGATAGTCCGAATGAATTTGTGTCACGTTTTATTGTGTTTCTGTCTGTATGTAACTAGTAATGCTTTGTTTCTCTCTAAGATTTTAATTCGAAAGTAACTCTATCAGTTTATTTTTTACACCAAAACTACTGAATCAATTTCACTGAAATTTGGCACACAGTCGCAAGCCATGGAAAGGCCATAGGAATACTTTTTGGATGGTTATACAAAAAAGTTGCGAGAGATGTATTTGAAAATATTTTGTCCATATTCATGTCGACACTTCTAAAGTATTCTTAAATTATACGACGAATAAAAATCTAGCATTAATGCGATTTGAAATCCGTCTAGATTGACTTTGTATGTTTTATGATTACTGATAACTTTGAAAACATAAAAGTAATTTTAGAATTGATGAAAAAACAGAAAAGTTTAAGTTTTTCGTTCGAAATGAGAATTTGTTATCGATACGTATGCATGTCGAATTTGTATTTGTTTCAAATCTCTGTTGGGTGATTTGATGGCGCCATTTTTACCCACGACGGAACGGAGCAGGTATATGCGTTTAGGGTGAGAGATGTGCGTTTGTGTGTTTGTGTGTTTGTGTGTTTGTGTGTGCGTTTGTGCAAAGTAATGTTCCCACATATCTTCTATACTAATGATCTGATTTAGATGCGGTTTTCAATAAAGGGTTTGTGTTTGATGAGTTCATGTTCTTAGACAGGTGTCATGGCTGTAACTCACTAGGGGGCGCCACAATATTAGTCCAAACAGCAAAGGAATGTTCCCACCTACCTTCTAAGCTAATGATCCGATTTTGATGCGGTTTTCAATAACGTTTTTGTGTTCAATGAGTTCATGTTCTTAGATAGGTGTCATGGCTGTAACTCACTAGGGGGCGCCACAATATTAGTGCAAAAGAGCAAAGTAATATTCCCACCTACCTTCTAAACTAATGATCCGATTTTGATGCGGTTTTCAATAAAGGGTTTGTGTTTGATGAGTTCATGTTCTTAGACAGGTGTCATGGCTGTAACTCACTAGGGGGCGCCACAATATTAGTCCAAACAGCAAAGGAATGTTCCCACCTACCTTCTAAGCTAATGATCCGATTTTGATGCGGTTTTCAATAACGTTTTTGTGTTCAATGAGTTCATGTTCTTAGATAGGTGTCATGGCTGTAACTCACTAGGGGGCGCCACAATATTAGTGCAAAAGAGCAAAGTAATGTTCCCACCTACCTTCTAAACTAATGATCCGATTTTGATGCGGTTTTCAATAACGGTTTTGTGTTCGATGAGTTCATGTTCTTAGATAGGTGTCATGGCTATTAATCACTAGGGGGCGCCACAATATTAGTGCCAAACAATGTTACAATATAATCAAAACGTCCGATTACAATTCTGTTTTCATCAGCAATGTGTACGTGCTTAATGCATGTTCCCAAATAATAAAAATTACGCCTGTAACTCACTAGAGGGCGCTACAATATCGGTGCAAAATAATATTACAATAACATATTATATAGACTATAATTCGTATATGTTCTCTAAAAAGTCTGAAATAAAATTAAGCAAAATTAAAAATTTTGAAAAAACCCCCGACGGTAAAAATCTTATTGAAAAATAATAAAATAACTCAAAACCCCCGACTTAACCCAATTTTATAGGAATAACCATCGGGGGCTGCCTTTTCTATATGAAATTTCAACAATTAATTGAGTGTATTTTATGTCATCGTTAAACATCTACAATTCTTCAATAATTGTATTCACGACACTAGAATCCTTTAGCTGGTTTAATGGCAGCTCCCGACGGATATTCCTATATAATTGGGTTAAGTCGGGGGTTTTGAGTTATTTTATTATTTTTCAATAAGATTTTTTCTATCTTTGCGTTATCTATTGTATATGCAAAAATGGGTTCAATGACATTTAGGTCGTTCTAGATGTTATTGTTAGGTTTATCCTTACTTTACATTGTAAATACGAAAGTGGGTCTATCTGTCTGGCAGTCCGGCTTTCACATCAAAACTACGTAACCAATAAAAAATGGTACACCGATATAGCTAGTCTAAAGCTTGCGAAATGAATTAAGCTACTTTTTATCCGGATGCTGGAAGTTCACACGGGACGCGAGTAAAACGTTGGAGAATAAGCGATTGCATTAAATATGTAATTAATATCACTCCTGTTAATAGAATTATCATGTCCATCATTCGTTCAAACGGCCTTAATATTTCACTTCCATTTTCGCATAATTCTTCCTTACGCCTCCATCGTCATGAAAATTAACATCATCCCAAAAAACGGCTTCAGCAATATTCCTTTTTATTACTTTTGTGTTCCCGTGAAAATTATCTGCGTAACTTTTGTAAGTTGTTACAAAATTCTGACGGCAAACGCCCATGGGGACGGGAATTTTTTAAAAAGCAATAATTTTACAGTCTCCTAGAATGTTAAAGTAATTAAATAAGTTTGTTTTCTTTGCTGTTAGTTTCTGTGGTGCGAGTAACTGTGATATAGTTGTTGTTATAGTTGTAATGTGGAGTTGCTTTCTTCTTAATTAAGATTATGGAGTCGGTGCTTTTAGTGCACATTGTGAGTGCATTATGTGGTTTGTTATGTTGGTCTTTGCTGGAAGAGACAATACTATTTTAAGAAGGAACTGTGATAATCTTTTTAGAGTAGAATGGAATTAATCCGTAGTTAGTAATAAAAATAACAGGATCATTAGACCATATCCAAGGTCTTCATAATGTGCAATGATATGATAGTAACTGGTTTTTAATGTATGTGATTTTTTTTATCGTCCCACTGCTGGGCACAGGCCTCCTCTCACACGGAGAAGGATTAGAAATATTATTATTAATCATTATGTCAAACGCCTTTTATAATGTTTTACTATCAATTTTGAGTGTCTAAACTATTAGCAAAATAAGCTGTGTTGAAATTCAAAATACCATTATAAAATTGTTTACCCAAATTCAATACAAAATCGTAAGCTACTCCGCACCGCATTCGGAATACTTTCTTTTCCAACTATTTTACTTTGCGATTATTCCAGAAACAAAGCTACAGTAAATAGAGTAAAAGCAATTTTAAAGCAAGCTTCTAGCGACCATGTCACCCTGAAATATTGCTCTACAGTGCAGAGGAGGACGCAAGATAAATTGTTGTTAGCCATCTCTGTCTACCAGTGACGAATGTTCTTTAAAAATCGTATTTTATTAAAAATATTTTAAACGTATACCGGTCTGCAAACCTTACTCGAATGGGTTTTATTATTTGAAATTTATTTTCCACGTCCCATAGTTACGGTTTGAAATAAATCCAATTACTTTAAAGCTGAACGAGAGAAAAGAAAAATAGGATATGCTGGTGTTTTTCATCGTTTTATACGTACACTGGTCTTTTTTCAATCAATTTGGGAAATTGGTCCTTTGTTCCGTAATAAGATTTCTGGTCCTTTAGTATGTGAAACTTGATTCTCGCACTGTTCTTTATTGTGTTTTAAGGTGTCTTATTTTCAGATAGTGTTTCAGATTTCGTACCATTTATTCTGACCTTTATAGCTAAGATCCTTAGAATTTTACTTTTGAACATTTATGATATCTTGATTGTTTAAAATACAAAAATCGTTGCTGATGATTTTCAATTTTGCAAATATTAGTTTAATAAGATGATGGCTGTTTGCATTTTATTTTAAACTCTCTATTTTTTGTTCCCAGGTACAACTCAAAGCTGACAACATTAGCGCTCCCTTCAGTGATATTCGAGCCCAAGTTCCGAGGGTCGGTGCGTAATCTGGTGTACTCCGACCTGCCTGGACAGCCGCCGCGGAGACAGGAGTTGAGGCATTCCAGGGATTTGAAGGTAAATAATATGAACTGAAATTGGTTATGTTTTATAATGTGTTACGACTCTTATTCCAAAGGGTTTTCCGATCCTTTTGGAAATCAATGGTGGATGTCCTACGACTGAAATAATAACGAGTTTAGGTTTCTATACGTAAGTCGGTTTGAAATCTAATATGCTTCTTTATCTTAAAATAGTTTTTTTATTAACTATTGATCGAATGTAGCAGTTGTCAGTTTGTAAATATTTTCAGTAATGAGACAACTTCTTAACTAGGGAAAGAAAACTGACTCCTAATATGTAACACAAGTCGAAACTTTATTAGCGCGAACTTTATATTACTTCAGCATACCACGAATCAAAGTTCAAACAAAAAAACTACGTTAAAAACAATCACGAGTTTCCCAGCAGTCGACAATAGGAAACTTATGAATAAATCTACTTAAATTCAAGACATTGTTTTATGGTAATATAATTTACTTTGAAATTCTGTAGGTAGGACTGAATCAGAGTACTAAATACGATTAATTATTTTTATTTTAATTCGTGATTTACTTCATAATATTTGATAACACATTCTGAATGAGTTATAAAAATAACAGGACCACTGAAGGAACCGGTTGATTTTTGGGAAAAAGTAGGTAACGCTTTTTCTAGAAAATTAGTTTTAAGAAGTTATATGAATTTACATTAGGCAAGTACCAATGCAACTTTTCTAAGTTTGTATGTACTTTCTAAGTATATCTTAGACACCAATGACTGTGTTTCGGATGGCACGTTAAACTGTAGGTCCCGGCTGTCATTGAACATCATTGGCAGTCGTTACGGGTAGTCAGAAGCCAGTAAGTCTGACACCAGTCTAACCAAGGGGTATCGGGTTGCCCGGGGAACTGGGTTGAGGAGGTCAGATAGGCGGTCGCTTCTTGTAAAGCACTGGTACTCGGCTGAATCCGGTCAGACTGGAAGCCGACCCCAACATAATTGGGAAAAAGGCTCGGTGGATGATATGAATTTGCATTACTTATAACAAAAGATATTGGTATGACTGATAAATTAGTCGAATAAAGTCAGACAAAATTTTTATTTAATGAACCATGTTATTATATTCTAGCAAATACACAAACATTTATTTACCGCGAATTCATTATTAAATTGAGACTTTCACATCTTAATTTCAGGTTTCTAGGTATTACTTACTTACTGTTAGTACTTGAAACGCCTGAATTCTCCGAAACATATACGACGTACTATGAAAAACTCACATTTCAATAATTATGTATACATATATTACATAGAAATTCCACACGGAAATCATAATTCTCAGAGCTTTTAACTGACTACAGAAATAAGGTATTTCATAAACGCTTGTCGTGTTATTTAATGGCACATTATCTACAGATAATTTTCGAATACTCCGCGTTCTTTCAACAAAATCATAAACATAGCAATTTGCAAGGCATTGTCATTTCTTTACGGCACAAAACTGTGGGACTTTGAGCTTTATGCCTCGGGAAAACGGTTGGTTTTTCTTTGCTGAAAGAGAAGTTTTTGTTGAGTTGAATTTAACAAAGAAATTCCATTGAGCTCCGGTTTGACCTTAGTCATGAGTTTGAAAGGTGTGGTGCAAGTTAATGGGAAGAAAAGTTTTGGTTTTCTGCAAATCAATGATAGTAATTTTGATTTTGGAAATAACACACTAATCATAATGAAATCCAAAGTCTGTTGGGAACGATTTCCAAACAAATCATCCTTATAAAACTTCATCGTTTTTGTTTCAAAATAAGCAATTTTATATTTTTTTTATACTCATACAAATACATGAAACTTTAATAAAATATACCATCACAAAATTACACAGTCAATTACCATACCCAGTACACCGATGCCATCGACCCATACGTACGCTAATATATCGAGTCGCGATTACTATTAGTGCAAGCCAGGGACCGAAACCGGTATCATCAATACAGGTATTTTTTCGGTAACAACCTTTTTTTCGTTTACCGGTAACTTAAAAGGTTACCCTTATTTTATCAAATAGAATACAACCTGTATTAATACCGGTTACCGAAATAACTATTACCCCTATCTTACACGTGCCGTCGGCATTAGTCAAAGACCGCGTATCGCTTGTGCACAGAATTAGGCGAGTGCCGACCAATCACGGCCCTGGCTGGCACGGCACGCCTAGCTTCGCCGAACGCGCTACGCGTCTTTCATTCAGTTTGATAGCGAGTGGCGAGGTTTTTTTCTCGTAATCAAGGCCATTTTTAGGTAACCGGTATTAAAACGGTAACCTGAATAAAGGGTTACCTTTTTCTTCGGTCTGGTTACCCAGATAGTGGTAACCTAAATCTTAAAAATAACCAAAATTCTTCAATACCGGTACCGTAATTTATAAAGGTTTTCGGTCCCTGGTGCAAGCGATGTGATTATAGCATTACCCCAGCGGGATCGTTCGTTAAAGCGGTTTATGCACTCGGTACCTACAGCCATCAGTTGCCTATTCGAATTAATTCTGATACAATATCGTGCAATTGTGGTGGGTACACGGATAGCTTTCAGATTATTGTGATGTGCTATTAGCGGAAATAAGCCTCAAGCATACTGTGAATTAGGATTTATATGTGCGTTTTTCTGTATGTTTTAGAATTACTTATTAAGATATAATTTGTGGTAAATTAAATTATGCTACATATACCTAACATTTTTTTTTAATATAGAACCTCGAAATACTCAAACGTCATTTTCAGCTCTACGTAATATCACTTCTTTCGAAATCTTAAGAGTGAAAGGACAGTGTGATGTTTGTGGAGTTTTTATTAGACTTCAGTTGCTTTTCAGTATTCAGTGATTAAGTTACAAAATGGTTTCTCATCGTTACAGAGACGTTCATAGCCATATTTTTTTTGATCCTATGATACGAAACCCTCTCTCTAAGCGCCTGCTTTCTTTAATTTGTACCACACTCATAACGTGGATTTCTGCCTCAGCATAAATTAAACATGACAGCTCGATCGCTTTATTTATTTGTCCATAACACCTACATATCTTTGAATGGTAACATGAGTTGTTTAATATTTTACAATAACCATGCTTTCCTAGTAGATTGTGGATGATAGTTTAATAGAACTGATAACGTATGCTTAGCAATTTTCCAGTCAATAAAATATGATTTATAGAAAGAAGCATTTTCGAATCTGCGACCATCTTGCTGCCGTAGAATATTCGATTTTTTTACATAATTGCTTAATTCATTGAAGAACTTCTTAGCTAGCAACCATCGCGCTAAATAAATTGCTGATAAAATAAATCTAACTTACTGCTAAACGGCAACTCCTTAATAAATCAAATCCAGTGTAATGACAAAGATAAAATAAGATATAATCTTACTTCGTGTCCTTGTACTAGTTTTGCCATTTGTTTGGCCGACCGGTGTAATCGCCTACCCCTGGGGCTTAAGCCTAATTGCGGGGAAAAGCATTATTTTTTTCGTAACTTTTGCAGTTGAGTAATGTGTCTTTACTTTTCGGGTTACCTGGGAACAAAGAGCCATTTTTTTGTGATTGTGAATTTTGTTAAAATATTTTTTTAACTAGCTTCTGCCAGCGGTTTCACCCGCATCCCGTGGGAACTACTTCCCGTACCGGGATAAAAAGTAGCCTATAGCCTTCCTCGATAAATAGGCTATCTAACACTGAAATAAATTTTCAAATCGGACCAGTAGTTTCTGAGATTAGCGCGTTCAAACAAACAAACAAACTCTTCAGCTTTATAATATTAGTATAGATGTATGTTGGACAACAATGATATTGGGCTTGAGCAAAACTGGACTTTAAAATCTGATATTGTCAATCCACCTATTTCTCTGGATAAATGAAAGGTGAGAGTTTAAGATGACGATGAAAACATGAAAATAGCTAACTATACGTTAGAATGATTGAGTATTTGATTTTATTAGACTGCTTCAATAGTTATATGTATACGTCTTTTGGTAACTAGACCATCCAGAATGTAGATTTAAGCAGTCTTCACAGTTAATATGAATCTAAATTAAGCCTGCTTCTGGCCAATTCTGATGAATTTTGGAGATACATAGCTGCACGTGAACATACCGACATATTTGAGGTAAGTCTGGCTTTGTTTCTGTTACTTACTACACAAACACGGACGTTCGAACACGTGTACATACACATATGATGTTAAGTCATTCATAGATTCCAAGAATTTGTAACAACCCAGTATAGGAACGTTTAGTAGTTTCCGCCCACGTTATAGGAACTTCTTTGTGCAACCACTGTGGGGAAAACAGCCCTTTTCGATATGGGCTACTTAACACTGAAACAATTTTGGACCCCTTTGACTACCAAAACCATGGCCAATAAAAGTCATTTATTTAAATTACTAACCTCTTCGAATAGACCACCTACTCTTTTTTTGAAGCCGGTTAAAACTTAATGTCACAATACATGTCTGCTCTGTTGGTCTGATTTAATCTGCGACCAGAGGTCAGTAGTCGATGAAGCGGGTCTTTTACGTGCCAACGAAAGGTTATTTGTATTAATAGATGAATGGCAGAGTATGGAAATGTTACTTGGTCACTTGGTAATGAAAATTGTTGGGTTTTTCAGTAGTGTAAGATAACTTTTAGTATCAATGTGAGTTGGTGTTTCATCTTATTATGTCTATTGCAATCCTCAAACTTCCACTTTGTTCTGATATGTGCTGTAGATAATTTGGCTATACAATATAATGTATCGCGAAATATGTCAGCTATTTTATGATTACCTATTTTACTAAATTCTTAAAATATTAACCAGTCTTGATTATTTTGAATACGTTTTTGTAGTTGAAGTTAATGGGCGTGTGAAAATAATATTTTCTGTATATCTCATTAATAAAAACATTGATTTTGGTAGTCCCCTTGCTAGCTATATGCAAGATATGTGCATTGGCTCACGTTTAATGCACTGGTATGTACGTATGTTCACAAAACTCATATTCACTCAACTTAAAAAGCAATTTACTTACATTTCAACCTTTATAACGGGAAACTATCATCAAAGCATTGTACTGCGGATGTTATTAAGTTATCTACAAAACGAGTGAAGCCGGGAGCGTAAAGAAGTGTTTCAATAATGCATTTCGTTCTATCTATGCCGTCACGTAGCGGTAAACGATGTTGTACAAAAAGTGGGGTTTTCTAAGAACCGTGATATCTGTACGAAGTGGGTTATCATATGTGTGCTTTTGTTACTAATATTTTATTTGGAAAAAGTCTTTTTTGTGTTGTTTTGCTATCATGGTAGATCTTTAAATGACTAAACTACATGGTAAATGTTTAAAAGACTTTAAATAGATTTAAACAAATTTTTAAAGATTTTTTCTAACTAAATAACACTAAGCTCCAACTTCTGCGCAAAATAAACATTATCTTTCCTTCTCAGTGAATTGGTGGCGTCAATTTCCATGCAAAATTTTACCGAAAACAGTACTCCTACTTCACAATTTCTTTGTAACAAACTCATAATTCCATCTGTATTTATTGGTTAATGTGAAACAAAAAGTAACGAAAGATAATAATGAATTATTTACTCCGAAACAGCGTGGTACAATTAATTAATATTCAAGGGTACAATGGCGGTCTTATCGCCAACAGCGTTGTCTACATGGCAACTGAAAAGAAACAAAACAATTAAAACAGACAATCCTAACTAATATTATAAATGTGAAAGTAACTCTGTCTGTCTGTCTGTCTGTCTTTCTGTCTGTCTGTCTGTCTTTTCTTCACGCCTATACTACTGAACCGATTTGTGTGAAATTTGGTACAGACATAGTTTGGAACTTGAGAAAGGACATAGGATAGTTTTTATTACAAAAAAATATAAAAATAAAAATAAAATTTATTTCGGACATATAGCGCCATCTATTGGTCAAACCAAAAATCACTATTCCACGCGAACGAAGTCGCGGGCAAAAGCTAGTTTCTGTATAAATGTAAATATACGGGAGTAAAATTATGTTAAAATTGTTAAAAGGTCAACCCCGATTCGTTTGAGTAATTTTCAGAAATTATTGAATCCATTTTCTTTGTAATTTTGGTACGAAGTCGTGATGATTTGGTGGTCAAAAACACCACCTTGTTACGGATTCGATTACAGGTCAGGTAAGTTTCTATATGAATGAGTGATAAGCATTTATTTATTTGGTGACCAATGATGATGATTTAATTCACTTTAATGACAGAATTAAAGTGAATTAAAATATCTTATGAAAACCCGAATTTTTAATCCGCTTGAGAGTACTTGGTACTAAATACTAATTCTGTCTATAAATTATCATATAACATTTATAGAAGGCCGCTAAATAAAAAACAGATGATAATTCTTTTTTGAATAACAATGTTCGATTTATCGATTTATCTTTCTTATAGTCAAAGGTTGTTTTTAATCACATTAAATGATATAACCTAATTAAATATCATAGCGTTTCCCCTCTTTAGCGGAAAATATTAAAACCTTCAAACAGAGAGGCTCTCATTAAAATATCCAATATTTTCCTTGTCAACGCGCACATCGGCTTTTCGTCTATCATGTAAAACATAAAGGGATGGTAATTCAATAACTTTCGAATAAATGAGATACGAGGGAAAATCTACACATCTAAAAACATAAGTTTGTTAACTTCAAATAAGGGTGGCGTAGGGCAAAACCTTTTTTCTTAAATCTAGAGTAACTGGCTATTTCTTTTGTTTTTTTACGCAATTCTCGAGGGGTGTTGGAGATTGAAACCTATTGCTCTAGTTATGAAATCTAGTTTTGGTTGTTATGTTTGTGTGTTTGACGTGAGATATGGAAGTTAGGCGGTTTGTGTCTTAATGTGTTGGGTTGTGGAAGGAGGATAGGAAAATTAGTCAACTGTTTTGTGAACGCTAAACACAATGTCTTTTATACATATGTACTATATGTGAAAATTTTGAAAAAATACCGGCACCGGATAAACCCCTGTATTTACAATTTTAATCCATAAATAGACGGATAATATGTATGCTGGCAATGTTTAAAATATAAATATCAATAGTTCAAGTAAACATTTTAACAAAAGAAAAATATACACAGCAATTTTTAAGAAAACGTATTCCCATATTACGTACAACGTTTACGCGAGAAATTGAATTTATCCGCAGAAGTATTAGAATAATGT
The DNA here is from genome assembly GCA_963856015.1 of Helicoverpa assulta. Lineage (NCBI taxonomy): Eukaryota > Metazoa > Arthropoda > Insecta > Lepidoptera > Noctuidae > Helicoverpa > Helicoverpa assulta. Next base: position 10,819,774 of record CAWLCW010000032.1, read on the forward strand.
ATAAGCTGACAGTTTGTTCAAATATTCCTTTGTAGTCAGAATTTAAATGTCAGTCGACACTATAAATATGAGTTCAATGCGTTTTTTGACCCCGACCTCCTCTCGACCATTAACATTCGAAGTATATTTGACACTTGTTCATGCAAATGCTTTTGCAACTTGAAAGTTATTTGAATCGATGTGCTCGTTATAATGATTTGTAAGTTTCTGAACTGATTTGATTTTTTTATGGCAGCTAAATGGTTTATTTGGATGAATGGTTTTAGCATAATTTTTCGTAAATTAGCATATGCTACTTATATTTTCTCAACATGCGTAGTGAGTTAACTATATTTTAGGTAGGTCAAAGTTGTGGTGTAGGCAAACATTTCGTCTTATATTACTGCCAGGATTCATTCAGCTAGACATTGTATTGTTGTGTAGATTCACCGATACATGATTCATTTGATAAATACTTTATAAAAGTAAAAAAGTTTGCTAATCATCCCATAACAAAATCCCCAAACAAAACTGTAACGAGTGAAAAAATCTTCAATAAAAAAAAATCACAGCGAACATCAATCAATTGACAAAGTACCAGGAAACTCAAAGTCTCGAGTCACTCTCAAACGAATGGTTAACAATGCAAACGATCGCTGCTTTACATAGACTGAGTGACTTTATAATTTTTTAACAAGCACCAATGGATAATTGGACTTTTTATATTGTCGTTTTGTTGTTATCATTTTTCATTTCATTGGGGATTGAACGCGAATTGAAGAGCTTGTACAGATGTAGCTGTGATTATAAGTTGTGAATTTTTTAATGATTTGTGAAAGCTGCATGAAGATAGTGGATGTATTAAGGAGAATGATATGGCACATATGCTGAGGCGGATGAGGGTGAACTTTTCAGTTGATGCAGTGTATTTTTGACATGTTGCAACACGATGCTTTTAAGGCCTCAGGATTGAAGAGAAAACCCAACTGTTTTCCACCTGCAATTTCCAATCAAAAGCTTAAAACGATATGTCCTTTCAGTATCACAATCCTAAACCAAAATCATTTCACATTCAAACGAATTCAGACCAATTCAAAGTGCGAGCTTCCACTAACAAAGTTCACACAGAAAATATTTGACCCACACAAATCTATAGGAAGAGCATCGGAAAGCCATCAAAAGCCATCGATAGCAATAACCTAGCTAGTCTATGTAGTGGAGTTGGAAATTGTAATGGCGTACGGAAATAACAACGTCTTTTGCCTACGTCGGTGAATCGATGCATTTTATACGTGTTCCGAGAAATATGTGTGTAGAGTTGATAGAACGCAATGATTTCCGAAATGTCTCTTTTGTGACTACTTTATTAAAGAGGTTTATGTGTTATTTGAGTAACCTTGATCTGGTTAGGTAAATAAGGTTACTGCAGTTTATATACCAGGATTGAGTAAAGTATATCTATACTAATACAATTAAGAAGAAACTTTTTTTGTTCGTTTGTTTGTACACCAAAAGATCTGAAACAATGAATTGATTTGACAAAATTCTTTCACTGTTGGAAAGCTACACTCTTCCTGAGTAACATAGGCTATGTTATATTCCTTTATGAGCAGTAGTTCTCACGGGACGCAGATGAAACCACCCGAAAATACGCCTAGTTTGACAATAACATGTACTTATGGGTGACTGTGTGAGAAATTGAGAAAAAAAATTGCGCGAGAGAAACAACAGTTGAATAGTTTTTGTAAACGGGCTTCAAAAAGTACTTTCACCTTTAAAGCCTACTTAAAACTTAAACGCTGTAACAATAAAGTTTTACCTTATCAGAAATTTAACCTAGAAATAAGAACCAAAACTAGGCCAGAAAACATTTCAGTTCAAAACAGTTTCCTTTCAAAAATACTACAAAACTTCGACCTTGTTCAAAAATAGTCTTAAAGGTCAGGTCACTAAGTCCGTCCCTGAGGTCCAAACTGGTCAACGAGTGTCTAAAATTAATTATGAACTTTATAGACAACAATATAAGGTTTAATTTCGTGTGTATGTGTTGTAGTCGTTAAGACTTTTTGTTAGTGAATAGTGTTAGTTTGTAATTTTTTGTTGGAAATTGGGCTTTAGTGATTTGAATCAGTTAATTTGGAGTGCAGTGGAAATTATGCGGCTGTTAGTAATAGCTGGGAATTAGTGGTCGATGTAATTGTTTACTGTATAGCTATTCTCACACTAATAATATACAGGTATTTGCGAGGTCTTTGTATTGTTTGTTACTACTTCAAACGCAAACGATTAAACGGATTTTGTTAAAACTGCACTTAAGTTTATGAAAATAGCTTGTTGGCTCTTTTTGTCCAGATCTTTATAATAAATAATGTGCCAGGAAAGTCACTTAAGTTTGAAAAAAAAAATTAAACCGACTTCCAAAAACACTAAAAAGTAAAAAAAAAACTAATTTTAGGTGCATCGGCCTAGAAGTCGGTGTCTAATGGATGTTACTAAGTTAATTTTGCCACCGACTTGTAGGCCGATGCACCTAAAATTAGTTTTTTTTTGCTTTTTAGTGTTTTTGGAAGTCGGTTTAATTTTTTTGTAAAAAAGTTTTTTATTTACTGCTTTTCAGTGATACGAATAGTTGTCACTATCCATATAAGTGGAAAGTTCTCATCAATACAAAGAATATAAGCCCAAATACGAGGTATTTTACATATTCAGTTGTCGAGTCCCCTCGACCTTCTCTGGTCTCCATCATCAGGTCAGCTCCAAACCTTCACTGTTGCAAAGGTCTCGTCAATACAAATAATATAAGCCCAAACACGAGGTAGTTTAAATATTCAGTTGTCGAGTTCCCTCGACCCTCTCTGGTCTCCATCATCAGGTCAGCTCCAAACCTTCACTGTTGAATAGTACTTTCAGGCATACACCTGAGTGTCAAGTTTTTACCCTATGTATGCCTACAACTTTCGAAGGTTGCCCTCGATTTCTCAGGGTTTCCATCATGAGATCCTGACCTAATGACTATGGGACCAACTGGCAGCTATTATTGGGGAGTCGGTTAAAAATAAAAAATAATTCCCCTTTTCGGGAAAATGATTGAAAGCGTGTAGAAAAATAGACAGTCTTCACCAATACTTTAAACTAATTTAGTTACACTTAGTTATTACTACCCGCGTCTGCTTTAATCAATTAAATCGGCGTCCATTTCCAAACCTAATAGATGTAGGTGAATATCGATAATTATAGTCCTGTTAACTGGACCCACCTCTATTACACATGTAGGTGCCTACGTAATACCATATCAATGGTCTATCATTTGAATTCCACGCTCGCTATAAGCGTCCAAAGCATAATTAAATTGGAGAAGATATCTAGAATAGAATAGTCTAGAATTATTTACTTGCACTAGCTTCAGCCAGCAGTTTTGCCTGTATACCGTGGGAACTACTTCGCGTATACGGATAAAAATTTACGTACAGTCTTCCTTGGTTAACACGCTGTTTTAAAAATTCTTTCATATTCGACCAATATTTTCTGAGATCAGCGAGTTCTTTAGTGAGCTGCAGGTTTAATTAACTTACAAGCCCTAGTGTCACAGTGTTCTCTAATCTACCTGATGGACTATGGCAAAAAACTCTTGAGTTTTATAATATTAATATGGAGGTAGATTGTCCAACTAGTTACTTAATATATAAAGAGGTTTTTTGGCTTTCCAAATACCTATTCGATATTAGTCAACCAAGAAGAAAAGGTAACGTGAAAATCAAACTCATTAAAGAACACCATAATAGACGAAGTTTCTTTAAAAGACCGCTAAACTTCCATAGAATTTCTTAAATGGATATTATAACAATTTAAACCGTTAGATACAGGGTGTTGCGCAAATTATGGTCGCTCCGTGACTTGTGTATTGAAGAGGTCTCTACGGTAGATTCATATGTCGTTAGTCTAAAGTGGTGTCGTACTTAGGAACAATCATTTTTTTCGAAAATATTGTATGTTTTGTGTAATGAGGGTTTTCGTTACTTTTTCTGCCGCCAGGCGGCGCTTCGTATGCGTCAGGTCCAAACAGCTGTCAAATAGTATGGAATTGTAGGTGCCGAACTTATTGTTTATTGAAATTCTGTTATATTGGAAGTGTTATTGATTTTATTATGGACTACGGTCAGAATAAGGTTTCCGAACTAAAAATTGAGCTAAGAGAGAGAGTGCAAAAGTCACTGGTACTAAGGAAAAGCTTGTTGAAAAATTTGTTAACACAATATGATTTAGTTTTTTTTATTTACTCAACCGCAATAGTAAAACAATAATGCAGTGCTTTAATTATAAAATAAAAAAAACACTAAAATCGTTCACTATTCATAGTAAAGATAAGCACTTTGACAGTTACCTGGACCTGACGACTCGGTGCTGCCACCTCGTGGACGCCATTTTAGAAAACCCTCATTCCGGGATTGACTTATAAGTCCTCAAAGAAATTTTGCATGCAGATATCAAGTGTCGAATCTAGAACGACGATATTTTTGGTGTCGTTGGTATAATGGCGTCCACGGCCGATTTCGACCACGGCGGCTGTTCTCATTTAAGGAGATCAGCCAGCTGCACAGGACATATTATAGTGCACGAGCATTTGCGCAGACACAGGTGCACTCCCTATTCCTTCACTCTCATAACCCGATGGGACGGCAATCCGACACGACCGGAAAGAGATCAGGCGCAGGACCAACATTTACGTGCTCTCCGATGCACGGGTGAATCAATCACCAACTTCCAGACTACGGGCTGCATTGTGAAAGTTTTAAGAAAACCCACAAAGCGATTTCGGCCCGACCCGGGAATCGAACCCGAGACCTCGAGCACAGCAGCCGCGCTTGCGACCACTAGACCAACGAGGCAGTCTAGTCGTTGGTATAATATGAATAGGACCATTTATCGTATCAACTTAAAGTCATATATATTTATGCTGCTCGGTCTGCGAGCTCATATCATATATCTAAGGTAAATACAAAAATGGGCGAATTGCTTGCTTTTAATGAAAAAAAAAAATGAATGTCAGAAATTTTTTTTTGCTCTTACTAATATAAGGAACGTCTACCTTCAAGTGAATACCACTTAAAACGACATGAGTTCTCAAGATACGTGCGAGATTAAAAATCCCCTCAAAGACACCTCGATCCCGATTTTAAACCACATTTACGAAAAAGCTTAAGCAAGACAAAGCTCACATCATCTCTCAAAACGTTCACAAGAATTTCGTTAAGATCAAGAGAGTTTCTGCAAGGAGGAATTTTTCAGAATGTAGGATTAATTTATTTGAGGAGTCTGGGGACCTTTGGGCCGGCTTAGCTTCGTCTGAGAACGGAGGAAAAATGAGTATGCATTTATGTGCATTACGTATGAGTATATGCATTGGGGAGGTTGGGATAAATGGGCATGGTATATTTTATGCTTAGTTGGTAGGTATATTCTTGGTTTCGTTTGTAGTTGTGGTTGCGAATAGTTGCGTTGTATTTAATTGAATGTCGACATCATGTTTAAAAAGTAAAAAGTATGGATTACGAAACGGCTATTTTGCCTTAGTGATCGATAAAAGACCGTGTACCAAGTTTGATCATAGTTACATTTTTTTCATGACTAGAAGCAACAATATGAAAAAAAGTCGTGGTGGCCTAGTGGGCAAAGAACCAACCTCTCGAGTATGAGGGCGTGGGTTCGATTCCAGGTCAGGCAAGTACCAATGCAACTTTTCTAAGTTTGTATGTACTTTCTAAGTATATCTTAGACACCAATGACTGTGTTTCGGATGGCACGTTAAACTGTAGGTCCCGGCTGTCATTGAACATCCTTGGCAGTCGTTACGGGTAGTCAGAAGCCAGTAAGTCTGACACCAGTCTAACCAAGGGGTATCGGGTTGCACGGGTAACTGGGTTGAGGAGGTCAGATAGGCAGTCGCTTCTTGTAAAGCACTGGTACTCAGCTGAATCCGGTTAGACTGGAAGCCAACCCCAACATAGTTTGGGAAAAAGGCTCGGAGGATGTATGTAGAAGCAACAATATGCCTATTTAAAAAAAAGATTTTCCTTACGTGTCACATTTACGCATCACAATAGATCTTACAAAGACCACGTATACAATTCAGCTAATCTAGCGCACTATAAAACCCGCTAGATATCGGCTAGAGCGCGTAAATGGTACATCATTAAAAATCCATTACGCGCTGCATGCCCGATAGCTTTTTAATCTGAAGCGCTGCAGCGCTGAAAGGTGGCGTGACGTGCTTACAGCTAGACGGGAGGTTTATCTAAAGGTGTTCTAAATGACGGGATTTTAGCGTGTTGGTAAGGTAGTGAAGTATGTCCTGGATGAGTTATTTTTAGTGGAAATGGTACGGGTGTGTGCTAGTTAGTATATTTAGGAGTAGGGTTAGATTTAATTGAGAGGTAAAATAAAACGAGACATTTTGTATTTAGAGACACATCATATCATATCATATCATTTATTGCATTCCATAATGTACATGTGGTGGAAAATATAAAATAATAGAGGTAGTCACAATTATGGACCCTGTTGGGCACAGCAAAATAGTTAGAAGAGAGGAAGGCGTTGCTTGAATTGTAGGTACATAAGATAAATGAAAAAAATTTTTAAGACATAATTTTTAAATGAGAAAGTATGTAATCATAACAGTTGACTTTGACCCCCGCGCATTCCCCGCGAAAGAATTATTGCCAAAAACCAAATATTACGGTAAGAATATTTGCTTACATCATCACAAGTGATATCTTCATGCCGTAATATACTTTCCCTGTCATGTAAAGATATGCTATTAATTCCTGAACCAATATACAGTCGTTTCTCAGAAATGGAGACGAGATTAGCTGACGTGGGATGTAATACGTACTTGAAGTGTGACGCTATTAATAAAATAAGATTTTGGTTATTAAAAGCCTTAATAATATAAATGTGAAATTAATATTATAAGGAACTAATATAAATATTATGAACTAGCTTCTGCCAGCGGTTTCACCCGCATCCCGTGGGAACTACTTCCCGTACCGGGATAAAAAGTAGCCTATAGCCTTCCTCGATAAATGGGCTATCTAACACTGAAACAAAATCACTGAAAATGATATTTAGGTGAAAAACCTGTTATGTAAAAGCCAAAATATGTTTTTAGAATTAGATTTTTCTTATTATCTTTATTATTTAATCTAGTTCTTTCAGTATTATTAAAGGCTAGGTATTAGAGCAAAATGAGGAAAGATAATATTTTAATATTAATAATGTTTTTAGTTTAGTTGATGTAAATATTTTTTGTAATTATCTCGTTTAATATGATGTGAAGGCTCGAATTTTAGTCTAGAAAATACTTACCTGGAATAAATATTAAAATATTCTTTTGATATTTTTCTGATTACATAAAACAAAAATTGGATAAGACTTGACATTTCTACGTAATATCTTTATTTAACTGATACATACTCATTTAATTAGTATAATGGGCATTTCATAAATATTATTTTTTATAGGAAGATAATCTATATTGTAAACTGACGTTTACATACATTGATTATAACAATTTCAGATTTTCCACTTGATATGCTGACATCAGATATTTTTTAGTAAACCGTTCATTGACTTCAGTTTACAGCCCTCTGTTTGACATAAAAGAAATTTAACGATTCATATTTTATAACATTTCTAATCTTTGGTTTTATGGCGACAGGTAAAGCTTGCCACGTTAAAATTACGCGCCTATGAAATAAAACGAAAGAATTATGATTAAACCGACCGGGAATAAGTTGTAAAAAATTTAATTGTTTTCATTAATCTGTGGATGGTATGGCGGTAAATTGTGATTAATTTTTAGACCTTATAGAGAAGATACTAGGTTTTTTTTTATGATACAAATGTAAAATAGGTAAGTATATCTCGAAAACTAATTAAAAATTGAAATGTCAAAGTAAATATCGTTAACTTTTAAAAATTAAAAAATACAATATTTCATACTTTAGATACCTAGCCGTTTCGATATAAAAACCTAACAATACATACATTAGTCACCATAGTCACCCATCCACTAATAACAAAATACAAACCTTTCTAAAAAATAACATCCCATCCAAAACACATTACTCTCTATTCTAAGTAACAAAACACTACCTCAAAATGTCACCCACAATAATACATGCACTTGAGAACAAAATGGATAACCGATACTGCCAAAAATGTAGGTATTATAACTTACTAAACTATCAAAGAAACTTTCGATCCTTTGTACGGCGGTTGAATATTGATAGGGGAAAATAGGGTCGTATGACGGAGTAAGGAAAGATGAGCGGAGATGCCATAATGCAGGTAGGTCCTTCTTTTAGGTCAAATTCGTATTGTGGCCAAAACGATCAGTGTGTGACGAGTGAACTTACAAGGTGTTCGGGTTCTTTGATCTGTCAACGATTTTTGTTATTAAATGGTCGGGTCTAAAGAAGAGCGTACAAGGGCGAAGACAGTAACTTTCCTCGTCCTCCGCTCACCCGCATTTTGGGCGCGCTACTTTCTTCGGCGATTGTCCGTTATGGCACCTCCGATAGTCATTTTGTTCTCCGTGGTTCGTAAGGACAGACGACAAATTTATCGACGGCAGACATATTTTGAAGTTGGGGTAGACAGCAACCTATTACCTTTTGCCTCAATAAATGATATTTGTTAAATGTTTTTCAATGTAAATTTTTAGTTCGGTGTCATTTTTGAGAGTAAAATTTTTGTGTAATCAGAATGACGTGTTCATGATATTAAATGACATTCGAAAAATTGGTTTTGGCTTTGATTATGCAAAACTTATTTAAATATTTGAACATGTAAATATTTTTTTATTTCGTTTCGTGGTTTTGTGAGCTTCTTTATTATTCAAAATGAAATTAGTGGGAGTTTCAAATTAATTGCGAAGATATTTAGAGATATTAACATACATAATGCCATATAAATATCATAATTGGGGTAAATCTTTTGAAGTAGGTTAAATTAGTGGTAGAAAATAAATTATTGAAGATAAGATTTAACCATCTGTACTGAAACCGTCTGGAATAGATATTAATACTGTTTCTTGGCAGCTGTATTAAATTAATTATATTAAATTGCTTTAGTGGCCAAGTTATAATCTACATTAAGAAAGTTTCTAGACATACTCCTAGTTACTCAAAAGTCATAATTAAGCACTTAGGGTAATTTACACTTTACCCATTCCTTCTTAGCCTTAAAAATCGATATTTTGGAACTAAATATTACATACACACATCTGTTTTCAACAGACTGCAAAATATCATATAATATAACACCCTCATTCACCAATTTCCAAAATGTTATAACAACCGAACACCTATTCGTTCCCCCAATAATTTGAAAGCAATTAACTAATTAATTTCTTCGATACCTGCAATTCCACATCCCAGTTAATACCACACTCGACTCGAGACTCGCAATAGAATAGGGTTGCCATGGAGACCAAAATAATAAGCGGAGATGCCACAACGGAAATATCCTAAGAAATTAGAGCGCCAAAATGTGCTGTGGAACCCTCTGATATTTTGTAAACCAAAAATCATTCAGAAATGTGTCAAGAAATCAGAAAGCCTAGTCAGTTCACTTGTAATTAAGCGTTTTGGTCACAACCCGTCCGTATTTGACCTAGATGAAGGCGCCTGACCTACCTGCCTTATGGCACCTCCATTCATCTTTCCTTACTCCATGCAAGTAACGCTAATATGACGGCCATTAATATTCAAGTGGTTCGAATGGCCTACTATAATTAGGTTAATGTATGTAATTTCATATTATTGTAGAGGAAAATAAAGTAAATCGAGTGTTTGTGCATGTGACATGTAAGTTTGTGTTTACACGCGGTGATGGAGAAATTAGGTAGTAATGAGGCCACCATTAATATATCGGTATATTATAGAAATTGTGGTACTGCAGAGGTCAGATAAAATAGATTAGATATGTATTGTGTAGGATGTTCTTTGTTACACATTCTGGATATAGTTAGTACAAGCTTTTGCCCACGACTTCGTTCGCGTGGAATAGTGACTTCCGGCAGATTTTTGGTTTGACCAATAGATGGCGCTATATGTCCGGAATACATTTTATTTTTTATTTTCATTTTTTTTGTAATAAAAACTATCCTATGTCCTTTCTCAAGCTCCAAACTATGTCTGTACCAAATTTCACACAAATCGGTTCAGTAGTTTAAGCGTGAAGAAAAGACAGACAGACAGACAGACAGACAGACAGACAGACAGACAGAGTTACTTTCGCATTTATAATATTAGTAGGGATTTTGTCAGTGGGCGGTTTCATTGATCTTATTTATTTATATACATTTCTTCTCTACACAGTTCTTTTTTTGACAGTTGTTAAACTACCTATAGAATAGTTTCCCAGTTGCCAAAGTATCTTTAAGGGTAATGAATACCTACTTAATTGGAAGTTCTACCTACTTCTAACATCTCACACTGCTGTAGTTTACCAATGTTTACAAACAAAGCATTCTGATTTTGAAAACTCTCGCCAATTTAAAGGCCCTAAGCTCGATAAAAAATCTCTCAACATAACTTACAACAACCAATACACACTCATAAAATCTAGAAAAAAAAACCCTAAATCACATTCATTCACCTCCCACAATTTCCCGCTCGCTCTCGGTTCTGATACTCGGTACTCCACGGTGATTGGCGCCGCCGTGTTGTCACGTCACAGTGACAGCCAGCCACGAAGTAAGGAAAGAAGTTTTCTAGGTCGACTTCGTGCCGTGAGTATGGCCAAAACTATCACGAGTGAATTAACGAAGCGTTCGGGTTCTTCGAGACATCTGTCAACGATTTTTGGTATTACAAAAAATGGTCAGGTCAATAAGGGCGACGGGCCCTATCGTTTTTCGTCCCCCGTTCACCCGCATTTTTTTTCTTAGATTTTCCATTATGGCACCTCCGCTAGTCAGTTTGTTCTCCGTGACAGCCCGCGAACGAATGTTTAACCGTGTTGATAGTTGAATAAACGTGTGTGACGTAATACCCCATTTTCCTCTTAATTGATGCTTGTTTTAAGGGCTGGTGTATAGAGCGCGGGGATTTTTTTGTGTTTGATTATTATTAATGATAATTGTTCTCATTGAAATACTGGTTTAATTTTTAACTGCTTTCTCGAAAAGGAGGAGGTTTTCATTCCTGTCTTTTTATTTTTGGATAAACGCTCTTTGATGCTTTTCAAGTCGTTGTTGGAATTAAATTGATGTCATAATTTCATTCGAGATACAATATTTTACAGTTTATAAATAATGTACAGGCTTGTAGAGGTAGAAAAATATTAAACAAGTATTTACAACAAAACCAAATGCTATGATAAATTGATTTTAGACATAACAGATCGATATTTTTTGAATAGTGGGAAATACTCTACGCTGCGATCCGACGCCTGCTCATAGAACTTTTCCAGGGCTTTCAGATATTTTTGAGTTTGTGGAACACAGTTTTTTACTTTGTACCTGTACCTATGTCGTTTGGTGATTGACATTTGTACCGTTCCAGTGACACGTTGTTAATTGAGGGTTATTTTTAGGGTTACAAAAGTACAGTTCATATACAGAGGTTTTGGCACACATTGTAAAAAATAATTTTGACACAAAATATGCAAGTTTTACATTTCTATAAGGTCAATCTATACTAATATGTATTAAAAAGGGGGAAGAAATATATTTTGGTTTGTGGCCTCAAAATCTAGCGGACCGATTTAAAAAATTCTTTCACTATTAGAAAGCTACATTATCTGTAAGTAACATATTTTTATTTATTTATTTATCTCATCACAAAGTATTTTGACCTTACAGATAACTTAATCTAATGACCTTACAGATAACTTAATCTAATTCGAGATAGTACTTATATTATATTTTATCCGTTCGGGCAGTAGTTCCCACGGGACACGAATAAAACCGCAGGAAAACGGTTACTAGTTAATATATTCACAATGATTTATGCCACTCAATTTATACGAGGAAAAATATTATATTGTCAGAGTTCCTAGAAAATCCTTCATGGGGAACTAAATGACAATAGACATGATCGTATCCTGAGGTGTCAATTCTTAGAACTTCTCAAGGCGACATCACTGTCTAGTCTAAGATATTGGATAGACGAGTATTATTTTTAGACATATAATACATTTCGGCACACATTTCGTAGACTACTTTATTTTTAGTGCCATAAGAAATAAAGTAAGAGAGCAGAGTAAGATCCTTTAGCAAATTTTTTGCAATTTCACCAGGATTCCTGTATCTGGCAAGAGTAGCCTATTATATGTTCCCAATTCAAATTGAAGAGTAATTGTCCGTAATTTTAATAAGACAAAAAGCAAAATCTTTACTTTCATATTTAAAATAAGTTACCACTAAAGGGTTGTATTAGAAAATCATTGTTGCCAAATTCCCAAAACCCTTTATCTATTTGGGCCGTCCCTGTCCGTTCCCTGGAATGACAATAACGTGCGGAAATCGAATGTCATGTCATCTTTCGATGGTACTGGTTGTGCCCGTCAGTCCGTCATGACTACGATGCTACGGTTTACTACGGCGTAGCGGCTACATTTTGCTACGCCGTAGTATGTAGGCTTTTGTAAACGGCGTGTTGCGTTCGGGTAGATCAGATTAGAAGATGGTTTAGTAAATAGTTTATGTGCCTACTGAGTTACCAGTTTATTAATTTGGCATTTTTTAGTCTTTATGAGGTTGTACATTATGAAAATAGCATGAGTTCGTCTCTGTCCATTACCTGGAATGAAGATAACGTGCGGAAATCGAATGTCATGTCATCTCTCGATGATACTGGTTGTGCTTGTCAGTCCGTCATGACTACGGTGCTACGGTGCGCTACGGCGTACCGGCTACGTTGTGCTACGCCGTAGTATGTAGACTTGTATAAACGGTATGTTGTATTTGGATAGGTTAGACTAGAAGATGGTTTGGAAATAGTTTATGCATCAACTAACTTTTTTAACTTGTAATAAAATTTAATGACATCTTGAGTATAAATAGGTAAAGTTTCTATATATTGAGGTACTGAAGATAAATTAACAATATTTAAAATAATCGTAAGCTGTGCAATATTATAGAAGCAGCACCGCAGGCATAAGTTAGTGATACACAGCGTAATTTTAATGCAGAATACTAAAACTGCGAGGAACTTTGTAACAACTAAACTTTATTTATTGTGTTTGATAGTTAGATTGTGTTCTAGTTCGATATTCTGAAGTTGGCTTTATGTTATGTCTGCATTATACGAGCTACTATGTTATATAAAATACTAGCTTCTGCCAGCGGTTTCACCCGCATCCCGTGGGAACTACTTCCCGTACCGGGATAAAAAGTAGCCTATGGCCTTCCTCGATATATGGGCTATCTAACACTGAAAGAAATTTTCAAATCTGACCAGTAGTTCCTGAGATTAGCGCGTTCAAACAAACAAACAAACAAACTCTTCAGCTTTATAATATTAGTATAGATTGTTTAATTTTGTAGTAAGAAGTGTCATTGTATATTTGCCACATTTTTACTTGATGCATTCGGAAAATAATTGCTTAAAATTTTTATCAGGTTTCAGGCATAAGTATTGCATGACTAAAATGGCATGGATTAACCGATTGAGATTTAACTTCTGTATGGGGATAAGTCAACTTAGAATCTATGCTTCATTCGGTAGCTGGAGCTGAAAATAATGGAAATATGGCTAAAACTATGGGATACAGCTACTAGTCGACAATGGTTGTAAAAGAAACAACAATGCTCTAATAAATAATTGTTTTTCACATAACAGTGTCGTACAATGTGCCTCGTGCCGTTGATTGAAGAATTATTTTAAGGGGATGAAGTATGCTAGCGTAAGTTTAAGTGCGCGACTAAATTAGAAAGCTTAACTGTTTTTGCGGTACCTATAAATTTTCACCAATTATAAAATAGGATAGTTAGTAAAATGACTAATAAATGTGTAAAATATAAACTAATAAATGTAAACTAAGAAATGAATATTAAATGAAAGCTGAAAAAAACAAATTCAGTTATGCATATTTACTTTAAAATATATCATTTCACAAATTGTTTATTGAATGAATCTGTATTAAACTTCTTAACTAAACTACATATCTGATACATACACCTCCAAAAGCAATAAACTACCACAAAGGCTTGTAAAATGAAGTCAGACATACATTTTCACCAAATATTTAATCCAGACTTATAAGTCCACGAAAATATATCGTTCGGAAATAGTTGAACATTTCTGCTGGCAATAAACGTCGCATATTGACGCCGGATTTAATATCGACCTTCAGAGGAAACGTCAGAACGGAATATAAAATAAGTAACTGTATGTACTGTCGACAGAAATATCTACTTACTTTCCCAGAAAATGTATGGGTAAGTAAGTTTTTCTTGTCACTATGGTGGAATAGGGTTTTAGATAAACCTAAACGTGACCTTTGGTTCAATTTTCAGAGTTAGGTCCACGTAACTTTGTTTTCTTTTTGTAAATTTCACAATTCTTTGTTTGTTTTATGTCCATGGCAATCAATACCCATTTAATAAAATAAGAACGATTGCATACTTTTACAATTGAATTCCTATTTAAATGGTAATATAGTTAGCCAACAAATTCAAACATTTTATTACACATAGCATTTGAAGGAAATATTCTAGCGAGCTCTATTCGGCAGCAGTGAGGTTTTTGACAAATGCTGCATATTTACATGCCCGCATGAAGCCATGTCAAAGGCTTTTCGCTTTCAAATAACTTTAAAGCTGTATGTTGTACTTGATATATGCCATGTTAGTGTGTATTTTTGTATGTTCTAGCTATATACCTATATGGTTTTTGATATATGATAAAGACTGGTAAATGATGATGCGTGTTGATCAAAATAATCTTTAAAAATGTTTTTTGATGTATTTGTAATTCAAGCACTCTATGACTTGATGAAAATACAGTTAGCTGTCGAGAAATACTATGTAACTTGTATCGCATTTACGACATGACAAGTTAAAAAGTAATTCATTAAAGCTAATTTTGTCATGATCGTTAGATTTACGTAGTTAATATTACACGAAAATATCTGAATCTCATTTCTAAACTCTGCAGGTGAAGTCACTCACAAAAGTATGTCTTACATTTAACAGTCATATCAACTTGTGTATATTTCACGAGTCATGTAGACTCCCCCTTAGTTGACGTCAGTAACATGACAAATTAAGGATGTAACACACCGCTGAGAAGTCTGACGGAATATTATGTGAAGTGTCGCTTGTATGAGTATTGTTATGTTTGTAATGTAGTGGGTATATGGCATATTACACTGTATTGCAAAAACAATGGTAAGTTATGAAAGATTTGGTTTTAATTAGGCACTTGTTTATCATATAAGTCGTGGTGGCCTAGTATAAGTCGTGGTGGCCTAGTGGGTAAAGAACCAACCTCTCAAGTATGAGGGTGTGGGTTCGATTCCAGGTCAGGCAAGTACCAATGCAACTTTTCTAAGTTTGTATGTACTTTCTAAGTATATCTTGGACACCAATGGCTGATAAAAAGGTGAAAGAAAACATCTTGAGGAAACCTGGACTATAAAGTCTGAAATCACCAACCCGCATTGAGCAAGCGTGGTGATTAATGCTCTATCCTTCTCCGTGTGAGAGGAGGCCTGTGCCCATCAGTGGGACGATAAAAAAAAAAAAGGCTGTAACAGTAACAGTTATCATACCGTGGTCTTAAATAGGTGTCGGTTATTCAAAGTGCTGAGTATGTGTGGTAATTTAACTCGCTTCTCGGAATAAGAAGACTTATGTGTCCTACAGTGGCACAGTAAAACGGTACATATTATGCTAAAGCATAAAACATCGATGTGATTATCATAAAAATATTTTCGGTAAAAACGACGACGATGACCTTTTGACGAAAAGAAATTATAAAAATACACAAAGAGGCCGAGTGTATCGTAATACCAATCTCCAGGAATCCTAATAATTTATTATTGGAAAAACCCTAACAAAATGAAACTCCAGAAATATTTAATTAATATCTAAGATCCACAAATACGAAGAAAATATATTCTTTAGACGCCCACATAACCCTCGACCTAATATCTAAAATATTTACATTAAAATAGCGAAAGAATACCGGAATACATGAAATTGGGTCTCTCCTGAAAATATTTTTCCAAATTTCTAATCATAATCAGGGCGTCCCAAAAAAACTTTTTTGAACGTACGTAATAAGTACACAGTATTTTTATGCTACAATGGTCTGTACAAAAATTAATTAAAATAACAAAATACTGTTTTAGCTTATTAAGTTCTTTATATTATACTAGCCGTTCTCCCGCAGTTTCACCCGCGTCCCGTCGGAGCTACTGACCGCACCGGGATAAAATATAGCCTATGTTACTCGCAGATAATATAGCTTTCTAATGGTGAAAGAATATTTAAAATCGGTCCAGTAGTTTTTGAGTTTATCCATTACAACCAAACAAACAAACAAACAAAGTTTTCCTCTTAATAATATTAGTATAGATGTAAGTTTCATCGAGATCCGACCTATAAGATTTTACGAGAAAGAGGAACAAACATTCCTACACACACACAACCATATATACAACTTTATCATCCATTATTTTATAAGTAGGATTTCACTTCATGGTGTGGGAAGGGAGGGACAAGTTGCTTTGACAAGCACTCTAAGTAAAACCGCGTGACACAACTAGTCATAACACATGTAGTAATTAATTAACGATTCATGAAAATGTGGGTAGTTCGCCTAGAAGGCTCGTAGAACCTGCGTGGGAGGTACATTCACGTACAAAACATTTTATGCTACAGATTTCGTTAAATATTCTACAGTTATACTTATAACTCTCAATTAATATTTTCCACGAATTTATCAAAATGTATTGCGAATAATTTTCTTTTGAATACGAATTTTGTTTCAATTAAGTCTGTTGTTTGTTTAAAATAATAAAAGTAACAATGTTATGAATTGACGCTGTTTTCAATAAATATTGCGAATATTTGGTGATTGATATTTATTGGATACTTAACATACTCTTAACAACGGCTCGCATATACACACTTGAACATTAGCAGAATCCCGTCCAAAATTAATCAACCCTGACCTTTACTCATTAGTACAGATCCGCATCTCAACACTAGGATCAGAGTTTTCAAAGCGGCCCCGAGTGTAACACCCCTGGATCAGTCGAATGTCGCCCACTCGTCGCCCACGTGTGGCTGTCTGTTACACCAATACGCGTAATTTGCTTTCGTAGGCTCAGTGTGTTTAATTTGCATGAAAATCACAGGAGTGTGGGTTGACATGTTCTGTTCTATGAAAAAGAAAGCTTCATATAGGAATTAAAAAAACAGTCTATAGTTGTACAATTATATGTATCCATAATATTTATTAGATTTCTTAGATTTCTTAAAAGTCAAAGGATGAGTTACATAATTTAACTATAAGATAACCAAACAATAATAGTTCAGACAGGCAGTTGCTCCATGTAAAGCACTGGTACTCAACTACATGGTAAGACTGGATTGGAAGCCAGCCCCAACATAGTTAAAAAATAATAGTTTAAAAAAAACTAAAAAACACGCTTTTTATAGAAAAACGAACTAAAAATTAGAAAATAAATTTTAATGGATTTAAATTAAGAAAACAGATATTTAAAAAAAGCGTGGGGTGCATGGTGTCAATAGTTCTAAATATTTTATTGACAGATATGAGTACAGTGATTTTCATTTCGATAATATCTTAAAAAGCACCCCACGCTTTTTTTAAATATCTGTTTTCTTAATTTAAATCCATTAAAATTTATTTTCTAATTTTTAGTTCGTTTTTCTATAAAAAGCGTGTTTTTTAGTTTTTTTTAAACTATTATTTATTTTCTACTTTTTAGTTTGTTTCAAAACTATTATTTGTTTTGTAGAATTAAAATTCTCTTTAGTATACAAAAATTTGTCAATATTAGAGAAAACGGCTAAAGATAATTATTGGAAATAAAAATTAACATCGAGTCCTGCCTTATCGACTGTAGAGAAAAATTCTAGAAAATTTTAATTAATTTTCTTACCTTATCGACTATAGATGAAAATTATATAAATTAACAAAAATCATATTTTGCAAATTGAAAAGCCTAGAAGTCGGTGTCTAATGGATGTTACTAAGTTAATTTTGCCACCGACTTCTAGGCCGGTGCACCTAAAATTAGTTTTTTTTTGCTTTTAGTGTTTTGGGAAGTCGGTTTATTTTTTTTGTAAAAAGGTTATTTATTTAAAGCTTTTCAGTGATACGAATAGTTGTCACTATCCATACAAGTGGGAAGTTCTCATCAATACAAAGAACATAAGTCCAAACGAGGTATTTTACATGTTCAGTTGTCGAGTTCCCTCGACTTTCTCTGGTCTCCATCATCAGGTTAGCTCCAAATCTTCACTGTTGCATAGGTCTTGTCAATACGAATAATCTAAGCCCAAACACGAGGTAGTTTACATATTCAGTTGTCGAGTTCCCTCGACTTTCTCTGGTCTCCATCATCAGGTCAGCTCCAAACCTTCACTGTTGCATAGGTCTTGTCAATACGAATAATCTAAGCCCAAACACGAGGTAGTTTACATATTCAGTTGTCGAGTTCCCTCGACTTTCTCTGGTCTCCATCATCAGGTCAGCTCCAAACCTTCACTGTTGCATAGGTCTTGTCAATACGAATAATCTAAGCCCAAACACGAGGTAGTTTACATATTCAGTTGTCGAGTTCCCTCGACCCTCTCTGGTCTCCATCATCAGGTCAGCTCCAAATCTTCACAGTTAAATAGTGCTTTTAGGCGTACATCTGAGTGTTAAGTTTTTACCCTATGTATGCCTACAACTTTTGAAGGTTGCCCTCGATTTCTCAGGGTTTCCATCATCAGATCCTGACCTGATGACTATGGAACCAACTGCCAGCTATTCCGAGTCGAACAAAAAAAGAATCACGTAAATCGGTCTATAAACCTCGGAGTAATCGATGTGTATGTGTAACCTCCTCCTTTTTGGGAAGTCGGTTAAAAATGGAATAATTTTATCAAATTAGTGTATTGTCATCGGTCCTCAATAAATCTACAAAGTTTGAACGAAATCTGGCCGTTTAAAGTGGGTCAAAATCGCGCCCAAAGAAGTCGGTTACAAACCTACAAACATACAAACATACAAACATACAGGTGAAGCTAATAAAAAGCGTGTAAAAAGCTAGACGGATGATGATGATAACCAAACCATAACCAGCCGTGTTTTAACAAGCGAAAATGGTTCGATTATCGTTATAGTTAAATCTTTAATATTCCAGCCCCGTAATTATAATTTGAGAGGGACTTTCAATTAGTGTTTGTTCATAATAAGTTTCAATGGAATACGTGGGTGCCAACCCTGAATATGTTACAATCTACCCACACAACTAGGGCTGTCCCGAAATGCATTCCGTCACACGCAAACCGCTGAAAGATTCCACTCATTTACAAAATATTCTGTCAATTTTAAATGCAGCTTTAAATATGATATTTTAAATTAAACGCTTCTGCAATTTATTTTAATAAGGCCTTCATCGGAATTCGGATTTTTAAAAGGGTTTTTTTAAATATGTGGTATCAGTTGGAAAATCTTGTTTCAGGTATTTTGTAGATTGTAGACTTTCAGGTATTTGTGGATTTCGTTTTTAATGTTCTTTAACTACAACCTTTTTTAAGCGTGTATTTCATTTTAATCAGTTCAGCGATTGAATACTGTCTTCTCATGACTTTGTATCCATATTTATTTTTGACTAGATTCAGGGTGTACCATCATCATCATCCTCCTGCCCTTATCCCAATTTTATTTGGGGTCGGCGCAGCATGTTTTCTCCTACCAATTTTAACGAAAAGTATTTGAAAGTTTACCTATAAACACACTGTATATCCGTCTACATTAAAAAATATAGGATTCCTAAAACCCTTTTTGAAGTAACTGAACAAAAATTCTTCAACATCCTTTTTCCTTCACAAAGGGCTGGTCTTGCAAAATAGGGACTGCGAAAGACCCGTCGCTATAAGCAAGCTATCAAAGCGTTTCCTCCTCCCGGCACGTGGGACGTTGCTTTGTTGGAGATAGGTTTCAATGCGTGGGAGTGGCTAAATATCACGTTCCGATATACGCCTTGGTCCGGGTATTTGCTCGGAGCATATTTGATTTAGGTTTCCGTGAATCGGAGCGGTGTTTCGAAGTGGAATGTTATGGTTGTTTTTGGTGAAGAGTTGTACATGTATGGAGTAGTTTATTTAGCTATAATGAAAAGCTTTATTTGCAAATTACTCTAGCCGTGTTGATCGAATATAAAGTGTAAAAAAACAGCCAAAGTCCAGTGAGATTTACGGATAAAAACTCATATTTGTTTCGTGGAAATCCCACCTAAAACATTTATTTTATTCTCGTTTTCAGTATTTGTTGTTAAAATGACAACAGAAATACATCATTTGTAATAATTTCAACTGTTTAACTATCACGGTTCATGAGATACAACCTTCTGAAAGACAGACGGACAGCGAAATCTAAGTAATAGGGCCCCATTTACCCTTTGGATACAGAATTCCAAAAATAGAAAAGGTGAAGTTATTTTTAACGACCCGCAATTTTTTCGAAGAACCCAAATTCCAAGAAAAACAATAACTCATTTTTAATTTATATTGATACCAAAAAGGGGAATTTCTCAACAATAACAGGGATACCTTTTCATCTCAGTTTTGTTAATGTAGATGAGTTTTGATGACCTTTAAACAGAACTCAGAACAATTCTAGCGTTACAAATGTGTGGGCGCGCTCATTGACCTTTTTAGTTTAAAAATACTTTGAAATCTCTGAAACAAAAACGAAGGCTTTATGTTTGAGTGATTTTTTGTTTGATTACTGTTTGTTGCTTTTGAGTTTCACTTTGTATCAGTCGTTAGTAGGTGTGATGGAAATTAAGGTAATTTTTTTTCAAGTTACCTTTTATTATTTTTAGAGTTCCGTACCCAAAGGGTAAAACGGGACCCTATTGTTTTCGGTCCTCTGTCCGTCCGTCCGTCTGTCACCAGGCTGTATCTCAAAGTCAAAGTCAAATCATTTATTTCATTTAGGCCTTTACAAGCACTTATGAACGTCAAAATTATAACTAAGTTTGATTCTAGTTGCCCATTCCAAAAGTAGCTTCCTATGGAGAAGAACGGGCAAGAAACTCCATGGTTACTCTTTTTAAAAATAATATGGTATTACAGTTTGTATGTATTGATACATACAGTAACAGCATGCGAAGATCATGTAGAATCGCAAAGACAAATGAGGATAAAATGACAATTAAAATTAAAATGCTACATGGTGTTCACATTTACAAATTGGTTTATATTTTGGTACAAAGTTACAAACAAACAATCAAAAGATCAATACAATTTTACTTGCTGGTGTAATTTTAATTTGTTAATTAAATAGATATTGTCAGTATGTCCTATGGAGCAGGACCAGCATGTTTCCAAGCATTTTTATCTTGAATGTAATCTTCTAATTTATAATATGCTTGCTTACAAAGTGTGGCTTTTATATGAGTTTTAAACCGCATGTCATTCAGTTCCAGAATGTTGTCTGGTATTTTATTATAACATTTGACACAATATCCCATGAAAGATGTATGT
Source organism: Helicoverpa assulta (assembly GCA_963856015.1). NCBI lineage: Eukaryota > Metazoa > Arthropoda > Insecta > Lepidoptera > Noctuidae > Helicoverpa > Helicoverpa assulta. The sequence continues at coordinate 10,841,501 of CAWLCW010000032.1, forward strand.
ACTTTAGATAATCTAAACTGCGGGATAGCTATTTTATTTTTATTTCTAGTGTTATAATTATGTCTATCACATATTTTATCAAAGAAATGTAGGTTTTTCCTAACATACATGATATTTTCATAAATAAATTGGCAAGGTACGGTCATGATATTAATTTTTTTAAACAGTTCCCTAAGAGATTCACGACCACGTAAGTTGTACATAGCTCTGACAGCTCGCTTTTGTAAGATAAATATGCATTCAATGTCAGCAGCTCGTCCCCACAGCAGAATGCCGTACGACATGATGCTGTGGAAGTAACTAAAATATACCAGTCTAGCTGTTTCTACGTCCGCTAGCTGCCTTACCTTTCTAATAGCATAGGCGGCTAAGACGACCCGCAAGAGATGTAATGTGGGGTCCCCACTGTAGTTTTTTGTCAAGAGTGATTCCCAGGAAAACTGTTTGATTTATAAATTCTAGTTTTTCACTATTAAGTATAATGTCACATTCAATACTTTTTACATTTGGCAATGAAAATCGAATGCATTTTGTTTTTTTTTCATTAAGAGCCAAGTTATTTGCGTTGAACCAATTTTGAACCTGGAGAATGGAATTGTTTACGTCGTCTAAGGTACGTCTACGTCGATCAATATTAAAAATAATAGAAGTGTCATCGGCAAACAACACCATTTTCGGTTGATTATCAAATAAGTAGGGCAAATCATTTATGTAAACTAAAAAGAGGAACGGACCTAATATAGAACCTTGTGGTACGCCCATTGCCATCACTGAACCTCGTGAATTTACGCCGTTGACTTGAACTTTAAGTTGCCGACCATTTAGGTATGATTTTAACATCTGGAGAGAAGTATCTTTTATTCCGTAATGCTCTAGCTTTCGCAAAAGCGTTTCGTGATTTACACAGTCAAACGCTTTTGAGAGATCGCAGAAGATACCAATAGAGTCTTCAGCTTCCTCCCAAGCCTTAAAGATGTGCTTGATCAAAGTTACACCAGCATCGGTTGTACAGCGACCTTTAGTGAAACCGTATTGTTCTTTGTGAAAGATGGAGTTTTTATTGAAATGGCGCAACATCTGTTCAAGCATCAACTTTTCAAATACCTTGCTGAGAACCGGTAAGACAGAAACGGGTCTATAGTTATTCGTTTCCTTACTATTTCCCGATTTAAATAAAGGAACTACTTTGCTGTGTTTCATTAAGTCAGGAAACACGCCTTGGTCTACGCTAACATTAAATATGTAAGTTAAATAAGGTGCAATTGTTACAATAATTGACCTACATACCTTGACAGACATACCCCAAAGATCTTCTGTTGATTTTATTTTAAGATCTTTAAAGGCTTTAATAATAGCCTCGGGGCTGGTATGTTGAAATTTAAATACTCATGAACTCATGAACCGTGATAGTTAGAGGGCTGAAATTTTCACAGATGATATATTTCTGTTGCCGCTATAACAGCAAATTGTGAAAACTAGAATTAAATAAATAATTTGGGGGATTCCCATACAACAAACTTACATACATTTGACGACCTCGATGGCGCAATGGTCACCATGCCGGACTGCCGGACCTGAGGTCCCGGGTTCGATTCCCGGTTCGGTCGACATTTGTGTGATGAGCATGCTTGTTGGCCGTGGTCTGGGTGTTACAATATGTATTTATAAATATGTATATATGTAGCTATATGTAGTTTATCAGTTGTGTTAGCACCCATAACACAAGTTAATTAATAACTTACCATGGGGCTAACCGACCGTGTGTGAAAAGGTGTAAAAAAAAAAAAAACGTGATTTTTTTGTCCGTTTTATAAATAACTAAACTACCTCCCTGCCAACTTTCAGCTAAATCGGTTCAGCCGTTCTTGAGTTATAAGTGGAGTAACTAACACGACTTTTTTTTATATATCCCTTCGTGCGCGAGTCCGACTCGTACTTGGCGGGTTTTTTTCTCTCCATCTCTAAAGGCCTTTTAATATAAAAATACATAATTATTTTTGATAATTACATCAAACTTTCAATTCTCTGTGTTCCTAAAACAGTGATTTGTGATAGAACGTGGGTGTTACTCGAGTAATCTTACTCGAGCTCTGATTAATTCATTGTTAAGGTAAAATACACGTAATGATAAAATCCTGAAATTCTGTAACAAAGCGATTTTCCTCTGACTGTTGATTTAAATTTTGCGTAGGACTAGACGTTTCATTTTTAAGCTCCGAAAGTTATATTAAGTACCCGTTGATTTCACAAAGCGTTTTCTAAGCGGCTATTTTAGGAGCGACTTATATTAAAACACGTGTAAAATTTAATTGAAGGTATTTCTTATTTGTGAATAATTGATTATTGACTTTGTGTTAAAAAAATATATTTAAAAATTATTCGTATATATTCGTGTATATTTAAAAATAATTATTCGTATATTCAAGAATCAGTTGGGGGAGTTATACCTAACTATGTCTGCTTTTTGAGTAGCTCAACTTATAAGACCAAACGTACAAAAACCTAAGAACAAAGAACATGCTATAAAGTTAATTAATTTAAGAGCAAAATGTGATTTAATTATCTATTGAAAAAATCTTTCGCTCTTTTAAGTTGAACGCACCTTCAAAGGAATGAAAAACTATCTCAAATTGATATGACAAAACTATGACTAGTGTCTGAGACCTAGGACTTTTTAGGTCACACACCTGACAATATAAAAAAAAAAATCAGCAATACATCATTCTATTTCAAAACGTACAACATTAATATCCCATACCGTGATGGTGGACCATTTATATGAAAAATGAGCTCTTTGATTTAGCGTGTTATACGATTTGTATTGGCCTCACGTACATTGCTTGCCAAGTGAGTAATGAAAGAACCTTTCACGTGCATACGCGACAACGTATGACGAATAATGACTTTCCATCTTACAGGATAATGATAATGTTGGATAAGGAATGTGTTTGTGGTATGTTTATTTGGTTAATAGGATTGGTAGTGGTTGTCCAGTGATATGATAATCCGAAATAACGCCTATATTGTCGAAGGTAAAAGAAAAGTGTGGACAGCCTGTAGGCAACGCTGTTTCATCAATTATTTTCATTCAGCAAGGATTGTGGTTTTAAAGGTAATTCTATGAAGTACTTATTCTACTAGAATTTATTTTAAGACCTCTGACCGATTTGATATTCATTAATTTCAGTATTTCTACGAATTAATTTGGTGTATAAAATAATATCCGCTGTCCAATATCCGAGAAAGCATTTGAGATTACGGACCTTATCCAGGAAAAAGAAAATCTCGCTCTCACTAAAATAGACCCAAAAAAATCTTAGTAAAAACGTAGGCAAAGAGCCTGTCTACACATATTACTTGGGAAATCAAATGTCACGGCTTAGCGTCAGAATTGCTATCAATCATCTATTTATATTCCTCTCGTCAGTACTAAGAGCAAAAAGAATACATACCATTTCCATTACGAGATGGTAAATAGTGTGAAAACCTACGCAAATGTCACTTGTGGGAATTGGAGCACTAGTGTTTTCTTAGACTGTGACATGATTATATTTATTTTGGGATGATACTAAAATAGTAGTGTGTTGACTTTGAAATGACACCAAAAGTAATCTTTACGAGGCTGTTGTTATTTTAAAAATGTAGACTTAAAGTTGAGTTAAACATCTTAATTACTTATTAAACCTGTTACATTAAAGTGTGTGGGTCGAGATAACTATCATTCCTTAGTGAAGGATTTCTTTGACAATCCGTCATTAAACACATCTACCATGGTTTTTATAATATTAAGTTCCACGAAATACCACTACTATCGACTATCATTCACGATTGCATTGTATATATAGGAAGCTTTATTTATATTAAGGCCCTCAATATCCCTCATGCCACTTCATAATGATTTGAAGGTCAAGTTCACAACCTATATTCATCACTACTTTGATACGAGTATGTTTTCTTACTATTAGCGGCTACTTAGGTAAGAGTCTTCAAAATACCAGGACTATTTAGGTACTCAAGTTAAAAGACTCGGGAAAAAATACAGCTACCTAAGCCATATTTTAAACTGCAGTCGCCAACTAATTCAGCAATTTCCTAATAAACCTTCAAGGAACGTAAAAACTTAAAATATTCGCTTTTCTTTCAGCAATTAAAATTTAGCCGTGTTAGACGGTTCGTGCTTAAAGAAAGTACTATGGTAAAAAAAAACTATTTTGACACGAAACCGTGTGGCTACATTTACTTTGTGTAATTTTAATTACTTGGCTACATTATATGTGGTGTTGGCACGAGGAAGGAAAAGAGTAAGAGAATTTTTTTTAAGAAAGTCAACTAATTAATGGAATTAGGAATTCAATGTGGGTGGCGCAATCCCTACTAATAATATAAATGCGAAAGTAACTCTGTCTGTCTGTCTGTCTGTCTGTCTGTCTGTCTTTTCTTCACGCTTAAACTACTGAACCGATTTGTGTGAAATTTGGTACAGACATAGTTTGGAGCTTGAGAAAGGACATAGGATAGTTTTTATTACAAAAAAATTGAAAATAAAAAATAAAATGTATTCCGGACATATAGCGCCATCTATTGGTCAAACCAAATATCTGCCGGAAGTCACTATTCCACGCGAACGAAGTCGTGGGCAAAAGCTAGTATGAAATAAGTGCTTGCCCTTGCAATACGAAGGCGGGCGTTTGCCGACCTTTAATTGCTATACAATTTCTTGTATTCTTTTAAAGAGAATTTAGAAGAAGATTGTCTTCAGCCGCTTAAAAATGGCATTATATCAAAATCGGTGCCATTTTTTTGTAGAAACAAGATCGCTGAAATTCAGCGGAAAATGGCGAGATTATTGCTTGTTATTGCTTTCACTAGAAACACACACTTAAGTTGATGAACACTATATTTGTAGGATAAAAACTAGGAGGGAAAGTACATTGGCGAGATTATGTCTCTAAAATTCCTTTAAGTTAACAAGATAGTCAAAATATTTCTAACAAAAATTGCTTCGATATTTACATAAAGGTCACAAAATAAATACACAAGCATCTCAGGTATCATCCGTTAACCCTTTAGAATTATTTTTTGTCGAGCGATACGTTTTATCTCGAGGGCAGGGTCAAAATAGGAAAGAGGACCATGTTTAAATGTCAGCTACCTATGTAAGGGTACTGAAATACAATGAAAAAAAAAACTCAATTTCTGCTGTGTACGTTTATTTTTAGAGTTTGGCTAAAATAACCTTTTTTGATACTTTTTGTAACAAACTAACGGACGTAACATTATCTATTTTTTTATATTGATCAGTGCTGGCTAGAAACCCAATAATGGTAATGTCTCTTGCTCGTCATTGAACTAGTATGACTTTATGTTTTTTATAAGCAGCTGTAAACAATTTTCAATTGCACAGCAACAAATCGTAACTTATAAAATATTCTCATGTGAAGTAATTATTTAATGCTAAACCATTGTTTACATAAATATTTTTTACTTTTGAAACAACTTTATTCTACTACTACAATACATACATTACAACTGCTGAAATTATGGAATTACCACTTAAACATTTCATCATTAAAGTATAATTTCCAATAACACGTGACTTCTACAAACGAATGAAATATTCAAAGAATAATAAACTTTAATGCGTTAAGCTCAAGGTGCAATATTCAATGACAATTGTTTTGCATTTGCAAAGTTAGATTCGTGATCGTGTGTTATGATTTATGCAAGAGGTCGATAGGTGAATAACTTTTAAAGGGCATTCGTAGAAAAAATATTATAAAAAAAATCTTTGAACTTGTACCTCTATTTTATGTAGGGAAAAATGGCCTATTCTTTAGTCCCTAGTCGTAGTAGTTTGATTGAAACCAGAATAGTCTAAATCAATTATATCATTATTATCAACCAGCTAATTCTTGCGTCCCCACGAGAACAATTTTACGCAGCCGGATAAAAACATAACATACGTTCTAGACCACCTGTACCTATACCAAACACTTAAATCAGTTCAGTAGTTTTGGAGTAAATGCCAAACAGACTTACAGTTACCTGCTTTCACATTCATGATTCTCTACTAGTAGAATCTACTAACGGTACTTGCTAACGACAGCCTAAAATAGTTCTAATTTGAGACTAGCGAGTTACTAGGCCAATTTGTTATTCAGATTTACTCTAGTATGGGCTTCCGTAAATTCACCCTGTAATAATCGTTGTGGCTAGTAGGAAAACTGAATTTATTGTAATTGAACTACGTTTTTATATAAGACTAGCTTCTGCCAGCGGTTTCACTCGCATTCCGTGGGAACTACTTCCCGTACCGGGATAAAAAGTAGCCTATAGCCTTCCTCGATAAATGGGCTATCTAACACTGAAAGAAATTTTCAAATCGGACCAGTAGTTCCTGAGATTAGCGCGTTCAAACAAACAAACAAACTCTTCAGCTTTATAATATTAGTATAGATTGAGTATTGTCTTGCAATAATTATACTGGTGTATTAGAATACCTATATCAAGTTAGTTTTTAATCACTTGGTAGGAAGGAGGCTGTAAAAAGATGGATCAGAATTTGGTTTCAGGCAAGGTTTTTTTTTGTATCATTATGTAATGTAAAACACCTGGAAACATACATTATGTTTAGGTTAACATATATTGTTTGACTTTAAGCCAAATAATACCTGAAAACATTTATCTGTCCACCTAAGATACCGCCTAACACACTCAACAACTTTCAAGAATTCCAACTTAAAATACATTTCAGCATACGCAAACCGCAATTCTATTACTGCTGTACTTAGCAAACTCTAGATCTTAGGTTTAGGTATTCCAAGACTCTAGTAATCCTATATTCTAGTCCACGGAGTAAGGAAAGACGAGCGAAGATGCCATAATGCAGGTAGGTCAGGCACCTTCTTCTAGGTCAGATACGTGCGATGGGTATGACCAAAACGATCAGTTACGAGTGAACTAACAAGGCGTTCGGGTTCTTTGAGACATCAGTCAACGATTTTTGGTTTTACAAAAAATGATCGTGTAATGGTGAAGACAGTAACGGTCCTCGTCCCCCACACACCCGCATGATGGCGCGCTATTTTCTTAGGTGATTTTCTGTTATGGCACCTCCGCTAGTCATTTTGTTTTCCATGTTTCAGTCTAAGATTATACCTTTAAGAACTAGCTAGAGTGTTGCAAGTTCATTTGAGAAACTTAAAAGGAATGCTGTTCCGATTCCAACCGAAGTTCTTAATTGAATTCATTCTTTATGAATGACGTAATTGAATGTGGTGATTGAATGGAAGGAGTGAATGAATGAATGAGTTGTGGGTGAATGGATGTTGTAGTTTGGCGGTGTTATGTTTTAATTTTATTTATTTGCTGTGACTTTAAACGATGATGTTATTATATTTTTTTTCATAGGGAAAAAGAACATTAAGTATCATCATACAAAACAGTAACTTGTATCAGTTTCTCGCTTAGTTTTCTTAGGGCTGATTTTTCAATCGCCAGATAACTTTTATCTGAAGAATATTTTTGACGAGTTGACAGTTTTTGTATGGAAAATATGTCAACCCGCCATATTTATTCCTCAGATAGAAGTTAACTGATGATTGAAAAATCAGCCCTTACTCCTTCAGAGCGCGGCTAAAACTGTATGTAAAATAATTTGTTAAACTATATTCTTATGTTTACTTAACCAAGAGTACATTTATATTGCAAGGTCACTTATTTCAACGCTTTAATTTAATGTTATAATTCTAACATACAAATTACATAATCACAGCTTTTCAGACGCGAGCTTTTAGCCCCTTTACTTACGTGAACCACGCGATGGTAAAAACTAAAGTCTAGTTCTAAAAATAATTGTGGCTATGAAGGATATATTGAGTTAGAGTTTTTAAAATATTTTTTCCAATAAATATATTACTTAATAATATTTACTATATTCAGTATATTTATTGTAATTATATTTAGTCAGCAAGCGTTAAAGAAAGTAGATAATTCTCAATTTTTTCTCTCAGTAAAAATGTTTTCTATGTTGGAAAATATACACCGAAAAAGGCTACTATTAGACATAATAGAGGTATATTTGGTTTGGTATATGGTATAATTTGGTTTGGTAATTTTTTCGAAATTTTCAAGTATTTATAAATAGAATTTGCCTTCCCTTAGTGGCATTTTCAGCAGAAAAATGCTGATTTCTAATCAAATTTTAGGTAAATGAATATCTATTTTGGAGAATTGTTTTGATTTTGATCTTTAACTAAGTTTTTTACCAAATTCGATTAACCATGCACCTCTAGGAAGTTTTACCGATATTCTTGTACATAGAATAATTAAAATTCATTATCACAGTAACCGACAACTTCCATCACCGAATCCAATTAGTCTAACAAACTGATGTTTTGTAAACCGCGTGAGATTATTCAGTAATTGGGTTTAGATCTAGACTGAGAGCTTAGACGCTGGTCCAGACGCCAGATCTTAATATGCTGAGATAACTGCCAGTGTCGTTAGTGTGGGGCCATAAAACTGGCGGTGTTTAGTATCTGGTGTTATAATAGGTAGTTATGAGGTGTTAGCGTTATATTTTGTTTTGTATTTCTGTCGCCTTGGAAGTTTGTGAATGCGCAACTGATATAGATTCGTTAGCAAAGATTTATGCAGAAAACATGAATGAAGATTGGTGTCATGCTAATGCAGTGGTGCCTATAATTTTCATTTATGGATCTTCATACAGCTTTAGTGCATTTTCTCATATAAATAAAGCCACAAAATTAAAAAATATATGTAATTATCGATTTTAGAACCTTGCGGTTAGGGCCAATAACAATGATACCAGATGTTTAGAATCCTAAAAAAATAATTGTAAAAATACAACATAAAGACAGTTTACACTCAACCTATGACATCTTGGCTTTTATTTATTCACAGTAACACAAAGGCAGCATGTCCTTCACAAAACGTACAACAAGAAAAGAAAAACAAAAAAAACTTCATTTAAACTTAACCCAATTAATTTATTCAACGCGTATTTCAAGGCCTATTTAATTGGCCGCCAGTTAATCTAACAGGCTTGCAAGAAGCTAACTTTAATCTGATAATAGTCAGACACCAAGACTAACTAGTTTCCTGCGGGTTTGCTCGCAGATCTATGGGAGTAATTCTGATTTCGCAGCTAGCCTGATTGGTGGCCAAACTTTGGATTTTGGAGGGTTAAGTAAGATGGTGGATTTATTGAAAATAATGTAACAAGTTGATACCAGAAGGCAAAGGGTTCCGTAAAGTTCTAATTTTATTTTGAAATGTGATATGATATGATTAAATGTAGAAGAAGTATTTAAAAAAATGCTTAAAAACTACACCTTGTTTTTATATAATAAATACATGTTGATTTTAAAGCAGCAGATTTCACTCATCAAAGAATAAATAAAACGCGTGGAACGTTAATTTCCACAAAACATTTTCATGAAAAATTGTTTTACATAGGCCATTCAAAGGATCCTACATTTAATTACCCCTTTCACTTCCAAACGTAAATCAGACAAACAATGAATAGGATAAAAGACACAATTTTATCGTACACTTATTGCCACGAAAACCGGGCTCACATTAAAAGCGAACCTTTAAATAATAATTACGATTAAAGCAAGTTAATTACTTCCTTTATGACCCAACAAGAGATGCCGAATTTTAATAAGCAAACATAAAGAGCTGATATTCAATATAATCAAGTACCCTAAAACCGGTCTACTAAACCCTCGTGACGTCATATGATAAACCCTTGTACAAAGGTATCTTTTATATGTATCGTTTTTGTAGCTAGATTTTGTACGGCCTTTTTCGGGTAAAATTTTGATAAATAAGGGTAAAAGTTGATATAAAAATCAACTTTTACATTTTTAGTGATAATGGTTGTGGTCTCATTTTTTTTGCAATGTTTTGGAGAGCACGATATACTGTAGGTCCCGGCTGTAATTGACAACCTTTTAGTCTGACAGCCAGTCTTTCCTAGTCGTATTGGGTTGCCCGGGTAACTGGGTTGAGGTGGTCAGATAGGCAGTCGCTCCTTGTAAAACACTGGTACTCACCTGCATCCAGTTACAATAGAAACTTACCCCAACAGGCTAGGCAGATGATGATGATAATTCGGTTAAACTTTTAATGGTGTATTTATGTATGTTTGCCTAAGCCAAGTTTGTATGGAGTAAGATTAAAATCAGGAAAAGACAAAAGGACTTCCAAACTGTGGAAATAACAAGTTTCTACAGCAAAAAAACCATTTTGGTCATAAGCCGGTCCGCAAAGGCTCAAACAGTTTTTGTAACACAAGTTAATAAGCCCTGTGATGACACGCTCTTAATTTATAAGTCCTTTTAATTAACCGCTGACAATAACTTTTATGTTTTTGCTCGACTTTTCAAGCAAAGTTTGTTATTAGCTACGTCATTATGAAATATACCTTTTGGTAAATCCACTCCTGTCGCCAGGGACCCTGGAATACGAAGGGCTTTTAGTCAGAAAATCTCTTACAATCTCTTTTCCAGCCACTGAATTCATTTGAGGATTTCCCACCGTCTAGGTCTGAGTCTCAAAAAATATTTAAACATGGTAAAGACAGTTATATAAAGTGATATTATACTTATACTTACGATGTAGGCCTTCGAAACAAGTAACCTGGTAGGTTCTTTGTAAGTCAAAAGCAACAAGGCATTGTACTTATGTCATTGACAGTTTACTAACAAAAAAGTAACCTTTTAAAATATCGCAATATATTATATACTAGCGACCCGCCCCGGCTTCGCACCGGATATCAATATTTCCTCACAATTTAATGGATGTTATTATACATATAAACCTTCCTCTTTAATCATTCTTATCTATGTATTTAAAAAACCGCATGAAAATCGGTTGCGTAGTTTTGAAGATTTAAGCGTACAAAGGGACATAGGGACAGAAAAAGCGACTTTGTTTTATACTATGTAGTGATTATGTATTGCAAAGGTATGGTAGTGTCGTTGACTTTTACAAGTCGATTTATCTACTTTGACATCATCGAACACTTCAAATTAAAGAAAACTACCTGTGTGTGATATAGCAATAATTTATATTTAATTTTATATGCATTATCATTTCTACGAATCTGTAACTAGTGAATTGTGAAAATTGGATTTGCGATAAATGATCCGCTGTGCATGGAGAAATGTCTTTTAGACAAGGAGTTACTCCTTCTATGGTGGTCTATTTCGAGTCCCTATGTTTAGCAGTGGACACCCTACGGCTAAGATGATGATTATATCCTCAACTATCTTGGTTTATTGCTGGCTTACCTATTTGTAAACTAGTGTGATATTGTAAGATCCACCTAACAAAAACCTCATTGTTGCAGACTACCCGCATAACCAACGCGAGTGGCGACGCGTGCGAGCGACGCGACCCGTGCCAACATGGCGGCGTCTGCATCAGCACCGACGACGGACCCCTCTGCGAGTGTAGGGATGGAGACTATGAAGGAGCCTTTTGTGAAAGAGGTAAGTCTTTTAGTAATAGAAGTTTTACTACACAAAAATGGATTAGCCACATGGTAGGCCTACTACGAGATTTATGGACGATTTTGTAAAGGTTGTCGGGAAGGGATTTTGGTAATTGAAGACCAAGCAAAGTGGTGAATTTTATGGGAGGCCTTCGTCCTGCAGTGGACGTTATTCGACTGAAGTGACGGATTGTGCCATACTTTGTGCAATTGCGCATACATATTGTCTTTGTATGGGTTAGCTTGGGTGAGCTCAGTGGCAGGGACCGAGTCATACAAAGACTAGTTTAAATAAGGATCGATAGTGTAAATAAAGCATTATGAAACGGATCAATCAATTATAGCCATTTTTTATTGTATGTGTTTGTGATTTTTGCAATGAAAGTTTTTTTCCTTTTTGGCATTTTGCCTGACTTAAAATATCTATGACAAGGGGCATTAAACTCATAAGAAATGTAACTTAGCTACAAAAGGTTCACTAACAAGCTACACACCATAAACACAAATAAAACACACAACACTCCATCATCTTACAATCGCGTGTTTACATTCACTTACACGTCTTGAACTACCAGTTAATAAAACACGTTTCAGTTAAATATAACTGTGCAGTTAAACCGATCTTGGTTCAACCTTAGCTAATGTTCCATTAGTTGAAATGTCAGCTGGAAACGTTACTAGAAGGTAGCTGAGCTGAATGTTTTGTTGGCACGCTAACATCCTAAAAATTTTTCAGCTTTTTAGCTCATGTTCGAGCTAAGTGTACGTTTTCTGAGATTGGTAGGTTTTTTGCTCGATAGTGTAATTGGGTTTGTGTATTGTAGCTTGCGTTTCAGTAGTTTGATAGTTGGTTTGGTGGCTAAGAGTTTATTGTCCCCGATCAGGTTCAAGACCCCAGTAACAATTTTTATAAACTCAAGAATACTTAATCCTATAATGTTGTAGCAGTCACTAGAATGCTTTTTGGTCCTATAGACTTTTGTGAAGGGAAAACGTCGTAAATTAGACAATAACTTAAATAAACTAGATCAGCGACTTCTACATTAAAAAAAATGCTGTGGTTGAATGATTCAATCTAATACCATTTTGAATCATATAGGGTTTTTTGATGACGATAATGAATACCTTTCTTCATTATATTAACAAATGCTGACACTTTTTCAAGCCATGTTATTAAATTATGGGCCGTTCCAATAGATTTGTAATCGCCAGGATGAGCAAGAGAAATTCTATGTTCAGTGATTTGGAAAATATGTATAAATCTCGTTCCTCTTTCAACGTGGTCAACGAAAGTAATAAATTAGGGTAGGCTTCTAGACTAAATAAATGTAGCTGAGTACCAGTGTTTTACATAAACCGACTGCCTATCTGACCTTCGTAACTCGGGCAACAACTTGCTGGTTTCTGACTATCCGTAGACTTCTCTACGATGATGTTCAAGCAACAAGCAAGCAATCTCAAAGATGTTCAAGCAACAGCCAGGACCCACAAAATCGTGTTTTCCGAAACATGGAGATATTTTATGACAAGATCGTCACCCATCCACGGGTGCGTTGCTTAACCTCATAAACGATTGACATACGGCTGTTACTCAGACACGAGCTTCTAAAACAGCAAATACATATTCCACCAATTAAAACAAACACATCTAACAATGTATTTTTGTACTAAATCTAACATAGCAACTACAAACTATCACAGAGAGGTAAATATTAAAGTCATACGTTACCTTCCGACCAGTGCAAAGGGCAGCGGCTGTCAAAGTTTTTGCGCCGACACGTGTTACTTACTACATAGTATGTAGTTTCGTTACGGACGCGGCAAAGTTTCAACGTAGCAGGGCTGTCACTTTTAAATATTGACTTTACATTCGTGAAATAGAATTCGTGGAAAGTTTATTTAAATGCAAGTTTTCAATTATTAAATGGTGTTTTTATTCGCAAGTATACTTTGTCTAACGTCTGTAACAATTAAATGAAAAAGGAATATAACTCAACAGTGATACATTTCGTAGTTGAAGTTTATACATATACAACATGTAACGTAATTAACGCACACCCTCAAACACCCCAATTAGAATATTATGTTATAATCATAATACATACATTGAATTTTTAATTTAACATGTATATGCATTGTTATTTACTAAATTAGTTATACCAATTCTTGGAGAACTTTTTGGTCATACTACTACGCACGCAAATATCGCGCCGCGCGCCGCTCGACTCGACACAACATAACGAAACTACGGAAAAAGCCGACAATACACGAAGTCTTATTACTTTGAGTTACGGTCTATTTGAATTATTTGTTTTGACTGTACAGGGTTAATATGGCAATAATTTCCGTAGTATTTAATTATTTTTGGGATAAAAAATTACCTATATTAAAAATGATATAAATCGATTCAGTAAACGATTCTGAACAAACTAATTTCAGGATGTGCGTTAATTAAGTTACATGTTGTATATTCAAATATAGTTTCTTTGATTTTTTTTAGAGGTAGATATTATATAATTATCCTTGACTTATTTAATGAAACACACATTACTATGATCCACATTCTGCCACCTATATTTTTTTAATTAAACTCACAAAATATTACAATCCTTTTCTGCAACCTCCGATTCATTTCTCAAGTAAACACAGCTTCACAAATGGGCAGCGTCTGTCAAACTTTTTGTCGGAACACGTGTATGAAACTAGCGCACAATCCTTGCAGGGCTGTCAAACTTCAGAACATATCGGTCGATTAATTATAAGTTTTATTTGATTAATTATAAGTAAGTGAGCTGCTATAGAGATGTATATAGGCATGTATTTGTCTTTGTTTACACTATTTTTTTATCAAACACAAAATTACAATCTTTATTCCTACAACCTCCGATTCATTTTTCAAGTAAACACAGCGTCAGAAATGGGCAGCGTATGTCAAACTTTTTGTCGGAACACGTGTATGAAACTAGCGCACAATCCTTGCAGGGCTGTCAAACTTCAGAACGTATCGGTCGATTAATTATAAGTGAGCTGCTATAGTTCTGGTTTTGTTAGGAGTAATTGTTTGATACGGGTTTGTGTTGCTTTTGTGTTATGTGAAAGTGCTGGGTTTTGCTCGCGGTTGCACCCGTGTCTTGAATGTGAAAATGCTCTTTATCCATTTGCGACAAGTAGTTCCCTACTTGTCGCAAATGGATAAAGAGCATTTGATGTTCTAAGTTAAATTACAGTTGATAAGTGGGCCACAGCTCGTTTTGTTCAGCTGTTAATGCATAACTGAGGAACAAAATCACCAAATGCACAAACTTTCACATGTATAATTTTGCAATGAAGTATTTTAGTATTAACTAGCCTCTGCCAGCGGTTTCACTTGCATCCCGTGGGAACTACTTCCCGTACCGGGATAAAAATGGGCTATCTAACACTGAAAGAAATTTTCAAATCGGACCAGTAGTTTCTGAGATTAGCGCGTTCAAACAAACAAACAAACTCTTCAGCTTTATAATATTAGTATAGATAATTCATAATTTGAGCTTTTGGGAGGTAATTGCTGAAGAGCTTCTCTGTGAGGAAGAGTAGTGCACATTTGTATTACTTCGGTGGTTGTATTTTCCGTTTCGTTAGCCTACAGCTAGTATTTTATATCTAACATGCTATGTTTTACTTCGTAACATATTTTAACTATATCAGTTAGATGAAAGATTATCTCAAGGATAGAATTACACTAATGAAAATATGAGTACTTTACTATTATTTCACCGGTATTCAAACCCTAGAAATGAAGTTTTCCTTAAGAAAAGGTGCGATGTTACGGATTCCTAGAATGAGATACATTACAGCAAAGTTTTACCTTATAGACGTTGAGGGGTTCTTCGGAGAAACTATAGTAAATTACTGGCATGAATATGAAATTTGAATGGGTTTTATGAAAGCGATCAAAGCGTAATACCAAAGTGATCCGGAGGAAATCACCGAAATGTGGTGCAATCTATCACAAAGTTCAGAAAAAATAAATACAAGTCATTTAAATACAAGTAATTTAAAAAGGGTTTATATTCTATGGCTATTACAGGTAACAACATACAACTTCGAATGGTGGATTTTATTTCATCAAACTATGGATTTAATAAAGGATTCCAATTCACGCTTTTCTAGTGGTGATCCACCAAAACTTCATCACATCAGAAAAAAAGAACACACCATAAACTAAACTACACAAAATAACAAACTAACAACTTGGCTGAAAACCTCCGTTTTCCGTTCATAGGCAACCCTACAGCGAGAGGAAATGAGGCGCACTCCGCCTGACAACAAAGTGCTCGCGTTTATTATTTACTTGCGGACACAGTTGTGCAGTCCTACTGCTAGAATACACTTTTAATTGGTAGGCATTATTTTAGACTGTGGCTTTTGAGGTTTTGGTGTAAGTGTAGCAAAAATGTTATGCAGAAAATGTATTTGTAATCAGTTATGGTGGAGCATTTTTAATACGTTAACGTAACTTTGAAAAGTATACCGTGCAACTTATTGATTTTTCTAACCACTATATCTCTGCTTCTATTTACACTATATTTTAAATATTATTTTAGTGTATAATCTATACCAAGTTTCATCAACATCCATTCCACAATTTTTGCATGGAGGAAGAAACATACAAATATTTTGCATTCATTCAATAATATTATGTAGTAGGAAAATACATCATACATCGAAATCATACATCCCTCTTTATTTCCTGCCACGAGTTCCCGCAAAAAGGAAACAATCTTACTATGAAACTGCGTGAAGTTCTTACTGCTAATTGTTTTAAAGTTCATTAGTTCATTTCTCCAAGGATTCTGCACTTGTGTGCACTTGTATATTCCAGTCTAACATACGAAAAAAAAGCTGTTTTCTGCGGTTTGAGTTACTATGTCAAAGCTCTTCTCACAAATCTGGTTAAAACACCTTTCCACAGGCTCCTCTGGATTCAATGTATCCTTAATTTTATCATGATGGTATTTCAAACATACGTCTACATTTTTACTACTTCGAGAATTTTTGATTACATATAACCAATGTTACATCTGTGTACCCCGTGTTTCATACAAATAAAAGATTCTTATTCTTCTAGACTTACCAGACTCAATATTCAACTCCTAAAATGGTAGGCAATTCAGTGAAATTACCAACATTGTGTAGAACAAGCTAATTCTGGCAGTTACGATTTGATAAATTCCCCTTTAGGATTCTTTGGGAAGTTCCCTCGATTTTTTGAATAACGCTCTTTAGAGCCCTACTAAGTGAAAAAATCTCGAACGTGAGAGAATAATTTATAGGAATATTACTTCAGAAAAATATGATTTTATTACTCGGTAATTTTATAGAGTCCGTCTAGACGCCTTTTGTAAGCACAATAGATTAAAATGTAGAATGATAAAAAAGTATCCAAATCTATTCCAATAAATGTCTAGATTTCAATTGATCTTTTTGTTTGAATATATTTTTAAAACTTTGATTAAAACTAAATATAACTACAGAATTGTGAAATTCTATCAGCATTTTTGAAACTTCAATCACGTATTGAAAAATTTTATTGAAAAAGTATAGCAATAAAATTGTTTTACTTTTGGCTTTGGAGAAAATATAAAGCTGACGCTTTCATTCTCTGAAATCGAAAACGATTAACGCCAAACAGAAACTGGAACAAAGGTTTTTAAAAAGTGATAAATTCTGTTAAAAGCTTGATTTGTAAAATAAATAAACTGATATGTATTTTAATGTTGTGTTATTATTTAAAGTTATTTGATTCGTCTTGACCGAAATCAGTACAAGAATGAGAGACCACGCAATTATAGCATAGTGCCTAGTCTAGTAGTAAAAATATGGAAAACACAGAAAGAATAAACTTGCAATAGGTATATTTATATAAGAATAAGTGCCTTATTCACATTCTTTATACACCCTTTATCACCAGTTTCCGAAAATGAACCCTCAAGCATGACCTTGCATTACAATTGCCAACCTAACGTTCAAATTCTGTTCAGTAATAATCCCATATTAAAATCTATGTTTAATGCATAAAAGCTGGCACTGGAGTTTATGACGTTCCGTTTTACGACGAATAAGCGGCTCCACATTAAATATTGAGGCTTTAAAATATTCGTGTTACATATGGAGTGAGGTATTTTTAGGCTTACTGTCTTCAGGCTGATTTCCCTGAGGAATGGAACGTATATGGTCTGTTAGTGAGGTGGGAATTTTGTTATCCACCAATTGGTGTATGAAGGTATGTCTGTTTGTCATGATTTTGGTATTTTAATTAATTCTTCTCGTTTCTTTACCTGAGATCAACTGTTTCGATATTCTTTCTATAACTTATCAGTTCAGCTCTAGCTGTCATTAGATAGTTGATAATTAAATCTGGCTACCAGTACGTTCTGGTAAACGTTTCTCAAAGGATGGATAGTCGTTTATAGAAAACAAAGAATCGTTCAAAGCTTGCAGATAGACTGAAAGCCGACCCCTATGTAGTTGTCACAAAGAGAGATTACGATATTATCAGGTCGTGGTATACCAATGAACCAGTTTTGACCTGATTTCTCAATCCCATTATATTTTTTCTCACTAAAGTACAAAAATACGACCCAATAGTAGGGGTGTTACCGAACCCACAAAGTTGAATCGATAGCACAAGTTTCCGAATCGTGAAGTATGGAAGGAATTTGGGAGAATTTTTCGGATCCCCACCGTAAGTCTTAAAACTTTTCTTTATGTGTCAAACTGTTCAAGATCCGGGATACCGAAGTAATTATGAGTTAATTTAAACGTTGTGAATAATGGACTTGGATTATCCAGTTGTTTTTAAAGTTTGTGGATTTGGGTTTGGTTGTTTAAAGGAAAGTATTTTGTGGTCAACCTCTGGCGATCATGGTCTTGGAACGTTTTTAAATAAACCTTATAATTAACTTAATCTAATATCGATGTCCGGTAAGTAAATATAGCTTTCTCAGCTTACTGGAATATTCTTTATTACTAAATTGTCAATACTGTTACTGAATTGGCTCTTTCAAGTTCCCTAATTCATCATAAAAAAATTGAAATGCCCTTGAAATCGAATAAAACAGTATTATTAAGAACTCAGAATTTTATTTCCGTACTCAGTGGCTTGATAGGCTATATTAAAGGAAGCTGTAAAATATTTTATTGTTAAGATAAAGAAAGAATGGCTGAAAGACAGGTGTTGTCATCCAAAACGTTTTTTTTAGGGTCCTTACAAAATTGTTATAGTTATTGTAAATGTATCTTATTTTTGTTATGTGAACATTGATAATTTTTGCAAATTAGGATGATTATATTGTAGTCGTTTTGAACCGCCAATATAATTTGAATTTGACTAAAACTCAGTTGAACATATCCAGTGAAAACCAGAGAATACCAAGAAAAATTCCTACATAAAAAGATAGACTTTTAGTACGTAGATTTTTTCACAGTTTTAAAAGACTCATTCCCAAAATTCAATCAGAAGGAAAGTTATCGATACCATTTTAGTGAAAGCCTGATATGATTCATAAAATATGCCATCAAGCAAAATGCTTGGCTATAAACCTACCACATACTTCGACCGCGCAGTTTCCTCTCCAATACGCATAGTTCGAGAATTTTACTAGCCTAGCGAGGGTGTAAAATTTGAAATTTTCCACTGGTTTTATCTATTAGAATATAGACAGATGGTGAGTCTTTTTGCTGTAAGCTGGCAATTTTGGTTCTATTTGAAGAATGACACATCTGTTCTACTGTTATAATTGTTTCCATCTTCCTACCTGCCTCTTTTATTAGAGACCTTTCACCATGACAACGGTTGACCATTGTTTGGTTTCACCATGACTTACTGTTACTGTCACAGCCTTTTTTTTATCGTCCCACTGCTGGGCACAGGCCTCCTCTCACACGGGGAAGGATTGAGCATTAATCACCACGCTTGCTCAATGCGGGTTGGTGATTTCAGACTATACAGTCAAGGTTTCCTCAAGATGTTTTCCTTCACCTTTTTGTCAGCCATTGGTGTCTAAGATATATTTAGAAAGTACATACAAACTTTTGAAAAGTTGCATTGGTACTTGCCTGACCTGGGATTGAACCCACACCCTCATACTCGAGAGGTTGGTTCTTTACCCACTAGACCACCACGACAACCACCGACACCATGACTTATTTCTGTGGAAATGACTTCGTCCACTTGGATAACAAGTAACCTTACTCGTTAAATGGACTGGCTAATACTGAGAAAAATCCAACTAGCGCTTTCAAACCAACAAATACAATATCTTCAGGTTTGTATTGTATGTTACCTCGTATTTACAGTATTAGTCAGAACTGGACTACCAGGTTCTTGAGAAAGATTCTGGTTCCTGAAAAATATCAAGGTCCCAATCTTAATGAACTAAGTAAGACCAGAAAAATATAAATAGGTGAAACTGCCGGACAAGTCTAGTCTAATATATGCATTGGCGAGGTTTATTGATTGCTTTATCGCGTTTCACGGACGATTTGGCGGATCAGGCTCCAATTTTAGGGTTTGCTCAATCGAGTTATTTTCCAAAAGGGCCTTTATCGTCAAGCCAGTTTTCTGTGGTTTTTTGTTTAGAAATTAACGATTTGCTGGTAGATTTATGTTATTGATTTGATTTTGTTTTTTATTGTGGCCGTTTTCCGGGTCATTAATTTGTTGGAATTGTTTTTATTATGCCTACGGTTCCACTCGCGTCCCTGGTGAACATATCACATTACCCGGAAAAAAAAGCATATCTATCTATAGCTTCAAGGTATCGCCTATCTCTGTGCTAAATGGAATCTCAACCGGTATAGTCTTTTTACCCACGACGGAACGGAGCAGGTATATGCGTTTAGGGTGAGAGATGTGCGTTTGTGTGTTTGTGTGTTTGTGTGTGCGTTTGTGCAAAGTAATGTTCCCACATATCTTCTAAACTAATGATCTGATTTTGATGCGGTTTTCAATAAAGGGTTTGTGTTTGATGAGTTCATGTTCTTAGACAGGTGTCATGGCTGTAACTCACTAGGGGGCGCCACAATATTAGTCCAAACAGCAAAGGAATGTTCCCACCTACCTTCTAAGCTAATGATCCGATTTTGATGCGGTTTTCAATAACGTTTTTGTGTTCAATGAGTTCATGTTCTTAGATAGGTGTCATGGCTGTAACTCACTAGGGGGCGCCACAATATTAGTGCAAAAGAGCAAAGTAATGTTCCCACCTACCTTCTAAACTAATGATCCGATTTTGATGCGGTTTTCAATAACGGTTTTGTGTTCGATGAGTTCATGTTCTTAGATAGGTGTCATGGCTATTAATCACTAGGGGGCGCCACAATATTAGTGCCAAACAATGTTACAATATAATCAAAACGTCCGATTACAATTCTGTTTTCATCAGCAATGTGTACGTGCTTAATGCATGTTCCCAAATAATAAAAATTACGCCTGTAACTCACTAGAGGGCGCTACAATATCGGTGCAAAATAATATTGCAATAACATATTATATAGACTATAATTCGTATATGTTCTCTAAAAAGTCTGAAATAAAATTAAGCAAAATTAAAAATTTTGAAAAAACCCCCGACGGTAAAAATCTTATTGAAAAATAATAAAATAACTCAAAACCCCCGACTTAACCCAATTATATAGGAATAACCGTCGGGGGCTGCCTTTTCTATATGAAATTTCAACAATTAATTGAGTGTATTTTATGTCATCGTTAAAGATTTACAATTCTTCAATAATATAATTGTATTCACGACACTAGAATCCTTTAGCTGGTTTAATGGCAGCTCCCGACGGATATTCCTATATAATTGGGTTAAGTCGGGGGTTTTGAGTTATTTTATTATTTTTCAATAAGATTTTTACCGTCGGGGGTTTTTTCAAAATTTTTAATTTTGCTTAATTTTATTAGCGTAACACGCAGTCAAAGTGATTTTGACATTTGTAGCATCAGTAATGATTTACAGTGTTTCATATTTTATTTTCTTGATTGACAACGAGAAGTATAGAATTAGCTATCATTTGAATTCCAACTCTACGCATCATAAATATAAGGTACTAACTTCAACTTCTAGCAAAGTCTAGTTGCAACATTTCCACAGAGACTTCACCAGTTAAATTCCCACTTCTTCATCGTCCATGAGCGAGTATTGTGTGTTTTCCTTGTTATTAATTTGCGTTGCTACCCGTTGCTGCCCGTTGCAGCTTAACCCAATTAGCTGGTGTCAGGATTAAGCTCTCATATACAGCGAGATATCATTATTTTAATCATGTTAACTTTAGTCAATGAAGGATCATTACGTGCAAGGATGATTTTGTTAATCAGTGTTGGATTTTATTTTTTTACCCACGACGGAACGGAGCAGGTATATGCGTTTAGGGTGAGAGATGTGCGTTTGTGTGTTTGTGTGTGCGTTTGTGCAAAGTAATGTTCCCACATATCTTCTAAACTAATGATCTGATTTTGATGCGGTTTTCAATAAAGGGTTTGTGTTCGATGAGTTCATGTTCTTAGATAGGTGTCATGGCTGTAACTCACTAGGGGGCGCCACAATATTAGTCCAAACAGCAAAGTAATGTTCCCACCTACCTTCTAAGCTAATGATCCGATTTTGATGCGGTTTTCAATAACGTTTTTGTGTTCAATGAGTTCATGTTCTTAGATAGGTGTCATGGCTGTAACTCACTAGGGGGCGCCACAATATTAGTGCAAAAGAGCAAAGTAATGTTCCCACCTACCTTCTAAACTAATGATCCGATTTTGATGCGGTTTTCAATAACGGTTTTGTGTTCGATGAGTTCATGTTCTTAGATAAGTGTCATAGCTATTAATCACTAGGGGGCGCCACAATATTAGTGCCAAACAATGTTACAATATAATCAAAACGTCCGATTACAATTCTGTTTTCGTCAGCAATGTGTACGTGCTTAATGCATGTTCCCAAATAATAAAAATTACGCCTGTAACTCACTAGAGGGCGCTACAATATCGGTGCAAAATAATATTGCAATAACATATTATATAGACTATAATTCGTATATGTTCTCTAAAAAGTCTGAAATAAAATTAAGCAAAATTAAAAATTTTGAAAAAACCCCCGACGGTAAAAATCTTATTGAAAAATAATAAAATAACTCAAAACCCCCGACTTAACCCAATTATATAGGAATAACCGTCGGGGGCTGCCTTTTCTATATGAAATTTCAACAATTAATTGAGTGTATTTTATGTCATCGTTAAACATCTACAATTCTTCAATAATTGTATTCACGACACTAGAATCCTTTAGCTGGTTTAATGGCAGCTCCCGACGGATATTCCTATATAATTGGGTTAAGTCGGGGGTTTTGAGTTATTTTATTATTTTTCAATAAGATTTTTACCGTCGGGGGTTTTTTCAAAATTTTTAATTTTGCTTAATTTTTTTAATGCTTTAGAATGTATGTGTCTAGCCTGCTTTGTCCATATTAATATGGCGGTTCCACCTGTCTCTCGAAAGAACTACTTCTCGCATCCAGATAAACAGTAGCCATATGTTCTTTGAAATCGGCTCAGCAGTTGCGCAAAAGCGCGAAAGAGAGTTACTTTCGTCTTTTAATTGTTAATTGGCTCGGATAAATAACTCGATTATTTAGTAATGGTTAAAATCCATAATCCCTAACAATAAAAGACGTACCATTTAAATATTAATCCACATTAACTCACCAATATTTCCTTACTACATGAAACTTGTTAGGTACATCGGAACCAATCGTTCGAAACGAGCGGTTTTCAATATCCCACTTCTTCGTGCAAACATACTGCGATCCGAGTGAATAATCCCCGGGGAATGTCACATAGCCCAGTGGGGGAACTTGTGGCCATGTGAGGAACTTGTGGGGGACTTGGGGGAATATAGGGGAAGTTGGCAATGAGAGTTATTTGACGTGGAATTGTGTACGGAAGTTTTGAGGGTGTATCATAATGTTGTGTTGTATTGTTAAGGGTTTTTGGGAAAGTTTGTGGTGATGGTAATTTTGTGTTGTTTCGTGGAAGTGCTGATTCTGATAATTAAAGTGATTAAAGTAAAAAAAAAATATTACTTGCAATAATTTTAGGACATTTATTTGGAGGTAAAAGATATTGATATAAAGAAACATTACGTCTTTAATTGACGTGGCTTCATACCTTAAAAACGACTGTTATATAACACTGGCCAACATTTTTATAGTGCCAAGTTTTATCAACTCTTTATCACTTTCATATAAAATTCCAAGTATTAAAAAACTAGTTCTATCTTAAGACTAACAGAACTTTAACTTTAATAACGACTTAAATAACTTAGCTTAAGTTAAAACAATCTCCGATAAACTTAACTCGAACTAGGAGCTAATGAAAAATCCATTTCAGATTTTACTTTTTAAAATAAGAACGGATAAAGATAGAAAAGATAAAGGATCTGATTCCCATTCGTTATCTTGGATATCCCCGGGATAAGGCCGTAGCATGGAGAAGAAAACGACAAGCGGAGGTGTCATGACGGAAAATCTCTTAAGAAAGTAGCGCGCCAAAATGCGGGTGTGCAGGGAACGAGGAACGTTACTGTCTTTGCCTACACGCCTTATTTGAACCCAATCATTTTGTATAATACCAAAAATCGTTGACAGATGCCTCAAAGAAGTTCTTATGTAACTGATAGTTTTTGTCATGCCCACTACGTATTTGACGTAGAAGAAGGCGCCTGACCTACCTGCATTATGGCATCTCCGCTTTCCTTACTCGGTGGTCCGGAGCAATTCCTCCAAGTTCCCCCTTTATGCGTTTATTCCCTGGAGGGTGTATTTTTAAGCGGCATTGATGGTTTAGTCTCCGAGATTTGGTTTGGGCTCGATTGTGACAGAGATGACTTATGGTTAAATCCTGACGTCTTTGTGAATGGGAATCTTGTTGTTGGTGAGATTTGTTTGCTAGGAATGTGATTTACGTGTCCATGGTGATTTCAGCAGTTTTTTTGTAAGAGCTACATATGGTAAGAATCATTTAATTATGTATTTTGTGAGGCTTAAATAGGCTTATTTTTATATCATACTGATAAAATAAAGTAGAAGTTTGGATGTGTATGCTTATAGATGTTTGTTACTCTATCGCACTTTTGCTGAACGGACTTTATCCAGGTACGGCCAGTGGGTCAAACCGTGGGGAACAGCTGCAAAATAAATAATACTTTAACTTTGACTGCATAATGATATTACAGAGTCAGCGAAATTGGAAAACATCTGTAATACAGGTATTGTAAAATGAAAGAAGTCCCTTGAGATTAGTCGAGGTACTTTTGCAACAACAATATTCGGAAACAAACATTCCTCGTAACAAAAAGTACAGACAGAAAAAGTTTTATTCACACACAATTTTACACACGTAAAACAATTTTGCAGTCCGGTTTTCCACAATCATTTTTCAATACCAAAAGCCTTTTACTGACTTTACGAATATTAGTTTTCATTCAAATGGTTCGTGTATTTTTTGCTTTTCCAAAAAAAATATAGTCCAGTTAAAAGTTTGTCAAATCCACTCAGCCTATCACGTGCCACTATGCAGTAGGTCGACATTGCCCGATGTCGCCCGATGTTTCCCGAGCGACCTCATGCGAGGTCACTCTTGTCCCGAACGTTTCCGGGGTCCGTCATCGTCCCCATTTCCTGTGACACGCGTCGTCCGCCATTATTCCAGCCGACGTGCGACGGAAATCGCCGAGCGCACCCGAAGGCGATCGTTCGGAAATTTGAATTGAGAACTGTCTGAGTAGCCGTTTTGTAGGGCTGTCAGGATATAGATATTTGTGTAACAATTGATCATTTTGTCGTTGCGTAATAAGTACCGATTTTTTTTGACATTATTAGAGCTTTTCATTTTTGTGTCTATATCATTTTTAGACAAATCACTCAGTTTCTTGATTTATATAAATAACTCCTAACACAACAAATCAAAGAACATTTAAATCAATACCAACACTTTACTCACCCGCATTTCCAACAACCCGTCCCAAAACTCCTAAATATTTAATCAAATCCTCTCACTGGATTTGATAACCCTACCCGCATGTGCCAAATTGGGTAGCAAAGGGTGCTATGCAGATTTACGTACCCCGTATTCGTGGTGTGGCACGGAGGTACGGTATTGGAGGTCTCGTCTCACTCTCTGATGAATTTGAATATTAGATCCTGTGGAGGTATGAGAGCAGAGAGTAAAGCTCATCATACCTCGCACTAAAGGGAGGATCCTCCGACCGGACAGGTGGTTTTGTCCGGTGGGCTACTGCCCGACAGTTGTTGTCGGGGTGATCGATCTGTGTTCACTGTGCGCGCGAACACTGCATGTGCGATGCAGGATAGTTGTTTTTTGAGAGTTGCGTCGGCGACTGTGTAGATGGCGGTGTTGACAGTTGTAGTACCGCTACATCACTCCCCTCCGGAGACCGGTGGTCGATGGTACAAGTTCTTGAAGTGCTAGCTAGTCTTGTTGCCAATGCGTTGCCGCGAGGTTCTCGGTGAGTCGGAACTGGCTGCTACGGCGGTGCTGCGAATCCCAGTGAGTCGGGACCGGCGCTGCGAGAGTTGCACAGCGCTGCGCTAGTGGCTAGCGACTGCTTCGGCGAGGGAGATACTCGACCGGCCGAAGTGCAGTGAGCTGGAGCCTAGGTCGCTGGATGTGGCTGAGGGTGCTGACCAGGTATGTGCGTCCGCAACATGCTGGTGGTCAGGGATACCCATTTTGAAGCTGGCTGGCTGAAGAACTCGTCGCTCGAAAGCTTGAGGAAGGTCTTGCTGACGACGTCACGTAGCTCGAAAGTTGCGTGTTCACATCACGTCGGGGTCACCACTGTGGAGGTATGAGAGCAGAGAGTAAAGCTCATCATACCTCGCACTAAAGGGAGGATCCTCCGACCGGACAGGTGGTTTTGTCCGGTGGGCTACTGCCCGACAGTTGTTGTCGGGGTGATCGATCTGTGTTCACTGTGCGCGCGAACACTGCATGTGCGATGCAGGATAGTTGTTTTTTGAGAGTTGCGTCGGCGACTGTGTAGATGGCGGTGTTGACAGTTGTAGTACCGCTACAATCCTATATAACCGTTTGTGAGGTTATAACGCGATGGTAGATTAGTGAATGGAGTCGTGTTAGTAATGGCCCGAAGTGTGTTTTGGCAGTTGGTTTGCTGAGGACGCGGAAAGTGGTTGAGATGTTGTATCGGTTGGAATGTTTCTTAGAAGAGACACGATTAGGCTGTAACTGTTAATTTTAGAAGCATTGCTTTATTGCTTTGAATGTATCTCACTATATTATATTGGTTAACTGGCGGCGAAAATTAATACGTAGAGGTTTCTGGAGGTAAGGATATTGGTTGTTCTTTCATGAAAAAACTACTGAATCGATTATCAAGAAACTTGACAGTAAGAAGCTCTATATAAAGTCAGTCAAATCATTTATTTCATTTAGGCCTTTACAAGCGCTTATGAACGTCAAAATTTATAAATAGGTTTGATTCTAGTTGCCCATTCCAAAAGTAGCTTCCTATGGAGAAGAAAGGGGCAAGAAACTCCATGGTTACTCTTTTAAAAATAATAGGTATTACAGTTTGTATGTATTGATACATACTATAATAACATGCGAAGATCATTATAATATAATATATAGGAGTAACAGATAGGTTATATTTTATCCATAAGGGGGAAGTCGTTTTTTCGAATTTAGTCGGAAACATATTTTGTTATTCCCATCTAAAACCTAAACAATTCAATTTGACAATCAATTCGGTAGCGTTGGCGTTACGAGCACTATATAAAATCAATTAAAACGCTCTTCGCGCAATATTGCATACAATCCGTTTGCGTCACGGCTCCCAAAATTCCGCTTTTTCAATTAATCGACGCGTCGGTGTTTGGTAGAGGATACTTCGTGATTTTAACATGCGTTGGAAACTTGATAAAAGTTTTCAATATATTGTGCGTAGGTATCTATTTTTAAGTTCTAACAGGACCCTAGATACCATTAGGAACTCTCAAGACTTCCATAATATATAACCAATAATGATTTCATTGGGTATAAAAATACACGTTTATTGCTGTTAAAGAAATGCTAAATGCTCTAATTTTCGTTTTTACCTGTTGTGTGGAAAGTAAAAAACAAGATTTTGCAAGACTAACGAAAAACGACAGTCAACCATTTATCGTGGCCATATTTTTATCAAAAAAGTGTAAAATACATACTACGAACTATCAAAACGATTCTAACCTATCTAAAACAATTGAAAAAAAAAAGAAAACGCCCAAACAATATTGGCCAGAATACCCACGTTCCAAATTCAATTTTCAATTAATCGGAGCTGGCGCACCTATGGAGTTTCAGTTGTTTCCTGAATTTACAGCTCACACCGCAAGTCTTTGTATTGTGGTACTGTTATACTAGCTAGAGCCCGTGGTTTCCTCTGCTTGGGGATTTTAAAATTGCATTGAAAAAGAAATCTCTCTAAGCCACTTAGGGTGAGTTGTATTATTTAATTACTAGCTTCTGCCAGCGGTTTCACCCGCATCCCGTGGGAACTACTTCCCGTACCGGGATAAAAAGTAGCCTATAGCCTTCCTCGATAAATGGGCTATCTAACACTGAAAGAAATTTTCAAATCGGACCAGTAGTTCCTGAGATTAGCGCGTTCAAACAAACAAACAAACAAACTCTACAGCTTTATAATATTAGTATAGATAAAGATAACCAAACCATAACCAACCGTGTACTTAAGATTTGGCAACTGAAAATGGTCAGCTATCGTTATAATTTAATGGTGCAACTCACTGTTAGATTATTTGGCAAATATATTACGTTAGGTCACCATGAGACTATTAAATCGGGTTTTTTTTTGGCTCGTGAATATTTGAGACTTTATAATATTTGCGGCGGAATATATGTATACGTATACAAGAATTAATTACTCTGCCTTTATTTATAACTTACCTATTTCAATTTAATTTTAAGATAAATAATGTAAAAACTGGTGTACCTAATAAAGTAGTATCTATCTACTGAAAAGTTTCATCAATATCCATTCTGTTGTTTTCACACGAACGAGCGACATACATTTATCCTGAAATACTTAATGTAGTATGTGCAGGATTGCCATTAGAGCAGGTCATGTAATCGGCTTCAGTGCGACCTAATAAAAATGAATTACGTCGGTATTACGCGGAACTAGGAACGTAATTTCAGAGGTATAAGCGGTTTTTTATTGGCCATGTGTTTTAGTGCATGTTGTTAGCAAAATGGTGGCTGTAATTATACACGAGTGCTTTTTAGCGAATTATATTATTTTATGCGATTTTGTGTCCTACTAGGGACAATCAGTAAAAGAGAGCACCGATATAAATAATCCTGTATATCTATTTTTTCTATGTAATACTGAAATTAAAAAGGTTAAGATTTTTTTTACTTGAACATACTAACCTAAGGAACTATTGGACTGATTTGAAAAATTCTTTCAGTGAAAAACCTCCCTCAAGAAAGCTGCAAGCTTGTAGTTCTCATGGAAAGTGGATAAAACCACTGGCGGAAACTAGTTACCCACAACCTACAACTGTTTTAAATTCAACTTTAATAAGTTCGGTCTAACAATAATTTCCGCACATCTATACTAATATTATAAAGCTGAAGAGTTTGTTTGTTTGTTTGTTTGAACGCGCTAATCTCAGGAACTACTGGTCCGATTTGAAAATTTCTTTCAGTGTTAGATAGCCCATTTATCGAGGAAGGCTATAGGCTATTTTTATCCCGGTACGGGAAGTAGTTCCCACGGGATGCGGGTGAAACCGCTGGCAGAAGCTAGTGGTAAAGATAAAATTTTCCAAATCCAAAACGGATGTGATGATTTTAGCACACCAATACCAAGCCTTCGTCCATCAATTTCTTTAAAATAACCACATCATATAATATAGAACCGAATCAATTAACTAGACATATAAATAGAGCAGTCCAGTAAGAAACATCTCGTATCAAGGGATTGTGAACTATTTCCTGCGGCGGCCGGAACTACCGTCGACTGAACTACTTTATAGACGCTCCACGATATGGCACGTTGATTTTGTATGGACAGGGTTTTGTAATGGTCTTGTTGTAGTTGAATAAGGTCCTTTTTAGTATAAATTAATAATATAAGTTAAAGAACGCTCCAATCTTAGGAAATATTAGACCGACTTGAAAAAGAATTTCGATGTTACTTGGATATCGTTTCTGTGTTTCGGATGGCACGTTAATCTGTAGGTCCCGGCTGTCATTGAACATCCTTGGCAGTCGTTACGGGTAGTCAGATGCCAATAAATGTGACACCAGTCTAACCAAGGGGTATTGGGTTGCCCGGGTAAGGAGGTTGAGGAGGTCAGATAGGCAGTCGCTTCTTGTAAAGCACTGGTACTTAGCTGAATCGGGTTAGACTGGAAGCCGACCCCAACGTAGTTGGGAAAAAGGCTCGGTGGAAGATGATGACTTGGATATCGTATCGAGCAATGCTACTTTTATACAAGCTGTTGATTTGCATCCAATCAATTTGGCTTTCAAGTGGATAGCCAGTTGGATAAAGACATATATAATAATAATATCTGAGAAACTCACAAAATACCAGGATCTAGCCATTGAATTGAAACGTCAATGGCATGCGCAAACAATCAATATCGTCCCAATAGTTATTTCCTCTACGGGTATTATACCGAAAAGTTTAAAACGTAGTCTAGACATCCTCCAGATCCCACAATTCATATCCCACATCCTCCAGAAAGCCGTCATATTAAATACTTGTCGAATCACCAGAAAATTCCTCACAACATCATCCGTATCATCCACCTATTCCATTTCATAATCCCCCAATCACGCTTGGCTATGGCCCGTGTGTTTGGAGCTTATACCCCTCTCGAGGGAGACAAAAAACATAAAATCGAAATAATAATAATAATAACCCCCCCAAGGGGCCACCTTGACGTGGTGGGGGGGCTTGTGGGAAGGCATGAACGGTAAAATTGTCACTACGATCATGACGACAACCCTGTGCCATCAGGTAATCAGGAGGTACTAAACTAAATTAAGTTGTCTTTACACCTTGACACTACCCTTTTCAACTAACGGTCCCAACTTCCCAACTTCCTAACCTATCCCTTCCTCTATCCTTATCTACACTCTCCAACTCCCAAGAAAACTGAAGCTTAAAACCTTTACCCTTCAGGTATCAGCACGACTTAGATACCTAAAATTCTATTCCCATATAATTTCTTTCTTTCTTCCTATCTCTTTAACAATCTTCTTATAGGTTTTAAACCTATTACTCGTAAGTTAACTTCTCTATGTAATGCGACTACGTAATAGAGTATTACCCCAGGCGGGTACCGGAGCTAACCGCGATGGAGAATCCCGCCCCATGGCTTCCAGCCTGGGCTGCCCTTCGTATTCTGGGGGGGGCACCGTATCGCAGCCAACTGCTCAGTCCCAAACTGC
Organism: Helicoverpa assulta; assembly: GCA_963856015.1. NCBI lineage: Eukaryota > Metazoa > Arthropoda > Insecta > Lepidoptera > Noctuidae > Helicoverpa > Helicoverpa assulta. The sequence continues at coordinate 10,872,568 of CAWLCW010000032.1, forward strand.
TGCAGTGTCACATGACGATGAGTCATCATGTTCTTCACTTTTTTCATCAATCCCATCATCATCACAATCATTTTGCATCTCACCATCACCATCATTATCATCAGCTAGTATACAGTCGGTGGATGTTGTACAGGAGACAAATTTTGTCAATGAGCCTGTACCCAACACTAGCACTGCACCAATACGTAGAAAATGGACTAAAGAAATGAACGAATTCATCCTACGTACTTATCTTCATCTCACTATCATGGAAACCGATACCAAAACATATCTTCAGCCCTTACACACACAGTTTTCATCAAAATTCCCATACATGCAAGTGAGCCGACAGAGAGTGGGGGATCAACGCAGGGCCATAGTTAATAAGAAACTGTTACCACAAGATGCAATAGACCGTATTTATGCAGAAGTAAGAGGTCAATTACACATATTCCCCACTCAAACACAACAACACTCTACACAAAATAGTACACTACACACCAACACTGGACAACGAATGAAATGGGGTAACGAGTTAAACGAATCAATCATGAGAATCTACTACACAGTAACAGAACTTGAAACAAACAAAACATCCTATAGAAAATATTTGCACGAAGAGTTTATAAACCAATATCCACACTTATCTCATATTACAGAACAAAGATTATCCGATCAACAAAGAGCCATTGTCAACAACAAATATATAAACAATAGTCGATTAGCAGAAATTAAAAGACAGGTATCGGATCAGTTGAGGAGCAGCAGTAACCAAATTGATGACCAATCAAACACACAAACACAACACAACACAGAAAACTACAACGACAACTACCAAACACTTAACACTGAGCTTACAAACACACAAAACCCTAACTCACAAACTAACAACGAACCTCATATTACGTTTGACATAGGTCAGGACGATTTAATTAACAATATCGATATTGAAGCTTTTATCCCATCTCAAAATAATACTGACACTGCCCCAGAATTTAACTCCATGATAGAAGACACATTCACACAAGCAAAACAATACTTCCTAGACACACATCCTACCAACAGACCATTCATACCGAAACAAAAGACATCCAAAAAATTCTCAGTTATAGTAAACTACATAAATACCAAAATTCTACCCAACAACGTAAACGCTGACACCAACTTTAACACTCTACAGTCCATAATATACTGCGCAGCATGGACAGCAGCAAAATGCAATGGAGCCAAAATTTCAGAACAGATACAAAACCAAAATCGAAGGAGCGTACAGAAAAAGCCAAAGTGGCAAATAAGACTCGAAAAGAAAATCGACAAACTAAGAGCAAACATCGGTAGGCTAACACAATACGCTAGAGGCAATAGAAGCCGCAAAGTAATAGCAGCAGTAGAAACAGTAAAATCAACATACCAATTACATGCACAATACGAAGATTCAAATACACAAATAGAACACTTTCTGGACACACTGAAACAAAAACTTAATGCTGCAGCTAGTAGACTCAGGCGATACATGACATGTACAGAACGTAAATCACAAAACACAAAATTTATCAATAATGAGAAAATCTTCTACAGGAACCTCACATCTAACAGCAACACTAATCAACACACTCTTGAAACACCTTCCCCTGAAGCCCTTAGAGAATTCTGGGCAAATATATGGGAAAACCCAGTAGAGCATAACAACAACGCTGAATGGTTAAACCAAGTTTCATCTGAAATCAGCGAAATGGACTATGAATTTATACCAATAGACACATTCATAGATGTCCTCAAACGTACACACAGCTGGAAAGCACCAGGCACAGACAATATACACAACTATTGGTATAAAAAATTCACTTGCATACACCCATTCATACACAATCATCTGAACACATTCATTAATTCACCTCACTTACTTCCAACATACATCACACATGGAATCACGTATATGATACCAAAGGATACAAACGACACCGTCAATCCAGCCAAATACAGACCAATCACCTGTCTACAAACCCTATACAAAATACTCACCGCCTGTATAAGTGAAGTAATATACATCCACCTAACTACACACAACATACTGGCTGAACAACAGAAGGGATGTCGTAAGAACAGCCAAGGTTGCAAAGAGCAACTTATAATCGACGCGGTCACCACAAACAGCGCAGTTAAAGGCAAAAAGGAGATTCATGCGATGTTTATAGATTATCAAAAGGCCTTTGATTCCGTCCCTCACAGTTGGTTACTACATGTCTTAGACCTTTATAAAATCCACCCGACACTTAAACTTTTCTTACAATCTGCCATGCAAAACTGGCAAACCACACTTAAAATAAATCAAGGGCCTTCATCTTTATCTACCGAACCAATATCTATAAAACGCGGAATTTTCCAGGGAGATGCTCTAAGTCCATTGTGGTTTTGTATGGCTCTAAACCCACTATCTCACTTACTCGATCAAACTAACACAGGATACACACTATCTAACAACAACACACAATACACACTGACACACCTCATGTATATGGACGATATTAAATTGTACGCAGCTGACACAAACGACCTATTTAAATTAGCCGACACTACTCAACAGTTTTCCAATGATATATGCATGCAATTTGGCGTAGACAAGTGCAAAATCTTGTCAATAGTCAAAGGTAAAGTACAAAATAACACTTACACACTTGACTCTGGTGAAACAGTACAACCAGTCGATCAAGACAGTACATACAAATACTTAGGGTTCAAACAGTCCAGACAAATACAGCAAAAGATCACAAAACAAGAACTACGTAGAAAATTTGCACACCGCGTCAACCTCATCTTAAAAACCAACCTTAACTCCAGAAACACAATTAAAGCTATAAACACATTCGCAATACCCATCCTCACATACTCTTTCGGAATCATACAGTGGTCTAATACCGACATTCAAAATCTACAACGCACTATTAACACTTCATTCACTAAACACAGAAAACACCACCCCAAATCATGTACACAACGTCTCACACTACCAAGACAAGAAGGAGGAAGAGGATTGATAGACATACACAACCTACACAATAAACAAATATCAACACTGAGAACATATTTCCACAACAAATCTGAACACTCACCACTACACAGACACATCACGAACACCGACATACAACTAACACCACTCAACCTACACGACCAAAACACACAAACTAACGAAACGATAACAAACACACAACAAAAAATAACAGCATGGTCCACCAAAGCCTTACATGGAAGACACCGAGCCTTCCTGAGTCAGCCACACGTCGATAAACTTAAGTCGAACGAATGGCTCAGGAGAGGCGAGTTGTTTCCGGAGACCGAAGGGTTCATGCTCGCTATACAAGACCAGATTATAGCTACTAGGAACTATAGAAAGTATATTATAAAAGACCAAACTCATCCGACTGACCTATGTAGACACTGCAACACTGCGTCTGAAACGATACAACATATTACGGGAGCGTGTAAATCCCTTGCACAGACCGACTACAAACACCGGCATGACCAGGTTGCAGCAATCATACACCAACACCTAGCTTACAGATACAAACTCATAGATAAGATAGTACCATATTATAAATACAAACCTGAGACAGTTTTAGAAGGCAGGAATCATAAAATCTACTGGGACCGCACAATAATAACAGATAAAACTATTCATTACAATAGACCGGATATAACAGTACACGATAAAACTTCTAAAACAGTTTACTTAATAGACATTGCAATACCTAATTCACATAACATCCAAACCACCATTTCGGAGAAACTGAGTAAATATCAGGATCTCGCGATAGAAATAAAAACCCAGTGGAAAGCGCAAACCGTTCACATCGTCCCCATAGTCCTGTCATCTACCGGTATTATACCCAAATCCCTTTTACAAAGTCTCAACACACTACACATGCCTGCCCATACACTACACATGCTTCAAAAAGCCACCATACTTAACACCTGCCGCATTACACGTAAATTTCTTACATCATCCACACTATCATCTACATTTTCTATATAGTCATTCCTTACACGCTTGGCTCCGGCCCGCATGTAAGGCTTTATACTCTCTTTAAAGAGAAGAAAACGAAATAACATACGAAATAATAATAATAACTTTATTTCAGACCAGGGTCCATAAAAAAATAATAATAACAAATTTACAATTATACACAATACAGAAAAGAACACATACATACAATCACAAAATACAAAGACAAGACATACATAGAATTACAAAAACAACATATAACACAACATTTGGACAGAAAAATATTACATACTAGCTTCTGCCAGCGGTTTCACCCGCATCCCGTGGGAATTACTTCCCATACTAAAGTAGCCTATAGCCTTCCTCGATAAATGGGCTATCTAACACTGAAAGAAATTTTCAAATCGGACCAGTAGTTCCTGAGATTAGCGCGTTCAAACAAACAAACAAACACACAAACAAACTCTTCAGCTTTATAATATTAGTATAGATATACGATGAATCAAACGGTCTGTCCACTTCACATAAACAAAATGCTGTACATTAAAAATTAAGGCATAAAATTCTGAAAAACTTGAACACAATTACCCAAACAGCTGATTGGAGCTCGTTCAGAAATATGCACATTTCCGTAACACATTTTTGCTTGGCCCGTTGTGTCATTGTGTCAAGTTTTAAGAGTCAATCGAGGAAAATTGGTTTCTGGCAAACTTCCACAAACAGGTTAACGGAATTACACAGTGGATTGGTCCATTGTGCACTTTTTTATGCAAAATGATATGTAAGTAGGTAAAATTCTATTGAAGCACTAAATTAGGCAAAAGATAATGACAATATTGTGAGTATCAATTCAAAAGTCAACATCATACTTGATTTGAATGATAATGTTATGGTAAGTCCTGTTTAAATTCAATATTAAATTGTATTCCAACGATTATTTGACATAGGTGCTAGCCACAAAAACTATTTTAGAACTTAGAATGTAATAAATTACCAACCAGCTTAATATTGTTTTATCTCGAGCAGTGAAAACGACTCCGCGCACCCGGATAAAACATAAAAGTAAATCTAAAAATATGAAACTTACCTACTTTTGGAATGATTTTTTCAAATCGGTCCTAAAGCTCTTCATATCTCGTTTAAATAAACAAACAGACTTTTGACCTTTTCAACATTAATACAGATATAAATCTACCAAACCACTTGATCTAACATCAAAACAATAATATTCTGCTCATATCTCGAGTTGTAAGCCTTGATCTGTATCAAGGGAATAGGCCTGTCGCTCAAACTAACCGGAAGATGCGGCGCTTGTCCAACTTCTGTAACAGATGCTGAATGCGATAGTAGCCTGTGATGTTTACTGAGATGATTAATATATCTGTGATTGAAAACTTACTGATTTATTACACAAAATATATTTCAAGTAGCAATGGGGTTAAAAATATGAACATGAATCCTTATAAAGGACTCAGGATTCATTTTTATAACTATATTTTTAAATCATTAGCTACATAGTATGTCTTGATTTTCTGACAAATAGAAAAGATTCTTTATGAACTAATTTTGGTTAGTTTTAGAGACGTAATATCTATACTAATATTATAAAGCTGAAGAGTTTGTTTGTTTGATTGTTTGTTTGTTTGTTTGTTTGTTTGAACGCGCTAATCTCAGGAACTACTGGTCCGATTTGAAAAATTCTTTCAGTGTTAGATAGCCCATTTATCGAGGAAGGCTATAGGCTACTTTTTATCCGGGTCCGTGCCGAGGTTCCCACGGGATGCGGGTGAAACCGCTGGCAGAAGCTAGTCATACATATTTTATTAAAAAAGCGGCCAAGTGCGTGTCGGACTCGCGCACGAAGGGTTCCGTACCAGAGCAAAAATGAGCAAAAAATCACGTTTGTTGTATGGGAGTCCCCCAAAATATTTATTTTATACTAGTTTTCAGTATTTGTTGTTATAGCGGCAACAGAAATACATCATCTGTGTAAATTTCAACTCTCTAACTATTACGGTTCATGAGATACAGCCTGGTGACAGACGGACGGACGGACGGACGGACGGACAGAGGAGCGAAAACAATAGGGTCCCGTTTTACCCTTTGGGTACGGAACACTAAAAATGGTCTGGTCATAAAATGCTGCCTTTAAGAACCCTTTAAACGACTGATTACTTTCCTAAAAACCTTAATTTTCTTTAAACAAAACCACCACAAACCTTAAAAAAATACAAACAGAACTCTTCTCACTCATAAATAACGTGAAATTCTATACAAAAGTTCATATACGTTTGTCTACAGCTTCGGTCAGTCGGTCAAAGGCTATAGTCGTAACAGTAAAGTTTTACGAGCGCTGCAAAGATAAGGAGAGAACAGAACATGTTATACTTTTATCAGCACTACGTGGTAACAATGTGTCTCTATCGTCATTGTTTTGTGTTCTTTTACAATACAAATGTTTGGCAGTATTGTGCTGACATTTAAAATTAAAAAACCAAATGTTGGAGAATAGTTTGGAACCTTGCGTGTTGTGATACTTTTGTTTTAAAAAGGCCTTTCGAATATGGAATGATTTAATTTTGTAGTTTCATTTCGTGAATATTCTTCATGTAAATATAAAAAAAAAACTGTATCTAATCTAAAAAAATTGACTGTTACTTTTTTGAAAGAATTATCTGGCTGATTGGCAACTTTTGATCAAGTTAATGTATACTTATTTTATAAATGTATATAGCTTTGTTTTTCTGTAGAGCGTTCATGTCAAAACTTCCGAAACGTAAAGATCTAGTAATACATATTAACCTGCTTAGTAACAAGATTGGATATTTGCATACTCAGAAAAGTAGTAGCTCCAAAGTTGAATTCGTAAAACTAGTATTCAAAAGACGACCCAGTAACTTCAAGCCACGTAGTGGTACCAGCTTTGAATTTCGTTCACCCCGTTTAAGAAAATACTGAATACTGCGAAGTCAACTTCCAACAATCTCGTATAATAGAATCTGCAACTGACAAAGAGACCTATCTTGAAAACATCGCGACCCATTTACTGGAACGAGAATCTAAAATTGAGCCCGTTTTCAGTTTGGTAATAGGCTATTTAGCACCGCTTGGAATGGCTCTGCTAGCGAAGGTGGTAGAAAATATAGTGCGCCCTAATACCACAAATCCTTCGCGTTTAATTAACGTAATAAGTTTCAAGAAGCAATTCGAATACAATCGAAAGCTATAGCAGAAAACAGTTACTCGTTTTTATGATGCCTTAGGGTATTAGCATGTAGATTGTTACCGCTATTCCGGCGTGAGGCGGTTTGATGTGGTTCTAACTGGTTCCAACTGCTTCACACCGGATCCTTGTAATCGTTATATTTATGCGTAAATCTAGAAATGTTTTTGGTAGTAACGTTTGATATATTTGATGATGGCAGATATAAGTTTTTTTGCGTGCGTCAAGCTATAAAATGCTTGACTCAAATGCTTCTTAAAATAGACTGAGCATGCTAAAGACTTGTAGAAATTGTAAAACTATTATGTTCATACTAGATTTCATATTCAATAGAATCATATTTTTTATAGTAACCTGAAACTGAATTCTAGCATGGTATATTTTAACGACTCTGATAAATAATTTTCGATTTGCAGGTTGATAAACCTTTACAAAGTTGAAAAGCAATTTTGTCTTGTTAGTACGGCTAAAAATGAAATTATAATTGAGTGATCTAAAAATAGCAAGTTTATTATTCTTATTATTCCTCTTAGAATATTGTTTTGCTTGCATGGGAAGGTTGGTTTCTACCGGTATTAAAGATTTTCTTGTGGAGCATTGTTTTACTGTCTGCTTTAATATTAAAATCATTATTTTCGTAACATTCATTTCGTTCAGCTTATTTTTAATACATTATGTACTTAGATAATGACTTCTTAAACTGATCCTTAGCATACTTATCATTTTTTAATTGTGGTTTTATGAAAATCTTTTATTTTTTAACTCTTATACTTTCCCGACTATTACTTTTTTTTCACCTGAAATCACTGTTCTAATTATCGTTTTCAGCAACGATTTCCAAATGAACACACATGAATAAATTCAACATACCTACATAATACGTTTTCGTCAATCTTCGTTACATAATGACGAAAGGAATCAAGTACCAAAATTCGCGATCCTAAGTTACGAACAACGTAAAACATTTCATGTATGAACCAATTAGCGAACTTCTAGTATAGGCTGATGAAATAGTTTCAAATCAGCGTTTAATAATTGCTAGCAGCTAATTTTGAGTGTTTGAGTACTTGGGTAATTGAATGTACCTGCTTCAATAATGTGTATTACCTTATCCTACTTACATATATTACCTTAGTAATGAATTGGATTCATTTGTTACCTACTTGTAATAGATAAGTGATCTCAGAATTTGTTAATCATTGTAGTACCACGTAACAATTTTAGTCTTGATTTTAAGTAACTGCTTATGGTTTTCTACCATACAACCCTAGCATTTTTTATAACCTAATATTAAACTAGGTAGACTAACTTAAGCTTTTAGGTTACCTCAAAATTCTAATAAACCAAATATATGGCGATCGTAAATTTTTCCTCAACGTTTTTAAAATTTAACCAAAATAACGAAGACGGGTAAGTTTAATCAAGTGTAAATAAAGGATTATAAGGGATGAAAGGAGTTGAAAAGGATAGTTCTAAAAATATATTTAGCTTTGTAATGACTTCAAAAGAATTTGTGTCTATTTTAGTGGTTTTATATAACAACGACGGTATTATAAAGATTGATATTCAGATAAAATTACAGGGAGAAGTGGAAATTAATATGTCTGAAATATCAAAAAATGTAGTTTATTAGTTTACTGGGTTGGTTTTAAATATCATTTCAATGCCGTAATGTATATGTTTTACCGTTAGTAAAGTTGATACTACATGGTTTACAAACTATTTTATTTACGAGTAACCCAGAATCCAGTAAATTCCGTCAACAAGCCTAAATGTTTTATGGAAGGAAATTCGTTTCAAAAGTTCCATTAAAGTAGGGTACCAAAATTAGAATAAACCGCGTCGAATAAAATTTGCATACAGTGCGGGTCGCGTTCTGCGTCCAAAATTGAGTTTCCCATGCCTATCCCGAAACCAATATGGCTTCCATCCCTTCACGAACGTACCTCTTACTATGCGACAAACGATACCTGTAGAAAACCGACGAAGCATTTATGTTCACACCTATCGCTTTCCACATCAGAATGCCATACAAGTCCGTTGTAACATTACCGTCAATGTATACCAACATTGCGCGTTCTCCATTAATGCATAACACACAGTTGTTGAAGTTACGGCCCCATTCCAAGGATTGTTTTGTTTCTTGTGCAAATTTTATTTGTTTGCGAAAATGGCCTTAATGTGTGTATTTAGAGGTTTAATATAGGACCTTATCGTAAACGTTATTAGTTGTTTGGGGTGATGTGATAGCAGTTTTAAACCGAAGGGTTGATATATCGTTTCATTGGAATAAATTAGTGTAAGACATTTTTGTTTCTAAACATTTTTCGTGGAAACATAAAAGATAATTTCTTTAGCCAGAATCTACTTTGCTATAATTAAATAACCTGAACTACGAAGATAGAGAAATAATTTTCTTTGGTCTGCTTTTAACTCAATCTAAAATGCAAATTACCTGGATGTAGTTTTCATCCTTTTGAGGCGATTAAGTTATTATTTGAAGTTGTAGTTTGTGTAAACGTTTTAGTTTACTAATTAGGGGAGCACACAATTGTTTTAATTTAGGCAATCAATCTTTTGTACCCCGCAACATTGCTTCTTCATCAAATCCGTTTTCAAAGATTTTCTTTAACAACTATATCATGGTAGACTTTTGTATGCAGCAAATCAAGTCCATCACGTTATTGTTTGATGAAATTCCATATCAGCATTATTATCATAGCTAGCTATACGCTAGTACGTACAATTTTCGCCGTATAACGCACTCGTGATACGAATACATCATCTCTAATGGATTATGCATGTAAATCGATCAGCACTTGAAAGCATTCACAATATTGAACGTTCCCTGCTGGCATATTTTTTGTGAAATGATGGGAAATTCCATTTGATGGCTCCTTCTACCTCGGGGAATGCAAACATCTCAACAAACTTTTTAAGGAAAACGCATCAAGATTTGCCCGTTGCCTTGACAAGGTAATTTTAATTTATGGCTCTTCTTATCTAGTTAAATATGTTTCCTTGATGGTATTTTGGATTGGGTTACGTATATCTTGTTAGGGTAATGTTTTTATGTATGGTCTGTATGTACAATTATTTAAAATACTGCTATAAATAATGTTGTGTAGTTAAGCGAGCTGTATGTAACGTTTAAAAAAATAAAATTAAGTATGAGGTTTTGTATAAGCGACAATAAAAAAATGCCAGGAGTAATGAAACTTTTAATTAAAATATAACACATCAAAATTAAGTATTGTAAAACGCGTTTGAGTCAGTTACACTCATGTTATACAGTTGTTACAAGACATTGCAGACACAAAACTAGTTACAAGTACACAAATAGTCCATGAATAGTTCTCCGGGGCAGAATTGTGACGGTTTCCTTGGAACGTCGAGAGTTGCGGGGGATAGTTAGTAGGGTGTGCCACAGGGTACGTCGTTAGGACCACTATTATTGAGCCACGAATTAGAAACCTTTCTATTAACCTAACTAGTTTAATGCGACTTGGAATTTACGGGTTCACGGGTAATTTAAGTTATTTATAGCGTAAGTGTGGGTAAATTCCCCTTCTATCTCTCGGCTTATACGTTTGCATTGTTTTATGTCATAGAGTATTATGCTTAAGTTAACGTTGGTGCATAGTGACAGGTTATTAGGTAGAAGGAACATTAATCTATTGTTCTCAGGCGACTTGTAAGACGTGCACGGAATAATAAGCAGTTGATACAATTTCCTTTTATAACCCACATTTATTAAGATGATGAATTTTGTGTTCGTCGCTCTAATAAAATATTCAGGTGCTCAAAGTAAATTCTAAAACGCCTTCCACTTTGCAAGTAGATATTTTACAAATAAATCAACAGGTAACAATTTATCTTTTCGAACAATTTAACTGGAACACCATAACTTACTGACATTGTTCAGACAAACGATATTTTATGCGATTCAAAATATCAACAAGCTATTTTTGTTAATAAAACTTTACAGTAAGTTCTGTAAAAGAGAAGTTGAGTACTTTATTGTATTTTGGAAGGAGTGAAACCTTTAAGTTTGTTTTGGGGCGAGGCCGATGGTTCAGTAACTTTTGACTGTTGTTTTGTCTTTTAGACGAGTTACGGTTCGTAAACTGATATTTTAAGGTAAATGGAATGTTTGGGGAAGTGATAGAGTTACTTTACAATACTTATATTGTTTGTATACGAACTATTGCTAAAGTATTTGTTGAAACAAGGTCCGCTTAAGTGTGAAATGTTTCATGCCAAAGATTCAAATGTGCCTAAGTTTAAAAAATATTCATAATTTGAAGCATTATAAAAGAAAATATTGCCTAGCTAATAAAAAATGTTAACAGCAAAGTATAAGCCTCGTTCTGAGTCATTATGGTGCAGCAAGAAATAATGGCCTGCTTTCTTTTAAGATCATATTTTAAAAAAGCTTTTTACCTTCAGTGACGCAGGCGAAAGAAAATGTTGTTTTTTTTTTCAATCATACTTATTAAGGCATTAGTGTTATTTTTTTGAGGAGTATTATTTTTACGAAGTTAACAACAACACATACAAATACATGATCAGTATTCGAATCATATTTTTAAACGCTTAACAAAAATATAGCGATGAAAAATTTTGTCTCATCGCTGTCGACTGGAAGAGTACCCAAGAGACTGCTGGCAATTCTGTGTTGGCTATACTTTATAGCTTTGTATTTGGTGAAAGTAAAGCGGGTTTTGAGTCCCAGAAAGTTAAGTTCAATAAATTCAAGGATGTCTATGGATTAATAGTTAACGATACAATTGTAGAAAATACATATCTACCTCTAAGTAGAAAAATTTGCTAATATTACTAAGTAACACACACAACAGTACCTGGAAACTGTACTTATACTTACTTAAACAAATATCATCACAAAGTCGTACTAAAACTTAGTCATAACCCGAATAGCAGAAACTCAAGCAAATAGCGCTCATATGTCTAAAACGAGGAGAACAGTAATATTCGCTCTCTAACATATATTACGTGCTTCTGCAAACATCTTTATATTTCAAAAATCCAGTTTATTAAAATGCTTTCATTATATTCAGTCACGTTTGCGCTCTTCTTGTTAAAACTTCACTGATTCCCAAATTCATGGTGTTTTCAAGTTTTGCAACTTTTTGTCTCCTGTGCTTTGAAGTGTAAAAAACCGGCCAAGTGCGAGTCGGGCTCGCGCACCGAGGGTTCCGTACAAATCCTGTATAGATAAAAAGTGACTCTCGCGCATACCGTTCAGTTTAGAACAATCATAGTTATGGTAATTTCTAAAAGTTAAAGTTTTCTAAAAAGTTAAAAGTTCTTTTATTAAAGTTATTTATTTACAACTTTTTTTTTATTTTTTCACTGCTTAAAGGAACAATAGACGTAGGTATTTGGTATAAATTTCAATTTGATACCTTTATTCGTTCGTGAGAAATAAGGTAGTAAGTTTCATTTTATTAAAATATTTTTATCTATACTTATAATAAATCTGTAGAGAGGTCAATTCTGTACATTAAATATATTTCCAAAATCAGGGGGTGATTAGTGATCGATACTGATGCCAAAAATGCAATCAGTAAATTTTTTGTCTGTCTGTCTGTCTGTCTTTCTGTCTGTATGTCTGTCTGTCTGTCTGTCTGTATGTTCGTTATGGAAACAAAAACTACTCGACGGATTTTAATAAAACTTGGCACTGCTACTCCTTACTTATTCTGCATACTCCTGGGCAGGTTATAGGATACTTTTCATCACGCTACGATCAATAGGAGCAGAGCAGTGATGGGAAATGTTGGGAAATCGGGAGAAGTTACTCCATTTTTTAAGCTTCCGTCGCGTGTGCAGCCTTAGTGGTTAAAGCTAAGTAGTAATAGGCTGGTGATTATTATTTCTTCCTTTCTTTGCACAAAGTCCGAATCTAACGCGGACGAAGTCGCTGGCAGAAGCTAGTTATATCATATAACTAAAAAAATGTGATTTTCGCAATTTTTCCTATATTTGCATTATATGACAATGCTTCATGCCAAATTTCAAGATTCTGAGTTTACGGGAAGTATCCTGTAGGTTTTGATTCTTTTGCGAGTGTCGAAAATTTGTTGAAAATATCGACATAATCGGCTGTATCTTTTGATTGGCTTGGCTTAGAAGTTTGATATTTTCACAGTTTAAAGGGACAATAAACCTGAGTATTTCATGTGAATTTCAGCTTGATACGTCCACGCGTTCTTGAGATAAAGGGTCTTGACAGACAGACAGACAGACGGACAACAAAGTGATCCTATAAGGGTTCCGTTTTTTCCTTTTGAGGTACGGAACCCTAAAAATTAATTTTATTAGACGGAATTTTGGAAATAACAATCCTATTAGAGTTTTGGAATGTTTACTGATTTTGGTGAAATGTCTGTTTGTTGGTTATTTTGATTATTGTGGTCTATATTACTAGGACGAGATGATGATGTAATGTCTTGTGGTTATGTGTTTTAATAATGAAATGTTGATTTATTTAGTTTATTTGCTTTGATAATGACCTTCCCAAACAGAAGTAAAGGCACTCATAGTTTTTGAGAATGCATAATTTTCAACCTGCATTAATTGAACACACTTTTTACATTTTTACTAATCAAACTAGTTCCGAGAACTACACACTAAATCACAATACATAACTTCCATTTAATACATTAAAATCCACGGATTTAATGTCCATGCCATTAACTTTGAGTGTCGTGGTTAACATAGTTTAAAATTTTTACATCGCTCTATAGGGCCCAGGAGAGTAATTGTAACTAATCTGACGTCACAACTTCCCAGCTTTGTCTTTCGTAACAAGCTGAAATTTTATGTCCATTTTTATTCCTGGAAGTTGTCATGGCATAACCATTACTGTGAAAGTATGATACAAGTTTTTTATAGACGTCTCTGCAGTGTCAGACGTTGAATTTTAGTAGACTTTTATTTTTAGGTCACGTTCTTCGTCTTTATCGGTATTGGGCATAACAGTGTCTTCGTAAAAAATATTGAAAGGTTTATTCGAAACGTCAGTTTTAATGATTACTTTAAACGCTACTTTTATTGAAAACAAGATTTTCCTTTTTGTGTACTTTTTCTGCGATATTACTTCTTTAAATGTTTGCTTTTACGTTCTAAAGCGTTACTAACTCTGGTTGAATAATCAAATCTAAGCAAGGAATGAAACCAATCTTCTCTTCAGTAACCACAACCATCAACTGTTGATCTCACCAACAAATTAGACCACAACCAATATTCCTTCCATTACCTTCGCTATCGCATATTGTATCTCTGCTACCTCCGTGTTAATCTCAAGATTACGAGTTTGCTGTCAACCCTCTCAGTTATATTGCAGCATTATAGTCTAGTACAGGTGCTTGAAGCTACGCTCTGCTAAGCGTTATTGTATTGACTTCATTTGCTGTTCTAACCTCTAATGTTTTGTTACGTAGATTCAACTGCCTTTGTGGTTTTGAAATGATAGATAAATATTCAAAAATACTGACTATGTATTGACTGAGGCTGAATTTGGTTAAGGTAAATAAGAAATAAACTATGCTAAATATTATAAGTAAACAACAACTTAAAGTCAGGGTCTACTATCTGATTTTAATCATTTCTAAGTCAGGCAAATATTGTTTAATAAGCTAATAAATTCTAGAATATGTTATGGTTTGTCTTGAACCACTGAATGTCGACTAAGTAGTTTCTGTACAATTGTATTGCCAGCTGCTCGAACCTTAAACAACTAATGAAGCCGTAAAGAGAGCAACAAGAACAAAAAATCTAGCAATGAGAAAGTTGCGGCGATTAATCAATTTCCAGAGTTCAGGTGGCGCCAAGTTTCGTCTTCGATTAAAACTGCATAAAGCCATAACTAGGCGAGACTGTTTCATTATTAGTTCAACGAAAGTATGGCAGTACAGGCTTTCTTTTACGGGCTTATTTTATTAAAGAACTTTTTCTAGTTAGCCTTTTCTAGACTGTACTTTGTGAAGCCAATTACTAGTATTACTAGCTTGGATACTATTTAGTGCTCGTGTTTTAGTAGGTAGAGAATGTAGGGTATTTTTAACTTATTACTTGAACAGGAGATGTAGGTACAATGATAGAAGATGTTAATGAATGATCGGAAATAAAAAAAAATACTGTCACAAAGGGATCTCATTCATATCCCATTATCTAAATGCCTCTGTAATATTATCTAAAAGGATATTTGTACTGTTCAAGTTATAAATAAATTCTGTGTGCGAAACTTAGCAAAAAGGTCGATTACCCTGTGCGAGCCTATCTGATATCACAACGAACTATCAACAGTTTCCGATAGTATCAAGTGATGGATGACCGGATGATACTCAAATCGACTATTATTAACCTAAAGTATCGTTAACGACCCGAAAATGGAACCAAGGAATTTAGGAGAGGCAAAGTTAAAGTTAAGGTCAAACGTAGATATTGTATCATAGAATTAAACAATATTTATAAAATTCAAAACCTGCAGATTTAAATAGATGATAATTGACTTCGACTGTTTCAAAACTGTAATAAAAATTTTGATACTTGAAGATTTTTGCAAATACCACAAAATTTAACAGCAAAAATCTTTCTCAATTTCACTAGATATATCAGAATTTATAAAAGAAAAAATATAGGCTGTCTTAGTGGCAAGCCTAAGTTCTCCGAAGGGAATGATGATACTATAATATGTAAGGGTTGTGGTAGCCTAAGCTGAACTAAGGCCACTATTGCCTTATACAATTTCTTTGCTAAAGGAAAAACTCGCGGGAATAAGGTAATATAACCTGAAGATTGAACACATTATTATTTATAGACATTTCTATTCTATTTCTTGTAATAACTTTAATATGATTATTTTGTTTCTTCGATTGTTTGGAATCATAGTCAAGAGTATCGAATTCGTGAAATTAGATAATTGAAAATATCATTAGGTATGGGTTTTTATATCTTTCCTCCTGATAGACGTAACCTAGAAAAATCTTAAGGTTATCCGGCTATCAGGCTACTTCGGCCCTTAAAGAGCAAAGCAGTAAAGAAAGAAGTATATTATAGGCGGATGATGTTATGCGCTCGATTGCTTGCCATGGCCAGGCAACACCACAGCTACATTTAAATATAAACAAAAATGAACGTAATAATTACAGAATAACAAAAACACCCAAAACGGCAGCGATAATTACACGAACGATTCCTGCCTGAGATAAAACACATGTCCAAAAAAACAATTCCCTTCCTTAATTAATCAAACCGTCTTCATTGTATCAACACGTATTTTCGCTGAAATTCATTACGGCCCAATACAATTCAGTTATTTATCACCGGTACGGTTGTTCTGAATTAATCATCTTCTCCCTGCACATTGCGAGGTAATTTATGAACTTCATCCATTGCATTTAACGCTTATAATAATAAAGATCCAATTTGAAAATGTTGGGAAACGATATTTATTTGGTTTTCAAGTTTTTTTTGGGCGTCATCAATAGTGGAATTGTCATTTGCATCGAAGAGACACAGCTGTTGTGAATCGTTTATTTTAAAGTTTTTTTGTTGTTATTGTCTACTGGAATTATGGTGTCATCAATGTTATTTATTGGGTCCAAAATATTGTTCCATTTTTTATTCAAGCAACGTCAGTATACAAAAAAAATATCTGGTACTGTTAAACCATTAACGAAACTTATAAGTAATATCATCTAGCATATTTATAATTGTTCTGTCAAATTTTAACTCCCTCGTTAATTGGTGAGCTAGGATCTAAAACTAATTGTGTTTCTAATTACATTGCGGCGGTTTTGTGGAGCAGGCAGCTTCATGATTAGCTGTAACACTTTGTTTCAAAGCTATTTCTAGTATTAGTTCAATAGTATTGATTAGTCCTACAGTCCTACCGTTTCCCCCAGAGAGGCTACCACCACATATAAATAATAGTCTTTAACTGTTGCTAGAGGATCCCAATACCAAGTATCGTCGTGATACTTTCAAAGCCAAAAAACTCAATCACACTAAAAAATTGTTTAGGATATTCATCCTTAATTAGCAAAACAGGCTGTACCTAAGTCTACACAATAGAAAGTCGATAGCTGTGAATAAAGAGAGAAAAATATTTTTTATATTTCTGGTAAATAGACCTCTTTAGGATTAGCACTTTGCCTTGCTCTAGGCAAACATAATTTATTAAAAGAGTCTATTATACATAATTTCACTGAATAATAATATTGTTATAACAATCTTTTGTGTGTTTACCGGCTTTAATATTTTTCTTTCATTAGAGAATACCCTTTGGCAGTCAATCTTTTTATTCTTTATTATGTTTATTTTGAAAAAAAAAAACCTTAAGAAAAATAAAGCTTTTGCTGAAAGCAACAGAATATCTTTAAACTGTGCTAAAAGGATGAATGTTTCATAAAGTCATCGAAGTACATACTTTTCGTAAAACATAGAACGAACCATCTTTCTTTACCGCAGTCTCACCCGAACCTTAATACATTTATCTATCACAACTTTACGAACCCTATATTTCAATCCACAGCTTAGTGATATCAAATTGAAACCTAGATATGTATTTGAGACAACACAATCAGCATCACTAACAACAATCTTCTTTGCAGACAAAGCTCCATCCGAAGCAACATTTCGCGGCGCGGAGTTCCTTTCCTACGATTTGACGCAAACCGGCGGAGAGCCTATAGTGAGCACACAAGACGCGATCTCACTGTACTTCAAGACTCGCCAGCCTAATGGACTGCTGTTCTACACTGGTAAGATCTGCTGTGCCTTTGTGCTGTGAAGTTTGAAAGCTTTCATTATTGGTTGAAAGTGGTATATGACGTATATATGAGATATGTGGTAGATCTCTGTCTTTTGTTTTTGAATCAGTGAAATAAAATACTCCACTTTGACAAGTAACTTTGGTATGGATGAGTCCAGTGAATTTTGTTATTTTTAATTTGTTTCCATATCTACGAGTGGGTTTGCTTGGTTTTTGTAATTATTAGGATGACAATGTGACTCCCATTTTAGGTGAAGTGTGACAGAGAGTAAGAAATGCCGTATTAAGTGGCGTTTGTGCTTCAGAGCCCAAATTAATTCTATGAAAATAATCCTATAGTTCTTGAATACACAGTTGATTATCTACTTAACCATTCTTCTTCTATAGGTCATGAAGCAGACTACCTCAACCTTGCCGTACGGGATGGTGGCGTATCGCTTACTATGGGGCTTGGCAATGGCAAGCAAGAAATGCACATCAAACCAGCAAAAACCAGATTCGATGATCATCAGTGGCATAAGTTGACGGTACATCGGAGGATACAGGAGGTAAGCATTACTTGAATTTATTTGTTACCGTTATTTAAAGAATACAAGGCCTTTTAAAATTCATGTCATTTGACAGATGGCAGCTATCAAAATAGGAGCCTCAAATAAGACGTCTCATATTGATAAAGAAATCCATTTTCATTATGTGTGTAACACAATGAATATATGTAATTGAAAATATTCCATACAATTCATGTAATCGCATGTAACTACAATCAGCGACCGTCGGTTCACCCTTTCTTATTTATACGACCCCCATGTTCCGAGATTTCATCAGCCGAATATAAAGCGCTTTCATCGCTCTACAAATATTTTATGACCTCAGGCCTTTATTGCAAGCTGTACCTTGAACTCAGATCGATAGCACACGACTTATGGCCCATTGGCGTGTTTAAACCAAAACCCATCCATCATTGGTGCTACTAAAACTTGCTGTACTTCAAAAAACTGAATCGATTCGTATCCGAGTAATTTGATTATTAAAGTCGAAACGATTTTTTCGTCGAAAAGCGAATATTTCAAGTGTTTCGCTTGAACGTAATTAGTGTGTATGCGATCTTTTGGCTTTTGTAATTGAAGCAATTTTGCGGCGATAAATTTGGTCGGTAGTGGAATTGGGGTATGTTTCCTGTATATCGGTCGGAGGAGTGTTTGAACGATGACCGCGTTACTGGCGCGTAATTCATTTTAAAAAGTTTATCTTTATATCGTAGAGTTTTTGCTGTTGTGACAGCTTTTGTTGATTTTGTGTGCTTCACTTCGGCAGCACCACCTGTGAATTTTAATTTCGACGATTGAATTCATATGACAATAATATCCACGGAGGACAAAAGACTAGTCTTTTCTCCTCCGTGAAAATATCCCAATGATATCGTTGCTTAAGGTGTTTTTTACAGCCCGTATTTATTCATTAATTATTTGTCATATTTGCATTCTCTCTGTCATACTTACCTACATGGGCTTCGAATGGTGAAAAAATTGGAAAAGAGAAGTGAAATAAATTGGTGAAGCATTGATGGTTATATTTTCAAACAGAAGTAAAAATGTATAGTCACTAAACATGTCGTCGTAAATGATCATAATTTTCATCAATTCCTGAACTGACTTCATAGGATTGGCTATCATGAATGTGTAATGCGCCAAAAATGAGTCTGGTGATCAATTTTTGCATAATATGTGACCTCTTTTGGAGACCCAATTGCTTGCAGATTTATTACGCTATTACCACAAGATAGCTGGTGTTAAATAGCTTACTATGAGGTTACTCGATCATGATTTATTACATTCATAACCATTCCTTTAGGAAGGGTAAAAACTACAATTTATGACGTTATTTAGAAAAGGCCAGAGATCTTTCGATGTTTGCCGAATTTAGCAAAATAGTACAAACATTCATGGGCACAACCACTTAACAGCTGTAAATAGCTATTATATAAAAATAAGAATATTTCCAAACTTTCTAAAGTACATACCTTTTGTGAATACGGATGTTAAGTCGTATAAAATTCCAACTATCAGGACCAAAAGGAACAAATTATACACACTCCCCGCCCGGCATGCAAGTCGAGTAACCATTCTAAACGAGGCACAAACCGCTAGTAAATAGTTTATTTACGTACTGCGTGCGAGCCCGTTCCATTCCTAGCTATTCCGTTATCTTTAATTATGTATTATGTGGGGCTTTCTCATTCTTTGGGAATATTGGGGGCTTATCGGAACTGGTCACGTGGCCTAGATTTGATGCGTAGATTTATTTACTTCTAGCTTTGTGATAGATTAGGTTTTCGACTACTGAAGGTGAAAGGCGATTGTGTTTTTTCGTTCGATGAAGGTTTTTTGACGTGGACTTGTAGTTGGGTATTAATAAGTTTGGGTTTATGTTGTGATGGTCTGGTTAATGGTTTGGTAGGTGCTACGGCTAGCTTAAATATATAATTGTCTAGACTTTGGAGAAGGTTACGATGTCTTAGACTTTTTTTCCGTAGTTTTAACATAAATCATCTGAAATATGTAAATCATTCTTTGATCAATTTCAAAAGGTGTTATGTAGCTTGGTTTATTCGTGCATTTTGGTCCTTTTATCTTTTATTACCCACGACGGAACGGAGCAGGTATATGCGTTTAGGGTGAGAGATGTGCGTTTGTGTGTTTGTGTGTTTGTGTGTTTGTGTGTTTGTGTGTTTGTGTGTTTGTGTGTTTGTGTGTGCGTTTGTGCAAAGTAATGTTCCCACATATCTTCTAAACTAATGATCTGATTTTGATGCGGTTTTCAATAAAGGGTTTGTGTTCGATGAGTTCATGTTCTTAGATAGGTGTCATGGCTGTAACTCACTAGGGGGCGCCACAATATTAGTCCAAACAGCAAAGTAATGTTCCCACCTACCTTCTAAGCTAATGATCCGATTTTGATGCGGTTTTCAATAACGTTTTTGTGTTCAATGAGTTCATGTTCTTAGATAGGTGTCATGGCTGTAACTCACTAGGGGGCGCCACAATATTAGTGCAAAAGAGCAAAGTAATGTTCCCACCTACCTTCTAAACTAATGATCCGATTTTGATGCGGTTTTCAATAACGGTTTTGTGTTCGATGAGTTCATGTTCTTAGATAGGTGTCATAGCTATTAATCACTAGGGGGCGCCACAATATTAGTGCCAAACAATGTTAAAATATAAT
Source organism: Helicoverpa assulta (assembly GCA_963856015.1). Classification (NCBI taxonomy): domain Eukaryota; kingdom Metazoa; phylum Arthropoda; class Insecta; order Lepidoptera; family Noctuidae; genus Helicoverpa; species Helicoverpa assulta. Next base: position 10,893,793 of record CAWLCW010000032.1, read on the forward strand.
CAAAACGTCCGATCACAATTCTGTTTTCATCAGCAATGTGTACGTGCTTAATGCATGTTCCCAAATAATAAAAATTACGCCTGTAACTCACTAGAGGGCGCTACAATATCGGTGCAAAATAATATTGCAATAGCATATTATATAGACTATAATTAGTATATGTTCTCTAAAAAGTCTGAAATAAAATTAAGCAAAATTAAAAATTTTGAAAAAACCCCCGACGGTAAAAATCTTATTGAAAAATAATAAAATAACTCAAAACCCCCGACTTAACCCAATTATATAGGAATAACCGTCGGGGGCTGCCTTTTCTATATGAAATTTCAACAATTAATTGAGTGTATTTTATGTCATCGTTAAACATCTACAATTCTTCAATAATTGTATTCACGACACTAGAATCCTTTAGCTGGTTTAATGGCAGCTCCCGACGGATATTCCTATATAATTGGGTTAAGTCGGGGGTTTTGAGTTATTTTATTATTTTTCAATAAGATTTTTACCGTCGGGGGTTTTTTCAAAATTTTTAATTTTGCTTAATTTTTTAGAAACAAACAAGGTACATTTTCTTCTGTATATAATTTGACGCGGAACGTTGTTTCGCATACTAATTAAGCTTATTATTGTTGCAGATCACGCCGTTTACCAGCTTCTGCAGGGTAAGTATTATTCATTAGCTTCGTAACCAAATCTTCCTTAAGACGCACACCTTTGGATTTCTTAACACGGAATAAATAAATTAAAATCTTCCTTTCCTTTTAAAATTTCTTCCTACTTTATTTCTTTTTGTCTTGTTCATCATTAATTCCTAGGTCTTGGTGGTTTCATACTCGACGAACACTTATCTTTATTTACCTATTTATTCGTGCTTTCTATACACAATATATGATGGCTGAATTAAAATATAGCACACAGAGTATTCAAAATAAAAATCAAAGAGTAGACATCTCTATTTAATCCATTGGTAGAACGAAGAACCGTGTACTTATAAAGTCGTATTTTTTTACCCACGACGGAACGGAGCAGGTATATGCGTTTAGGGTGAGAGATGTGCGTTTGTGTGTTTGTGTGTTTGTGTGTGCGTTTGTGCAAAGTAATGTTCCCACATATCTTCTATACTAATGATCTGATTTAGATGCGGTTTTCAATAAAGGGTTTGTGTTTGATGAGTTCATGTTCTTAGACAGGTGTCATGGCTGTAACTCACTAGGGGGCGCCACAATATTAGTCCAAACAGCAAAGGAATGTTCCCACCTACCTTCTAAGCTAATGATCCGATTTTGATGCGGTTTTCAATAACGTTTTTGTGTTCAATGAGTTCATGTTCTTAGATAGGTGTCATGGCTGTAACTCACTAGGGGGCGCCACAATATTAGTGCAAAAGAGCAAAGTAATGTTCCCACCTACCTTCTAAACTAATGATCCGATTTTGATGCGGTTTTCAATAAAGGGTTTGTGTTTGATGAGTTCATGTTCTTAGACAGGTGTCATGGCTGTAACTCACTAGAGGGCGCCACAATATTAGTCCAAACAGCAAAGGAATGTTCCCACCTACCTTCTAAGCTAATGATCCGATTTTGATGCGGTTTTCAATAACGTTTTTGTGTTCAATGAGTTCATGTTCTTAGATAGGTGTCATGGCTGTAACTCACTAGGGGGCGCCACAATATTAGTGCAAAAGAGCAAAGTAATGTTCCCACCTACCTTCTAAACTAATGATCCGATTTTGATGCGGTTTTCAATAACAGTTTTGTGTTCGATGAGTTCATGTTCTTAGATAGGTGTCATGGCTATTAATCACTAGGGGGCGCCACAATATTAGTGCCAAACAATGTTACAATATAATCAAAACGTCCGATTACAATTCTGTTTTCATCAGCAATGTGTACGTGCTTAATGCATGTTCCCAAATAATAAAAATTACGCCTGTAACTCACTAGAGGGCGCTACAATATCGGTGCAAAATAATATTGCAATAACATATTATATAGACTATAATTCGTATATGTTCTCTAAAAAGTCTGAAATAAAATTAAGCAAAATTAAAAATTTTGAAAAAACCCCCGACGGTAAAAATCTTATTGAAAAATAATAAAATAACTCAAAACCCCCGACTTAACCCAATTATATAGGAATAACCGTCGGGGGCTGCCTTTTCTATATGAAATTTCAACAATTAATTGAGTGTATTTTATGTCATCGTTAAACATCTACAATTCTTCAATAATTGTATTCACGACACTAGAATCCTTTAGCTGGTTTAATGGCAGCTCCCGACGGATATTCCTATATAATTGGGTTAAGTCGGGGGTTTTGAGTTATTTTATTATTTTTCAATAAGATTTTTACCGTCGGGGGTTTTTTCAAAATTTTTAATTTTTTAATTCTTATTTCACGTAATATTTTACGTATCATGTCATTTATTAAAGCAAAACACTTCACCAATAAATAAATACAGTTCACATTCAAATTAATTGGTAGATTTTAATCAAGATAATTTATAATTGACCCAATTTCTTGTCACCAATTCTCTTGAAAATCAATATCATTTTATACTGTCTATTTTCATGAAATACAGGGAACACTGTACCACGAATAAAGTAATTGCTTCAGGACTTAGATTGACCGCACACTACAAATTTTTAGTCGGCCGATAGTTTGTTTGGGCTCACAAATCAGTATGAAGATGAATGGCGTACGCATATTCAAAGGATCAAGTATTTCGCAGGTATGAGATCGACTGATAACTTTGGAATCAAGACTTTCTCAAAAAAAAATGCAACTTTTCTGTCAACTGTTGACCGACTCTTTAGTCTTCAGTGTGCAGTTACTCTTAGAATTTATATTCTCTATAAATAATTTTGCTCGTGACAGCAATTTAATTCAGTTCGGGAAAATTCTGTGTGCACTAGTCATTTTACTAATGGTGAATGGGAAAATCTATTTTATGTATGTGGCAATTCATTTCAAATGAAACGAAGCTAATGAATTGCAAATATCGGAGAAAATAGTCGCGCCATAACTGTAAGTAGGTACAGAGAAATGGGTATAATGAGTATATTTTTCATTTAAATAGATACGGCATGTATCTACTATTCTGTTCCGTTTTTCAATAAAATTAAAAACTTAAATAATATTTATGTGACACAAAGGGCTTCAGAGTGTTGGTTTCAGCCCCACGTTCGCCTTCTGAAAATCCAAGACTTTATATTTTATTTATTTATTTAAAATACTTCTTGCACAAATAGTACAATGGCGGACTTAACGCCTTAGGCGTTCTCTACCAGTCTACGTTTGGGTGGCGGAGAGAAAGCGTTGGTAGGTGCAAACAAATTGTAAAAAAGAGAAAAAAAAAATGAAACATATACTTACCTACACAAATTATAATACACAAATAAATTATATTTATATTTAACTATATAAATATGTACACTACATAAAATACTTACCTACATATCAAGAACTAGCTTCTGCCAGCGGTTTCACCCGCATCCCGTGGGAACTACTTCCCGTATCGGGATAAAAAGTAGCCTATAGCCTTCCTCGATAAATGGGCTATCTAACACTGAAAGAAATTTTCAAATCGGACCAGTAGTTCCTGAGATTAGCGCGTTCAAACAAACAAACAAACAAACAAACTCTTTAGCTTTATAATATTAGTATAGATTAGTATAGATAATAATTCGGAAGGGAAATGCTGTTTATGTTTCTGCCAATTTACCAAGATAGTGGTCACGAAGTTTAACTTTGAAGGTGTGACGGCTGTTTACCATCCTGATCTCCAGAGGTAACTCATTCCAGAGAAGAATAGATTTTACAAAGAAGGAAGAGTGTATGAAATTAGAACGATGTGTAGGACATTGCAGAAGGCGATTTTTATAAGAGCGTAAATTTTTGTCATGATGTGAACCAAGATATTTAAAATGAGAAGTTAGATAAGAAGGTGAAGCAGGAGTATTAAGAATAGAGAAAGGAGTAGTCAACTTATTGACTTGGTAAATCATTCGAATCATCATCGAAAATCCACTAGACTAAATAAAAATATTTTTGAATAAAAAAAATATCTTCTTTACCATTCACGCATTAAATTAAATTGCACGAAACCGCAGTTAAGTCAAGGGTAAAAACCATGACCTATTCTTTATTCCCTTCAATAGAGTGACGCAGAGAATCAAATAGAGCTGCAATCTAAAGCGAGAAGTTAAAAATAGTTAGTGATTTAAAAGTTTTCTGTATTAAAAGGCGTCGTTTGCATCGTAATGGGGCGAAAGTCAATGAATAGAGGTCCCCACAATAGGGGCTGCACAATAGGTAGGTTTAAATTGGAATTAGTATATGAAGGTCTGTGGGATTTATCTCAAGGTGGGATAAATGACAGTAAAAAATCTCGTTGCAAAAATTATTTATAACATATAGATAAGGTGTCCGGAATAGTCAAAGCCAAATTACTATGAAGCTACTTCACCATAAATCCACTCCTTGGACCTACATAGGCTTTGACGTTTCTTAATACATATAAGTAATCTATATATCGACGGTAAAAAGGCAAAAGGGGTCAAGCGCCACATTTTGCGATTTTAACTTTTTTATTGACCCCAACTCCACTATTTTTTCTCTTTCGAATGGTCGTAGTATCGTTTTCCTAGCATGAAAAAAAGTCGCTTGCACCAAAGAATTATTTGTACTGAAGTGCCAAATCGATACTTACCAAAAGTGCTCAAGCGACACCAACTTTACGTTTTTGTATCGCCTTGTCATTTGGCATAATTTTAAAAACAATATTAGAAGTAAATATGTCGTTTATATCCATTTTTCTTTTATTTGTTTAATAACTATAACGTCGCTTACACCAATAGTAAAAATTGTCAACGAAACATAAATTGGCGCTTGGCCCCTTTCTTAAATAATTTTATTTTCATTACGTTGCATTTGATCCACTCCGCACGCGCGACAGCGCCCTTGCAAATGGGTGTATGTCTCGTGTAGGTACGTGAAAGCAAGTTCACGCGTGTTTGAAACGCGATCGCAGTTGTTAACACAGATTAAAATTTTATATAAAACATGTCTGCAACTCCCGAAAACGTGAAATTGCGAAGTGTTTTAGGCCGAAAAAGACTTGCTAGTACCAAGAAGGTTAGGTATTTGATTATAATGATAGCAATAGAGGGGTCGAAGAAATTTAAGATGCCGTGATTCCCCTACTATCATCGGTAAATTCAACCTCATTTTATTTATTTTATAAAAATAAATTTAACGTTTCTTAGGATAGTTTTTAGGGTTCCGTATCCAAAGGGTAAAACGGGACCCTAATGTTTTTGCTCCTCTGTCCGTCCGTCCGTCCGTCTGTCATCAGGCTGTATCTCATGAGCCGTGATAGTTAGAGAGTTGAAATTTTCACAGATGGTGTATTTCTGTTGCCGCTATAACAACAAATACTGAAAACTAGAATCAAATAAATATTTTGGGGGGCTCCCATACAAAAAACGTTATTTTTTTAAGAACTGGTAATAGGTAGTAGGTACGCGTTTCATAGGTACATGTTGGATAATTTTATTACGAGAGCAACTTGAAAATGTGTTTATTGAGATATCTTAACGATATTGGTGTAATTATTGGTATTATTAATTTTTGTATAACCATTTTATCCGTTTTTGAATCATGTAAATCGGTTCACGCGTTTAGGAAATCATTAAAAATGTAAACAATCATAATTTTTACCAAGTTATTGTGGTTTATTTACTCAAATAATGTGATAACATGCTGTTGTATGTACTATCAGTTAGGTAACTGCTGTTTTTTGGATCTCAGTTTTGTTCCTTGTATTGTTTTAGTTTAATACATAATCCATAGTTCTATTACCTACCTGCTGTGCCAAATATAAAATAATACTGTTAATTAAGATATTTTAACTTAAGCCAAAATCTGACTTAGTTCTATGATCTGTTGTGCCAAATAAAATAAAATACTTTACTACTTTATATACATGGAGCTTAGGCCAAAATCTAAATATTCCAACATTCAATATTGGTGTTTGACCCCCTCGCAAATGCGATAAACCTGGTAAAAACCTGGGGTCAAGCGACATCTATCTTTGAAACTATTGATCTCAGGCTTATTTTGATGTAAAATTATTAAAGAACATTGTATTTAAGTAAACTTTTCTGAAGATTGTAATGTGATTCAATAAAGCAATAAAGAGATATTATTTTTTTAAACTTTCTTTTTACTCTCCTGAACAATTTGATCTGTGGTGCTTGACCCCTTTTGCCTTTTACCCGTCGATATATAAAAATGAAACCCGCCTTCCGTTGTCACGACATAACATGAAAACGGCTTGACTGATTTGGCTGAAAATTAGAGGGGAGGTAACTTAGACCCGGGAGAAGGTTCTAGGTTTTTGTCACCATCCGGCTACGGGACGCGGGTGAAACCGCGGGCGAAAGCTAGTCTGTAATAAAAACCTTTGATTTTACACGGTGCATTGGCAATCTCTGTTTTTTTTTTTTTGTTTTTGGGGTTTAAAACAAAAAAAAATATATAAAAAAGTAAAAAAAAAAATACTGATAACATCGTCATTTATAAAGGTCGCCGGAAGACGCTGGATGCAGGTCGCTTCCAATAGGTATCTGTGGAGATCTAAGGGGGAGGCCTATGTTCAGCAGTGGACGTCCTCTGACTGAGATGACGATGGTGATGATGATGATCGTCATTTCAAAGATAGAATTTGTGTGATAGAAAGGCTTTTAGGCGGCTTTTTGAAGTCAGTTAACCTGACGATGCGATGTTATCTGATCTACAAAAGATAATAATTATTGAGTTAACTAATTTCAATGTTTATAATTATCATAATAAAGCGCTCTGAATTAATTTTCATTATCAAATGGATATAATATACCGTAATGAAATAATTAATTTGCTCAATTACCCGTTATCTATTCCAGTTTGTTTGGTTATGGTTCGTTATGATAATGTAAATTATGTTATTTGATTAGGATGTCGTTTAATTTGTAATTAGCACTGATATTCATGTTAATTTTGGAAGTAAATTTTAAAACAATAGTCATTAAATTAACATTTTTTATAATTGAATATTGATAACCTTGGAAAGGCAATAATACATTTAATTTTATTACATTTAAACCTACATTTAATTTCAAGGTGAATTATAATTTTCACAAACAATACGACAAAAATTAATTCTGTATTTTTTAGTGTTCAGTTTTAGAATTTTACGGTAGCATAACTTTTATCAATGTTGATGTTACATAGTTGTCTAACACCGAACGATTTTGAGAATGTCCTTATGTTTCTTGTTAGCGTAAAAACTCAAAAAAAATGTTGACGTACCTTGACAACTGACAATAGTAAAGCTTCGAGGTTTATATGAATAACGTACAGGCTTATTTTTCTTCGGGTGCGGGAAAAGGTTCGCTCTAAACGCCAGTAAACCCACGGCACAAGCTAGTGTACGTAACAAATTTCATTTAACAAACATATTTGATCGTTCCCAATCGTTCCCAAACCCTTTAAGTACATAAGTCAAATATTAATCTATAAAGATAGAGAGTCAATTATCTCTTCCATTACTTTGGAAACATTTGAAAACTTTAATCGGCCAAGTTTTATGATCGATCGATGTTTTAATAATAATTCTATAAACGACAATTGCTTCGAATAATCTTCTCGATTTTCATATTTATCTATAACTAGCGACCCGCTCCGGCTTCGCTATATTTTATGATATTCTATGGTGAATTGTAAAAAAAATAACCTAATCCATTCAGTGGTTTAACCACAAGAGTCATTTTTCGTTTCTATAATTTACAACATCATGTGTAAAGCAGAGATAAAGTTAGGAGTATCGAATATTTTGTCAGTTCAGTCAATCAGTTGATGGCTGTCAGTTTTCAAGGGAGAATTTCAGTTGTTTGTAATGACTGACTTTTATATGGTGTTCTAATTTTCGCACATTTTTATTCTATTTACTTTGTTTGAAAAATTCGTTTTTTATTTTTACGTATTTTTCTTTTTTCTTTGTGTTAATGGACATAATATATTAACCAGTATATTAACGCATTTCATTTAAAGTGATTGTGAACGACACACCCGATATAATAAGCACCTATTAGATAATTTTGTAGAATTTTTTACTTTCAATCAGAGTAGAACTCAAACAGAAAATAAAACAAATTGATGCGATTATGAGGACATAATCGGTAACAATTAAAAGCAAATAATCCCAACCAATTAAAAAGGAACAAAACAAATTCACAAACAAACTCGCACCACAATAAGGGCAGCAAAAAACTACAAACAAATGAATATTTATCGGCCATTTTAAAATCCCAATAAAACGGCAGCTGGTGACGTTATGAATAAACTGGTCCAATTAGTGGCGTGTTTAATTTAGAGTTCCTTTGTCTTATGCAAAACAATGGAAGTTTTTTTAAGGGTAGACGGCTATTTCGTCACGATTCAGGCCTAATTGAAGGTGGGAATGTTAATTTTCTGGCCTTGGAGATTTGCTGTGTGAATATGGGGTAGTTGAGCTAATTAAGGAGATATGACAAATATAATTTTATTTTTGACACATTAGAAAAATTATTAATTCAAAGAAGATAGTAAAGAGTTGCAATGTCTTTTCGTCCGACATACCTCAGTGCCTCAAGACGAAAGTCTTCAACCAATGTGTGTTACCAGTGATGACTTACGGCACCGAAACGTGGTCTCTCACTATCGGCCTCATCTCAAAGCTCAAAGTCGCTCAACGAGCTATGGAGAGGGCTATGCTTGGTGTTTCTCTACGTGATCGAATCCGAAACGAGGAGATCCGTAGACGAACCAAAGTCACCGATATAGCCCACCGGATTAGCAAGTTGAAGTGGCAATGGGCAGGCCATATTGCTCGCAGAGCAGATGGCAGATGGGGCCGAAAAGTGCTGGAGTGGAGACCACGGACTAGCAAGCGCAGCGTAGGACGTCCACCAACGAGGTGGACAGACGACCTTATAAAAGTCGCCGGAAGACGCTGGATGCAGGTCGCTTCCAACAGGTATCTGTGGAGATCAAAGGGGGAGGCCTATGTTCAGCAGTGGACGTCCTATGGCTGAGATGATGATGATGATGATGATGATGATGAGTAAAGAGTTCAAATTTTTGTAACCTAACTCAATAACGTTCTAACTTTTACTAAATCTAATTCTAAATTAAAGAAACACGAACAAAAAGAATACTTAATCGTAATTTTGTCGCTGTGCCAACCCTACCTTGTAATTTGTCGATATAGACATCACGTCTGCTAACTACACGTCAGGTGACATCGCTCCCAGGGTTGTTACATAATTTCAATTTACTATCGAATACCTGTCATTGACCATCAGGATTTTAAACCGCTATTTTGAAGTACACCAATTTGAAATGTTGGTGGTTTGATAAATTGTGTTATATTGAACAACTTTAGTATTAAAAGCTTAGGTAACATTATTGGTTTCTAGTTTTTGGGTCTATAGATTTGAGTTTAGGTTTATGTGTACCTTATGGATTTAGTTGTGTTGTTCAGTATTTAAAGTTTTCTGTCTATTATGTTAAATTAGTCCTTTAACTAGCCATGAGATATTTTTTCCACTTTTGAGGATACTATGAATTTAGTATATTTTTTCATTTCATTGGATTTTGGATTAAACTTCCGTCAACACGTGTACATAATTTCCTTTATTTTTCCTTCATTTCATAAATGATACCTAGTTTATATCCAAGTCCATAACCCTATCAACTTATAAAATTTGTTCGTCCCCTACAAATAAATACACCAAAACAATAAACACTAAACACCATTAGTAAATATTTATAATACTCTGATAACCAACTCAGCTATATGGGTCACTAGAAACTACAAGCAATTCAATCTCAATTCATTAAGTGCACCATAACTGTCCTAATTGGTAGCGGGCGTCTTATTACTGCAGCCACTGCACTTTGTTAGCGGCAGTTTGTTTGTATTGCAATAGATAAGGTTTCTACAATACTAATGTTTGATGTCAATACTAAGAAAATAAAAAGGTTTAGATTGTGAAAATAATTTGTTGGGGCTTTTTAGTAGTGGGATACATGAAGATAGTTGAGTTAAATGTGGTGTAGGAGTATTGTGAGTAGATACAAATGGTGTTGATCATGAAGACTAAGTTATAGGCTAAAAATGACTACAACGATATAAATATGTACAGAAGTGATAGTTGACTTACGTGTAAAAAGTAATCCCATTCCTATTAATAAACAACAAGATAACATAGATAAGCTTGAAAATTATTCTGATTTAGATGCTAAACTTTCAAACATTTTATCTGAAGATTACAAAATTACAGCTAAAGAAAGATTTACAGCTGCCAACTAGTTTATCGCGATGTAGTTGAATATAAAACTTGGAGCAGTTATTTCTGAAAACTTAGTTACTGCAGTACTTGTTATTTTCTCCCGATATTATATCTTTTGCAACAGACCAACGGATAAACCGATCGGAGAGTTTGAAATATGAGAAAAGCCAAACAATTCTTTATAAGGTTTAATGGAAAATGATGATCCGATAGTTGGGGAAGTTGTTTGTTCTTTTATAAGAATAGACGGATTTATTTTCAAGATATCGGAATATAATTGTGAAGATGGTTTTTGTGGAGATGATAAACAAAAAGAAAATATTGTTCTAAATAATATTAAAATATTCTAAATATAAGGTAGTATCTTAAAAATAATAAAAAAAGTATATTTTGAAAACCAAAATGTAACAAAATTTCTGAAAGTTTCGTACTTACAAAATAAGGATTTGAAGAATTGAATATAATAAATCCGCTAAGAAAACACTAAAAAGACCTGTAAACTTTGTACATTGTAAATGGTTGTAGATTTTAGATTCACATCACATTTAGGCTTAATAGACTTTGTATTCTCAAAAGGTCTAACTTTCACGAGTTATTACAAATTCAGATTATTTTAGGCCTAGCTTTTGTAAGCGTAACAGTACAATTTTCCTTTGACCAAACTTTAAATTCATTAGATCGAATGAGAACTTTTCCAAAATTGCAAAATGTCTTTGTGAAATTTCTAGGTTTAACAGTGGAGTGGATATTCAATTCTAGCTCAAGGTCGTTACAACAATGACCTTTGCAGCTCAGAAATAGAGCTCAAATTCCTTCTACAGATTCTTGAATAGCGACGAAGAGGCAGCTAATAGAAAATAGCATTCTATTTACACGTTCACGCTTTTCATCCGGTCATGGTCAAATGCTTACAATACACCAACGTCTATAAAGTTTGTATGAGTATGTTGTTACGTCATCACTTCAGCCTAAGGCTGCGTTCAGACTTGGCGTTCCAAATAATAATACCGTCGGATATTATTATGGGAAGAAGCGCAATAATATGTGTATGCGGACATATTATTGCGCTTCTTCTTCTGAGCGAAAACATACGAAGTGGTGAAGCATTTTGTAGACTGTCCTTGCAAGTTTTGCTGTTTGCAAATGATCATTTTAAGGCCAGTTTGATTAAATGTGTAGCAAGATGGGTTTCAGCACGCGTGCTCAGACATACTCAGACTTTAAGTACTGAAGAGTATGGAAAGAGAAAACATTCTGCGCTAACCCCAAATAAAATTGTGATAAAGGCAGGACACTGAAAATTATTTCTGTTTACAAATATTAGCCTACGCGTACATTAGAAGGCCGAGTCTGTACAAAACTTTACGTCATCACTTGAGCCTAACGATAGGGACATCTGGCTAGCCAAGTGTTTATCCAATATATTTTACGAGTAACAGCTAGACAGGCAACTTTGAGAACCTCTGTGGTTCGATATGAAAAAAGTTTTGTTTTTACATTTATTATCAAAGTTCGAGTGGTTACAAGGTAACGCTTCAGGAAGTTAATTAAGTCCTTATTTTTCATTGCTGTAATAAATTGGGGGTGTAAGATTCGTTGCGGTTTGGAAGACCTGGAACACGGCATCGATTAAACATTTAATCACATGAATATGGAAGTCTCCTCATTTTAATGAGTTTATTTCTGAAATACGTCCTTGTCTTCCATCATATGTGTTGAATAACTATTGCGAAATATAGCTTTTAGAAAATTATTAATATGTTGTTCAGTATTTGTCATTGACGAAATTCTAAAAACGGACAATACTGGTTTACCTACTGTTCAGACTAGCACTAGTTGCTGAGTACCTTTTACCGCAGTTTGTTTTGTTTTTATTCTTTTAAATATGAAGCAACGACAAAAACTGATCATTAATAAGAAAAAAAGGCACTAAAATATTGCCAAAAGGTTTTTATACAATTTATCTTGTTCCCAGGTATCAGCAGTAGTAGACGATGTGTATTCCGACCACTCGCACGTGGCCGGGTCGTTCACGATGCTGGCATCATCCAGGGCGCACGTGGGAGGTTCCCTCAACGCCAGGGCACTGCCGGGAGCGAGGGTCCATACTAACTTCATTGGCTGTTTGAAGAAGGTGAGTTTACTGTCCTATCATACAATAAATTGAGGTAAAAAAATCTTTAAAAACAAGCTTTACTGTCAACTTATAACGACATTTCAAATTTAACATATTTGACACAATTTATACATTTTTAAAGCTTGTCGCGAGATTTAAGTACTCGTATTTACTTTCTTAGTAAAATCGCGACAAGCTTTTAAAACATATAAATTGTGTCAAATATGTTAAATTTGAAATGTCGTTATAAGTTGACAGTAAAGTTACAGTAAAAGTTTTTTTTTTTCTTTTTAGCGTATTTAAATAAAAGCTTGTTTTTAAAGATTTTTTTACCTCAATTTATTTTATACTTTTTAGTTTTCACCTGGTAAGTTCCTAAGTCTAAATTCTGTAGCGGCGGTCATCTTAGATTTTGATTTGGTAAAGTGCACTTTATTCTACTTGTTAAGCCTTGTCACTGGATACACATATGGATGGGATTGAAAAAAATAGGTTATTCACCATTTAGTAGCGGCGGCCATCTTGGATTTTTATTTCGTAAAGTGCAATGTGTTCTACTTGTCAATTCCGTTCATTTGATACCCATATTGTATAAGTACCTTAAAAATAAGTAGTCCGCCATCTTGTATATTTAGCCATGTTGGATTTAGAATGACGTCACATAGCTTAACATGTATTGTCATCCAAACTAAACATGTATGCAAAATTTCAGCTCAATCGGTTGAGGGCAAGTGCCTTAAAATTGAGTTGTAAAATTCCACCCGAACACACATAGTTACATACATACATACATACATACATACATACATACATGCATACATACATACATTGCAAGTTAAATAAAAGCTTGTAATAAAAGCTTGTAATATTAAAAATCGTTTTGGATTTTTGGACTCTTTTTGGACATTACAATTACATGAATATATATTATTACAGTTAGTATTAATCTTGATTGCACAATTAGTCTTGTGCGTAGATTAGCTCAACAAATAGGATATCGGTGGCACTTAAGAGGTTATTGCAAAGATATAACACGGTTTTAAAAGTATTCACGTAATATATTTATTGCCTCTAGATACAATTTATTTTGTCAAACCTTTTAGAACACTGCAATTCTTCTTAAATAATTTAAAAGCTACCCCATAACGGTGCCTGAATATGCATAAAAGTATTCAGAAATGCATTCATGCCATATTCAATATCCAGCTTAAAATAACAAACACTAAGGTCGCTATTTTTAAAGAAAACTGTGCATGAAACTTTATTTGCATTTATTTCAGAATACGTGGCTTTTGCTAAAATCTCAGTTCGTTTTAGCCGGTTCTTTTCAGGCTACAATGTGGATAAAAATTTTAATAATAGAATTTCCACTCTCTCGGAAACGGAAAAGATGTTTAATCAGGCCGTATTTTGATGTAAAAACAGTTACAAAACTGCTATTGCGTTTGCTTGATATAATACTTTCTCGACTTCAGCACGTTCTGTGGTTCGACACCAATCATAGAACAAAGTCTTCGGAAAAAACAGCTATCATTGAAATCTTCGGAAAAATATCTAATCAGTAAAGATACATAAGAATAATAAGAATAAGAAGATAATAACTACTATCTAGATTAAGATTTTAGATACTATCTAGATAGTAATAAAAATAACTCTAAATTGTGACATCGGGCAATAATTTTGCTGAAAAACTAGAGGAAGCATTCTTTTATTATTTAGATTTAGGACTTACTTGACAACCACATCTATACTAATTTTATAACTCTCGAACTCTGTTACCAGGTGGAATTCTCAGCGGATACCCTTCGGCTGAACCTGATTGATCTGGCTCGAACTGGCAGCAAGCTGATCACCGTCACTGGACGGCTGGAGTACGTCTGCAGCGCCACTGATTCTGCTGACCCCGTTACTTTCACTACTAGAGATGCACATTTGGTGAGTCAAAATTCATTATTGTCCTATTCTATATCCTCACTTATTGCAGTGTGGTATGAAGTTCTAGATAGTAATTTTATTATACTTACTATAATGGATTCATCATTCATGTCTCCTAATTTTACGCGTCGTTTAAATTATATCGTCGTTTCTACTTTTTGATGTTAAACATTCTGCTGTGGTAGTTAAAACCAATTATTTGCTGCCATAGTACAATCTATCGTAAACAACCTTTTACTATTGTCAATATAATCAAGTTTTTTAAAATTCATTTTTTAATATAGGTAATAAGTTGTTTTAGTAAAATCCTCTAAAAATCAACAAACTTTTCATCTTTACAATATACATGAATTGTAGGTACACAAATCTGAATCCGACCTTTCTCCGAGGGTTAGATCCTCTGGCCTTGTTCACGTCGTGGCTAAAGCAATAGATATTGATTCTAACTTCTCACTACGACAGCCTGAGCTTTCTCATCAGTTACACTGTTGTAAGGGATTTTTCGCATTTGAGGTTCTTACTCAACAAAGCAACGCAAAGATTTTTAGACGTAGTTTTAGTTTCCAAGGAAAAAGAAGTGAACAAAATAAAAACAAATGCAGAAGTAATTATGAAAAACAGGGACAAAGAAAATATATTTTCGCCAGAAAACAAAACAAAGCAAATGCATGTAGAAGAATTTAGGTTGCAGCAAAAACAACATACAAAAAAAAAATGAAAGCAAAAACATGAGAAGAAACTGGCAAAAATGTTAAAGCTAGTAGTTTTATTTTTGTTTCAATTCCTTCACGAGACAGACAGGTAATTAGAACCAACTAATTAAAGTAAGAAGAGGTAGCATCAATAACATTGATAGCATCTAATGATATACTACAAGAAATAGAAGTAAAGGATTCAACTGAAGTAAATCCTATCGATTTGAAAGCTTCATTAGTCGGAACTACCCACAATTAATGACCGCGATGCTGTAGTTGAAGATCGAACTGATTCTTACTCAGTGGGACACTTTCATTTAGATGAAAAGTTAGAATTAATGCTTAGGAATCAACGAGATAGTTAAATTATATACTAGTTTTGCAAACACTCTGAAGTGGATTTTGAATATAAAGTGTAAAAAATATAGCATAGAAAATTCTTTTTTGCATATATCTAACTAACATCCAAATAAAACATCTCTCTGCTTTTTTATGGACGGTCAGTTACAAATTGAAGAGCCGTGTTTATAAAGTTTTATAATTATTAGGTGACAATATTGTGAGGGGTCAGAATATAATAATGAGGATCAGTATAAATAAGCCTTGACATGAATAAAGTAAGGTGTAAAAGTTACTCCAAAATGTTGGGCGTAAGTTTTCGTAAACAACAAAGATTCAACACCGTTACTCCATTATACCTAAAATAGACACTCAACAACTTTCTGAATTCAATATCAGCTTAACAACCCGTATTTACAACCAACCAAAACAACCGTGAAAATGTTTATTTTAATCAACCAATACAAGTTTGGCAAACGTCGAAAATACTCAATAAGTTACTTCCCCTCCGATACTCGCAAAAACTAAGTAGCAATTAAAAACAATGGGTGCTTGGAAAAACCCGACCCGTTTAAAGATGACCATTGGTCTTTCAAGAGCACTTTAGAGAGCAGACTCTTGAATTCGGTCGAGTGTCACCGGGAACTTGATTAGATCGGAGTGGTGGTTATTTGATTTGAACTAAGGACGGGTTATTCGATATTGATTGAATAAAACGTGTGGATCCAACCCATCAAAGTTTCTTGTGATTTAGAAATGGAATGATTTATGAATTTCGGTGACAGGGTTGGAAAACAATAATGAGGGGCGTTTATCGGTGAAATTAATGACGGGTCACTGATGGCGTGTTTTGAGATTTTACTGGTATAATTGTAGTCATTTCCTTCAACATGAATTATGAGTTTTTATTAGTTTACAGGTATAAATGCGTCTCATATTGTAGTTCCATTTTGCTACATATCTGAAATGCAAAACATACTGGAACAGTCAGAGCAACTAACTATTTCAGATAGTTCTACTTTTGTTTGAGTTGAGGGAATCAAAGCCGCAGATCGAACAAGCTTCATTGCTTCCATCGGAATAGTTTCTTTTGTTTTGTACTGCTGTATGTTCGTTATAGATATTTTATCTCACGTTAGCTATACTTGCGTGTGTAAATGTACTTGCACATTGTCTTTGTATGCGTAAGCTCGGGACCGCTAGGGAGTGGCCGAATCACCAAGTCATATGAAGATCACGATCACGAAGTCAATATGAGTTCAATCAACGTGGATTTAGTTGTATTGCAGATAAGATAGAACAAACAGACAGAAAAAATTAAGAAAAGTTTATTAATGGGAAGATACAACATGTAGTTTACAAAGGCCAATTGTATTCACATTTCAAACCAGACTTTCAATCGCCTGCGTCCCAAATACGCTACATCGCCATCCTTTACCAGCCATTTTATATTTACTTTGGACTAAATCAATGTCAGCGAGGTCGCCCATACTTCCATTCAATTTACTGGAAACCACCTAATGTGTTTATAGCAGTTCTTAGTAAAGGCATTACGAATTCAGTGGTTTCTACGTAAGTGCTTGAAAGGCGATTAAGTGACCTTTTCAGTAGTGTATGGCGTATGGCTGGTGATTGCATTGTGTACGACCTTAATTATTTTCAAGTTCGGTGTTTTGTAAAGGTGTGTTTTGTGATTGGTGGAATATTTGTACCTATTACCACCAATTGTACTGAATATTTGTTTGTGTCTTTCCAATTTTCCTATTGGGGTACAATAAAGAATAATTTATTCAATTGTAATCTTATTACACTAAAGAAAATAAGTTTTTATAATAATTTTGTCTTCAGTATCAGAGTGTCTATTTCTTCTTCTTTAATTATGATATTACAGCTAATTTATCACGTGATTCTTAGGCTAGGTCATATAATACGCTGACACTGGAAGTTAATCAATCCAAACAACTTTACATTATTCTTCTGAACTTAACTCCCTTTGTATTTCTAAAGTTACTGAAGAAAACACAGTTTTCCTGAACAACCCGATGCTCGCCATAAAAGAAAATTATGATAACCCAAGTGGGCAGTTAGCTCAGTCTTACAACTAGCTCGCTCAGCTAACGTAAACGCCAACTAATATGAGCTCTTAGAAAATGCTGTTTTTTACTAAAAGGATTCCTCTTAGACAAGGGAATTCTCTTGGTGCAGAAATGTTTATAATTAAATCTTGGAATGGGTAGTGCAATAGCGACAATGCATTGAGAGTATATGAGTGTTCATTGTAAATCATACGTTTGAATGCATCATCAAATGTACCATATCAATAAATAATTATGTATATCAATCAATCATATCTCATATCATCATCGGTATCAATGCCGTGAAATTATGTAATTGAATATCCTCGATTAAGCATAGATGTTTCAATGCGTTACAAACCTGCTCTTATGTGCTCTAACCACAACATACCTAAATATTGATGCAAAAATACCAACTGACTTATATCTTCATCATCAATTATTCTACCTACAAGTTTATCTCTTCCTCTAATCCCATCAACGACTAACATCCTACTAACATCATCCCTCAAACAATCCAACCTTCTGACATCACTTAAAAAATGTAACGCAATCCAAAGAAACGCAAGTAGGCACATTTTCCGCTTAGCCCCGCCTTCGCGTCGCTTTCGCTGAAGCAAGTCTTACGCTTCAGTTGCTGGGGTTAATGGGAATAACTGATTTTAATGTAAAGATAAGGGCGCGAAGGAAATGTGAGGGCTATTGAGAACGGTTTTGGGGCTTGCCTCGGTGCTTATGTTTCGATTTTTGGTTGGCAGGCTAAGTTGTGCGTGGGTGTGCGGTTACAAATGGTCGTGAGGTGGGAAAACTTTAAGAGAAAAAGATATACCTATGTATCATACACTAAGTTGTGATTCTAGGAAGGCTCTGAAATTCCGAGTCTTACAAAACTATCTTGGCTTTCTTTCTAAAAATATACTGTTTTATGTTGGCAAATACTGCGATCGCTTTGGGAGTATAAGAATTAACTTAACCTCAGTGATTTAAAGTAGAAAGAATTCATTACCTACCTATTTTCTCTAAAAACATTACCCTCTAACACGCAGCTACATAGATTTAATCCTCATACATGTAGATTCTACTAAAGCTTGCTTTTAACGGATTACAGCCAGGGTAATTACGGCTATTTTAGTTACCAACGCGAAAATATTTTACGATGCCCACAGGTTTAACGAATGTTCTACAAAGGGATATTTGGTAGAAATAAAATGTAAAAGAACCTACCAACCTTTTGCAAGGCAATTTGGGGTTCATTCGGAATCTGCTTTTGTAATTCTGCAACAATTTGTACTGATGGGAGATGCGTGGAAAATGTATGAATTGTGAAGTTTTAGCGCCTCTCAATATTCTTGCGACGATCATATATTTTTTTTTGGACTATATTCGACTAGAGTGGGAACGTATTGATGTTAGCGACATCAAATGGTTTGAGTTGAATCGAATTTGTGGATACGCTGCTGTATCTATGACTTTTATTTTGAAAAAGTTATCGAATGCAAAAATGTTTTGTTATCATGTTCGAGCAGCAGCTTGATAAACATCACAATTTTTGGATATTTGAAAATGTAGATTCCAAGATTTCTGAAAATTGTTTTAGTAAGGCACTCAATCATTGTTGGCATGTCTTGCTTGAAATTACAGACCTTGAAATAAAATAGCTTGAAGTAAAATAGGCCCCAAACCTTCAAAATGACTTTATTTTCTTTTAAATCATCCTCCGAGCCTTTTTCCCAATCCTGTTGGGGTCGGCTTCCAGTCTAACCGGATTCAGCTGAGTACCAGTGCTTTACAAGAAGCGACTGCCTATCTGACCTCCTCAACCCAGTTCCCCGGGCAACCCGATACCCCTTGGATAGACTGGTGTCAGACTTACTGGCTTCTGACTACCCGTAACGACTGTCAAGGATGTTCAATGACAGCCGGGACCTACAGTTTAACGTGCCATCCGAAACACAATCAATGGTGTCTAAGATATACTTAGAAAGTACATACAAACTTAGAAAAGTTGCATTGGTACTTGCCTGACCTGGGATCGAACCCGCGCCCTCATACTAGAGAGCTTGGTCCTTTACAAACTAGGCCACCACGACTCTAATTAAATAAATATCAAATAACCACCCTACAATAGCCATTAACCCTAGGCCTTTCACATCAGTGAAAGCCAATTTTATCGCACTTAGGATCTCCGATGTTCACCTCTACGACCTATGACCTTCCCAAGATCCCTTCGTGTGTATTCGTAACCGTTCGTGAACCCTCGGCTTTAATTGTCCACGGTTGTGTACAGTTCGAAGCATTATTTGCTTTTACGAAGGTTGCTTCTAGGAATCTTATTGTAAAAACATTGGATTTTTTTCGCAGAATATTTGGATTGTTTGTTGATTTAGCGCTTTCTGTATTTGGTTTAGGTAAATAAATAGTTATAGGGTCGCTGTTTTTATATGGATTAAAAGTACCTACCTACATAAATATGAATTTATCTGCCTTCTATTCTAGATAAATTTTGTTGTATTCCCATGTTAAATGAAACGATTGCCAGGCTTCTACAAATCTACAGCTTTGCATTAGAGCAGGTAGTGCTAACCCAACTAGCAAAATTCTCCTATAGCAATTGACTAATAAGATTACACGCCTTATAGAAATCTAGTAGACGCATTAACTTAGGCCACTGATCCTGCTAAAGCATCTTTTAAGATGATTTGCACTACAAGTACTTTCGACCCTATAGTTTAGTTTTATAAATGTCAATAGGATTATTTTACACGACTCTTACTAGAGCAGTCAGTCAGGATCAGTCTTATAAATGCAAGTTATAAAAGTTATTAGCAAAGTGTGACTTTTGATCCGATAATCGCATTTAGTAAGATTGTTTTATCTTGTTAACGTCTTGTTTCATTCTTCTATAAAACATGCACTTCCTATAAATGCCACAGATAAAGCTGCTAGAGGTAAAGATATTATAGAACAATTTGATCTTAGTCGTGACCCTTAACGGATTTTTAGCAGCAAGCTAGCATAGCCTCTGATTTTTATAAGTAAGGAACCTTGAAACTTAAATATGGTGGCGTAGGTATGTCATGTAAGCGTCTTAACTTAGATTAAAAAGTCATATAAAGGTTCTGATAAATGCAATGTAATGGCGCCCTATGTCGGACAGGTATTTATTAATTTATTACTGAATTAACAAATAATGAAAATGTTAAATTTTGAAGGCGTATGAAGATATGTTTATTATCGTCTAACATTTCATCAATGAAATATAAAATTAATAAATAATAATACACAACTTGCGAAAATATAAATATTTTCGCAAGTTGTGTAGGCACTCTTTACGAAACAGGCACATGGCAAATGTTACATAATGACAAACCTTATTATAATGTGACTTTACTTATCTTTTGAAAATAAAAGAGGATTCAATGTCATGCACAAGCACAGTACAATGAATTAACGAAAAAAGAACGAATGATCGACTGAATGAATCTACTAATGATATTACGCTGATCACTGTAGGACCAATTACTCTAGTAGCGGCACGCGCCAGATCATAAAAGGACCAATCGCTCTTTTTGGATGCATTTACCGGATTTTTATAGGACAAATATATTTTGTTAAAGCACTTGATAAGGTAATTATAAAATCAAATAGCACTTTACCGGATTATAACAAAGCGACTATAGGGCGAAATAGTCCAATAAACTGCGCCCAAATGCGGCTATATTATCGTTTACAGGATTTCTATAGGATTAAAAAATACGTGCTCCTAGGATAATTACAGGGCTACATTTTGCTACTTGGGAAGTTAAATACTGACTAAACAGATTTCAACAGACTCCTCAATTTTACTGCCCAAAACTAAACCATTTCAAATCCATCAGCTTATCAACCAGGCAAATTAAGTCTTCTCATTTTAGACGATCAATGCCAAACACATGATTCCAATCGATAAATTAGCTTTAATTGCACAAAACATATTTGCCTTGTTCGTTATTCTAGCTCTAATGAACATATTAGCTGTAACTGCAGTTAGCTATGTGTTGCTATTAGCGTCATTGTTCCCTTGTGGAGTATTAGTTTACGAGTCCGACTGTACTACAGCAATAACCATATTGATTTTATTTGTGTTTATGATAGTAGCTACTTTGAAACAATGGCTGTTTATGATTGTGATATTGTTAAGTAACGTTTGATGGATGTGGTTGATGAAATATCTAGATTTTAATTTGTGCTTCTTATACAGTGTATATGGATTGTCTTGGACAAGTTTCTGAATAGATATCCAAATATCGATAACGTAAAATACTAAAATGTAGAGAGACAAGAAAATGATTTTGTAGATACAATTGAAATTCATAATAGTCGTGGTGGCCTAGTGGGTAAAGAACCAACCTCTCGAGTATGAGGGCGTGTGTTCGATTCCAGTTCAGGTAAGTACCAATGCAACTTTTCTATGTTTGTATGTACTTTCTAAGTAGAGGTATATCTTGTACACCAATGGCTGATAAAAAGATCTTGAGGAAACCTGGACTATTTAGTCTGAAATCACTAACCCGCATTGAGCAAGCGTGGTGATTAATGCTCAATCCTTCTCCGTGTGAGAGGAGGCCGCAGCCCAGCAGTGGGACGATAAAAAAAAGGCTGTAACAGTAACAGTAATTGAAATTACAATAATATTATCTGAAAGTTTTTTAAAAGATACCAGATTCCAAATCATAAACCTCTTTCCAATGAAATCACTTACCAAACGATGAGAAATGAACTGGAATTACATTCGTATTCGACATTCAGGTACAGCCAATATCCACTAATTTCCGAACCCATCCGTGCTTAAGCTATGAATTTATCGATTTTGCCTACAGTTTGGGCGCTCAATAATTCACCAACTAATGTACAAATGATGTTCAGGAATGATATTATTGATTTCAATTGTAATAAGATTGAAGGTTATCTGATGAATAATATGAATATCAGTAGTAAATATAGAAGTTCATTTGTTTTGCTTATTAACTATTGTTTTGACATTAGAGATCATTTGGAAGCTACTCATATTATTATGTATATTTTGGAATGGTATGTATTCCATTAGACTTATTGATAAAATATTCCTTGGTAATGAAGAAAACATTAATCAAAAAGAAAATAACTTGCAATAAGCAAAAAATTTTAAAGTTAAAGTCAGCTTTTGTTACTATAAATTAAGTGAGGATATTTCATTTCCATGACATCAAAAGAAGATAGAATGTAGACATTTGTTCCCATCTTTTCTTTAGCTCTGATTTTCTGTACAATGGAGATTGTGCGGATTGCCGATAAGGCTGAATATTTTCCACCATTCTTTCAGGGAGTTTAAGGCCTTTAAATAGCGTGTATTACTTTGAAAATTCCTTAATCAAGGCCGAAGTGACTCTGAATATTATTTTCGTCTAACGTGTTTTTTCAATCAGGGATCGGGAAAAAATTGTGTATTTCTTTAGCAATAAATGTAATTTTAACCATTCAGTTACCGTTTAATTTTATTTTATATTGTCTGAACGATTTTTTACGAATAATACATTTGCAGAACTAACTTTTTATAAAACTTTAAAGCTGGCGTACAAATTACTTCTGTAATAAAATAAAACTTGGAAAATTGAAATTTTATTTCTATTTATGTAAAGGTCAGATGATGTTACACCTACGTAAGCTTTATTTGCCTAAAAATACTATTTCAATTTGATTGATGACAATCTCTCCTATTATATTAACATGGATCCTAAAAAAAACTGGTTCTATAACTACATATATGTTTTTTTTTCTAATCTTCTCTTCGTTATGATGATTGGTAATGAAATTATGCTTTTTCTAATTCACAGATACTACCAAAATGGGAAGCAGTGAAGACAGGAACAATATCTTTCAAGTTCCGTACAAACGAACCAAATGGGCTTGTTCTCTTCAACATGGGCGCCAAGCCACCAAGGGTAGGTTGCACGGTAAGGGGTGGAGCTTTTGGGGTTAGAACAATCACTTAAGAGATTAATATCATCTTCATTGGAAAGTAAATCACGATCATGGTCATTGAGAAGTCGCTTTGTGGGGTATCGCATTTATTTTTCTTTGGTTAACAGCAGTTTGTTATACTAATGAGTTGAGGTGTGGTGAAATTTGGGATTATGAAGTCATTTGATCGTCAATGGGTTAGAATTATCTTTTTGAAGGTTGTGGGTCGTAATCATTTAAAATTACGTAACTCGTTTAGTACCTACTTAGGTTCATCATCTCAGTGCACATTTTAATTAATTGTTATAAGACTAGTAATAAACATTTATTTTACTTTTAAAACAATGTAAAAAGAAGATCCAAAGTTGTTATAGATATTAAAAAGTAGAAATTAAATCCTTGCGAAACCCCACTAACCTCAATGGATACTCAAATCTCCGAATTTAATAATACGAGTCAAAATTCACGAGGGAGAAATTAAGGGGTCCCTTTTATCAAATCCTGTCATGTAAAATGGACCGACTCATAATAAAAATCTGATTAAAGTTGTTCATGACTTTGATTATTTGAAATGATCTCAATCCATTGAGGTGCTGCATGGTAGGACAAGTTGAAGAGATTATTATAAAGAAATTAAACACAAACATAGGGGAATTTGTGTATGGTACCTTATAAAGTTTCACCCACTTTAATGATGTGATTTTTTATGTTTATCTGTCTACCTGGTACGCACTGTAGAATCCAGAGCACAAACTGACTCCCCAGCACAACACGTTGCTTTTACGAGTAAACTTGAACGAATTAAAATGTTACAATTTTATTTTCGAATTGGTGTTTGAATTTTTCAGTTTGATATGTATGATGCTAGGCAAATTCATGGGACCAAAGTACAGACTGATGTAGAAAGGGCTTTATTAATACCTACACAAATTCGCACCATTTTCGTCTCTTGAATCACTTTTTCTTTTATTAGATTTTTTGCTTGATCCAGTATAATTTTTATTACAAGAACTTTTGAATTTATTTCGCTTGTCTTTTCAACTGAGTTTTTTCAATAAGTCCACATTGAATATAAAGTAACTTCAGAGGGATGGTTGGTACAAATTTACTAGAATTTGCATGTCTGGTCCCGAATGTTAGTATTCAAATAGTTTGCGACTAGTTTGCATGTGTTACGTGCAGTCAGTCGAAGCCGATTTTTTATTTGGCTTTTAGTATTAGGTACGCTTCTATTCATTTATGTTGTACCAACGATATTCAGTATTCGATAACAGTTAGTCTAGTTTTTTATGCATTTGATTTTTTGATACGATATACGTCTACTTTTTCAATTATAAAAAATCCTATTTCTGTTATTCTGTTTTATGCTTTTACGATTTTAGCTTCACTGTTTTACATATTGGAGTATTTATTCAAGTAGATTTTATATGTAGTATATTTATCATTATTGTAGCTGTAGTTATACACTTTAGTTATTTTATAATATACTTAACATTTTTATATTTATGTAATTTGTAAGTTTATTTATAAAAATATACAAAACTAATTGCCCGATTTTATTCTTTGCTCGTGACCACCTGAGCTTGATTTAAATGAACAAAGAGCAGTCAATGTGTCTTTTCGAATGTTTATAAATATATTTCTTTAATGCCAATATCGCTCTTGTATGATACAAAAACGCGATATTATTGATGTCGTATGCGAATAGCACTTCCAACACTTTTGGTGTTGTAACATTGTTGTATATGTGCCCTTCACTACTTCTGGATTCGAATTTTCTTATATATTCAACATTTCTACAAAACTATGTAACAGGATGTTTAATAGAGATTGTATCTGTCCAAAAGTGGTGATCCAGGCTTGTCTTCTGTTGTCCTATTGTCATTCCAAATTCAATTTCAACAAATTCCTCATCATTGTCACCATCGACTTTCAGGCTGATCTGTTCGCCGTTGAGATCCTCAACGGTTACATTTACGTGCACATTGACCTTGGCTCCGGAGGAGTCAGGGTGAGAGCGTCTAGGAGAAGAGTCGATGATTCTCATTGGCATGACTTCTTGTTGCGGAGGAGTGGCAGAGATGGGAGGGTCACTGTTGATGGAGCTAATGCTGAGTTTAAGACGCCTGGTAAGATTTTTTATTCCTTAGTAACGGTATTTTGGAGGAGGTGTTTTATGTATTCAGATAAAATAATTATACAGGTTAAAAAAAAAAAATTTAGTCAAAAAAAGTTATGATAAAAATCAGAGTTAGTATGGTATATGTATATCTTTTGTCAAGGATTGAGACTCTCATAAACTTGTTCCTTCAAATAATTTTATATCCTGCCTTTGACCATTGTAACAATTTTAGAAATTCATGCCTATCTCCTTTCTATCTGATTAACAGCATTATTCCAATAGTTCTTGATTGATAGGCCATTAACTTGATGATTACATGACATTATCTCCATGTAACGTACGTCAAAGGCCATTACGGTTTTATCTCTTATTAATGGCTTCGAATTCATTAACATTGAGTGGATTCAATTTATGTATGCCATGACAATTAATTTGCGCGATAAAGCATTCTCGATTAACTGACATAATATATGTAACGTTTTGGATGTAATCAGTGATGTAAGATTGTTATTTATGATTTATGTGGTCACTTAATTTGTAAGTTGACATTTACCATGATGTAAGATGACTACTTTGTTAAAATGTTCGATCTTCTGACAATACAAAAAACGTTACGAAAGTAGGTAGTTTAAAGTTGATTAATGGGACCTTATCAACAGAGTCTTCACTATTAACTAAGACTTGCTAAATATTCTTAGATTCAACTTTACAATGACTTTGTATTTTCGTTATCTTTTTATCCAAAACTTTGTTAACAATTCCAGGGGAATCAAATCAATTGGAACTAGACGGGCCATTGTTCGTCGGAGGTCTTGGGTCGGAGTATTCAGCATCACGAACTCCACCAGCTTTGTGGACGGCGGCTTTGAGGCAAGGGTTTGTGGGCTGCATCAGGGATTTGGTGCTGAATGGAAAACCTCAAGACCTTACTGCGTTTGCTAGGCAACAGGATTCTGGTAAGTTAGACTAATGTTAAACAATGATATTATTAAAGTTAAATAGTAAAGTAAGTTACATATTAATAACTATTCTTACCATCACCAATAGATTTTTTTTATGAAGAATGAGTTTAAGACGCAATGTAAATTATTTTAAAGAAGGAAGTTCTATATGCAATAGCTATATTGAACTGTTAATCAATATTGTGTTTCTCTCCTTACCAGCGTCAGTCCGACCAGCCTGCCATGTTCTGATGAAGCAATGCGTAAGTTCCCCATGTCAGCATGGTGCGTCGTGTTCCGAGGGCTGGAACCGCCCTCTGTGTGACTGCTCCATGACAAGTTACGGCGGTCCTACTTGTGGAAGAGGTGAGGGATATAATATTAAAAGTCGGGAATCTATTAATAAAATCTTGGTACCGGTGTTTATTAAGCATCATCAAATTCTAGAAAGTTGGGATTTGGGGACCTTGAACTTTAACAGTTTTGGCACGAAAGACTTCAAATGTGTCTTAGTATTACAACATTTTTTTTCATGTGGTCATCTATCTGTCAAAAACTTTCATATTTGAAAGTAGGTATTAGTCTTGTCCCACATAAAGTGATGAAAGGAAGTAATATTTTAGCCAATCTTTGGATATTATTTTTTTTGAAAGTCCTGATGAATTTAGACGATTTGGCGGTGATCTAGCAACACATACTAAAACACTAAAACAACATTTCCAGAAACCGCAACGATCTTCCTAAACGGCAGCCAGCACCTCACAGCAGCGTTGGGACCAGAACACATAACCCAAACTGAGGAGTTACTGCTTCGATTCCGGACGACCAGAGCTGGGCTACTACTCCGGACTGCTTCGGAACATTCTGCGGATAGGATCGAGTTGGCTGTGGCAGCTGGGAGAGTGAGGGCTAGTGTTCGACTTGGGGATAGGGAAAAGGTAAGGAGCAGTATTTTTACAATGACATAAAGTTAAATTTTATGAAGCAAATTTTTGTGGAGACTATCAAATGCAATAAAGGCGAAATTCGGCATGCACTGTAAAAGAAAGTGTTTTTTGTGGGTGGGTAAAGTGGGTCATAAATGTCATTGATCGATAATATATTAAAATATGTGTTACACTTTTTGCAGGGATTGGAGAATTATTTTTGTCTATGATATTTTTTTTAATCCGTGTATGTAAAGTCCATTTCACGAAAGAAGTCCTGCAGACGCAGCGCTAGTGTCTATTCGATAGCTCAGTAAATACGTACAAAAATATATAGTTCTACAATTTTCGGCGGGACATCTTTCGTGAAATGGACTTTAGCCAGTGCACATACAAACTTTAGTAGCTATTTGGTACCAATATGAGGTGTTTTAGTTGCATTGTTTAATGAATAGGATACCCACTGTACCTACTGTCCGTACGTTTACTTCCAGAACCTCCTAGCGGGCACGAACGTGGCAGACGACGCGTGGCACACGGTGCGGTTCTCGCGCCGCGCGTCCAACCTCAAGCTGCAGGTGGACGGCGCGGCGCCCGTGCGCGGTATGTTATGTACGTACCCGCGGCACAGAACGCACCTTTTGTTTTCACCCCTAACTAGACGACGATAAGGTTGGTTTTGCTTTGGCTGCGGAGGTGGCGATCGTAGTATTGAAGAGTTGTTAACACACACTTACATACAGTACAGCATCTTCACACATTTCTATAAACAATTATGATGATCGAAACTTCATTCATAGAAATTTTTGAAATTAATAAAAAATATTAACTTCTATAAATGAACAAGTTTGTGATTTAAATTAAATCTGCAATGATGACGATAATGATGATACAAATAATAACGATATAACCTGAACCTAGTTTATCGAACAAAACATTTGTATTTTTCTCCATCAAAACCATGACAGTTCTTGTTTTTAAATTCCAAGTTTACATTTTTATATACTGTACGGTCAAAAACCAGTAACATTTCACCATCAAACATCTCTGAAACAAAAAAAAAAGAATACTCAACATTCAATTGGGCAAAGAAAAAAAATCATCAATATAAATAGTAACTTATGAGTTTTAAGCCCCAACGCAGTCAAACCAAATATAGAACTTATAACAAAAATATGAATTAACTTGGTACCCTCCAAGTCAATTCAAATTTGTCACTTTTCGATCTCTTCAGAAAAGTGTATATCTGTTAGACGTCCTATTAGATTGTAGTTAGAGGCTTATATTCCGTTGTTTGATAGCTGGCACTGTGTATCACCTTTCTGTTCGTCGCTATTGTTTCTTACTTCATTTATATTCATTTCTTCTAGTAGTGTCCTATGTGTATGTGCTAATGTAGTTCTTAGAGTTGATAAATGCTGCTCAGGTTTCATATCACCGAATTTATCTTCAAAGTTCCCTAAATCTTTAAATATTTTAATCTGGTCCTTCAGTGGCAAGGTGACAATTTGAGCAGCTTTTATGTAAATGTGTATCGAAGAATAAAACGATACGTTTCAAAATTTTTTATTAATTTAAATTGTTCGGTGCATTACGTTATAAGATGCTGTTTTAAAAATAGATTATCTGACGTAATGTGCATTGGATTCTAAATATAAAGTGTCTAGCATACAATGACAAAATTCATAAGTGATATGTGGCAATTGAATGGATACAAAAAGTAGTAAGACAATGCTGATAACTTCTGCTAGTTGATTTGCCTCTAGATTATTAAATTGTTTCACTGTGAGAGAATTCTTTACCGAGTTGACGCTATGCATCTTCTAGTGGTTGACCGTCTATCTAAATCATTACATCTATCTAAGCTTGTCTATCACGTAAAAGCAGATAAAGTGTAAATAACTTCAAAATGGCTGCTAATAAAAATTCTATGACAGTTTACTTTGCTAATTTATTTTTCGTTTACAGTCAATGTTGTGGTTAGGTGTGTTGCAATAGAAATAAGCTTCTATGATACTAAAACTAAAGTTGGTTTTACAGCTGAGACGATTTTAGGGAAAGCGTCTACGTTAGAAATATCAACGTTACATTTAGGAGGACTATTCCACCCTGAAGAGGAAATACAGATGACTTCGACTTTACCAAACTTTGTTGGTTATCTACAAAAGTTTGTATTTAATGGAATAAGATACATTGACATGGCTAAGACACTCGGAGTTGGTACCAATGAAGAAACGAACAACATTTATGATACGTCGAACTTAATTTTCAATGGAAAATTCGTCAAGCCTGATTCATTAAATGTTTACAAATCAGTCACCTTTAAATCGAAGCATACGTACGTTGGATTACCGCTTTTGAAGGCATATGCGAATACGTATTTGGACTTTTACTTCCGAACAACTGAAATGGATGGATTACTGTTCTACAATGGAGGCAAGAAACAAGACTTCATTGCGGTGGAGTTGGTAAATGGTCACATACATTGCGTGTTCAATCTGGGAGATGGAGTGGTAACTATGAAGGATAAATTGAAAAACTTTTTGAACGACAACCGATGGCATACGGTTTCTGTCAGAAGGCCAACACCAAAGATACATACATTACAAGTTGATGATGATTTAGAAATGCATACTACAAGTAAGTACATTATGTTGTTTGATAAATATAGGATCAAAACACCCAGGCTTAGTTAATACGAGTGACAATAAATAAAAAGGCAAAATACTATCTATACTAATATTATAAAGCTGAAGAGTTTGTTTGTTTGAACGCGCTAATCTCAAGAACTACTGGTCCGATTTGAAAATTTCTATCAGTGTTAGATAGCCCATTTATCGAGGAAGGCTATGGGCTACTTTTTATCCCGGTACGGGAAGTAGTTCCCTCGGGATGCGGGTGAAACCACTG
This sequence comes from Helicoverpa assulta, assembly GCA_963856015.1. Lineage (NCBI taxonomy): Eukaryota > Metazoa > Arthropoda > Insecta > Lepidoptera > Noctuidae > Helicoverpa > Helicoverpa assulta. The sequence continues at coordinate 10,924,201 of CAWLCW010000032.1, forward strand.
GCAGAAGCGAGTATATAATACAATAAATATAATGACTGAGTAGATGACACAAAAAAATGGCCACAATTTTTTATATTTTACACCAATTGATCAAGTATTTTTATCTTTCAGGTTCCAATCTAATGCTAGAACTAGACAGTGTGCTATACGTAGGAGGCGTACCAAAAGATATGTACACAGCTTTACCCGTAGGAGTTCTGTCAAGACAAGGGTTTGAAGGATGCATGTCCAGTCTGGACCTACCTGGGGAGTCACCATCGTTGATGGAAGATGCTGTCGTTCCTAGCTCTTCTTTGGGTTCGGGATGTGAAGGTGAGAATAACGTTACACGTGATTTAACTATTGTGTTTTCTTAAGGTATTACGTTCAACTTACTAAGATTAATAAAGCATCAGAAAATACTAAAATTTTCAACTATGTGAAGTATTGTAACCTAATACTGATATTTTCTTTTGCAGGACCAACAAAATGTACACATAATGCTTGTGCGAATAAAGGTGTATGTGTGCAGCAATGGAATACTTACGTTTGCGATTGTGACTTGACTTCATTTACTGGACCTACATGTTATGATGGTAAGTAATATGACAGAAATGCCTACTATGACTAATCTATCTGGGATTTACTTAGCCACTTTAATGAGCTAAAAAACGAACCAAATGAAGGTCTAGTCTAGTGATAATATGTATTTTTCAAGCAGTTTCTCACAAAGTCAAAGGTTTTTATTTCATATAGATCTATTACAGGTGCTTAAGAAACGTCAAGCTAGTTGCGATGATTTTACTTAGAACATACCAGTAACAAAATCCTAAATCACTACTTTGTTATTTCAGAATCAGTAGCATACGAATTCGGACCCGGCCGCGGTATCATCACGTACACCTTCCAAACAGACTCGGTAGCGGACACGGAGACAGACAAGGTAGCGCTAGGCTTTGTTACCAGCAAAGCCGATGCCGTACTCCTGAGGATCGAGTCTTCTAACACACAGGATTATATGCAGATGGAGATTGTGAGTAATGTGTGGTTGGGAGTTGAAAATTCTATGAGAAATTTTGAGATTTTTAGTAGAAAAAATAATTAAATTCGTATTGTCTCGTTAGTATGATAGTTTTAGGGACACCAAAATGTTTCAACAGATTATACAATTTTAGACATTTTACAACATTGCAATATGGTACATGCTGTGGCTTATGATTTTGACCAATTGTGGATTTATGCAAAGAATTCAGTGATCTAACATAATATATTTGAAAGAAATGAAACCTTACATTTAATAGTAGGAACTGCACTATACCGTAATAGAATATACTTAAAACTACTGCTATTATTAATTCTCAGATACGTGGCAACCTCTTTATGGTATATAACGTGGGTGGTGGAGATCATCCGCTGGGTGATGAGACTGCAAGAGTAGATGATGGAGCCTACCATGTGGCCAGGTTTACTAGAAATGGCAGCAGAGCTTCTCTGCAACTGGATAATTATGCTGTTATTATTAGACATCCTCAAGGTAAGATATTGACACAAAAAGTAAGCATTAATACGAGACTATAGGACGGGTAGCAAAATAGTAGACGGGTCTGCTGGAAGAAATTTCTTATGAAATAAGTTGTGCCTCTGTGCTATTTTTCTTCTTGTCTGTGTGTAACTGTATACACAAACTGTTATATTAAATATGATATGATATGAAACATCACCAACCAGATTCAACTGACCATGTTACTGTAGACTTAAACTTTAAAAAGCAAAATTATATTTCCTACAATGCCATACAATAATATAACAACTAACCTTTTACATTTCCTCACAGGAGGCCAGCAATCAACAATCTTCAACGGCATGTCGACGATCACAGTGGGAGGTGGCGCAGGTGGTTCTAGAACATTCAGTGGCGTCATTGCTGGCATGGTGGTGGATGGAGTCAGGGTGTTGGACCTGGCAGCTGCTGGGGATCCTGCTGTCTCCGTGAGGGGTGACGCGAGAAGAGCTCATACTCCGCTCGATAGAGATATCAATAGGATGCAGCAGGTATGGGATGATGATTATTGAGATGAATATGCAAATACATACATATATAGTATTTAAAAGCCTGTAATTTATAATCAAAAAAGCCTATTTTAATTAGATGAAGAAATTGCCGATACTAGGACAAAACAGTTCTTACGTTGCACTTTTGCGGATGTAGATAATTTAGATAAGTTATAAATGATGTGTTAGTTGTTGGAATTCTAACCAATAAGTGAAAGAAACTTTAACAAAATATGAGCTTTATATAATGAGAAGTCTACACGCAATCTAGGAATAAAACACTTTCTTTTTTCAGACGCCACCATCAGGTTATGGAGGTCCAGGAGTTCTAGATGAGCTGGTGTACTCTGGTGCTGGTTCCGGCTGTAGAGATGATGATGAAGATGCCTGTGTGCTGCCCGATGCTGGGTCTGGTGATGATCTCATCACTCCGGTCTATGTGCCGTCTACGAGGCGACCACCTTCTAGGTTACATAAGGTGTGACAAATAAAAAATATTAACCAAACATATTATGAAACTTTTAGTGTAATGACGATCTTTTGTTTCATAGAATAAAATGCTGACTTCAATTTGGTTAAATTACAGGGTGACACAAGTGGCAAGTTGATGAAACCATGTGATGACGAAGACTGTATCGAAGGATCCGGTTCTAACGTTGATGAAATCACTGAACCAGACCATCCTATGACCACGTAAGTTATTGAATTAAAAACTAAAATCAACACAGTTAAACTTAACAGGATAAGTTGCAATTTCTGACTACTATTTTAGATCTGGAGCAAGCAGTACCCACAGCATGACGTCACCAACCGCGAGTGTTGTATCCACTGAACACGTGGATAAATCTCTGGAAGGTTCTACTGATGGATCAACTGGATCCAGTGAGACTACTAAAAGCAGCACTGATGGACAGCCGACGTTGCCTGATCATGATAATATGCATGCAGGCACGATAGATACAGCAACACCACCAGAGAGAAGAACTACTCCTACTGATGGTAATGGTAATAACAGATAATCTTTGTATTTGATCCAGATTAATACAATAACCTTGTTCTTTTTTATGTTACCATGGTTTTGTGTATTTGCTTGTTCTGTTTTATGTGCTGTGTGCGTTTTAAACACGAATAAATGCTTTGAAATAAAATGAAATTAAAGTGTACATAACTGTTTATACCATACGTTACATTACTCACATTCATATTCAACCACCACCGTATCAATTTTAAAGAGTGTGATGAACTGCTGTAAAGTTTTCATCAAGGATTCAATTTCTTACATTCACCTTTTACCAATATATGATCATCCATATAATTGTAAACTATTCTATGACCTCACTTATTCCGTATTTTACAGATCACTCACACACTCACACAGGCTACAAATTCACAACCACACTAACGGGCAGACATATGCCAGAAGAACCAACTCACACTACAGAAGAAGACTCAAACCACATACAAGAGTACGAAGACAGACGCGAGAATGAAATAGACCCAGGAACACCTACATTTGAAACTGAAGACAGAAGAGGACCGGGGAAGGTCCATCCTGAATACAATGGGTATGACGTCACGCCGAAGTGGTACCATCCTAAAACAACTGACAATAGAGTGGTTCCACCTGAGTCGGAGTTCTTTGCGACTATTGTTGGTAAGCTATAATATTTTTAACTTAATGATTAACCGTGGTACCAAAAAAAAATTAAACGTCTGTTGACCACTTGTCTAAAAAAAATGACGGGTTATGACGTTGAAGTAAGGTCTGTTTTGAGGCCACAATTTTTTTAGACAAGTGTTCAACAGATGTTTAGGTTTTTGTAGACTGTTGCTTAACGTATTCTTGGAGGTATGTAAGATTTGGCTATGATGTGGTTAGATCTATAGGACCTACTAATGACCTATTACTAAGTTCAGTTTAATCATTGAATGGTTGTTTGTTTCAGGCATAGTCGCTTCGGTATTGATAGCAATAATATTGATAGTGATCCTAGTGCTCAAGTACATTGTATTCAAGTTCGACCCCTCGTATAAGGTAACAGAGGATAAAAACTATCAGCAGGGAGCGAGTGCGGCGCTTTTAGGAAATCAGGTAAGACATACCATATATTTTAGTCATGTACCTAATCTTGAATAAGGATTTCATTTTTACTGAACCATCAACTCATTTTTTATTTATACCCTTCGCTATACTATCGATCGTATTTGTCTTTTTTAAGCTTAATTTTTACACATTCAAACTCATCAACCAGCGCTGAGACTCTGTCTCGTTTCGGGTAGCAGCATTATGCTGAGCGAGAGCCGTATTGTGCGCTTTAGGACGCTCATTTTTCCCTTCATTTTTTTTTTCTATTCTGTTTATATTGTGTGTCTGTACACGTGCTACACAACTTATTTTCTTTTTTTCTTCAATCCTCTCTTTGAGATATTTTACTTTCCCTACCCAGGCTCACTCAAGTTACCAGAGCGGAGCGTCGAGTGTCCCCACAGGCGGCGCCGTGCGCAACCTCGCGCCCCTCCCGCTCAACAGGAATGGTGCCGCGCCCTCCGCGCCGCTCGCGCCCATACCCACGCAGCCCGTCAAGAGAGACGGCATCAAGGAGTGGTATGTGTAAGCACCACCACAGAGACGACTGTACTTGTGTGTACGTGACGCGTGACGGACATATCAGGAACCTAGTGAGTGAATCTTAGACGCTTCGAAACGAACCTCGCCGGGACATTGGGCGCAAATGCTTTAACATGATAAGATATAATGACTGAAACGCAAGTGTTTTTAGTATTTTGTAAATATTAATTGATAATGTTTATAGATGGGTCACTTGTGTGTACGGATGCGATTGTTGAGACTTGTACATACTAGATTTGTAGTGTCTGTAATCTGAATATCACTCTCAGAACTAATATCTTTTAGGAAGTTACTTATCTTCACATGAGACGTTGTTTGATCCAAAGCTGCTACATAGTCTAGTATGCCAAGGTTCTGATAGAAAAACCTAGAGAATATGGAATTGCATTTTACTATTGTATAGTTAGTTTTGTTTGTTTTTGTTACTGATGTTTTATTGTTAAACCTTAGCTTTTCTGACCTGTAAATTGCTACGATTCATGTTGCGACTTAACTTTTCTATCTACATTGCCTTTAATAGTTTAAATTAAACTAAGACTAATGTATATTGGTTGTAGACAATCAATTGTTGGTATATTACCATTGGCTCCATATATTATCACAAACCTTTAAGAAGACAACACTTTTGATTAAGAAGTTTTGCTCCGTTTATTCAGACCACTCATTTCTGATTGTAATATACCAGCAATGCTTGTTGATGAACTCGACTATCTAAGACATAAGATGAAAATGCTATATTTGGAGCTGCCATCACGAAATTGAAGCATATCGTTCAATTGAAGACTACAGTACTTTTACGATTCTCAATAATCTTTCCTATATATATTAGATGTTATACAATATTTTTAAATAGGCGGGTGAGGCGAGTAGCATAGAAAAAGGAATCATAATCATCAGAGTATAAGATCTAAATTCGCTTGGAGTTAGAAATGAAAACAGGTATATTATTGTAGGACGCGTAACAAGTGAGCTTGTAGATTTGGTATGGAATATAGATGTTCTGAGTTTTAACATATCCTCCATAGAATATTCTGTATTTGTTTTGGGACACTTCAATGTATGGCCATTCGTGAAACTCTTGGTTGAGCCGGGGATTTCCAGCCTGACAAGTGTATCACAGGTGACCAAACTCTTAAATTCCCTCCCTCCCTTATAGATTAATTTGCTCAACTTGTCCTTGTTACTTTGATCTCAGGCCTGATTGACTTATAGTGAGAAAGTTAATTAATTATAAATATGCAGTCAATTTAAACTCAAATTAATTAAAATGTGTGAAGGTGAGATAAGGATATCTTTTAAATGGGATGTAAAATACGATGTTTCATGAAAATATGCAATAAAGTATGTCAAGGGAATGGTTCTTAAGAAAGCATTTGACACATTTCAGCAAGGATTAATGATATTAGGAGACCCAGCGTGCTGAATAACATTCACATAAAAATCATCAGAATTCATGAAATAATCACCAAAAGCTTTTCGCGAAGAGAGATGGCTATAAAGCAGTGTAAAATGTCATAGAAGTATTGGAGTGCCACAAGGACCCGATATTTGCCCGCTATTACTATCGTTTGATGTAAGATCTCTACAACGCTAAATTATGTTATCACCACGTTTCAACACGATGTCAATAAGAGTTAAAAATAATATTAACAAACTACACTAAATTAATTGGCAATGTCTCTTCAGTAACTCTAAGCTATCTTCTCTGACAACTATTTTATAGCGTCAAGCAATTTTCTGGCTATCCTCCCGAAAATATTGCATGCGATTTCCTCTTGAACCATAACTTATAAAAAAGCTGCTTATATTTTTACATCTAGTGTGTATTTGTATATCCACCGTCCCAATTTCCTCTTTCCGATTAATAAAACTTGAATTAGCTTTAAAATAAGACGAAAAATAACATATTTATATAGATTGTTATAAAGCACAGGTTTTAGGTATTTGAAGTTGCATTCAATATCATGTTGGAATGTATGGAATAAAGATGGGCGATGTGATTGGCGTCTCACACTTGTATCAAAATCATTGCATGTCATCACTAAGTTCTTGCTAGAAGAAAATAGGATAGAATAACCATATCAAGTGAAGCCAATTTTCTAAACATTTACTTTGTATAAACAATTTTTCTTCGGTGAAGTTTTTTGACCGAATATACTCGATTTATTTCCCCCATCACTTGGGCGCCAATTTGTCGTTAATTTTTATTCTGTACAAGAAACACAGCATTTATTGTAAATAGTTATTCAATATAATACTGTAAACATAAGCGGTACTGTACGGTGTATGTAACACTCGTTTTACGGCACAAAATGTTAGTAAAAACAATTTGTTTATCTGTCAATTTTAGTGGTAATTTAGTGTGTTAATCATTTATACCGTGATGTAATTATATTGTCATTATAGATTACCCTACAGATATTATTATAAAGGATAGTAACTTAGTTTACAATATCAAAGAAAAAAGTAACACTGTAAACTGCATTGCTGTGATTCAAAAAGATATGTTTTATGCATTGTAAGAAAGAAGAAGAACTAATAAAGATGCAAAAGAAAATATCAGTGGTAAATAGTACAGAAGAAGATGTTACGCAAAATGAAACAAAAAAAAACAAAAACGAACCATCATACAGAAGGTAATGCGGATATTAATAAATTGACCATTGCAAACCAGGTTAGCAGATCATCAAACATTCAAATATTTTGTAAACAAACAAACGTGTTGTTGATGTTGATATAGCTGGAATTTGCAGATAATCAACTATTTTATAATAGTGTCTGTGGGGAGTTAATTGGAAAATAATTTTATTTGTTAACCAAGTTTAACTGATGTTCGTTACTCACGATTCCGGTCGGACCAATTTTAGTTTCAATGTAAAAGCGACAGTTTTTAAAAATAATAATATATTATGTAAATTACATGGTGAAGTTGTTTTATTTAATCCCTATTTCTAGTGAATTGGATAGTCTGAAGAAAAAATAAAACATGATAGATAGGATAGTAATTATGTCCGGACGACGCTGGATGCAGGTCGCCTCCAACAGGTATCTGTGGAGATCTAAGGGGGAGGCCTATGTTCAGTAGTGGACGTCCTATGGCTGAGATGATGATGATGATGATGATAGGATAGTAGGTATTTCCCAGATTCAGTTAAATAGAACAAAATGAACGACATTTTTAAATCAGTCAGAATTAAAAGAAAAGCCATTCATGTAAATCAAATAGAAATATAATTGATTCTTTGGTAGCATAAGGAAATACGTGAGCCGTAGATAGGTTAGATATTAATAAAGAAAAGAGCTCATCCATTTGCTTCTGACGTGTTAAAGTACTTCGAGCATGAAGTCTTGAAGTACCTACTTTAATGATGACATATACATACGTTTAACATCATGAAGAACGTTATAAAACATACAGCATAACACATAAATACCCGCAAGCCACAAGTATAAAAATAAAACGTCTATCTTTATGTTATAATCAGATCTGAACTCCAGAGAACTTTCTCGAACTTGGGTCACAAATCATGAACTCCGACAAAGTTTGCCAAAAAGGGCCAAAGATCTTAACGATATTCACATACATTATAAACGATTATGGAAGCAATCGATGGACCTTGAACCAAGGCTTTTAGGTTCCTTCTGAAAGGCACGTGGAATTAAGGACTATTGATTATCCGTGTCAAATTGGGGAAAACAGAATGTGTCGTATAGATTTGCTACTTTATTACTACTGTTTTGGTAGAATATTTTGCTGTATTATTAGGATCTTGAATTTGAGGTTTATAAAAGGTTAGCCACTTCTATTGATGAACTTTGATTTAGAGTACTGTTAGTTTTATCTAAACTGCCCGGTGGTAAGTGTAGCTTTAATTTCAGGAGGAATACATAGGAGGAGTATAAGAGTAGATAAGAGGAGTACGTAAGAGAGTACATAAGAGGAGTACGTGTGAGTACATAGGAGAAGTATATAAGAGGAATATATAGAAGGAGTAAATGCAAGGAGTACATAAGAGTACAAAAAAGGAGTACGTAAGAGAGTAGGTATATAAGAAAGTACATAAGTGGAGTAAATAAGAGAAGTACATAAGTAGAGTATGTAAATAAGAGGAGTACATAAGAGAGTTCATAAGAGGAGTACACAAGAGAGTACATAAGAAAGCACATAAGTGCTTAAGTGTTAGTCAGTCAGGTCAGTGAATTATGCAATATACCTACTTATTAAAATAGCGTTCTGATTCTCGCACATTAATTATTCTGCTTTGCGTAGGTATTTTTCTTTTTCTTTGTGTCAATCGAGATATATTAACCAGTATATTTACGTATTTAATTAAATGTGATTATACCCCGCGCGGCCAATGATGATCCCTATGACAGTTCGGTAGCGCTTAACATTGTAGTGACGTCCTGTCACAACAAATCCTTTACAGGCCCATTAAAAATTCAAAAAAATCATAATTGTGTACATTTTTTAATAATAAAAATGAATATTAAGAAATTATTACGTAATGTTCGAAAATAATGGAGAAAAACTCAATGCAAATGTACATGGTACGTGCTGCAAAAGTAACGTCGCCAAGCTGTTATCGAAAAAAAGGGACACATCGATAAACAAAATATCGATAATTTGTAGTAAAAAATTTACAAATGCTTTGAGTAAAAAAAACACAGTATATTTGTATTTTATTTAATCAATCTGAATCTGAAATGACTGAATTAAAAAAAAAACGGTAGGTCTGAGGCCTGCTTTTAAATATTTTTCCATAAAGCTGGAAATTATGAATTCTTTAAAATTAAATTCAAAAAGAATTCAAAAAATTCTTCTCTTTAAATTGTGCAATTTTAATAAAAAATAATGTACAATAAAATAAAATATAATAAAGCCGTTGAATGACCTGGCTGAATGACATGACCTTTGCCTAACAGAATTTTATCGAAGTTTCGCATCACTATTACTACTGTCAGTTGAAACGTCATACGGATCATGATTCGCCGCGCGGAGTATAGGTACGACTATATCTATCTCATAGATTTTATCAAAATGCTTGAGAAGGTCCTGAGTTAGAGTTTAGTTTCGTGCAAATAAAATACTCATCGGCTTTATAATATTAATTTCGATTTTTTTAACTAATGTGCTAGCAATCTACTCCACTGCGTTGATACTGCGTAAGATAATGGCAAAATTGGCGGGGTTATATTTGTTGCGAAAGAAACGTAGCATGTATCTCTATGGTTCACTGAACACTATATCTCAATTTAAATAACAACCAGCAAGTCAAATGAACAATATTATTTCCAACATGTGAAACTAATGAATTCTCAAAATAAAGGTTACAAATAAATAAGAAAATTTTACATACGCCCTTGAACTTTCACCTTCAAGCAAACGATATACAAAAGCAATCAGCTCACGATTTAACAAAGTATTGAAGACTAGCTTGTTCCCGCGGTTTCACTCCCGTCCTGCGGGAACTACTGATTGTACCCGGATATTTCTTCCCCCAAATGGTTGACTAAAAAACCACCCCCAAGGTGTTAAGTCCGCCTTTGTACATGAGCAAAAAAAGTAGTAAATTCATAAATATAGTATGATAGTTTCTTATTGTAACGTAGTATTATATACTTGAAAATAAGAAAGAAAAAAATAATTTGAGAATAAATAATTAAATAAAGATTGCCATTGCAGCGTGGCAATGCAGCCAGCCTTTTGGGCAAGATCCCCGCTGACAGCGATGCGGATGAGTTTATTGAAACATAGTTTTTATTTTTGTAAATGAATGTAGTTTAGGTAGGATATGTAGGTTTTTTACTAGAATAGTTTTTAATTTTAATTGTAAAAATAATTAATGTAATAGTGTAAATAGAAATACTTAGTAAAGGCAAAAAAATAAATTAAAGATAAATATAGCCTATGTTACTCGAGACATACTGCCTCGTTGATCTAGCTGTCGCAAGTGCGGCTGCTGAGCACGAGGTCTCGGGTTCGATTCCCGAGTCGGGCCGAAATCGCTTTGTGGGTTCTATAAGACTTTCACAAAGCAGCCCGGAGCCTGGAAGCTGGTGATTGATACACCCGTGCATCGGAGAGCAAGTAAATGTCGGTCCTGCGCCTGATCTCTCTCCGGTCGTGTCGGATTGTCGTCCCATCGGGTTATGAGAGTTAAGGAATAATGAGTGCACCTGTGTCTGCGCAAATGCTTGTGCACTATAATATGTCCTGCGTAGTTGGCTAATCTCCTTACATGAGAACAGCCGCCGTAGCCGATAATCGGCTAGGAGGACATCATGTTACTCGAGAATAATATTATTATAGCTTCCCAACAGTGAAAGATTTTTAAATCGGTTCCGTAGTTTAAGAGCCTTTATGGAACTAACGAACAAAACAATATTATAAGTACTTACAGATTGTTCTGAACTTTTGATATTTTGCTTAAAGGTTCGCGTGCTGAAACCTTCAGACATTCAGTTTTTGTACCTAATGATTCTGCTATTTTGTTTAATGTCACATATTACTGCTGCGTTTATTTTAATAAAGACTGAATCTCAGCAGGAATGTGAAACTGTTACCAGTATTCTTATTTTGTTTTATCTCAACCTCAGAATTATGAAGTGCGCTGTAGTAATACTGGTAATCATTCATTCATCTTGAATTCAAGTGTTTCTATTCTGGTGGTTACAATGTAAATGAAATCTTATCAGAAAAATGTCTCGTAGATTGGTTAAAGAAGTACATCATCATCCTCCGAGCCTTTTCCCAACTATGTTGGGGTCGGCTTCCAGTCTAACCGGATTCAGCTGAGTACCAGTGCTTTACTAGGAGCGACTGCCTAACTGACCACCTCAACCCAGTTACCCAGGCAACCCAATACCCCTTGGTTAGACTGGTGTCAGACTTACTGGCTTCTGACTACCCGTAACGACTGTCAAGGTTGTTCAATGACAGCCGGGACCTACAGTTTAACGTGCCATCCGAAACACAGTCATTGGTGTCTAAATACACTAAGAAAGTACACAAACTTAGAAAAGTTGCATTGGTACTTGCCTGACCTGGAATTGAACCCGCGCCTTCATACTTGAGAGGTCGGTTCTTTACCCACTTTACCCTTACACTTCTTTACCCACCACGACTCTTTAAAGGTTAAGCCCCCAGTACACATTGGCCCAAGCGTGGCCAATACACGCCATCACCAATGTGTACACGGGGTATTAGTGCATGTTGGCGGACATTTGTCAATGTTGGCGTGCGTTCGGCGAGTTGTCGGGTTTTTGGGCACACATCAAAGGAATCGTGGCGCAGCGTGGCGTGTGGTGTTTACACATTCGGCCAATGTTTAGTTCGTCACCGGCTGCTGAGGATAGTACACTTTTGTGTTGCGTGTAAAAATAAATATAGTAGTGTATTATAATATAAATATATATAGTAGTGTAGTATAATATAAATATATATAGTAGTGTAAGTAGTACACAAATAAAAAGCCACAATTAGCCTTAATTACTTCGACGTCCATCGCAAGTGGTTTGCCAGGCAGCAATGAGCCATGCGCCAATGTGTAAACACCATTTGATCGTGGCCTACAATTGTGCATTGCAAAGCTTGGCCCAACACAGGCCAATGTGTACTGGGAGCTTAATATACATAGTTTAGCTAAATTGAAAACGTTTTATGCTAATACGAATGAAAGTTTCAGGCAGCAACTCACACATATACAAATATTTACAGCAGCACTATCGACGTATAAACTACAGGCAGGATTAATAGGCAAAATATTCAAACACAAAGTGATCAGGTTGCTAAGAGGAACTTAATAATTAATTTCGTACAATACGCCATGTTTAAGCCGATGTTTGCTTTCATCTTCTGATATCAGAAATACATTTTTGGTGTTATAGAAATTGTAGTGTTCAAAAGTATGCTGGCTTTAGGCTTTTGTTGATTATTGTGTTAATGAGGAAAACTATATTGAAAATCCGCAGATAACTCTGCAGGTGAGTTGTGTTTTCACATTTCGATAATGTTTTCATAGATAAGGTTTAAAAAACACTTCATATTTCACTTCATTTTAATTTGAGTGAAATTAGTTTATAAAATAAAAATAATAAATCAGACACAAAAGATGGTTAAACAATGTCAGAAGTAAAACAAAATCTGAGATTACATCCGCAGTTGTGTACCCCTGAGCTTTAAAGTTCAAAGTTTTTGCCCCGCAATGAATCAGTTCCCCATTAGAGCAGCCTTGGAGAACATTAGCGGCGGTCCAAGATGTTCGCTGCTCTTCCTACACTTTTATTTTTCATACATTTCTCTTCAACCATGAGTGAAAACCCATTACTAATGACAACTGGAAATTCTGGACAAACAACAAAAACAGCTGAATGCGTTTTAAAACTCTCCGCTAAATATTTCGTGGAGAAAAAGGCTCTAAGTGGCAGCATTGTGATAATCAACATCAACTCTTATACTTCAACCACACAAGGCTTGTTATTGCAAACTGTACACAGAGGTATCAAATATTCTATTATGGTAAAAGATTCTTTTTACCCACATGCAAACGCTTCACATTTCCCTGAGAAAGCGAAAAATTATATGTTGATTTTGGAAGAAAAATCTGAACTGGAGAGGAATATACTACAATTGAATAAATTGCCAACTTGGAATCCTCTTGCGAAGGCCATAGTGTTTTATCAGCTGAAACATAATGAGACCGCTGAGGAGACGTCTATAGAATTCATTAACGAACTTCGCGATTACAAGTTATTTAAAACAATCGTGTTCATTTACGACGAGTATAATGATGTGGTTATATCTTACACTTGGAGGCCGTACAGCGATACTAATTGTGGAGGGAGATGTGATTCAGTGTACGTCCTCGATCGATGTACTAATAACACGATTTACGAGTTTGAGAAGCAGCATGACATGTTCCCGTCAGACATGAAAGGCTGTCCTCTGGTAGCTTATGCTGTCATAGCTGAGCCTTACGTAATGCCTCCAGTAGGAAAGATAACTAATTCTTCGTTTGACGATGCTTATGAATTTGCGAAAGGCGGTGAAATAAACCTTGTGAAAATTATTAGCCAATTCACAAACATGTCTCTTATAACAAGAACGTCGGATATTTTAGAAAATTGGGGCGTGGTGTACCAAAATGGCACAGCTACGGGTGCTTTTGAAGTACTGAGAAATGAGTCAGCAGATCTGGTGATTGGCAATGTAGAAGTGACGAGGATACTACGAAAATGGTTCCATCCAACTGTGAATTATCTGCAAGATGAGATGACGTTTTGCCTTCCAAAGGCAGGCCAAGCGCCTACATGGGACAACCTGGTTATCATATTCCAATGGACTACTTGGGTCGCTACTTTCTTCAGCCTAGTGATAATGGGACTGGTATTCCACGTGTTTTATTACAGAGAGCATACTAACGCCACAAAATGGCCGACAAATTCTTTGCTGATGACGTTTAGCATGCTGCTTGGTTGGGGAGCGTCATTCGAACCCAAAAGCCCCACTTTCCGCATCTTAATATTCGCTTGGCTCTGCTTCAGTATAAACATGGGGATATCATACGAATCGTTTCTCAGAAGTTTCCTAATGCACCCGCGATTTGAAAAGCAGATAAGTACCGAGGCGGATCTTATACAGTCTCGAATTCCGTTGGGAGGTAGAGAGATTTATAGGTCTTATTTTGAGACTAATAACGCGAGTTCGTTTTATTTATATCGCGAGTACAATTCGACTACGTTCTCGGAGGGCGTGAGGCGGGCAGCTCTGGAGAGAAACTTCGCTGTTGTTTCGTCGAGGCGTCAAGCCATCTACCAAGACCAGAAATTGGGTAAAGGGGCTCCGTTAATTTACTGCTTTCCTGAAAGTAATAATATGTACAAGTATGGCGTCGCTATTCTTACAAGACGCTGGTTTCCGATGTTGGAACGTTTTAATAATATTATTCGGAGTGTTTCGGAGAATGGTTTGATCGATAAATGGATGAACGAGCTTTTGATACACTCGGTTAGTTCTGAAGAAGCTAGTACTATAATGCCTTTAAGTATTCAGAATTTATTGGGAGCGTTTATGTTCATAGGTTTTATGTATGGGGCTAGTATCGTTATATTTATTGGCGAAGTGGTAATAGGCTTTATCGAAAAAAGAAAACAAACCAAAAAGGTTATGAATAAGCGTTTGCGTTAATTTTGCATTTGGCAACCGTGGAATTAGGTATGATAATTTATTAAAATTTATGTACCTAGTGGGCAGTGAAATGGACCGGAGGCATTGCGTTTATAATGAATAATAAGTTATGATTTATGTAGGCATGGTATTGTAATAACTAATCCAGATTAGTTATCAATGAGTATTGTTTTTGTTTGGACTGGATTACTAATGCTGGTATTACAACGATTAAAGGATTTATCACCCTACCCACTTACTCTTCGTAGCATTCTTGAATTAGTTATACCTATAGCTATAATAGTTATTTCCTGTAAATAACACCATACTTAACAACTTACGAAATAAATTGAACCATAAACTGTAAAACTATTTTATTACTAATTGTACGAACTAACACTTAGTTTTACCACTGAACAATATCTATTTTTCATTTAACAAGTACCTTAATTGCAGCCATTGAAATTTGAACCTTATTCCTTAAGATATAAGAGTGATTATGCATGCTGTTGAAACTCTACCATAGTATAACTATTGAAGTTTGAGCCATGGCAATATCAACTTTACGTCTTAAGACATAAGAGTGATGATCTATGTTAGTAAATGTGAACTTTGAGAGAAATGTTCAGAATTAACGCTGACGTGGTGACGTCACGAATGCGGTTTGCACTTACGATCACTTATGAGTTAATTGATGTAATCATAACATTGTTTGTGTCATTAAGGAACTATGTCAGTGAAGGTCAGAGGCCTAGTTAGAATTTAAGGAGTCATTAAGACACTCACGTTTCCTCGTGTATTATTTTAGGACAGGTACCTACACTGGAACACCATATTATATATTGTTTAGGTTCGGCTTTGAAGGAAAGTGGTGCGTTTCAGTCAGTAAGTCTGACACTTCCTCACGCTGAACCCAAAGCGGGACACCATTTGATGAAATTCCACCAAAAAAAGGTGCACTCTCTGTTCCTTAACTCTCATAGTCTAGCTCGATAACTCAACCAAACCAATTCGGCCAATATATAGGTATTTCTTGAAATGCGACCCGAGAATCGAACTTGAACCCCCATGCACGGTAGTCACTCTATGTGAAAACTAGAATATTTCGTGGGACTTCAACTTTCATTTCAAACAAACCTCTGAACGCCGTAAATTCCTCTCCCGAAATCAACAACATAATTTATAAATCAATGCTATTTTAATGCCGTGATTATAATAAGATTCACGTGGCTAATATCCTGATGGAAGAAATGGGGTAATAAACCCGTGGAATATTCCTAAGGCGTGAGGGAAAAACCAGTTGGAAAATAACTCATAAAGGTGTCTAAGCACCCTTTGTTGTTATGTATATGTGTATGTATGTGTAATAGGTATAATACTCATTTCATATCGTATATATTGTATCATTAATGCAATGTATGGTGCCGTTCATATATTGACGGTATAATGGGTAGGTGGCAGGAGAAGTAGTCTTTTGGGTGTTTTGTAAAATAACGAGAATAGATGTTAAGTTCGATGTTTTTATTAGATGTAGTTTTCTGTGATAATATAAGGTGTAAAGTTAAGTTGAGATATTTTTTTAGTAGATATTCAATTGAATTGTTAATTTTTTACACTGTGTATTTGACTGTCATCACCAGTTGATTAAAAAAAAATTGATTTGATGCTGACATATTTCTGGACCCTCATTTCCAAATTACCATCTAAAATCAATTACACAACATCACAAAACTAATGTTTACGGAGCCCTACAGGGTGATGCAAGATATGTCCCTATTAGGGTTACAAAATATAACGCCCATTCTCCCCGACGGTTCCGTGGGGAAATGCGCAGTATGAGAGGAGAAAACGAATTTTACTCGAAGTGTCGTTTACAAGTAATTCTTAGTTGTGTATGTATTTTTTTTATTTAGAAGTGTTATGTGTAAATAATATCGTGAGGCTTTTGGTTTGAAGGTTTGATGTGATTTTATTTGTCTTGGTCTGATGAAATTAATTTCTTGGTAATAATAGGATGATTTATCATGTTGTTAAAAATATGTTAATTGTTAATTGGTAAAATAAATGGTAATTACTGACGGTTATCGTAACTGTTATTTTCACGAAAAATTAAAACATTCAGCCGGTTTGAATTTATTCAAATGTATAGAAAAATATTTGTCCAATTACACATTCTGCGAAGTCACTGCTCAAACTGACAGCCAACAGAAGTGAACATTTTCATGTTTTACAAATAATAATAATGATTATAAATACTACCTATTTTTTATATTTAATATTTAAAAATGTAATTTATACTTATGTTCAAAAATAAATAAATGGAAAATGTAAAACATTATTACACAGATTTATAGACAAATAACCTTTAAATTAAAACATTATCCTTTAGTCAAATAGTTCCCTCATTTGTCTTTCCTCAGCGTTAATTTTCCTAATTTACTACAGGACACTAAAGGGAAGGACGGTAGTGACGTAGATTGCTACACACACACACACACTCACACACACAGACACGAGCAATGAAGATAAGTTCTCACTAATGATGAGCCACACACCGCGGTACTTAGTTGACAACTATATCTCTAGGTTTGATGGCACTGTTAGTTAAACGAACGATTAAACTCAGTTTAAACTTCTAGCTTTATTATTTATTTATTGGCACACCAACATCATTACAAATAATAAACTATTAATAAAAACATAAGCTGTTATAAAATTCTGATTTGCTATGCCTATCACAGGTGTACACATCTAGAATAATAATAATTAATTAAAATTGACTAGTGGTTTACATAAGTCTTCAATTGTTTCATATCCCACTAATATTATAAATGTAAAATAATCTGTTTGCTTGACGCACATTCATGCTAAAAGAACTGAACAACATACATAATATTTCTTTTGTAGAGAATGAATGCTACAATTTTATCCAGGTACGGGAAATAGTCCCCCTAGAACATGAGTGAAACTGCGGACAACCACTAGTAATCCATGTCAGTATACAGATAGTCAAACCAAGAACGCACTTATAACACTAACCACTCGTAACTTAACCTAGCTTCAAACTGCTAATCCTCCTAACACCTTTTAACCAACGGTGCTACCATCCGCCCTGTAACAATTCATCTCTCGTACGTTTGAAACTGACAACTGCCTCCGAAGGGCTCCCAGTCATTTGTTACAGCAAACCAACGATATATATTCACGACTTTTTATGAAAGGAACTGAGCAGAGAATGACGTAATTTATGAAGACATCTGAATACGTTTCGTAATTATTATCTGAATTGTTTTTGGGGAATCGGTTTTTAAGTGTGTGAAAATTTTCTTGAGAAAAAGTATTTTTTTGGAGCGTTAAAGGTATTTCCGCTTTCATGAAGTTATGAATAATTAAGTGAAGGACTGTAAAAAATTAAAGACCTACATTTTAAAGAGGAGATATCAGAAATTAAGGAATCTTGGAAGGTTAGCATAAAGGCATTTTTATTCTCCGGTACATTTATAGTCATTGCAAAAGTGTTAAAACATTTCCAAAAGTATTTTGAAAATCGATTTTAATGGTGTAGAGAACATTGAAATAAAGCGTGCCATAGGTGGAATTGCTTTGAGCAAGACACCTCTGACACCAGGACTGAAGAAAGCAATTTGAACTCAATTGTACCTATCAATAAAACTGACAATTGATTGAACATCCGTCTGGTGTCCACTTCACAACGTGCTTTCGCTCAACATTCAATCGGGAAAGTCAGATGCGTCACTCAAATTCGTCAGAAATAATTGCAATATTTCTGTTTTACAAAAAGCAAATGATATCAAAGATTTTATTGGAGCTTCAAAACTCATCACTTGTCAAGGTAAAAAAAGGGAGGGAAATGATTTTGATCTTCATTATCATGATAGAAGAAATGTAAAACAGTACATGTAATAATATCAATAGTGAAAATGGATACATATTGTGTCATTTTGTTACAAAATTGACATGCCCCAGAGCCATTGGAGCCATTAGATTCCATCATCAGCTGAGCTTCTATTGTCACATCAGAAAAAAGTACGTTATAAACTTGTTACATTACAGGTAAAAACTAAACATGTATTAGAAAGACGATGTTCACACAGTTTTAAGAGTAAAATTTAAAATGGCACATGTGATACAACTACACGATCTAAGTGAAGAGCCGTCTGTCTGTCAAGGACCACCTACCGTGCGACAGTTGGGCTCACCCATTCATCTTTATTCACTGGAAACCAGTTTACACATGCATTTTCGTCAACCCCTTTGTTTAAGGCTACAGGGTCTATTTTTGCTTGGAGATGCAATTTGTAAGTTGGTTTTAAGAAGGCGAGTAATTTATAGTGGAAAACAGAGCCGTATAGCAAACTCGTGTTGTCTGCTCATCCACCTTTTGTAGTTAGTATGAAGGTTTGTATATTTAGTGCGTCGTCTCAAATCCAGTATCGTTTGATTTGCGGTCCCCTTGATTAATTTGCTTGAAGCAGAAATGTATTTTGAGTAATTATTTACTTTGCTGTGTGAATATCTGGCGTACTTTGAGGGGTGGTACTGAGTTTAGTTTATTAGTTTGTCTGGTTGTGTTGGCAAGGAAATGTGTAATTGAACTGGTAAAGGGTTTGATGTTTAACGTTTATGAAGGTGTATGTTTAATTGGGTATTAAATGGTGATAATTACTTTCGGTTGCGTTCAAAGATCTTTGGTGTTTATGGTGAAGTTATCACGCGAAGGATTCTAGTTGCGTTTCCTAGTTCGTGAATAATGCAGTATAAGTGATAAGGAATTTAAACGCAGTCGATTTTTAAGTTCCTTCCATAGTCATTATAATTACTTTAAACGACCTTCATTCTTAAAAAATTTCTTAAAAACAATTGCATCACACAACTTAAAACGTACATTGCTTATAGCCCAATATTCACTGGTATTCGATTGACAAATGGATACGACCTAGTATTTTGTCCTCCGTGGATACGACGTACATAAAATGATAGGTACATAAACGGGAAGCCACATTCAATAACTTCCCCACAAGATTATTAGCGTCCTTATTTAACTTATGATCTACACGAACACCTATCACAACAAACGATCCCAAATTCAGGAGCACTCATTATACACAGTTAATACTATTACTAACTTCCCTTGCACCACCGAAGTAGCACCAAAATCTCCCAGCTTAGTAGACAAGTCAGCCGTGAAACCGCTATTAAGATATTGGAAGTAACTTAACATAGTACCATCTGGTACCTAATGCTGAACTGGTTGTATGCAATTTACGAGAGCACTTAGTACCTGCCGAAACTGGTCAGGTATTAAGACATTATGGGATTAGCTAGTTAGGAGAATCAGTGGTTATGGGTAGTTCGTGTTAGGTATTGGTTGTGGGTTATGGTGATTAATTTTAGATTTGTATAGTAGTCAAATGTTTTTAAATAGGTCCCATGTAAAAGATCTTACGAGAAACCCTATTAGATGATTTGAAAAATTGTAGCCTAATCATGTCCTTAACACACAAGGGGCATGAAATGTTTATGTCAACAGAGAAGATTAGCATTTTTTTTTGTATTTCTCCAAAACGTGAAACTGATTTCACTGGGTTATTTTGCATGTTATTAGAGGCCAATTACCTGTGAATATTACGTAATGCTTATTTAAACAGAGCTTTTATGAAACAAGCATATTAATTAGATCAATCAAAATTTCATTCCACATCACCAAATCCGTACAAAATTAATAAAACATAACATTTACGCGGAACGCTTAAATTTTGCCGATATTTACTGCGTTCGCCGTACGTAGTCGTATATAAAAGTTTTGCCCCACATCGGGTCCCGGGCCGACCGTAAAATTTTACTACACAAAACCGGTTGGAAACTGTAAAATTTTGAAACGGAATATTACATAAGGATATGTGTAGGAGAGGCTTAGGGCCGATTTTTCAATGGTCAGATAAAGGGAAAGATAAGGTTTATTCCACAGTTAGCGAGAATCTCAATTTTTCAATTGACAGATAGGCCCTAACGGTCAGGTAAACTCTCTATCCAGCCGATAAATTTATCTGGCCCTTTACGGGCCAGGTAGCGCGCTAACGGTCAGATAACTCAGATATTTTGTCATTTCTGCAATCACGCGCGTTCGTTTTTGTAGGTTATACTTGTGTTCTTGCTTCCTAAATTATAAAATAATGGATATTTTTGATTCTATCGACGACGAAACAATCGAGGAAGATGATATAGTGCTAAATTATTTAGAGTCAGAGAGAAGAGAAAGAGTTATTAGAGAGAGACCTGATAATATGTCTCTATGGGATGATAAGAAATTTCATAGGAGATTTCGTCTCGAAAAAAGTACTGTGCAATTTTTATTAACCCTCATTGAAAGTAAAATCGCCAACGTAACAAACAGGTAAGAATTATTTTCTATATAAATAATAAAAACGAGATTTTTGTATATTGACTACGATCTAGGTAACATTGAAAGATACCTATATATTATTTTTTTATTTTTCAGAAACAATTCTGTTCCAGCTTTACAACAATTACTTCTGACTTTGCGGTTCTATGCGTGTGGTAGTTTCTACATTACGATAGGTGATTTTGCTGGAATACACAACTCAACTGCGAGCAAAATTATAAGAAAAGTTACTGAAGCAATTGCCTCTCTTCGCCAGGAATTTGTTACATTGCCAGCTAACAGAGAAGAAATATTATTAGTACAGGAAGGATTTTTTAATATTGCCCGATTTCCGAGGGTTATAGCGGCATTGGATTGTACTCACATCAAGATAATTTCACCAGGTGGCAATACTGCAGAAGACTACAGAAATCGAAAAGGTTTCTTCTCATTGAATGTGCAAGCTATGTGTACTAGCGACTTAAAATTTGAAGATATAGTAACACGATGGCCAGGTTCAACACATGACAGTTTGATATTCTCAAACTCTGCAGCAAAGTTTCAGTTTGATACTAATAGATTTCAGAATGGACTGGTCCTAGGTGACAGTGGTTATTTCTTAAATCATTATTTACTAACTCCGTTAAGTGATCCTCGAACAGAAGCCGAAAGACTATATAATGAGTCTCATATTCGTACTCGAAATGTAATTGAGAGATGTTTCGGGGTTTGGAAAAGGAGATTTCCTGTGTTAAGTATAGGAATGCGGTGCCGAATCCCTCTCGCTCAAGACATTATTGTAGCAACAGCAATTTTACATAATCTTGCAAGAATTAGAAATGAAAGCGAACCACCTGTGGATCCTGAAGTCCACATACCACAACAACCACAATTTGAAACTCTCATTGCTGACCAGCCAGGACACCAACACAATAGTACAAGGGACTCTATGTTAGAATATTTTGAAAGTCTAATCAACTAGTAATGATATATTAATAAACACAATTTTATAACTACAATGTGTTCTTTTTATTATACCTCCACTTTACAGTAATCATATTGTTATAATCAAATAATTTGTGGTGAGGTATTCACTGCTTTTGAATAGGATTATTAGAATTTAACAGTCTGGGTTTGTAGTGATAAAAAATTAATTTATTGGAACTAAACACACACATTACAATAAAAAATGGTCAAAGACTAAAGAGATCCTTGTTTTGTTGAATAGGTAAATGAAAAAAAAAAAACATTTTATAAATCTTTATTTATTATTTCTAAAGGACTTGTTCCATAATTTACACCAGTACGGAGCTTACTTAATAGTACTTCATGCATTTCCTGCTTCCTTCTTTCATCATTATGCAGGTTCTGCATTTTTAATAAGTGTGCCTGTTTGACAAACTCATGCTCTTTTATGGCAATTTCCTTCTGGAGCTTCACTAGCTCTAAGCGAGATTCAGTTAAATGGTCCAGTTTTGCAGTCACTCCAACTTTAGTAATTTTTTGATTACTTTTCAAGTATGGACTAATCTTAGTTTTTAAAGCCTTTGGCTTCCATGAAGACCACTTATTCTCTGAAAATAATGATAAGTTTTAATTAATGTTATTTTATACAATGTAAATAAATGAACTGGAAAATTGATAAAGACATACCTTTTTCAGTTTGATCCACTTCCATATCCTGTATCTCTATAGATTGAAAGTCATCAAAGGCCTTGTCTGAAAACAAATTAATTTACTATTATATTTTATTACACTATTATACTATGTACTTTTTTTTCAATAAATTAAAATACCATTTCCAATTTCACTGTTAACTTTCTCCTTTAAATCCTGTTGCGGGCAAAACTCTTCTTGATCTAAAACAAAAAAATATATTCAGGTCCTTGTTTTTCATTTTACATTAAATAAATATATATAGGTTGAACATTCTGTAAAAAAATCAGTGGCCATCATGTGATCATAAATCTATCAAGGATATGAGTAAAAATCAAACATTTATTCTTTTCCATTCTGCAGCCAGAGATTAATTACAGCACATGTTTAGTTATTTTCTAAAGTTATTTATTATTATTGAATTAGATATTTTACCTAAAGTACACGGAATATCGTCATCACATGGTACAATTACTAAATTATTTTCTAATGATTGCAGTGGCAACGATAGCGGGTCAACTTTAGCAGTCTCTTCCAGTTCTAAAGGTTCTGAAAAAAAAAAACAACAATACACAAACTGCTTAGAAAGATGCTAAAGATAAATGTAGTGCGTTATTACTTTTGTTTTCATAAACACTATATCAATTCCCATGGTAACATCAACAAAAAATATTTTAAAATATTTGACTTCATACCTGGAATTTTGTCGCTGTCATTTCGAGCATCCAGCCCATTGATATTCGAACATATCGCGATAACCCTCTCCTGTATATCTGTAACCTCTGGGGCTGAAGAGGGCCCGCCACCAGTTTTGTACAGCTCTTGCCGATGTTTGGCCAATGTTTTTTTGGTTTCCTTTTTTATGCCTTCATATTTAAGCTTCAGGCTCTTGGTACTCCTCGCTGTAAATCCCGTAGCCGCATTAAATAATGAACTGATTTTTATCCACGCTGCTTCCTTTTCTTTATTGGTTACGGCGTCTGTCTGCTTATTTTCAATTATAGTACGGTGTTTTGCCACCAATTCAGTCAATAATCTTATTTCGCTTTTGTTAAAATTCGTGGAACGTTCACGTTTTACGATATTTTCCATGATTACACACAACACACAAAAAGCAAACAATAAATTCGAACGGAAAATAAATATTAACACGAAGACGAGTCGTCAAAGTTTAAGGTTATGTTATGATTCCCTCTAAAATGTGACAACCGCTGTCATTAAGTTGAAAATTGTTTGTCTCTTTCTTAGATCTGTAAATGTTCATAAGCGCGTCTCGCTCACACAGATGTAGTGTGAAGCTAGTCACAAAAAAAGGTCAGGTAGTAAACTGACTGGTAACTATGCTTTGAAAAATTGAAACTCTTTATTGGTTCGTTAAAGAATCAGATAAAGTTATTGATCAGTTAGCTACTTGACGTTTTATCTGGCTCTTGAAAAATCAGCCCTTAGTGAACTTGTTATCTGTAGTTTTTATTGTTAGTGGAATATCGGTGTTTTAGTACGGGAGAGGGGAAAAATGGACCAGTTTTATGCTTCAGTGGCAGTTTTTACCGCACTGTTGGGCAGAATTCTGGAGTGTAGCAACACTAGCAACATTGTGGGTGTTTAAGATCAAGTATCGGCATTAAAATGTATGGACCAAGTTTTACGTAAGTGTTGGTTTAAACGATTTTGGCATTCTTAAGTTTTGGTCATAAAACTAACTTTCAAACTAATAATAAAATCAAGTTTAAAGACAGAAGTTTTGGGCATAAAAGAATATGTTAAATGCTTTGAAAAAAAAAAAAAACAAAATACTTTTATTTAAGTCGTGGTGGCCTAGTGGGCAAAGAATCAACCTCTCGAGTATGAGGGCGCGGGTTCGATTCCAGGTCAGGCAAGTACCAATGCAACTTTTCTAAGTTTGTATGTACTTTCTAAGTATATCTTAGACACCAATGACTGTGTTTCGGATGGCACGTTAAACTGTAGGTCCCGGCTGTCATTGAACATCCTTGGCAGTCGTTACGGGTAGTCAGAAGCCAGTAAGTCTGACACCAGTCTAACCAAGGGGTATCGGGTTGCCCGGGTAACTAACTGGGTTGAGGAGGTCAGATAGGCAGTCGCTTCTTGTAAAGCACTGGTACTCAGCTGAATCCGGTTAGACTGGAAGCCGACCCCAACATAGTTTGGGAAAAAAGGCTCGGAGGATGATGACTTTTATTTAACTTGTAGAGTAGATTTTTATCAAAATCATTCGGCCTGATAAACTTAGCCGTTAATGTAGCTTGAAGTAGAGTGAGAGAGTAGCTTGGAACCTTAAATTAGCCAAATGACCATGACCATCTAAGAGAACAAAAATTACCTAAACAGGCGAACACACGACCAGGAAAAAACCGAACCCCAAACAGCTGATTACCTAAGCAGTCCCAAAGCATATTTCCGTAAATTTCGCCAGCGTAAACTACGCCTCAGCGTAGCTCAATTTATGTTAATGTTCTCTCGTGAATAATATACGCGTTCTCGAGTGCTCGCTATATTTATGACGATTAGCGTGTCATCGACGGTTTTTATGTTGTGTGCTTCGTGTTTGGAAAATCGTTAGAAATTATGGTTTGTAATGTTGGTGTGGAATTTGTAGTGAGAATATTTGGATCCGTGTGTTGCCTTTTTGGTAGTGTCAAAACAGCAGTCTTAGTGCTGCTAATACAACCTGTAATAATTTTCTTCACGTGTTCATCTCTCCTAAGAAACTTTATATCTATTATAGTATCTATTACTAAGGATGATACACGAATTGCTTCTGAACTCTATTGAATTGATATAATTTTTGGGTATGGCTCACACAAGATTTAAACCAACGATTTGAGGTACGGCAGACTTCATTGGACCAACACGGCTTAAAGAAAACTTATTCTGAAGAATGGGTTCTTTTCATTTCCATAAAAGAAAAAAAATTGCAAATAATATTTTAATAGATAAAAATACCAATTCTTTCAGCGAAAATAACATTCTTTTCTATACGAAGTTAGAAACATTGTCAAAGGCCAACCACATCCCAAGACAATGCAACATGATATCATTCGTGCGGTTGCAGGTGTTTGTGTGAGTATGTGTGTGTGTGTGTGATGCCACTGAGAAAAGTGCAACGTCACAGCACTCAGCTTCCACTTTGAGTGGGAAATTTTATTTTTGTGTGACGTCTTTAGAGTGGGGAGTGGGGGGTAAGAGGTAGCGGATGTGATATGGTCGTGCAAGCGAAGTCAAAATATGACTTAGACTATGATATCGCTTATCAGGTAGGGTAGTGGCCAAAAACCTGCATATAAAAAATTGTTTTTGTTGTATATTGTTCGCAAATTTTCCTTTAATGGAATGTTTTTTAGCTTTATTGTAGACTATTTTTGCCATTTAAAAATATTTCTTTCCTCGGTCGAAATGTTTTTTTTTTTTTCATTTAATATCGGTAAATAACGATTTATAAAAAAACAATAAGATTTTTTAAATAAACACATTACGAAACATTATAAGGTTATCAGTTACAATAATTTTTCATGCTGACTTTTTCGTTGAACGAACACCCGTCAGTTTATTGCTTGCACCACGCGCAAAACACAACTTTAATTACAATATTTCATTATAGATCAAAAGACAACCGCGATGCTTCCAAACGGAACACAACAATGTGTCTCATGAAGTCATGACGCATGCGCACAGCACGACAGATATACCGTTGTCAAAATGGTGAGTACTTCTTATTTACTGTGTGTGTGTTTTTAAGACGAAATTAATAAATTACTTGTTTTATTGGAATTTTGTATTGAAAAAGAAGAAAGGTAAAAAAACCGGCCAAGTGCGAGTCGGGCTCGCGCACCAAGGGTTCCGTACAAATCCTGTATAGATAAAAAGTGACTCTCGCGCAAACCGTTCAGTTTAGAACAATCATAGTTATGGTAATTTCGTGAGAGTCAAAATAGTTAATATTTTTTATTTTATAATATAACTAAAATAGTAGGCCAGTACCTTGTAAAAGTTCTTTTAATAAAGTTGTTTATTTACAACATTTTATAGTCATCATTCAGAAATCTGATTAAAAATAACTAATTATGCCTTAAAGGTCATTGGGCATATCTGACCCGCTTTGCAAAAAGTGGCGAACATGAATCAAAGTAGTTTAAAATTGTGGAGAATAGTATGACGTTCCTTTGAATATAAATATTTTATTAAAATTCCATGGAGACGATGTCCAGGATCGTTTAAAAAATATAAAAGACAAGCAGTTTCAGAGGATTGTACAGGTTGCAATGCTAGTTTTTATTGTTAAAGACTTTTCATAAAGAAGGAAGATGCCAATTCGGATGACCAGGATCTGATGAGGATCTGGAAACCCTGATAAATCGAGGGCAACTCTTGAATATTGTAGGCACGCATCAAGTCAAAACCAGACATGTGAGTGTATTTTTGAGGGTACTGGTAAACAGTGAAGGTTTGGAGCTGATTTGATTATGGAGACCACATAGAGTCGAGGGAACTCCTGAACGGTATGTTGCAACTACCACGTGTTTGGGCTTATTTAATTCGTATTGGCGAAGACTTTCCACATAGATAGGTTTGACTGCCATTGCGGGATCGATAGCAAAGATCAGATATAGTTATGCGAACTCCTTTACAATTTATAGCAGTAACCTTGTGTCCAACACAAGCTTATTTTATTTTAGGTGATGAGAATTCACTACTAACTTGTGTTAAAGCAGCCATTGCAGGAATTTTTTCGAAACCGCCTGCCGACTTGTAACTGTCGAATTGTAACAACGACTGCTAGAAAGTAGGATTCGGGGCTGCTGGCTTTATGTTTCTAGAGCGTTGACAAAAGTTTGATTCTGTCCCTTTCTTTGTTTTATAAAGTCGGCTTTATTTTATTTTGTAAATAGTTCTCATTTAGTTTATACAGGAATGAATTTTATCCAGTGCGCAAACTTAAATAATTTCTATAGATACGTATATTTTTATTTTGTCGTGTCTTAGTACAAAAAGGAAAAGTTATTGATGTCGAAAGATGTTTATTTTGTAACCGATTGTACGGTCACAGTCGTCATAGTAGGCACGGCGGCAACGCGAAACCGGTTTACTGACGCGAGCGCTGCTCCAAGCGCGTAAGAATAGTTGGTATCCATATTTTGCTGATTTTAGGGCGGACAAAAGAATAAAAAAAAAAATGTTTACTGATGATGCAGATATGTTCTGTTATTTATTCTAGACCATCAGTTTTTTTTTGTGCACTGCTTAAAATTCATTCCTGTATATCTCAATACCCACATTCCCAGTCGTAACTTGTACTGGTGGGTCGTAATGGTCATAATGGTCTTTATTAAAATGAATTTAAAAAGCATTTTACAAACAAATCCAACTTCAAACGTATAAAAAAGCAACAAGAAAACAAAAACAAGAAAGAAAGGAAGAAGATGTTAGGTGCATCGTTCTAGAAGTCGGTGTCTAGAGGATGCATTTATATTTATTTAACCACCGAGATCTAGACCGATGCATATAAACAGTTTTCATGTTGTTTTTAGAAGGTTTTTTTGTTTTTTTGTTTTTTTTTTTGTAAAAAGTCTTTATTTTTAACTTTTGTGAAAAGTTCTCGTCAATACGAATAATATAAGCCCAAACACGACGTAACTAAAACATACCGTTGAGGAGTTCTCTCGACTTTCTCACGTCTCCATTATCAGGTAAGCCCTAAATCTTCACTGTTTGATAGTATCATCAGACATACATCTGAGAATCAAGTTTTAACCCTATGCATGTCTACAATTTCTGATAGTTGCCTTCGATTTCTCAGGATTTCCATCATCAGATCCTGACCTGATGACAATGGAAATAAACGGCGAGTATAATCTTTCACTACAAAGAAATGATTTCTCAAATCCGTCAAACTTGGTCGTTTAAATTCCCCATTGAAATGAGGAAAATATTTGATGTTTAAACCTGATTTTCTCTAGATTCCCATGGTTCACATTGATGCGACTAATGCCATAGTAAATCAGAGCCTTATATCATTATACTGTGCTATATTTCGTTCGTGTCCGCCGTGGGTATGGTTTCCATACTAAGGTGCCCAATGACCTTTGAATGATTTAGAATTTTTCATAGTTTAGAGGCAATTAGATTTAAGAAGTGTTTGATATGAATTTCAAGTTTAACATCTCTACGCGTTTATGTGAAAAAGCGTAGGTAGTAAGTTTATAATTATTAAAAAAATATTTTATGTCATGTAAGCAAAAATAATATTTAAATATTTTATGGAACTTCAAATTTGCCATTTTCGCAATTTTCCCTTTATCTGTACTATATAACGTTGCTTCATGCCAAATTTCAAGATTCTGAGTTCACGGGAAGTACCCTGTAGGTTTTGATTCCCTAGCGTGTGACGGAAATTCGTTAAGGTGTCGGTATAAACTGCTGTATCTTTTGATCGCGTTAACTTAGAAGTTTGATTTTTTCACTGCTTAAAGGGACAATAGACTTATGTATTTGGTTTAAATTTCAATTTGATATCTTTATTCGTTCGTGAGAAATAAGGTAGTAAGTTTCATTTTATTAAAATATTTTTATTATATTATATAACTAAAAAAATGTGATTTTCGCAATTTTTCCTATATTTGCATTATATGACAATGCTTCATGCCAAATTTCAAGATTCTGAGTTTACGGGAAGTATCCTGTAGGTTTTTTTTTTCCTTTGCGAGTGTCGAAAATTTGTTGAAAATATCGACATAATCGGCTGTATCTTTTGATTGGCTTGGCTTAGAAGTTTGATATTTTCACAGCTTAAAGAGGCAATAGACTTGAGTATTTCATGTGAATTTCAGTTTGATACGTCCACGCGTTCTTGAGATAAAGGGTCTTGACAGACAGACAGACAGACGGACAACAAAGTGATCCTATAAGGGTTCCGTTTTTTCCTTTTGAGGTACGGAACCCTAAAAAGAGCTTGTTTTTAGACTCGTTAATTAATCTTTGACAGAAAATATTTGAAGTTGAGGATGATCAATGCAAATGTTTGGATTAGTTAATCTCTCTAGCTGCTCTTTTTATCTTTGCTGTTTAAATAATTCTAATTTCTATGGTAATCAACCAATAGAATATCAGGATAACTCAAGGGATGAAACACCATACCACAGTATAACTCATAACAGACTCGCATAAATCTGGTACCACAGATAAAAGTTGCAACTCCAGAGGTCCAGTGCCACTATCATGGCGGACCGATTACATTTCATAGTCGTCGTAATTCCATACATACGTGGTTAAGCGCACGTGTGCGACCTAATTATTATTTAACCATCGTCAGATGTCTTTAATGGCAGACGAGTAAGGCATGACCGCCATTAAGTAGGGTGGATAGGTTGCAGAGGCAGTGAGGATAAATAGGTGTTGTAGATTTTAGTGGAACAAAATTGTTTCAGGTTTGTTGATGACAAATGTTTGATAGTGACATTGTTGCAGAAAATTTATATATTTGGACCTAGATGAAGCTTCCCTGTCAGAAATACCTCTAATTGTCACTTTCCCAAGTTAAGGCAACATTTTTATAAGATGCTATATACCGCTTTATTAATAAACATGGAATATAGTTATTCCAAGTTTAAACCTATGAAAATTATTGGTTATTCGTTTGTTGTTCCTGGTTAACTTTGAACAGTGTTTAAGTATATATGTTACAGCCATAGTGATTAAATATATATTATACATAATCACTGGTCATTATATATATTACTTTATCCAAATTGAGTAGATATTATAAATAATAACTAGATAATATGTATAATATGCAGACTTATTACTTTGGCTGTAACATATACATATAGAAGTATTCAGTACATAGATAAATTTATTAAAATATCAAGAGTGTATTTTTAGTCTTGTCAGTTAAAGAACATACGTGACCTAAATTCCCCGACAACATTTTCCAACCAAAAAGCAACCTATCCTATATTTGACGTAACTTATAGCCACTCCACTGTTAACCCGCTCCATGGCTGTCGCATGCTTAAATAGTAATGTTACTATTATGACCGAACGTATTCCTAACCCTGGAAGTCGCATGTTTTGTATAAATTACTTAGCTGGACCCCTCCGATATCATCTGGGTTGTGACGTAAAATAGCATTTGGGAAGACATTTAAACTAATTGGGCTGTAAATGCAGCTTTGTGAAAGCGTGGCTGAGTAACAACCGCACAGATCGATTACAGGTTAAGCTACGTTTAGCGCGGTCAATCCTTGGATGAG
Organism: Helicoverpa assulta; assembly: GCA_963856015.1. Lineage (NCBI taxonomy): Eukaryota > Metazoa > Arthropoda > Insecta > Lepidoptera > Noctuidae > Helicoverpa > Helicoverpa assulta. Next base: position 10,955,358 of record CAWLCW010000032.1, read on the forward strand.
TGTCCCATATACCTCTGATATGTCATATCTACTTCATCAATGGTTTAGTAGACAAACTTATATTACATATCTAGAGGTACTACATCTATGGTTTAGTACGCAAGTAAAATTGAGCGACCCGAGGTGTTACTTTACATCTTTGGTGATCAGAAGCCAGAAAGTACAATCACACTTATTATTGATACAAGGGATTTCGTGTTGCTCAAGAAAAAGTTAGGTATATGTATTATATCTACTGATAAAGGTTTTCTGAAATGCGGTAATCGTTAAGCGAATTTATACCATTTCCCAATAGAAAAACAATCACCACAATTTAATGTCTCCACGCTAACTGCACAATATATTGGCAATATTTTTCGAACTTTAAGCTCTTTGGGTAATTTAGACCGAGCGAAATAATTCCTAGATTCTACAATCGTTTGGCTAATTACTCGTCCTAGGATTCTAATGGATTTAGGTTCACAGCCAGATATACGATTATAACGTGATCAAGGGTTATCCGAATTACTTAAATATGTATGAAATATTAATCTGGAATTTATTAAGAGAAGAATTTTAATTTGAAAGTTAAATGGAAACTAGTATTTTTGAAACATGGTCAAGATAAAAACGATAGAAAGAACAATCCTGATAATATTTTAAGGGAGTCATATACTTACTATCTTTTAGATGCCTGATTTATATTGAAAAGGTGGTATAGGATTGAATTTTCATAAAACTCATGTTTTTTTCAAATTATCTTTCAGATTTAGTAAATCTAAATAAAAAACTGTATATCTTGCAAATCTATGTAGCTCTTTCTTGCTAAGAAGAGTCATGTTATGTGCATATCTTTTTTATCACTAACTATTTCTATCAATTTTAATCACGTCCTCACGAATAAACTAACAATTTCCAGTGTCCAGATTGTACCAACCTATAACCTTTCCCAAGGTTGCTCTGTCACCTTAACTTAATCACATTTTACAGCAGCGTAAAATCCAAATAAACAAGCATTATTTTTTACACCTAGCCTAAGACAGGCTTTACTGCGTATTTAATATCAGCTTAAACTTAATCTAGACCCAACGGCCTAGTCTGGTACAAAATTACCTAGCCTAAATACGTAGTTTACAATTCAATTATACCATAAACTAAATGACACCATGAATAAAGGCACAGTTTAAATATATTCACCTATAAACCGCTGTGAAGCTACGTACTAACGTTCGTAACACTGTCACTCACACACGCATCTGCTCGATACACGACGCTCAGTACTGACAGCACCGATAGCACCGGTAAAAACTCGTCGATGCACGTGCGTACCTTCACAACTGTACATCTTAACTCTGTGATAAGGTCAGGTTTATTTAATGCTGGAATTAAAGCGTAAATCCTTTGTCGTAAATCTGGCTTTAATCTATTACATTAAGATGGCGGCTGTGTATGTATGTATGCGTCTTAAGACATATAGCTGTGGTGAGGATTCAAGAAAATCTTATTTGTCAGGTAAAATGGTCTTAGTTATATTTTAGTCCTAGCTTAGATTGGTATTAAAAATTAGGTCAAAAAAGTCACGGTGACCTTGTGATTAAAGAACCAGCCTCATAAGAACGAGATTATGGGTTCGATTCCAGGTCAGGCAAGTGTATCAATGTAATTTACCTACCTAACTTATTATGTTCTTTCCAAGTATGTTTTGGAGACCATTGACAGAGTAAAGGCAAAGAAAACATGTAAAGAACTACCAGAAATTACAAGCAACTGAAAAGACCCAAAGCTAATTAGCCAGTAACATTATTCGCAAAGCACCATAAAAACCATATAATTAGACGCCAAAAAATAAGCTTTTTAAAGTGCATTTAATTTTAACTTCATACGGGAACAGTTGGTAGTACGAGCGAAGCATATGTGCATATGTCGAGCGCGCAGTGTTTCCAACTTTGCGAGACAAAAAGTTGGCAGAAAAAAGTGTGGTGCGGACAGCGACGTAAAACTCGCACTGATGGTCAGTCGGCAAGATATGGAGGGTGAGATAGATGGGACAGTAGGTAGAATAACTGTTAGAAAATATAAATGTAAACACATAAGAGAAAACAAGACATATTAAAATTGACCCCCATTTTAAAAAATATTTCAAATATAGAATATATTCATAGATTCTATTTTGCAACATACGTGGTTTTATATTACCTACTTCAGCCTCAAAACCAATATGATCATCTTCATAGTCACTACGGAATGAAGGTACAAACATAGTCGCTTCTGCGGTATCACCTAATCTTTGCCCCAAGCGTTATGCATGGCTGTAAAATTTAACGGTTCACAATAAAGTACTGGAACTAAGTCCAAGCGCGCACTGTAGGCTATAACTTGACGCGCATGTGCGCTCGCCCTTACAATAAGGATATGACTGGCCATACATTTTAGTAGTACATTCTTTTTATTTCTGCTCTTGCAATTTGAAGGGTGAGGGCTTTCTTCATTGTTTGTGGGTTTCTTGTTAGCAAAGAGGTTTGCTTACTTTGTGATAGATGCTAAGTTTTATGGGGACTTGGAGGGCTATAAATTAACAAACTAAATTAACAACACTACAAGGAAGTTAGCATTTACATGATTAAATAATTTGTTGAGAGTCAATATCATGGTTTAGGCAATCATTTCAACAGGAATTTATCCGTAACGAGATAAATAGTAAGAGAAGTTAAATCTTTAAGCTCAAAAATAATCTCGTGATGTGCTTCCAAAACTTTGAACAATAATAAAACATATCTACTTCTACGATCCGATACGGACGTCCAGACTTCCCTACACACTACACCTACGAACAGTTAGGTAAATGATACGCCTCCCCTTTTCAATTTACATTGCAAGGCAAATAGGGAGCAGTATTCTATCAATACGGCAAACATTCAGTATCTATTTATCAGTAGCTACAGTCCCACTAAAAAGGGGAAGGGTTCAGACCATGGAGAGTAAAATTATTAACGGAGGTGCTACAACAGAAATTCTCCTTAGAAAGTCATCTCCCGAGCCTATTCCCAATTATGTTGGGGTCGACTTCCAGTCTAACCGGATGCAGCTGAGTATCAGCGCTTTACAAGGAGCGACTGCCTATCTGGCCTCCTCAACCCAGTTACCCGGGCAACCCAATACCCCTTGGTTAGACTTTTGCTAAGAAATCTCCTTAGATCGCAGCGCGCCAAACTCTGCGGGTGTCCATTTTTTTCAAAATAAAATCACCAATCTATCAAGACAAATCTTTGACAGATTGGTTCTGATTTGACAAGGAAACCGAATGTCTCGTTAGTTCTACAAGCTAATCACGCCTGGGGTACGTTTCAATGACCTACAAGTATACGCCTGACCTACCTGCATTACCTATGGCATCTCTGCCCATCTTTCTTTACTGCGTGGTTCAGACGTACAGACGAAACTATTATATGTAGATAGTTAGGTTTTATGTACTGAACTACTGGAGTCGTCTACGTCTTTATGGAGTATGAAAATGTTTTGAGATGCGCTTACCGGTTCTGTGGTGACGATACTTTTATGAGTATCTAAGCATTATGGTTTAGAAAGGAATGTGTTATGAGCAAAGATGCAATGTTGGACACCCTGTCCTAATACAAGCCATAATTTTATTGTGTGAACAATCTTCTGCTCCACGTATCCAATTTTTTAAGCTGTCCATATTATTTTTTAACCAAATAACTACTTTAACTTGCTTATTGCAGATTGATAATCACTCGAGCTGTGGTTTTAGCTGTCTTTAGACTTCTACTAAGATGGACATGCCTACGTCAAAATTAAGACCTGATTGAGACGTCTCAAGTCTTACTACGCTTTCTTAGGACTTCAAAACTCACAATTGATACAATACAACCACTTTTTCACCAAAACTCCAAAAGTGACGTCGCAAAAATTTATTGGAAAAGTTTGAGCTCCGAAACAACGCAAAGAATGCTCAAATGTTATAACATAGTGCTACGAATATGAAGCATTGTTCACCACGAGCTTGTTAGATTAACCTTTGTTCGTAGTTAGTGAACTAGGACGAATTTTACGGATAGTTCCACCATATTCGAGCTTCGATGAGTTAGAAATTGTGATGGGGGATTAAAAATGTGAAGTGATTTAATTTTTTCTCGTTTGGTAAACCAAGTTTGAAGTTAGATTTACATTTTTGTTAGGAAGACATAGGTTTATTTTCTTATGTGAAATACATTCTGGAGTTTAATGAAAGGTACATACTCAGGCCTGCAAGGGTACGTTTCATTGTTAGCACCAGCGATCTTGATAATAATCGTCGATACAATTTGATCTCAGAGTCTGTTACATAATTTTGAAAAGGTTGATGTAAGCGTAGGATAAGCTACACTACAATACGATTTTAGATTATATCTAAACTTTGAAGTATAAGTACAAACAAATCACAGTAATTAGAGTCACAATAAGAAAATCTCGGTGCTTCAGTCTTCAGTCTACAGTGCTTCATCACGTCCGATTTCGCAAGACTACAATAAGGGCGTATGCACAGCACGGAAAGCGGTGCGAGCAATAATAAATATTCAGCGCGGGGCAGTGTGGTTACAGCCCTAATTTGGAACCCGGGTACGACAATAGTGTTAGAATTGTGTATTTATTCGGTGGTTTTAGTGTCAATTTTACTGTTTCTTTTTTTGGTATTTAATGTGTTGTAGAATTTGTTTTTACTTTCTTTTATTTAATTTAATCAATTAAATACATCAAATTATAAAGATGGTATGTAACCATGTAAACGTATTTTGTTTCATTTTTTCGCATAGTGCATTTTGCGTAACGGATTAAGGGGTGAGGTTCCCGATTGTCAATCTGTTTCATTTCCTGAGCGTAGATTGAGAGAATTATAAGGTTAATGAACCTATTATGCTTGTAATTTAGTCCATGTTTCTGTTAAATTCTTGACATGCTGGTTCTAATACAGGTTTGCTTTCGAAAGTTAGCTGTGGTCCCGGAGGTACTTTAAATATACCTGTTACCTGACATAGTTCTTTCAAGAGCAAATTCAGTTTCAATAAAGTCACAATCTTTACAAAAATTAAAAACACATTCCATAAAAATAGCCCTTTCTCACTGGTATTACGCAGTTAAATAAAAGGATGAAATTTTCTAACCCATTAAGAACATATGGGCACATCGTGTCGAGATTCAATCGTAAGTCATTCTAGGAAGCCAGTACTAAAAGTTATATTAACCGTGAAGAGTACCCACACACTGCCAACTAAAAAGTCGGCCGACAGTTGACGCGATGTTTGGATTTTTTTTTTACCTTGATTCCAATCAAAGTTTTCAGTCGGTCAGCCAGCTAAATATCTGACCTTTGTAATGAGCATACTACTATTTCATACTGACTTATGAGCCAAAACAAACTATCGGCCGACTAAAAGTGTGCAGTGTGTTCGTACTATAAAGAAACAGATAAAATTAGGACATCTTTCCCACAATGTTTTATGATGGTCCAAATATTTTTGTAGAGGGTGTCGTGCTCTGATTTGTTTAGACTTGAAGTTATTTTTTTTTTGTTTGAGTAGTTTATGGGGAAATATGTGTAACGAAGTAGAGGAGAATTGTTACAATAATTTTATACTTAGTTAAGAATTTGTATGTCAAGGTTCAGCTTATAATAAAGTGATCGGATTATAATAAAATCGGACCTGCGACTGTTGTCTAAAACTGAGTGTAGGTAATTCTTACGACATTCAAGTAGACTAAAACTTTTTTGAAAAAAATCAGAAAAGACTTTTCAAGATAAAGTTCGTGATATAAGAAGAATTAAATACCATTAAACGGTAAGCATTTCATAAAACTACTCCTCAACTTCATAATTTACTTCCAACGATCAAATAAAAGAATTCAATATGGAGTCCACAAGAGCTATCATAAAATCACACTCTGGATCATGTGGTGTTGAGCGTGGGCGGCAGTCGCGGGGAGGCTGAATGAAAACCCATTCGCAGACAAGTGCATCACAACACCTGGGGCGTGTGATTATAGGCCGGGAGCTCGGCAACGGTGTTTAGCGTTGAACTTGCCAATATTTGTAAAGTGTTCATGTTAGATATTGAAATAAAAATATAGGCGAATATTTTCGCGTTTGTGTGGTTTTAGAAATGGTTGGGGTTTTAGGAAACTGTGCAGTTTAGCGTGTTTTGATGAATAAGGAATGTATGCTGAGATTTAGTAGAATAATATTGATATGACACAGTCGTTCTACTCTACTTTAATTTTTTAGTCTGAGAAGATTGGTATTTTTTTGTGCTGTAAACATTTTATCGTGGGTGTTAGCCTAAAACCATCCAAAACTATTACCTTCCCAAAATCAACCAGGTTAATGTTCCAAAAAATAAAAACTATGACGTACACCTACCACATCAAAGTCACCAATCAAACAAGAACCTCACCAACAAAAAAAACAAAAACTAAAAAAACTTAACGCGCCACGCAATTCAAACAAGCTTTACAACGTAGCGTTTCAACCGTCCGGAGCAATGTTTTTCGCGGTAGGACACCGATCGCCCGTAATCCTCCTGTTGGCTCCCACCTACCACGTGTAATCTGCCCGTGACTTGTATAAAACAATTTGTTTAGAACCGGTTTCCAATTTGCTTCGACATGATAGGTTTTTTAAACGGATTCCGCACCCCCGGATTAGGTTTATAGATTGAAATTTAATCTGTAATAGATTTGTGTTGATGGGGTTTTGATGTTTTTGGCTTTGTTCTTTTTTCTGTCTTTTTGTTATTTTTTTGCGGTTTGCTTGAATTGTTATTAATGTTGAGGAAAATTCGTTAAGCGCTAGTGAGATATATTTTTTAGCTTAGGGTAATTTCAGGGAGTTTATATTTTATTATTTCAAGTTATAACTAACGAAATTGTTATGTGTAGTTTCCATACTGTTTATAGTATTTTATTGTACCTTCTAAAGATCCGGGCTTCCTATTAAACTAAGAAATTGTAAGAAAAGAGAATGCATTCTGTGCCTGCGCAAATGCTTGAGCATTATAATATTTCACTTTCAATTGGTTGATCTCTCTAGGCTTGAGACAGCCACCGTGGAAAAAATTTGGCCTAAACACCATTAGTACCTTTTCACAAACTTTCTCATAAATAATTATTTCTATCTTTATTAAAAAAAAAAACAAAATAACTCCATAATAAAGTACCCCAGCTCCCGGCCTCGTCATGGTACGTTTGACGTGTCATCGAGCGATTGTAGACGCGCCTCGCTTCGAGCCGTTTACCTTATATTTTCCACATAATAGAAATCTTATGGTGTATCTCGATGATGTGATTCCATATCGGTTATGTTATAACAGCTATTAAGTTTTGTAGTTATGTGTTTTGAAGTATATCTGAAGACTAAGTAAATGATGTGAAAATTGGATTCTATTATGAACTCGGAATATGTGTGAAGTGTGTTAGCTACCTAAAACTGGGATAGTTGGTGTGTTCATACGGGGAGGTTACGTTTAGCAATGGATGTCAATAGCTGATTATTAAGGTCATTGACTGCCTCGTTGGTCTAGTGGTCGCAAGCGCGGCTGCTATGCTCGAGGTCTCGGGTTCGATTCCCGGGTCGGGTCGAAATCGCTTTGTGGGTTTTCTTGAACTTTCACAAAGCAGCCCGTAGTCTGGAAGTTGGTGATTGATTCACCCGTGCATCGGAGAGCACGTGAATGTCGGTCCTACGCCTGATCTCTTTCCGGTCGTGTCGGATTGCCGTCCCATTGGGTTATGAGAGTGAAGAAATAGAGAGTGCACTTGTGTCTGCGCAAATGCTCGTGCACTATAATATGTCCTGCGCAGCTGGCTGATCTCCTTAAATGAGAACAGCCGCCGTGGCCGAAATCGGCCGTGGACGCCATTATGAAGGTCATACGAGACCACGACATGCGTCAGATTAGTAAGAGAACTCAGAGAACATCTTCTCTATGAGAAAGATCTGAACCATGTCTTCTAGATATATATTTGGACTTTCAGGAAATTACGATTAATTTATTACGATGGAAAAGCAGTGACATTCTAAGCAACAAATCGGAGTTTGATCAGACACGATACTCCAATAAATCAAAATGTAATTTCATTCGCAAGGGGTCTTTAAATCATAACCTAAAAATATACAAGCAAGTACCTAAGTATTACACAAGCGTTCAAATTCAATTTTGTAACAAATGAGTTCTGATTGGTTTGTTTGAACGTCTATTAAGTATGGGAGCGAAGTCTTACAAGTTATCAGAAAATTAATATCAGCAGGTATTTTAGTTAGGGGTTAAAATGTTCATGTGTGTGCGTAGTCTACACTTTAAAATCTAATTAGCTCGTGTCATCGAATTCGTTTGCGTAGGTAGACTTGAAATTAGGACGTCTGATTTATTAATGTAAGTAAAAATGGTCAAAATTAAGAAAAACTATCTTCCACCCGCGGTTCACTCAAGTGCTGAGGGTACTATCTCCCTTATCCCGATAGGGATAAAAAGTATTGATTCACGGGTCCTAGTTCTAAGCTACTTTCCCAAAAAAATCTGCCAAATTGGAACAGGCGTAACAGAAATTTTATATGGTTTACAGTAAAGACTAACTTAAGAGGCTTAGCATACTCAAGAACTAGCCTACATACTCGTAGGTAATCACTTATTCATCCATCTTGCATAATTATGCAACATAAGTTTTTGGACATAGGCGGGTTGTTATTTACAAGCAATTCCTAATAGGATACCTAATAGTTAGTACTATAATATTTTGCATAAACTCATGCATGGAGTAATAGGAGTAAATTTGTGTAGCAGTGTATAAGTGAAAGCGGGTTTTTCGTGGAATTCCCAGCTTTGTAGAAGATGCATCGCAAATTGGTTTCCAGAACATGTTCACTTAGTCGGATCATAATTATAGATTCCATTAATGTTTGGTTCGGTTATTTAGTTAAGGTTTTAACGTTTTTCACGCAAAGTCAAATGTGTCTTTTCTCGGGATGCTTAGTGCCACTGGTGTTTATTTAAATATCTTATTATCGCCCCTTGTGTCACCTAAACTTTTAAATATTAAGTTTTGCTTTTTGTCCATCATATTTATTCCCTGTCCTCGTTGCCCTCCTTCTCGATATTTTTATTGTTTTTATGGTTCAAAATGTTTAATATTATTAAATGCTATTTTTATATGCAAAGCGAACTCTTAATTACACCATTATCTCATGTCCTTTCAAAATATTGGGTAGTTTTCAGCATACCCGATTTGCTTGCCTTCCTGTAACACTATTTACTTATTATGTTCTACACATGTATTAACAGAGTGCTTTGTTAAGGAAGTTAGCGAGTACATTGTTATTAAATTCCTCTCGGCTAGTTAGATAACGAGTAGTTTTACTTACTGTCTTGTCTTGTCTTCAAGAATACGGCCCGTCATGAATCAACCCCGTCATCTTGTTTAAGTGAGGTGAATTATTCGAGAATATGTAACTTTTGGCTTTGGCTGTCCATAAGACAGTGATCTCTTCTGTTCTATTTCAGTGTTACAAAAGTAAGCATTAGGTTCTTTTTAATTAAAACTATCTATGTTCCTTCTATTACCAACAGCTACCCAGAACCTCAGGGATTCCAGACATGACTACCTTAAACGTGCACAAAGAACGTTTGTCAAAGTAAAGTTGACTTTATATAGAACTGATGCAGAATGATAAAAAAGGTGAAACCAAAAAATCTAGATTCCTCATACCTAGGTGCAAACGAAGGTAACTAAATATTTCACCAACATTCTTCAGATCATTTAATAAACCCTGTCAACGAAACCTGTGAACATCAAGAATTCGACATGAAAGCATACAGAACCAATTTCATTAAATTACTATTGATATATGCGCATACATGTGTGTGTGAGATCAAAGGGCAAATTTTAATGAAGCCTAGAACCGCTTTATAGCAATATCTAGGCGATAAATTGGTGCCAATCCATGAGTATATTTTACTTGCATGGTTTTTGGGGTTTTGGTGGTTTTGATACTTATACCACAGATTACTAAATAGTTACTCTTGAACGATTTTCTGACGTGATATTTGATTGGTTCCTGATCTAATGAATTTCAGTTTAGATAAAACCTTTTAATACGTGTGTTGTTTTAATGTTCGCAGCAGCAATTTGATACCAAGTAACAATTTAATTTAGATACTTGTAAAAAGCAGAATTAAAATTGGATTTTTTAATTAAAAGCCGGTTTAATTCAACTAAGCCAAGTCAAAATACACTCAAAACTGAGCATGAAGGATATCAAAAATCTCAACAATAATATTGAGTTCTTAAATCATCTAAATATTCCATCTATTGGATGGTAACCTGCACATTATGATAGCACTACATGAAATTTGCCCCGCTCCAGCCGTAGCTCAATATTCATGAACACAGTGCGGTCGACGATCAATTTTCATCTTCCGATTTACATGTATCGATATAATTAAATACGAATCGATGTTCAGATCATCGCACCGACTGGCGTTCGCGATTAATTACTCGATATTGTTAGTGTTAGTAACGATTTATGGTCACTTTGTTGACGGAAAGTGGTGGTTTTTAATTGACTTATTGACTTCTCGAATGTGTTGTTAGATAAGAAGAATAGAGCTTTTGTTGAATAGGCACCTAGTTAACTCTTGCAATTGCTTTAGACCTTAGGCACTTAGAAAGTTCAAAAGGGGAGTACAGAAAGGAGTTAACAAGATTGCCCCACCCATCTACGGTAGATAATAAGAAGAGTAGATAAAGGAGTATCTACGGAGAGTACATAAGGAAGTATATCGAGGTTATGCATAACAGAATTAAAAGGGGAATACATAAGCAGTTTTTTATGGGAATAGATACGAGAATACATAATATGGGGGACATTAAAAGAAGAAAGAAGTGAGACGTCATATGTAAATTAGAAGTATGGGTATGCCCAAAGTTTTTACTATGATAGATCACTGTTAATAGACCTAGGTATAACATTATATAACAATATCCTTTATAAATAAAAAGTGAAAAAGAAACGTAGAATAAAATCCTCATTTTTTTCCGTCAGTTTATTGACAAGAAACAACACAATTACGGCCAATCAGAATCGTTATTAACTATTAATTGCTCACTGAGAACTGTCACTATAATTGTTAGGTTAACCTGTCACAGCCTATAATTTTATTGAAATTGACACTTTTTATATGAGACGACTTATTTTCTTAGAGTTTAATTAAATTTGATATCCATTAAAATCCAAGTATCCAATTCTCTGTGTTATATTGATATTAAAAGATTCTTTTTTGCAATACTTTGTGAGTGGGATAATATCGTGTTCGATTCACATTCACTGGAAATCAAACCTAGTGTACTTAAAAATGCAACATGAAAAACAAAAAATGTTTTGTTTCGCTTGGGAATCGAATCCAAGACTAGTTAATAGTTCCAAGCTTCTATTGTATCAGCAATATGTACTTACATATGATTTGACAAATAAAAAAATAAATTCGTTTATTTCAGGTAAAACCCATATAAAATTAGCAAGTAGTTACAAAATTGTACGTATTACATTGGTTAAATTCTTCTTAACGTTAAGTTACCCTCTAGCAAAAAATAAAAACATTTCTAGACAATTTTGATCGTATCGTAAGGTGTAAAGCATAAGGTATTACAAAGTAATTACTATTTCCCAGAGTTAAAGCAATTACTAGTTTCTACGTAGTTTTTGTTAACCATTCCGACACCGTCGCGAAATTGTTTTTAAACATGATAGGAGTTTCTCATATTATAGGAAGTTTAATATTTTTTTCCCCATCAAAGAAATTTATAAGATCCTATGTCTTTCTAGTATGTTTTGGTGGATCAAAAATAGTGGAAAGTTCTTTTGGCTATTGTCAAGTATATTGTTAACACGAAAATGTTATGGAAGTTTTCGTTACCTGGGAAGAAACATGCTGCCCACTAAGGCACGTGTAAGTAGTTGGCTGGCTTATAGTATTCACAGAAATATAACCATATTTTATTGGTGAAACAAAAATTTAAGAATGCCCATAAGAAAACAAAATACCTACATATTCGATAGTTGTGACTATGACCTTACTGATTTCTAGGTCTATATACTTTTTTCAAATATCATGTTCTAAAAGCCAAAAGCTGAGACAGTTCGTTGACTCTTCAACTTCCACACAGCACCCAATGGTGCACCAAACATTTTTGGCAAAGAATACCATTTGCCCAGACTTCCCAAATTTATCGCCATACTCAACCGAATGTATTCAGCAAGATCAGCACAGTTTCCTACATTAAATGAGCAATGCAAAGAAAAACTTAGACGTACAAATGTCTCAGTTGCAAATAGAATTGAATAATTGAATTTATAGTAGTTCCAGAATTTCATATGGCAACTCTGGCCTGGCAAGTCTCCAGGTATTGTGAGTCCAACTTTGTAATTGAAAGTTTCTAGCTTGCGATGTGAACTGTTTTGGACATGATAATATATCATTGTTTTATGAAATTAGGATGATTCATTATTGTTTTGATTCGATAGATTTATTGGAGTTTTCTCATCTTTCTCTCGTAATTTGGCAGTTGGTTATTGATTGGTGTAGTTGGAACTATCGATCTTAGTAGTTTTTTGTTTCTTTTCGAGTTGGTATTCAAGAGTTTCATTGTTTGATCAATCATGTTTATTAAATAAGTTTATTTGATTGAGGAGTGCATTGAATGATAACTTGACTATAATTTGGATAAGTTGTCTAAGTTTTAAGCTCTCTTGGGGAACCTACGCTTTTGTTTTTGGTACATCTTTAAAGGTTCATTGCTATATTAGGTGCATATTATTGATTAACTTCGTCATCAGTTGTTTATGTAGCCATCTAAATACGCAGCTCATGAATAGATTTTATTCAACCATATTTCATCTATTCCCCTACATCAACACCTTCCCTATTACAACCATTATCAAGTTTAATAATTCTATCAGCAGCAACCTATAGAACTCCAATTATAACATGATCGGACCTTTCATTTGTACGTCACTCCCACGCCCTACAGGTGCTACCTAACAAACTGAAGGGCTAAGGCGGATCACACACTGCCACGTGATACGTTCCGATACACGGGACATGTGAGATATCTATAACCACGCTTGTACATGCTTTGTCAGTGTCTACTACAACGGTATTGCAAAACACTCAAATAAAGTATTGAATGGAAGGAAGAATATGTAAATACAGTTAGATAATTGTCATTTTTGCTCTTAAAACATCGTTTACATGTTTTATAGGAAATCATTAAATGACTTTCGACTTTAACTTAAACTCATCAAATACGCGGCCACTCTTTCCAAAAATCTCACAGTCCCGTTGTAATTTTTGCCTTTCAAATATCGTCGGTACTAATGGACAGTATTCAAGAACGCAGAAAAACAGGGCAAAATACATAGTGGTGTGAGTTCCACCAAATAATTCAACCGAAATGTTTGCAAAACATGCCAAAATCATTATTACAAATACACGAACACGTCATCAGATTGTCAATTATATGGATTTATCAACCGCCATTGAGCTGTTGGGAATGCTCGATTATATTTAGACGGGTGTAAATAACGTGATAAATATTGCTTATGTAAACTAACCTTTATATTTATGGGTTATTTTGGTAAATATGTTAGATTTATTGAAGGGCGGCGTGGGTGGGGTATTCATAAAATTGGGAACAGTGGGTGTATGATTGCTATATTATATGCATTTTGGTTCTGTATCATGAAAAGTTGAAAATAGTTGACGACCGATTTTTTTTCATTGTAGTTTTTTGTAACTTACTAGACGATTTCCCGCGATTTCGCCCACGTCCCGTGAGAACATTTAAGTAGCTTTCCAACAGTGACAGAATTTTTCAAATCGGTTCAGTAGTTTCAGAGCCAAAGAAAAAAACATGTTTTGATTATATAAGTATGGATATATAGCATGGAAAATGATTTTCCTTTTGATCCAAAGTAATTCTAGCACATACCTTAATTGTAGCTTATCCAAAGATTTGGAACTTGGCACATAATTATTCCACATACATATATTCAGGCCCATATTCAGATGGAAATATCCTTCACGTGCCTAGAAGGAATTAATTAATTTAGTCTAGTAACATGGGCTATGAAAATACAAGGCTTGATTGGTGAAATAGGCCATTCTGCTTGGGATATTATTTTAGTAATATCTAGATATTGATGTTCATAATATATTGTATCTTCAATGTATTGTCAAAGTTAAAACCTTTACCGTCTTACCACAAAAACTTTTAAACGTCAGTTTAAGACTTGTCTAAAAAAATGTCAAATTATGACGTTGACATATGGTTCATTTTGCAGCCACAATTTTTTTAGACAAGTGTAAAACAGGTGGTTAAGTTTTTGTAGTAAGGCCATCGGTATTTGGTTGGAGTTTGTCAATTTACAAGAAGTTCCAATAGCTTATTTATCGTTTCCTTAGCTTAATAGAAATAGGAATTTGACATAACTTGTATGTATGGGACTAAAGGACTAATGTCTTCCTATTTCTAGGAAGTCAAACAACACTTATTAAGGTTACTGAAACCGACAAATTTAGATATGTAAATGCTGTTTCATACTTACATGTTATAAGATTTGAGGCAAAATCCATTCCAGTTTGTCACACAACAAAACCTCGTTCACTTTCAATCTGGCAATTTAATGAGTGGGTTTCTGCCTAATCTCTTTCAAATCTTTTTCAACTTCAGCTACTGAAATCACAACACACATGTTCACTACATAAAACTTGTCCTTTTCCAAGATAAATCTAAGTCCATTACCACTCATTAGATCAAGAACTACTGAAGATTCTCGGAAACCAAGTTCAAAAGACATTCTAAAACTGTCAGCAACTACCCTTCACGTTACGGAATGCTAATTCGTCTTAACGGCCGTTTCTTTCTTGTTTCCTTCAGCTATGCTTAAAGGATCCTTAGACGGTCAAAATTGTTTGACATTCACTCATTTTCAAGCATGTGACGTAATTTTGGGAATGTTTAAGACAAAGTAAAATGTTTAACACAAACATTAATGTGTACATACAAATAACATCATTAATAGATGCTCCATGATAAAATATACAAAGAAAATATAATGATTTGTTAATGAAATCTCAAATAATTTTCATCAGGATAATATACAACTCATACAATACAAAAAAGACATTAGATATTCATGGTGCAGCAATTTTTTTATTAAGTTGATCGATCCCCGTTACCAAAATGTTGTCTAAAATGGATCTAACTTCTAGATTCCGATATCATACCCATCTTAACTCTTAACGTACCCATTTGAATTACCACAATACGACTCTTCAAGTAACATGCATACCTTATACAATGATGTCCTCCTAGCCGATTATCGGCTACGGCGGCTGTTCTCATGTAAGGAGATTAGCCAACTGTGCAGGACATATTATAGTACACAAGCATTTGCGCAGACACAGGTGCACTCCCTATTCCTTCACTCTCATAGCCCGATAGGACGGCAATCCGACACGACCGGAGAAAAGATCAGGCGCAGGACCGACATTTACGTGCTCTCCGATGCACGGGTGTATCAATCACCAGCTTCCAGGCTCCGGGCTGCTTTGTGAAAGTCTTCTAAAACCCACAAAGCGATTTCGGCCCGACTCAGGCATCGAACCCGAGACCTCGTGCTCAGCAGCCACATATGCGACAACTAGACCAACGAGGCAGTTACCTTTAAAATATAGAACCTTATACAATGCATGGCCAGCGATCCATCAAATTCGTCAAGCACCCTTACCAATACTGTCCGTCTAGGAACTCCTTTTGCACAAAGGCAGCAGATGCAAGTCTTAGTACTCAGTATTCAAGGTCGAATGCCCTTCACGAAGCAAGCTAACTATAGTACCGACTGTCGGACGTTTCCCAACATTCTTCCTATATTTAGACTAAGAATATTTTAACATAGATTACAATTTTGAGCCGCGACGTGAGGGTAGAAATGTGGGCGTCATTAGGTTTTGTAGAGGCTTTTTAGGGTTGTGAGTTATTAAAGTTTTTTATAGCATGAAGTGTGTGGGAGTTTTTGAAGAATTAATTTATCAAAGAAAGAAAGGCTTAGTTTACATTCCTGGCCTTTGCTAAGCTAATACCTAAAGAATAAAACAGTCGAGCATTATTTTACATAGACACAGGTTTAGAAGGTCAACGTACGAAAATCGTCCCGTAACACCTTTTTTTGTGGGAATTCATCAAATCCCGCTGTGCAGCGTGAGGGAGCGTCACACTCTTACTGACTAAAACCCACCATGTTCCTTATGAAGCCTTATGAAGCGTGAAGTGTATAAAATACTTTGTCACTTCTGCGTCATAATCTTTGGCGCGACAACACAAAACTGTTCACAAATTAGTCTCCATGTATCGACAAAGAAATGCCTTCTAACTGTTATTTGTGTAGTTATTTATAACGTTATTTCAGTTTCAGATGTTCCTGTGTTTACAGTCCATGAAACGATTAGATGTTTTATTTTCGTTGGATTATTGGGTTTCTTTGGAACTGTTATGGTGGTATAATTGGGGCTGCTGGCTGCTGGAATTTGTTTGATTCGATTGATTTATTTTAAGGTTTTATTCCTTTTGTGGGGAGATTAAAGTTGTGTGGCCGTGAACTTGTGTTGGCTTATAGATGTTATCGTATTGGTAAAAATATAATTTGGTTGCGATTTTTGACTTGACAAGAGCACACTCGTACGCTTATGTGAGTCCGTAGATTTTTTTCCAAAATTACATATATAAAACCCAAAAGGTATAAAATAAATCGTGTTTCAGTTGCTAACAGGTTAATAAATTAACCGCCCCAAAGCTTATTCATAGGGGTCGTTTTGTAACCACTTAAGATGTCGAGTTTGGCAAAAAGACTGTTGATCAAAAGTATTTTTAAAACTGATTTATTTACATAACTAGCTTTTGCCCGCGACTTCGTTCGCGTGGAATAGTGATTTTTGGTTTGACCAATAGATGGCGCTATATGTCCGAAATAAATTTTATTTTTATTTTTATATTTTTTTGTAATAAAAACTATCCTATGTCCTTTCTCAAGTTCCAAACTATGTCTGTACCAAATTTCACACAAATCGGTTCAGTAGTATAGGCGTGAAGAAAAGACAGACAGACAGACAGAAAGACAGACAGACAGACAGACAGAGTTACTTTCACATTTATAATATTAGTTAGGAATTAGGATAAATTTTTATGACGATTGAAAAAACGATACACCGCACTGTAAATATGACAGTGCATTCTTTTTGCTTTTGTGTAAGAAAATAAAAATATGTTTTGTGATGACATAGGTATGGTTAGGAAATAAAACAATCAATATTTTTTCATTGAATTTGTATTACAATTTTTATACATTTATCAAAACAATCTCGTATATTTTTTCTATGTGCAACAGTATGCTAATGTGTGCACACCCTAAGTTAGCACATAGCCTTTACGCCATTTAACTCTTCAAAAACTTAAGTGTTAAAATATATTTCACACTTACTTTTTACAGTTTCGCTGTGAACGTTAAAACTTATTTTAGTATTAATAACATTCGAAACTTTTCTCATAAAGGATTAAGTGTTGGCGCTTATATTTTAGACGGAACTTTATAGTAGCGGTAAAATTAATTTAGTAGGCATATCAGACTTTAATGTTGTCTCCCTTGAGCTTTGTACTCCCTCATAATAGGCCGTTCCTGAGGTAGTAAAACAAAATTGAGGTGATGAAGATAATACGTCAAAATTTAACATACACAAAGTAAGAAAACTACCTAGTATTTGAAGAAATACAGGTGTACTGAATAATATTTTTGGAAATTCATGCCCATTTTCCTATCTTTAGCGTAGCCTGAGATATCGATGATTTCGCAGAATTTTCTTCTTCACATTCAAAATTGACAAAAATGGTCGATGAACGTAAGCTATAGTCAAGAATGCTTTTAAGAGACATAAAAATAAAAAATAAAGACCAAATCAGCACTCGCATACCTCAAGTCCGGCCCCTAGGCCTAAGCCCCATAACCCAATTCTTAACAAACCAGCTCAATATTTAGACCATAGTTAAAATAATGGCAGCCACATCACCGTGGCTTCAATAAAGGGGATTGAATCAATTACGTGGCTAAGGCGAGCAAACGAGCGTATCGCATGTCGACAAATGTGGACGTAGCCTAATCCTCATTCGGGTTTATTTCCAAACATAATTATTAAGTGAATTACAGTTACATAAGACTTGAACGGTTTAAATTCATTAGAAAATTGTGTCTTCACCCCTTTATTTGGGTCAGGAAACCGCGGGGTAGGTGATTTTGTTTTATATCTTTTTGTTTTGGAGAGGTTAGCAGTTGTTTGGGATTGATCACTGTTTGTTGATGGTTTAAGTATTTTTTAATGTACTTATACTTTCATTGCAATCTTTTGCTTCTGTAAAAAGTCTTCATTGGCCTTCGGTATTTCTTTATACGTCAAGTATCTCACTGTTTGAAGATCGATGTCAAGTGTTCTTTCATCTTTCAGTTATATTTTTGGGCTCACTCCATAGTTAACTACTGTTCCATTGTTAACGTCATAGTTTTCTTGGGACTTGCTAATAATATTTTCTGTTGTATTTATTAAAAGCAAACCCACCGTTTTATAGTTAAAAAGTCTGCAAAAGAATTCATTTCACTTTTCAAAGTTTTCTCCGAAAGGCTACTGTTTTCTGACCTTCCTCATCAAATTACCAAAATCTGTAACGCCTTCTTTGCCTAGATACACGTTTCAGGGTCACCTACTACTAGGAATGTTCTTATACAGGTTGGTATTTTTTGACGTTGTTTTAAAATAATACTTTTTTCATAATTGTAATAGTCAAGTAAAATAATGTAATCTTTAAAAGTGAAGTCGTATTTAGTATACTTTGAAATACGAAAAATGTTTAGATGAAACTTAAATTACCTCGCTCATGACACAGAACAGACATACTTTTATTTATGCCATATTATTGACCGTTCTTGCTTACTCTCATTGCAATCTTTAGTTGCTTATATTGTCCGTTTATCCATTCTTGTTTTGCCATGTTTTGGTACAAAAATTCCCAATCCCCCTATACATCCGTATTGTCCGTTAATCTCGTAAACAGGCCTCTTTATTGACACGGAGTTTACAACATCTACACATGATTCGAACAGTTTTATACCGGCCATGTGTTGTTTCATTAGCCTATCCGTTTATTTGTATATTACTCGTATCGATTCAGCAATGAATGTATGGTTTGTTTGATCTGGATATATTAGTTGCCTTCGATGTTTCTGCTTTATTTGCTTCATTTCAATTTTGTGTTGGTGCTATTTTGCATTTGGTGTGTTTTAGGTTGGGTTTTGTATAGTTATGATTAGTGTGTGGGGGATTAAAATTGATGATTTTGCCATTGTATTTTGTCCCTTAAGTAGATCTTATTGCTTAAAGATTGAAACCTGGCAAACAACAGTGGTCTAACGCCAAAAAAAAGTTAATCAGCCGCATGTCACGTGTTTTAGAAAATTTGTATGGATTATTCTTAAACACGTGACTAACGCTTGTTTTTTTTTTTTGCAGTGAGACCATATATTTTTAGGTAAGATACTTATTTTTTTCGCAGTGCGTAGTCTACATGTTTGTGCTCGTCCACAAATACATTACGATACATCTCTCATGCAGTCAAAAATACTGCTTATTCATGGAAAGCATGCAACAAAGGGCGTAAAAAGCAAAAAATCTTTCATTAATAAAATCAGAAAGCTCGGGTTATTCGATTCTCATGCCAGACAGAGCGGCTGGTATGCAGACAGTGACAATCAGAAATACTTTCTGACTCATGATTCAAGTATGTTGTTGTGAATGCATCAGTCTAGCATCAAACTGATACCACTTTCATTCATATTCATTTCCCTTTGTGGCTTAGGCCCGAATTTTATGTTTTGATGTGAGACTAGCTATATAAGACGTAGTGTATAGATTTGTCTATTGAGCTTGTTGGTACTGTAGTAACGAGCCAATATTAAAGAAAAAAGAGTTCTCTGTTTGAGAAAGCCTGTGCCCAGCAATAGGACGACAAAAAGGGTGATGATTATGATGACGAATAGAGAAAAAGATACTTTGATTGGAATGTTTTTAGCAATGACAATAAAATTTGTGATTGTTAACCGACTCAAAAAGGAGGAGGTTCTCAATTCGTCGGATTCGTTTATGGTTCCTGTTATACATTTACCAATATGTCTTTTTTTGTCACTATAACTACAAAAACGACAAAAGTTAGAAAAAAGTTAGTCGTGGTGGCCTAGTGGGTAAAGAACCAACCTCTCGAGTATGAGGGTGTGGGTTCGATTCCAGGTCAGGCAAGTACCAATGCAACTTTTCTAAGTGTGTATGTACTTTCTAGGTAAATCTTAGACACCAATGGCTGATAAAAAGGTGAAGGCAAACATCTTGAGGAAACCTGGACTATAAAGTCTGAAATCACCAACCCGCATTGAGCAAGCGTGGTGATTAATGCTTAATCCTTCTCCGTGTGAGAGGAGGCCTGTGCCCAGCAGTGGGACGATAAAAAGGGCTGTAACAGATAACAGATAACTACAAAAACGACAAAGGTTAAAGAAATCTACATTGAAATAAGTTACTACTCTTTACAATTTTTTAAATCCACTCATATTAACACTTTCGCAAGCATGACCAACAAGCAAGGCTATTAACTCGCCCTAATAATTAAAAGTCATTAATATCGCTTGTACGCACAATTTGTGACGGATATCATGTTTTACTGCACAACTTGATCTAGTTGGTTTAATAGATGTTACGACATTTTAATACTGGGATTAATCAAGTGTGGTCTTGGGGAATGTTGAATGTATAGCTTGTTTTATGGGATTAAATGTCATAATACCTACTATCTGTTACAGCCTTTTTATCGTCCCACTGCTGGGCACAGGCCTCCTCTCACACGGAGAAGGATTGAGCATTAATCACCACGCTTGCTCAATGCGGGTTGGTGATTTCAGACTATATGTATAGTCCAGGTTTCCTCAAGATGTTTTCCTTCACCTTTTTATCAGCCATTGGTGTCCAAGATATACTCAGAAAGTACATACAAACTTAGAAAAGTTGCATTGGTACTTGCCTGACCTGGAATCGAACCCACACCCTCATACCCGAGAGGTTGGTTCTTTACCCACTAGGCCACCACGACTTAATACCACGACCTACTATAATAAACAAATAATTAAGTATAGATGTTTTCTTATAAAAGCAGATAAGCCTAACTTGTGAGTGTTAATGAAAATGTACATTACCTTTGTATGCGTGAGCTCGGGAGCTCTCAATAGTGGTGAAAGAGTCAGTTCGTGAAATAAAACATTTATACTAGTTTTGAATTTTGGCTCCCTACGTCTCTTATTTCCTCGTTCTAATTTTTTCCCTAAAATATTTTCTGTTTCCATTTTTCTCCATCAGCCGTTATAATAAAAAATATTCCCTTCTTAGTCCTGCCATCTTTCAAGCAATCTACATTTTCTTCGATCTACTTCTCTTTCGATAAAATAAAACACAGATTCGCCTGTTTCTATACTTGCATTAAAAAGACTGATACTATATCTTATGTGTCTAGAAATAAAGCTCATAATTATTTTAATAAATACTTCTCAAGTTGGTATGAAGACTGGTGCGATGTCCTTACATTTCTGGATTAGCCAGCTGGGAATTCTAACAATGTGGATAGTCTTTTGTTTTTATTTAAGCAAAGCCGTTTATGATTAAAGTTTATGATTTACTTGAAGAACTTGAAGATAAATTGATGATGTCATAATTCTGTCCTTTCTGTGATTAAAGGCAGCTATGCTTCGTTACAGTCAGTTTGTTTCAAACTAAACAACATGTCAATATATTATTAGCTCACGCAATCAGAGAAAGAGTAGCCTGTGTGTGTGTGTGTGTCTTTTCTCAGGATCTTAACTATCTGTGTACCAAATGTTATTTAAATCGGTGCAGTAGTTCTGGCATGACAGCTTGACTGACAGAGATACTTTCTCAGTAGCAATAGGCATTAAATTAGGATAGATTACATAGATATTTAGTTTTCTAATGCAACAACAATAAGTACTATTGAAATTATTTTTTTTAAACTTCCTAAATTCTGAAAACAAACTTTATCACAAACGCAAATGCAAAATATATTCTAAAAAAACCACGAACACGACGTGTTTGTATTTCAAAACGGGATAGGTCCAAAAAAAACCGTTTTCAAAGGACAATTTCGTGTCCATTCACCTGCCGTGTTCTGCGAATCACAGCTAACTACGTAGTTGTCAAAGGCATCGCACGTGCCGGTCCGGTTTTTCTGTCAGTTTCTAGCCGTTTCTACGGACTTATTGGCCGGTTCCGGCGTGTGGGGGTCGGGCGGCACCGCGTGAAATTGCTAGTGAATCGGATACGTTTATATGATAGGTGCGTTCATTTTGCGTTGGGTGTAGGTTAATGTAGAGATTGGCGAATTTTTTTAGGTGGCAATATGAGGGAAAAAATTGGGGTTCCTGTATATACGCTAATATAAATTGTAAAGCTGAAAAATTGTTGCTTGTTTGCTTGAGCGTAGGTTCTAATCTCAGGAACTACTAGTCCAATATGAAAATTATTTTGTTGTTTCATAGGCTACGTAACAAGAATGGCTATATGGGTGCTTAAATGAGTTTCTATGGGACGTGGATGAAACCACTGGTTAAAGCGTTTAAATTATAAATTGCAACTGTCGATTTCAATTCCTAAACTCCTTTTTAAAGCAGGATTTAAAAAAAAAACGGGGTTTTTTACTTATTTGATGTTTGTTTGCTAAACTTTTGGAAAATTACTCGCTTTTATCCAAATACTAGCCTATTTAGATCCCAACTAACCCATGCAAGTGTTAAATATTTAAAAACAAAAATTAAAAACTTGTGCCAGCCAGTTGCTCAAACCGTGTTCCGTACTCCACATATCACATTATAACGTGATTTATATACACGCGGATGTTAGTTCGTATGCTGTATGTTGGTGGTCCGTTAGGATGGTGTAAATTTAAATTATCTTTTTTTATGTCATAATAGTTTGCTAGCTTCTAATTTTGTGGCATTCGGAATTAGGTTACAGTTTACGATCCTATTGCTATTTTTTTTTGCCGCGGTAGGTCTGGGATTGGTCTAATTAGGTTTGAATTTGGAATGGTGTCAATAGACTGGTTGATTTTAGTTATATAGGAGGTAACGAAGTGTTGGTCAATGAAAAACCAAGTCACATCGTGGCACTTAAATTATGAAAAGTTTCTACAGTCAAAGACTTTATATGAATGGACTGACTTAATGTGACTGGATCTGTAAGCGAGATTTCCAATTATAACAAAGTGTTAATAACATAGTTAGTATTTCTTTTGACTTATTTAAAAAAAAAACTGTAATTTGGATAATAAAGCTAGGCACATGTTTTAATTTTTCTTGAGTAACAAAAAACTTATCATTTAGCTACACAAATGCTAAGAAAAATCCTTGATCATATTATCAACGTTCTACTTATCTCTACTCCGAATTTTCACTTCATACAACAAATCTTCCCAATAATAAACAGAGACATACCATACATACACCAGTTCCCATTCACAGAAACGCAGCGTTAACGCAGCGTTCTCGCAACGGCTCAATGATTTATGACCGTCGAATCGCAGGAAGTGACGTCGCCACCTTTGATAGCAAACGTTCTTTGTTAGTAACAGGAAATCAAATTGATGTTACTAATTTTGGAATTCGAATTTCAAATTGAAACAATGTTCGTTTTTTTTTTGTTTGTGTTTGATTATTATACTGGCGGTGTTCTTTTATGTTTTCTGTTTTTTTGGAGTGTGTTGTGACAAATGTTCATACTCTCGTTACTTTTCTTCCGTATCTATACTAATATTATGAGGCTGAAGAGTTTGATAGTCGAGTTGAAAGTGTTAATCTTAAAAATTACTGCACTGGTAAAAAAATGTGTATTAGATAGCCCATGAATGAAACTAGGAGCAAAATTTTGTTGTTGATGTAGATCTGAATTGAATTTTGTTGTAGATCTGAACAAAATCAATACAAAATTGATAAGTATATTTGCATCATTTGAAATAATACGGATTTTGCTTTCGTCGAGAGCATCACCTTTTCCACGCACATAAATTTCATAATTTTTCATAAACCTAACTAATAAAATCAGCTTTCACATCTGCTAATAAAATTAATTCCCAGCTTAATAACAAAGTAAAAGCGTGTCAAAAGCCATTTCGCTATTGAAACAATTCAATATCAGAACCTATCCAAAACAAACACTGCTCAGCTCCAAGAAAACTTCATAAAAACCAACTACTATTTAACAAAAACAATATGGCATTATATCATTAGAAAGCTCGTATAACCTGCCAATCAAAAATCAACATTACACCCCAAGAAATAAAGACCATATACGATAAACCAGGAAATGAATCATGATTAAGGAGCCACCAACATAACTTTGCGGTCGACTAATTTAATTTTCCACGCGAAATGAACCGAGCGCCGGTTTAATCAGCTACAAAAATAAATTTGTATCGTCAAGAAAAAGCTTCAGTGACGGAAAATAAAGAGATTTTGCTGGAAATTACAAAAGAAAACCGCAAAAATCGAAACAATAGGTTTGAAACAAAGGGCCTTGTGACGAATTGTGTAGTTGAGTATGGCTAGCGAAATGCGAGAGGAATAAAAAATTAAGGGAAGCCATCTTATTAGTGTAATGATGTTGAAGCCATCAACCTCCCCTTAAGTATAGGGACGCAGTTTTGCTCATAAAATTGTGTTTGCTTGTCTGTGGTCTTATGTTTATTGAGATTAGAAATGGGATATCAATTCGTACTAAATGTTAGTATGGATTAGTTTTGGTATTTATGAAAATTGTCAGGACAGTTGACGGCCTTCGTCGACAAAAAAAAAACAAGTACACATTTCAGAGAATTTGGTGCATTGTATAACTTTTTGTAAATAGCATATCAAAAAAGTTATAAAACTACAATTTACTTAATATCACAGAAAAATGAAACAAAAAAAATGTATATTAAAATCCAAAATAACTACAGTAACCAAATCTTCATTACAACGTAGGAAAATCCTCCAGTCATCCATTTTGTATGAATTAATTATTTGTGTGTTAATGTAATGTGTGTGATAATCACTCATGTGTTAGAACCTCGGTCGCGGCACACTCAGTTTATTGTGCATTTCGTTTTCTTAAGTATTTTGTAGTTATACGGGATTAGATTCGGCACAGAAAGAAACAATTAATTTTGAAGTCAATTAACTTCATAGTGTAAAAATAAATGTTTCTGAAGCGTTTTAAGAATTTTATATAAATACAATGCACGTAGGAACATCAAATTGTATTTCGCATTTAATTGTTACCAAGTAACATATATTTTTAAGTTGGACCAACATATATATTTTTTTTTGTTCAAAACCAAAGTGACAACCTATGAAGGTACAATAATATCATTTCCTACTTTTTTTCAGTATTTTCAATCTCACCTACTATCCAATAAAACAAAACAAACAATTGCAAACCGCATTGAAACACTACTACGTCCATGATTTATCCCAACAATTTTATTCAGCATTCCCAACTACCCACTCGTGTGTCCACACTGTATGATAATCCGAAACAAGGTCCTGAGATTAATGTGATACCCACGCGAGAAACAATTGTACGCAGACTACCGAATTGATAAAGCTAAATAAACACTTCGTATATTTCATATTTTTTTAGTGATCCGTATTCGAATTGGGGTACAAAAAAGTATGAAAGGGTCTCAAAATAGACGATAAAGAATAGAGTACTGATACTACTACACATATAAGAAATATTTTTTGTTTTTTTTTTTGTACACTAACTTTTGAATCGATTTGGAAAATACTTTCACTGTTAGTTTGTTTCCTAACATAGGCTACATTGTATCTGGGTACGTTAAATAGCTTCTAAAGGACATCAGTGAACCCGCGGGTAACAGTAGTGATATATAGCCACATTACTACTATCTTATACGCAAATCATTAAACATGTGAACTATTTAAAACTGCCCAGAAAATAAAATCTCTATTTCATTAAATGCAAACTTATTTTCTAAAGTGATACCTGCCACTCCTCTCTTACAGCGAGTGTGAAAATTTCAATTACTAACAGCTTGACGGACATCATTCAGTCTCCACTAGTGTTGCGAAAACTTTTCTCGATATATCGATAGAGTTTTAATATTGGCGGGATTATCGGCCAGTGAACACCAATTTTAACTTCAGTCTTTATTCACGTTCGTTCACGGTTTTATTTTAAAACATTCCGTTTTTAATGTTACCGCATATTCGTAGTCTTGATAAATAATAAATTAAAATTCTGAATTAATCATTGTGTTTTATAATGTGGGATTGTACGAGTAAGATTATTTATTTAAATACGTTTGTACGAATATTTATATTAAATGTTCAAGCAATAATAAAAGAACAAAATAATTTTCCCTCATTTCTGTAGATAATCGTCGGAATTTAAGTAAAAACAAAAATAAAACTAGTAGAGAGAACATACGGAACCCAGCTGAAATTCAAGTCCACCCGAACGGCAGCCATTTTTATCTTTTTAGTATGTAAAAATATTCGGGGGAATTGTTTCAGTACTATTTTTTCGTGGAACAATCCCTAAACGTTATAAAGATTTTGCTTTTTAAATGTTTTTGTTGAATAAAAAAATAATTTATTTCCCTTTCATTTTCTATTTGCGTTGTTTCCTGCTGGGTGATTTCTGTTTTCTATGACAGGCCATTTAAAAATGTTTTGAGTTTGTTTACCGCATTGAGGGTCTAGCTGAATTTTTATGACTTTTTTTCATTACTCTTACTTAGTTTAAATTATTCTGAGGAAGAAACTGTAGTGTTTTATGTACCTAATTTTATAATGAATCGAAGTAGCAAGTTTAATGTGGGAGGTAGTACTTTAGTTAACCCATATGAAGTTTATGACTTTATTTTACATTTTGGCCATGACTATTTATTTAATACGGAAGTACTTTAATACTGCCTATATAAAATCGGTCGAATAAAAAGCACCACAATCCATACCTCTTATTACTCAACAATATTCATAAAAACACATTTCACTTCGTAAGCATAAAATAACACACATCCATAAAATAAAACAAGAAACATTCCGTAATAAAAAACCCAACGAATCAGCGAAACAGATAATAAATTGCTACCTATTTGAAAAATATTACAGTACTCTGCGTATCTTCGAAATCTTACGTATATGTTGTAGGTAATATAATATCGTGAATATTCGTCCTTATCCATCGTAAAGTGGGGACATCATTGTTTTATTATGAATCGTATACCATAAGGCGAATTGCAAGGATTTTGCGAACGGGTCAAGGAGAACAAATTAGCTAGCGGAGGTGCCTTTACTGAAAATCGCCTAAGAAAATAGCGTGCCAAAATGCGAGTGAGCGGTGGACGAGGAATGTTACTGTTTTCACCCTTATGTGCCTTCTTTGGACCCGACCATTTTTTGTAATTTAATACCAAAATCGTTGACAGATGTCTCAAAGAACCTAAACGCCTAATTAGTTCACTCGTAACTGATCATTTTGGTAATGCCCACCATACGAATTTGACTTAGAAGAAGGCGCCTGACCTACCTTCGTGATGGCATCTCCGCTCATCTTGCCTTGCTTCGTGGAACGGGTTCTGTCCTGCTGACTAAGCATTTATGGTCATCCTAATAAAGAGTAAGTGTGCGACCCTATGCTTCCTCTGCCGTTTAATGATTCTCTTTGGTCGGTTTTATATGGTGCTCTCGGATTTCATACTTGCGTCTGTAAAAAGTTATATTTACAATTTCGATTTTATTTTCTTCGTAAATAAGTAAATCAGGAATTACTTACGTATTTCATTTTCTCCGTTATGGTTATACCTATCCATATGATTGGTTTTAATCATCATAACGGGAACTGAAATTGGTACTATTTGCTGAAAATTGGTACTATTTGCTGAATATAATCCATCCTCCGAGCCCTTTTCGCAACTATGTTGGGGTCGGCCTCCAGTCTAACCGGATGTAGCAGAGTACCAGTGCTTTACAAGGAGCCCTATCTGACCCCCTCAACCCAGTTACCCGGGCAACCCAATACCCCTTGGTTAGACAGGTGTCAGACTTACTGGCTTCTGACTACCCGTAACGACTGCCAAGGATGTTCAATGACAGCCGGGACCTACAGTTTAACGTGCCATCCGAAACACAATCATTGGTGTCCAAGATATACTTACTTGTATTGTTGAATATAATGTGGATCCATGTTATATCCACGTTATACACGAAAATTTACTCTCGAATAAAAACTTGAAGCCGAGGATATACAACAAAACTCACACCAACTAACAAAATATATTTCAGCAGAAGACGATATTCAAAAAACTTACGCAGAGGTTTTGAAAAACATTCAAAATGAAATCTTTTTGTAACAAAACAGAAAGGTAAGAATTATTTAGCGCTAAAAAAACTTTTAAAGAGATTTTTCTCCCGAAATACTGCTTAATTATGTTAAACAGTCGCCCCTGAAATTCTGAATGGCGTAGTTTAAGTGGTAGACATCCATTTATATTCAGTTTTAATGTTGTAACTGAAAAAATAATGCAAAAGAGCTTCTACGGTGTTTTGAGTTGCTACATTATTAATAAAATGTGTTTCGTCAAGTTTAAATTAAGTTTTTGTTTTGTGTAGTTTGCGTGTCATTTGTGTTAAGTTTCAAAATTCAATTTGTTATTTTTTTCAGTGGTAATTTGGCTTCTTATGGTATAATTTATAAGGCTCGCCAATTGTAATAAAAATGTATTGTATAAATTGATTTTTGATTATGTTGATTATTTAATAAAAACGCTAAGTTTGTTGAAATAAACGCCCGTCTGAATCCGCACATACAAGTTTAACGCGTGCGAATGACACCGTTAAAAGAATTATTTATGGTCAGCCATAGACAAGTTTACTATGACATGTGATGTCGTATTACGACGTATGATATTGACAGACTGGGCAACTAAAGTTGCACGACTGTTCCTGGCAAATATTTATTATATCACTAGCTTCAGTCCGCGGTTTCACTCGCGTCCCGGTAAGACTGCTTACCGTAGCCGGATGGTGACAAAAACTCCTATGTCCTTCTCTACTGTTTAAGCTATCTGCCCTCTTATTTTCAGCTTAAACGGTTCAGCTATTCTTGAGTTATAAAATGCGTAATTAACACGACTTTTTTACAATATAGGTATAGATGTGCCTACAAAAACCACAACCACCTCACATCTTTTTATATAAAACGATATAATATAATAAAATTTTATCGAATATTTTTTTTATCAATTTCTGGATTGGATAAGCACTCACTTTTAATATCATAGGGTTTAATATCACTTGAGCAGTATGTTTGAATTTTTGCTTATAAATAAAGATAATTAGTAGACCATAGTTATCTGTACGTTTTGCATCAACTATTTTATGAATCACCGGCTTACCAAAATACACAATCAACATAGTAACGCAACTATTGCCTCATTGACAACACACAAAAAAGTTGCTCGTCTACAACCAAAAATTCCGTATGTGGAGAGGGTAATAAACAGTCCAAATGTCATAAATGTCGCCAGTAATCTTTTTATCTGCGGCCGAGTAAGGGATTCTTAGATCTTTACGTTTATCATCACGCTGCGAGGCTAAGAGGGTAAGCAGGGGTAATGGTTGGGTAATTTAATATTGAGACTGTGAAGCATCGTTGGTGGTTGGTTTAGTGGATGTTAATGTGTGTTGATTTGTTGAAACATGGATTCAAGAAATTTTGTGGGGTGCATTTAAACCAAAGAGAGAATGAGCTAATAATTCGACACCTATGAATTTTTTTAGGGAATCCATACGAAACATAGAAAGGTTAATACCTCTAATAATCTGCATTGAATGAACATGTTTTAGCATGTCCGTCCGTCCGTCTGTCACCACTCTGTATCTCATGAACCGTGATAGTTAGAGAGCTGAAATTTTCACAGATGATGTATTTTTGTTGCCGCTGTAACAACAAATACTGAAAACTAGAATAAAATAAATATATTGGGGGTTTATAAATAATGGTATGGAACCCTTCGTGCGCGAGTCCGACTCGCACTTGGCCGGTTTTTATTTACACAATTGATCTAAAAGCACCATTAGATACTGATGTAGTTCGATATGAATTTGACATTGATTGCTGAGAATTCGTTAGTTATCTTTGACGGATGAGAAAGTCTGTATAAAACAACAATTTAAACGTAGTTAAATACATATAATTGTTGCCCCGTTTTGACGACAAGGCGGCTAAATCAGAGAAAATGTAAGTAAAAATGAAATCCAAGAAAATAAAATCAACGTTTTAAACTGAGATGCTTGAATACTTTTATTTTACTTCAACATTCTGACTACTCGTAGAGTAAGCCAAAGGAGAATGACTTTTCTTTGAAAAAATACTTTAATAACCTTTAACTAGGTACAGTACTGAAGTACTAAGTTTTCTTCAAACGTCATATTTTAACGTAACCAACCTCAAGAGACGTTGTGCATTGAACTGAAATGATCCATTAATCGCCTCGGCTAACGCGATGGTTTACGTAAACAGCGATTATAATAATAATGTAATTATGTAGTTATGTCGATCTCTTCACATCATCATCATCATCATCATCAGCCTATCGCAGTCCACTGCTGGACATAGGCCTCTCCAAGTGCACGCCACTGAGATCGATTTTCGGCTTCACATATTCATTGAATATTATACCTTTGCTGTATGTACCTATGTTAATAGTACTCCAATTATTATTATTTACATGTATGTATTAGAAGAAAATTATCCGATTTCATGTAGGTGTCTAACTTGAAATCAGATGGACATTTGTGGGTTTTTTTATGCTGAATAAGTATTATTTTCATTACAAAGTTTGGCACAAGACGACCAAAGTAGCTTTTCATGGATACACATGAAAATCTGTTGAAACAAACATTTTGAATGACTTTGTTATAATTATACTCAGATCAAAGCTTTTTGATCTGAGTAATTATATATATCAAGTTCGTCCACGGTAGAAGAGCTGAGTTGGTCTATACCTACTACTTTATTATATCACACGCTCATATTACTCAAATCGATCAACTAAGTAAAAGGTAAACCTTTCAAGGTATTAACACTAATATCCCTAAGCGATTATCGCCATTGAACGCAACTGGAAATCGCCATCATACCGATTTATTTATAGCGTTTATGCGACTCACGCGCCACCGTAAATTAGTATATCTTTGGAAGCGCGAGCGCGCGCGCGTCTCGCCGTATTCAAAAAAGTCATTCGAAATATGAATCGGATTCCGTTAATCGATGTTCGAAATACGAATGGGGTTTCGGCGATTTTTAATCGTTATTTGAATTTGGATTCGAATTTTAAACGTTGTTCCTCGTGAGTTATTTGAATTGTGAACGTGTTGTGGTTTTTTTATAGTGGATTTGTTTTTGTTCAGGTAAATATTTTTTTGTTCTTTTTTTGAACATTATTGTTCTAAATTTTTACACATAATTAACTCAAAAAACGTTTTATAATGCCAAAAGAAAAAGATTACTCATGTCATATAATTAATGGTTTAATTCTAAATACCATTGTAACTGTAACAATTTTCTATTACAGCACTAAATTACTGAAACACGTAATATGCTTCCAGACGCTTTCAAGTCAAAATATGAACACACATTGTATTGTGTTTTAGTCAAACGATTTATAATAACTAGCATAATGAATAACTGGCATTAGTCGCACAATGTAGGTATACTCAATAAAGACTATTGTGAACTCATGAAAAGCATGGCATTTCAATAGATATGTATTTTTCATTCAGCAGACAAAATCGATCATAATCTTTTTAACCAATAAGTATGTTGAAAAATTACGATAATGTCTATGAAATAACGCAAATTTTTCTACAAAAAAAAAGATTTTTGACTAATTATACCTAGAGCCGTCTGCCACCTATCCTTATGCCAAATTTCATCATAATGGAATATGGATACAGCTGTTTAACGTGAAAAAATCTCAAACATACTCATTTTCAGTACTTTATATTAGTTAGTACAAGACCAGTCTATGACTAAAAAATACTCAAAATTATTCAACTATGAAAACAAAAAGGTGTCTAGCGAGGTACTCTAAACACATTTATTATTTACACTCCAAATGATATTACATTATATTCGTATTTCTGCTCAAATAGATGTAATTTCACGGATTATTTGTACTTTTTATTAATTCAATAAAACACTCAGAATGGATGTTTTAAGTGTACTTTTTGAAATAGAGAGTAACTTTCATAAAACTTTAATAGATTTTTTTTTAAGCCATTTTTTTATTTTAGTCGCTTTATGTAAAAAAAAAACTAGTACCTACTCAGCTGCATCTGAAGACTGGGAGCCGACCCCAACATACATAGTTTGGGAAAAGGCTAGAGAGATGATGATGATGTTTTTCAAACCCCTTTATTAAAATATAAAATGCAGTGGCTCTGGAATGCCAGTAGAGATGACCTCGGAAACAATTATTAGCTACTATTAACCCGTGGGTGCGTGAAGTGGCTACCTCCGGACACGAGCTAACCCATAGGAAATAACTAGTACCTAATAAATTAATAAGCTGAATTTATTTATCACAGTCTTGGTCTAAGGGGTATCTTGTTGCCTAGGTAACTGGTTTGAGGAGGTCAGATGCGAAGACTCATGTAAAATATTGGTATAGGTAGTTTGCGCCACTTTGCAACTTTGCAATTCTGAAGTTACCAATTTGACGCCTCACGCATGCCGAGTTGCGGTTTTTCATTTATATATTACTAGCTTCTGCCAGCGGTTTCACCCGCATCCCGTGGGAACTACTTCCCGTACAAATCAAATCAAATCAAAACGTTTATTCGCGTTCGTGACGCACACACAAAAACGAATATATATAAAAGCTCACAAAAATAAAATAAAACAAAACAGGAATGAGAACAAAAAAAAAAGAGAATGGAAAAAGGAAAATATGCGTCACAATCACGCGAAATGGCCCCCGCTCAGCATATGCAGCGACCCTATGCGAGACAGAGTCGCGGCGCTGGTTTTCAGCGATGGCCAACACTGACATGTGACGTCAATCGGTTAACCGGGATAAAAAGTAGCCTGTAGCCTTCCTCGATAAATGGGCTATCTAACACTGAAAGAAATTTTCAAATCGGACCAGTAGTTCCAGAGATTAGCGCGTTCAAACAAACAAACAAACAAACTTTTCAGCTTTATAATATTAGTATAGATGACTATTGTGAAGTCAAAAGTCGACGACATCTGTACGAACATATGTGCTAGGAGGCAAAAGCTTAACTTCAGAATTCTGCTAGATCCTGTTAGACTGGAAGCCGACCCCAACAAAGTTGAGAAAAATCTGTTAAAGATTGATCTTGATTCATTGGTGTTTTTAATTTGAAAACCAATGGGCGGGTTCCAAAGAAAGCGTATAAGGACGAAGCTGGTAACGCTCTTCGATCCCCAACACTCGCATTGTCACGCTATTTTGCGGAAATTATGCGTTATGACATCTCCGTTATTCATTTTGTTCTCCATGATTATAACAATATCCCATCAAAAATCTATGTCCTACCCACACACCACATAAAGAGGATGTGTCGAATTGAACAGGTGAGTCCCCCTAGTCAGCCGTGCGACCCGCAGTGGTTAGTTCGCGAATCGCACACGCAATTTGATCGTGCCCTGAATCAGATGCTATGATGTACGAGTAGTGGTATAGGGGCCGGGTGGACTGGTTTGTGCAAAAAAAATCCAGATTTTTACGAATCCTATTGTCTTTAGAAAAATAAACAAAATAAGCTGACTTTAAGCATATCTTTTCAGAATACATGGTGACACTCACACATAATATTATTTGATTTATAACATGTTTGGACTTTAAAAGAGACTATGACCCTTGAGTTTGTTTCGGCGTTTCTTCTCAGGGATCAGTCAGTTAGGAAATGCCGACCTCAGCGTTCTTAAAATGACGTGTAAAAGTGATGTAATGTCCAACTTGCAAAATAAACGATTTCATTTCATTTCATTTCAATAATCGAAACAACGAAATACAGTTCTTGAAGAGTAAATATTTATTTACAAATAACTTTTTACAATATCTTAATAATTATATATATACAACATACCACTAACTTATTACCTAATATATACATTTACTATAAATATAAATGTTTTAAAAAATAGATAACATGTCATACCGAAACCTGCCTACGCCTCCTAAAAGTTACCTATAATCCTTAGGTCAACGATTTTCATCTTCGCTGAATATCAGCGCTATCTTTCCTATCATTCTTTATCTGTGATATGTTCCTAATTATTTTTTCTGTTTTAACTTTTGTATCATCGTCACGTTTTCATCAATAAAAAGTATTTTCTTTCACTCTTCTTTCTAATTTTTTCTATGTGTGACATTCTTCCCGTATATAATTAGGAAAGGAATAGTAAAACACACTTCTTTTTATGCAAAACTGTTCCCTATTTTCAAACTCCCGAAAAAGCAGAGGCGTTAATTTCGCCTAAAAAGTGCTAAAAAGTATCGCCATCGAGCAGCTACTCGAGACCGATTTCTATAGCAGGGCGTTTGACGGCGGACTAGCGGCGGCACTTCTAACACGTATCACGCTCTGAAGTGCCAGTTAACTCACACTTTTGTACATAAGTAGAGGAGTTAGTTTATCAGTTTTAATCCTTCATCTTACTACTAATATTACAAACGCGAAAGTTTGTTCCTCTGTTACGCAAAAACTTTTGGATGGATTGCGATAAGGCAGTGACGTAGCTTATATAAGGTGCCTTAATATTACCTGCCAGGACTTGAATGGGGGGTAGTATTGCGTTTATAGATTACAATAGTGAAGAAATTTCGTTCTCCGGAACAGTCAATTCAATTTGAGACATTAAACAAGTTAAAGTAACATTGGCTCTACTCTGCATAACGTGGTTCACAAATTACGCGAGTAGTGTCGCTTCGTCAATGAAAACAACTGCTATCTCTTTCTATCTGTTCTGCAAGAGTGGCAACGCGCAACTCTAGTGGATGGTTTTAAACTAATAAATTAAGTCAAATTTATACGTATTTTGTTTTTGTATGAAAAAAAAATGACAAATAATCAATTATTTATCTTCACTATTGTAATCTATAAACGCAATACTACCCCCATTCAAGTCCTGGCAGGTAATATTAAAGCACTTTATATCCTACTTATATTATAAATTCCTACTTATATTATAAATGTGAAAGTTTGTGAGAATCTATGGATGTATGTTTGTTATTCAATCACGCAAAAACGGTTGGACCGATTTGGTTGTAATTTGGTATGTACATAGGTGATACCCCGGATTAACACATAGGCTACTTTTTATCAACACACCACGCGGGCGAAGCCGCTGGCGGAAGCTAGTAACAGAATAATACCCATTCTATTTTTACCCATGTGCGGTATGTAGTTACTTAGTCACTCAGGACGCGGATGAAACCTCAGGCGGAAGCTGGTATTATAAACGCAAAAGTTTCTCTATATGCCTGTTACGTCACTTTGACGTTAAAATTAATGAACCAATAATATACAGCAGCCTTACTTATAAACGTGAATTAAATAAGAAGTAATACTTAAGGGCTGCTTAAGAAACATAACATAACAAACAACTAAGTAATGAACCCAAATATTTAATCACTACTTAAGGCTTTAAATAGTAATTAGTTGAAATGATGAAGTCGTGGTGGCCTAGTGGGCAAAGAACCAACCTCTCGAGTATGAGGGCGTGGGTTCGATTCCAGGTCAGGCAAGTACCAATGCAACTTTTCTAAGTTTGTATGTACTTTCTAAGTATATCTTAGACACCAATGACTGTGTTTCGGATGGCACGTTAAACTGTAGGTCCCGGCTGTCATTGAACATCCTTGGCAGTCGTTACGGGTAGTCAGAAGCCAGTAAGTCTGACACCAGTCTAACCAAGGGGTATCGGGTTGCCCGGGTGACTGGGTTGAGGAGGTCAGATAGGCAGTCGCTTCTTGTAAAGCACTGGTACTCAGCTGAATCCGGTTAGACTGGAAGCCGACCCCAACATAGTTGGGAAAAGGCTCGGAGGATGTATGATGTAGTTGAAATGATGCTTAGAAGATGATTAGATGATTTTTATAAGTAAGGCTGCCGGTAATTTACACTATGAGAAAGGACAAAGGTACATAAGTCACATTTTATCCGAGTGTGGGAAGTAGTTCTTACGCAAGCAACTAGTAATGCATGTGATATACAAACATATGTATGTGTATCCCATACATTCATTCAGTTTAATCACCCATCTTTGACTTTAGTGCTTATTCATGAACTCGACTCATTGACAGATTTATTATTTATAGCGCGATTGAATTATTGCTGTACAATTGAC
Organism: Helicoverpa assulta; assembly: GCA_963856015.1. Taxonomy (NCBI): domain Eukaryota; kingdom Metazoa; phylum Arthropoda; class Insecta; order Lepidoptera; family Noctuidae; genus Helicoverpa; species Helicoverpa assulta. The sequence continues at coordinate 10,991,978 of CAWLCW010000032.1, forward strand.
GGCCAAAGATTAAATACCTAGAGGTATAGTATACGTAACTGAATGATTAATAGAATAGCATTTACCTAGCCTTCTTGCAAGTTGTAGTGAAAAAAGTTAAAAAACCGGCCAAGTGCGAGTCGGACTCGCACTCGAAGGATTCCGTAGCATTATTTATAAAACGGACAAAAAAATCGCGTTTGTTGTATGGGAGCCCCCCAAAATATTTATTTAATTCCAGTTTTCAGTATTTGTTGTTATAGCGGCAACAAAAATACATCATCTATGAAAATTTCAGCTCTCTATCACGGTTCATGGGATACAGCCTGGTGACAGACGGACGGACGGACAGAGGAGCAAAAACAATAGGGCCCCGTTTTACCCTTTGGGTACGGAACCCTAAAAATTACATATTTATTACTGAATGATTTTCTTTTGGACAAAAATAATAGTTAATGAAAAAGGAAATGTATCAGAAGCTACAATGGTTAAAGGATTTACATTATTCATTTTGCTTAACGAATCCGCTTAAAATTAAACCTGTCATACAACAAAAATACGGTAGCTATTAAAATTTATTTTATTTTTCTCAAAAATCTTTAAAAGATTTCAAGATAAATCCAGCCACAAATCAGACTAACTACATTGGGTCAGGCTTAATTTTAGGTCGGTAGACAAAAAATACTAATGGAACAAAATGTTCTAATATAAAATGCTTCTTACTGTTAAATCTAAACAGGGGTTTAAAGTTGGACAATATTGTCCCTCCTAGATCACTGAACCAACTGGAGACTCTATGAAATGTCCTCACCTTTGCCGAAGGTATGAAATCGTCGATCACACTCGTATGTACTGTAATGTATGCGTGAAGTTTGCATTTGTGTATATAGTAATATGCGTGTGTAACGTTACAACGAAGGATGAGTAAGCTATCACTATTTGTTGCCTTGTTTGACACCCTACAAGTGAATTGGTAGACTCTTTCGCTTATCGATTTGTGGTACCGTTTCCAGTTGGTTAAATAATCTACGTCGTCCGCGCAAAGAAGGATTTGTCACGTTTTAAGACAAATCTAAAAACACTGGGCGGACTGTTTTTCTTCGCGTCTAATGGAACGAATTAAGGCGTCCGAATTTTGATAGCAACGCTTTACGACATCACATTACGTTTGAAAACGTTTTGATGGTGAAAAGATGGCGAAAAAGGTTTTTTTCGTGGTTTCCTCTTTTGGGAAAATTGTTTTTTAACGTTTGCAAATTGTTGAGTGATTTGTTTTAGTTCAGTTTTCTTTCACTTAAGTAGTTGAAACAGTTATAGGTGTAGAGGAAGGGAGTGGATAAAATGACGGATGGAATTTGTGAAAGGCGATATGGCTGGAAAGAATGAAATAATGTAACGTAAACGGTATGGAAGCGAATGGTAGTGCGCACATTACAACTATCAGGTAACTGATAGTCTAAACAGTTTGGTTAACTATCGGGCTAACTGACGGCCAGCAGTTTTGTCTATATGTATAGTCGTATCGTCTTTTAAGCATCAGATTTTGAAAACCACATCTTTATGAATTTACAAAATAAAATACACATAGGAACACTAAAGTCTGTTATAGAAGGAATAAACCATTTTATAACGGAAACCAACATCAATTATTCTAATTGAACATTATGGTTTCCGTTAAATTATATTTTCGGCTGTCATTCGTTTACGGTTTTCGGCGGTGTAAATATAAATAAACATGTGTGTCAATTCGTCAGTTCTAGCAGTTTACCAACATTTTAACCTTCTGTTTTTCTCAAATACATAATATGTTAGAAATTCAATAACTTACCAACAAAATCTACTTGGATTAAGAAAACACTTTTGCTAGATATACAATATATAGTTAGCTTCTGGAAAAAAATATTACGATTACTTTACTTCAAATGTTTTCTGGGTGCGGAGAGCAGTTTCTTCGGGATGCCGATCAAACCGCGGAGAAGACACAGTACAAATATATTTTGAATCCCTGTTATCCCTTGCTTTTGACAACTTTTACTTTTGCTTTTGACTTTTAACTCCTATCTTTCTAGATAATCGAGGGTCCATAATATTATCGTGACTATCATTTTATATTTTCCACCTAATGTACATTATGGAATGCAATGAACGAACTTTTTCCCAACAATGTTGGGGTCGGCTTCCAGTCTAACCAAATGTAGCTGAGTACTAGTGCTTTACAAGATGCAATAAACCTAAAGATAAAGATGTGAATAAACAACGTAAAAACAACATAAACAACGTAAAATGGCAATATCAGATCAAAACTAGCAGCGCTGTCATGAACATCTTGCTTTGTGGATCTATATTTATTACTGAACTTACTTTCAAATATCAAGCTGCGTAATAACCTTTTTATTTCCATACGAGATTTTCATATGCACGCACGCACGTGTATTTCATTACCCGTAAGCGTATAAACGTAATCCGTGCGTATATTAGGCGTGGGATATAATGATAATATCTAATATTATATTTTGGTGCACGAATAGCTTATTTGCTCAATTGCGTTTTATGTGGGTAGGTGGTATGGGTGGTACTGTCAGCTTTGGTAGTATGTAAAGTATTAAAATTGTGGAATAAACCAGCTGTGTATTTGTTATAGCAAGATTTCACCCAAATCGCCGTGCGCACATTATATTCGCGACAGCGCGAGTTCACTAGTAGCATGTGTTCGCGCACAAAAGTTACAGTTCCACGGACTTTTTGGAAATGTTCGCACGCAAATTGATAGATACTGTTTGCTTGAGCGAGTAGACCAGACGAAATATTTTTTTGCGTCATTGTTTGTATAAGTATTAATTATTTTGAAGAAAGCGTGAAATTGCGACAAGTAGGTAAACTGCCACAAAAAAAAAACGTAAACTTAACTTTCAATAAAAAAATTAACAGGCGCAAAAAAAATTTCAATTAAACAAACAAAAGAAAAACACTTCACACTTACACCCTTAACTAACCGAATGATTTCGTAATCAACCCCCTGTCGACCAATAAAACTTCAATCACCCACACACTAGGCTCGGCACACATTATCGACTGGACATTAATCATACAGTTGCGACGTCCGCTCGTGTGCTCCCGCTTATTGTTATTAATCGCTGCGGATAAGTCAATCGGTTTGTGTCCACTTTTATGGGGGAACTGTTTTGAAGGTATGTTGTGTTTTGTTTTTGATAGTTTTCGTTTTTTTTGTGGGTTTTGTGTTGCAGATTTGGTTGACAAATTATCAAACATAGAATGAATTATTTTGTCGTAGAAATAATGAATTCTTTGACTATACTCTGCGCCCGGATATAAGCGGCCTTTAAGCGGATAAAATGGGCTAACTAATGCTGAAAAATCCTTGAAATGTGTCCAGTAGCTCCTGAGATGAGCGCATATAAGCAAACCAACAAACATGAATTGTGGGGGGTAATCCTTTGATGTACTGTATATTAAAAGAAATATTAATAAAAAGCTCTATCATTAATAAGTATCATAGGCTATATATGTTATCAATGTATGGAAAGTAGTTTCCTCAGGATACGATTGAAACCACAAGTATCAACTGGTTTCGCTTTTTTTTTTAACGACGTCAAAAATCATCAAATGACCCCTCCCGCTGTGGGTTAGCAGCGGTGAGGGAGTGTAAGACTCTTACTGACTAAAAACCGTCGTGTTCCGTCGTAGGCCTTTAAGGGCCGCGGTAACTCTTTCGAACAATCCCGCAGCCCCAAGGTACCATACCTGGGCCTTATATTCGTGTGAATCTAAGCTACCAGCAATAGGCATCAACAATTCAATCCTAGACTGGTTAAGTGGCAATCAGATCCTCAACACTGAAGAATGTTCATAGCCAGTGTACCTACATACAAACAGACAGATCTCATTCCATCGTGATGAGGTGTAAGATAATCCTGCTGCGTCTATTAATTGCAATTGATACGAGTGCAGTCACATGAGCGATGTAGTCAATTAAGCGATGTCCCTGTTGTAAACAAAAATAAAAGGGCATATTGTTTTATTATATACTAGCTTCTACCAGCGGTTTCACCCGCATCCCGTGGGAACTACTTCCCGTACCGGGATAAAAAGTAGCCTATAGCCTTCCTCGATAAATGGGCTATCTAACACTGAAAGAAATTTTCAAATCGGACCAGTAGTTCCTGAGATTAGCGCGTTCAAACAAACAAACAAACTCTTCAGCTTTATAATATTAGTATAGATACAGCGGTTTATCCGTAAAAAGCAGCAGAGTCTAACAACCAGTATCATATAGGCAGTCGCTCCTTGTGAAATATATTGAGTGACACTAGATATCGATCTGAACTTAGTCGGGAAAAGACTAGGGAGATGATGACGTAGGTAGGTATAGCATTTAACTTTGGTATAGCAAATTCAACAATTGCACTGTTATATTGATGTAAATTCTGTTGTCCAACGTAAACACCATTTGATTTTCTTGAATAGGCTAGTGACATGTAATAACAGTTGATTTATAAAGCTCTTAAGCATTTATGCTTTCCAGACATTGTTTTTATTAACATTATCTAAAGGTGAGAACTTGAGATAATGTTAGCAAAAACATTGTAAGTCTAGGTAAGATTTTAATAAAATGTGTACAGTTATTCAAATATAGTAATGTCAAAATATTTATTACTAGCTTCCGCCAGCGGCTTCGCCCGCGTGGAGTGTTGATAAAAAGTAGCCTATGTGTTAATCCAGGTTATAACCTATCTACATACCAAATTTCAATCAAATCGATCCAGCCGTTTTTGCGTGATTGAATAACAAACATACATCCATACATTCTCACAAACTTTCACATTTATAATATAAGTAGGATATTTCGACTTTCATTATATCACAGCCGAAAAATGTCCGCTGCTGGACTAAGGCGGTTTTAAATGTTACCATGGCGCTGGGCGTACTTGGTGAGTGCAGTGTCGGATATTTATACATTGAGATGGGTCTGCTCATCTCCGCGCAAGGCAATAACATCCCACTTGATGTTCTTTGGTGGTTAATCCGCCACCATTCTGTCGTTAGAGCCACGTAAGTTTTTCAGTAAGGTGCACCATGGGTTTTAGTTACATCCAGTCAACAGTACCTACAAATTCCTCTGAATGCTCAGTAAAATCGCCACAGTCTGGATAAATGCATCGCGTGATGCACAGCTAATTGAAGGCCATAACTATTTGTTTTGAGAATGCTCTCAGACCTCGCTTTGTCACGCTCAGCTCAGTGAGATTGAGAGGTTTGCTATAAGGCCACCTACACAAAAGGTGCAGGTATACAAAAGGTACAAAATGGCGGTTTTCTCTTTGCTTCAAATAGAATTGAATTCCAACAATTACTTATGTGATACGATTTAAAAGATGTAGACGTGGTTTGCTGGAAATTTCTTTGGATTCTGAAGTGATTTTATGATTCTAGAGAAATTCAACGTGATCTCTACCTATAGCTTCCGTGTGTATTAATTACTTACGAGCAATATTACTAGCTTAAGATAGCTTAGTGTAAATCTAAGAGCAATATCTACACTTAATATTATCAATAGCTCAGAAACTATATTTGACTAATTTGTAACTACTTTTCTATTAAGTACTTTTAACTCGAGTGCAAAGAGCAATTCCCTGGGGGCGCGTGTGAAACCGCTAGCGGAAACTAGTGTATTCAAAAATGTAAAGAGGCAATCCACTATATTTAACCAAGTTAGCTAAATTTCACTTTGCATAAAAAAGAATGAGCATACCCACAAATTGGCGCACAAAACAATTGCACCGCTACTTCATTCACTCAAAACACGGTTCCTACTATTTTTTCAACACACTTCGAAACTACACACGGAACATTTTCTAAAGAATAACAACAATACAAAACATACCTATGTTTAAACGCCATTACCATCCCACAGCGAAGCGGTTCGCGCTTGACCTATTTCCAACTACAATCGTTAACTGGGTAACTATTTACATTATAAAAGAATTCTTTAGAATAACACTTACATTTTGAAGTAGGTAGTTCAAAAGGCGATGTCTGTTCTTCCATCTTACATTTTTGCTTGTAGTTTCTGTCAATCATTTTTGTGACATTTTTGAAGGAAATGGAACAAGTTTTTCTGAAATACAATCCAATAGTTGGAATTTGACAACTGCTGTCACTGTCACTGTCAAGTTGGATTGACATGTGAGTTTTAGGGTTTCGAAATCTGTAACTTTCTTGTGTAGATGAAGCAATCTGTGGCGATTTGGAAACTTATTTCATAAGAGTTGAATCCAAGCCTATAACTCTGTTAGCAAAATCATTTGGCCCGATTTTTTTAATGTTGATGGAGTATGAGCGAGTTATTCAATTGTTGAGATCAATTGAAGAAAAGACAAAACATCGATTATAGAATACTAGCTTCTGCCAGCGGTTTCACCCGCATCCCGTGGGAACTACTTCCTGTACCGGGATAAAAAGTAGCCTATAGCCTTCCTCGATAAATGGGCTATCTAACACTGAAAGAAATTTTCAAATCAGACCAGTAGTTCCTGAGATTAGCGCGTTCAAACAAACAAACAAACAAACAAACTCTTCAGCTTTATAATATTAGTATAGATTACCTATTCCCCGCGATTCCACTCACGTTACAAAAGAACTACTTCCCGCATTCGGAAGAAAGAAAAAATCAATCCTAATCTTTTCATCGCCATCAAATCATGATCGTAACAAGATGGCGAACCCCATAAAAATGAGATCGTTCAACAAAGAGCTAATTTTATTATAAACCGCTCAAAAACGGCCTTGGAAATCAACCCGATTATCGTTTTTATTACTTTTTGATTCAATAAGACGGAAATTACGTTTACACATTACATTTTATGACGCTATTGAGTTAAGTGGCTTTATGAAATTATATTTAGTCTTTGTGTAATTGAGTTTAAGAGTAATGATTAGAAACGGTCAAAAAGCGTTTACGTTGAACGCAGTTTGTGACGCCAGAGTCTATTTTTTAACCTACTGCTGGGAATTTGTAATGTTATATGTGTACTATGTGTGTTTCTATGTTCATCCTACATAAGTACCTAGCAATAGGTACATATGAGACCTTGATCAACTAGGTTTATAAAATGTATTATATTAAGTTTGAACTTTCATGCTATTGAAAGTAATATCAATGTGAACTGTATTTTTCATACTGGTATATTTAAATTACTTTAGATAAAAGCATTGAGGAAAGATCTTGATTACAGAATCAAATAAAAAGCTTGGGACGCTTACTTACACATAAATACAATTACAGTTCAAGACGCAAATGACGAACACATTCAATCGTACAATGAGCAACACGTGCAAAAGATAAAAATCTATTTTTACAATCGCGGGTATTTTCCTCAAATACTATCAAGAACGCAAGATATTTCCTAAGGGAAAACATTGAGAAAGATACACAAATATCAATCCAAAAACGGTTTTCTAAATCAAGATATTTCCAGCGATAGAGGGTGGAACGCTGTCCAAACAGATTCTTGCCCGGAATCAAACGAAAATAAACGAAAACCAAAAAATAGCTGAAGACATAAAATGTACGTCAAACGTATTATAAACAAGTAATAATTAAAGTATATATTTAGCGCCACTTCCAACTTTGTCGTCGACTCCAAAAAAGACCACCAATAAATCTCTGCAACCTGTATTCTTTTAGTATCTACTGCTCAAGGCAGAGAAAAAAGAACTCTGTATCAAAGTAGTAAGGTCTAATTTGGGTGTTGAAAATTCATAGCGTCTCATTACCCTAACGTTTGATGTAAAGTTCTTTGATCTAAGTGACATATTGTAAACTGTAGATGATTTGAGACGAGCGGGGGCACTCCCTGCGGCTAAAGATGATGTCGTACGCATTGTTCGAAATATTTTCACTAATTATAGAAACTATAAGTCAGGAAGATTAATGTCTTGAAGATTGACAAGGGTTGCTAGTGTGGGGGGAACAAAAATGTGCGTATGATTGACGCGGTTCAATCTATAAATAGGAATTTAGTTTATGATAGATGCGGTGTCAAGATGAGTAACTATTTTGAAGTTACAATGTTTCCGCGTGCAGCTAATGCAATGAGGCTATTTTAAAACGTAATTTTGATATTAGTTGCGGTTTTTCCCATGTTAAGGCATTAAGAAGACAAAGATAAGGATTAACATATAAATTCACTTGTACACACTAGATATTAATGCCGTTAAAGATATAATTATTAGATTATAGGTACTAGTAGGTGAATATAGATTGCTTTACTATTGTGAACTATCACTGGAAAGATTAATCTGGAAGATTAATTTGGAAAAAAATTCTAATTAATAGCTTCATTAGACTTCACAAATGCCTCATTTTAAAAATATAGTTTTGGAATGCAATCATAAAATATCCAAAACAATACACATAAAACCACCCACATACAAAACTCAAAGACAAAAATGGGGTCTTTAATTAGTATCACATTCATTTATACACTCGCTGCACGAAATAAATAGTCAGCAATATGTAAAAAGAAACAGCCCAATAATTTAATTAACATCATACAATCATAAAAGCACCAGTTACAGAGGGGGAAAAATACCGTTTTGTTTAAATTTCTCGTGTATTTATTGGAAACAAAGATGCATTCCCGAGAATAATTTTAAGAGTAGCCGTGGAATCGGGTCAGCTATTTTATGCAATATTTACAAAGCAAATAACGTGGATCTTTAACAAAAGCTAATGTTCTGATTTATTGGATGTTTTCCTTTTGAACGATGAGTATATTAATATTGTATCGGGGATATTTTGCATTCAGATCATCATTGTTCTAAAACTTTATATTATTTCGTGAATCTATTAATATTGTGATGAATAGAAAAGTAATTGATTTGAACATTTTATGAAAGGTAATAGAACGGTATGGAATACTATCCCTGTTTCGAGGTTCGATTGAAGGTTCACGAGCAGTATCTTGCTTAAATAATGGTATTCTAATATACATACATTCAGAAATCTGTATACCATTATTTACGTGTAAAGCTGAAACCACAGTACCACAGTTGAATATACGTTCTATAGATAGCAGTAGTCTCATCATAAATAACAATGAACTTGAGGATATTGTAGATCAATTAAAATAACCAAAGTGGCATCAAAATAATTATCTTTCTAACTATGCTAGAAATCCCATTAGGGAAGAATGTAAAGTTCCATAACATCTGTAACTCCACATATTTCTCCCACAACTTAAGCCTAGCACTTATTCAATCAGCAGGCTGTTTATCTTCAAGCATCAGCTTTCCAAGGGATACCAGTTATTTATACAATGTCATTTTAAACATCTATAGAGATTCTCAGAACAGTTTGTGGTTGGATTTAAATAAATTTCTGTCTCGTTGGCGCCATAGCAATTAGTATCAGCTATGTGAATCATGAAGTCTTTGTACTTATAAACGTGGCCTTTGAATGTATATTTCTTACTGAATGTAGCTAAAAATATGGGTTATTGGTTTAGTTTGTGATTTCATCCGGATTTAGAGTTTCTGTAATCATGTTTTGTGTAAGGTTTCATTTAGTTAGGATATGGTTTCATACATTATATTCTGATATTATGAAGTATTCATTGGTTAAGAGCAAAAAATATCCCTCAATGTCGATATCTTCGTAATTTTAAAATTGTCTTTTAGGTTGACCTGAATATGAATAGAGCACACGTCGCTGGTTTGCAATTCTTGCCATCGGAAATGCCGATTTTCTTACGATTGTTTTTCATCTCAGTTTTTCAAAGTAAAATAATTTGGAGCGTCTCCGGTGTTTTCAAATGTAATACCACTACAAAAATTAGAAAAAGAATTTGTCAAGAATATGAATTTTGTACTTGCTCATTTTTCTTCAAATAGGTCTCATCAATTTTGCGCGGTTCCTGAGATCTTTTTTCTTATTCTGCTTATAAAAAGAAGCGTCTTCATATATTATAGAGAAAAATATTATCCTAGCTTTAGTTTAATCCATGTTAAACAGTGAACTGGTTTGATTGGCAAGGGCCATCACGTTTCGATCGTAATAGTTGATAATGGTGATCATTGGTTGAGTCAACATCATTAGTTGATACGTATCGAGATTGCTAATCATGTTTTGTCTAGCTGTCTATCTATTTATGTATGCTGTTCTAGTATAATGAGGATTAGCGAAGTAACAAATTTAGTTATACATAAGTGGGTTTAGGAATACATTATCTTGATTTTTTGATGACTTGACTGATGCTTGGTGATGAACCAATACTGTTTTGTCTTATTTTCTCCAGAAGTCTTCGTTTTACGTTTAAATCAATTTCACTGTTGCGCCACTACTAAAAGAGACTCCAGATCACATTACAAAACACGGAAGTCACCGACTCCAAAGCGAAACACGATAAGCATCACAACTAATCTCCCGAACAATCAAAGAGTAGCAAATGTAAAATTAAATGAGCATTAACGGCTACATCCGCATTTAGTGTCTGCTCCCCACAATCTTATCGGCAATGGTTAGGAAATGCCCCCGACACGCGATGTCGCCGCTGATAATATCATGAGGGTACCTTGACAGAGACAATTTGTTGCTATTGAGTCGTCATTGGAGATTTCGTGGTGTGATGTTTTAATTTTTTGGAGTGTTGGCTTCCGTTGGGGTTGGTAGATAAGTTACATTTTATAAAAAATGCTACGAGTATTATTATTTTTCTAGTGCAGGTTATATTTTTTCTACCAATTGATAATAATTTATATTTCTACTACTTAGAAGCAAGCATACACTTACATTTTTTCTTCAACACTATCCTCATTTGCTCAATTTTCTTTCTCGAAACATTCATTAATTTCGATGCCTTTAGCAAATCAAACCAATCAAAAATACCCAGCACGGAAGACAATAAGTCAACAAACAGACCGCCATCGATATAATTCTGAGTATTACCTGGAATTCTCGGAACAGTTGCATATTACAGTTTTATTATACCTAGACGATATTCAGTTTCCACTTAAAACGTACGCACACGACAGACTAAACAGTCGGCCGACAGTTGACCCGATGGTTGGCAAAAAACCAAAAATCTCAATTCCAATCAAAGTTTTTAGTCGGTCTGATACCGGCTAAATTCCAGATCTCTGTAATGTGCATACTACCATTTATCTTCATACTGATTTATGGAAGTCGACCCCAACAAAGTTGGGAAAAGGCTCGGTTGATGATGATGATGACTGATTTATGAGCCCAAAGAAACTATCGGCCGACTAAAAGTTTGCAGTCTGCTGGTGCACTTAAAACGTCAGCGCACAGGTTTATTTGCTCGTATTTGTAAACCAAATATCATTTCCTGTAGGTATTTGTAAACGGAATATTGTAGGATGCTGGTATTTTGTGGTAAGAAGAACAGGTTTGTAGGTATAGCTTTTAGTATTTGTGGGGGTTTGAATGCGGTAGTAATTGGCTGTTCTGTTTATAGGCTTAAAAGTATGCTATGTTAGGTGTGGAATCTTAGCAATTATGAATAATATAGATTGGTTTACGGTGTAATGAAAGGCACGGCAGGTACGGTGTACGGCTTGATTGAAATTTGTTGAAATTCTGCCCAGGCCATCGAAGAAAAAAAAAGACACAATCGCATGCATAAGTTATCATTCCTTAAAGCAAAATTCTTCTATCACAAAAATATAGGTACAAAATAAAGGCGAAGATAAAACCAAATCACATATCTCATAATAAAGAGACATCCACGATACTTCAACAACAGCCAACGTAATGCATTGAAAACTTACCATCTACAGAAATGGAACGAATTCCCGACCATTCTGCCAGTATTTATACTCGACTGAAGTATTGTTTTTTCAAAAAACATTGAACGTTCAAATGTGGTTGGCATATTTTTATACGGTCACCGTTTCTAGAGCCAACCCTTTGTGAGCTTTGAAAAACGTTCTGTCTAATATTTTTTGACCACTCTGTTTGAAAGAGGGCTGGACGTTACTTAGTTTTAGTGCAAACTAAAATTGGGCTGACAGATTTTGTTTGAGGAGGTTTCAACTTAAATGTCAGTCAGTTCGCTTGTTTTAAGGCTGGGTTTTTCTTTTGTTTCTGTTCCTATGTGTTGTGATATTAAAAGGATCGGTGAGAGTTGCGATTCCAGCGTTTGCTGTTATTGGTGTAGTGTTTGAGATATACAAAAAAATAATGTAGGTTTGAGACTTACATATGTTTAACTACTTATTTTGTTTAAGTTACTCATTATATTGTGACAAGGTACAACAACCTTTATCGTCTATTGACCGGATCGAATTATGTATCCCCCTAGATTTTTATCTGCACTCCTATCTTCTGAATCTGTTTTGCCCTTTGACGTGTGTTGCAGAGAGACAAAGTTCTTTAATCCAAACTAAGATTTACATTAATACAAAACTAATGTCCTTAAAACTTTATTTTCGTCGTCCATTCAAAAGCTTTCGCCCAAAAACAGACAAAATAAACATGAACGTCACAAATCCACAGTTTCACGCGCTGCTTACCCCAATAGCCGGAGCTAGTCGTAATTATATTGTCCTACTGTTTGTTGGCAAACATTTGACGTCCAGCAAATTAGGTGAGCGAGTTACATTGCCCGTTTCATTCTGAGAACTTCGCACATTTGTAGTGTTAATGTGGTAATGTAATTTAAAAGACAGGTTAGGTTAGGTTAGTCAAATTGTTTTTGTGTAACAGTTTTGCTTTTTATATGGGATTGAGGATTTAAGTGTTGTAGATTTTGAAGTTTAGAGTCACATGAGGCTTCCTAAATAAGTTTAAAAAGTTAGTCTTTCTGACTCAGCATTTTTCTTTTTCAAATCTAACAGAGACGTGTAGAATGAGATTCTTGGTAGGTATCCAGTCAGTACCGATCCAGACAATAAGTACTACAATAAGTACTAGTATAGGTTTCACCCATTGAACACATATTTGTAAATAAAAAAGAAACAACATACAACACCAAACATAACTAGCGCCACGATAAAAATTAAAACACAAAACAACCTAACCCACTTTCAGCCGAAAATAATTCCGTTAAAAAAAAACGCCCATCGCTCCGCTCAAATGGACGCCATCACGTATCCTGTGTACACTAATTGAATCAGTTAATTAACAATTTCAAGGTAAAGGAAGCGTGGTATCCGCGGGCGACAGAGGGGGGAAGGGAAGAGAGGAGGGGGAGGGGAATTATTATTAGGAAGCAGTGGAAGTATGACGCGGCGACGACAAATGTAAGCTGAACTTTCAACTCTGCTGTTTTGAGGAGTTTTTTTGGGAATGGAATTATCAGGAATGTTTTTAAGAATTATTAAGATATCCTCGATAGTATGCGAATGACAAATATCAGTTTAGCTGCTGATGATTTAGCAAAAATGATCTCAAGTGTTTAAGAAAACAATTCAAGTAAAAAATTTGTGAGGCCATATGACTTCATAGATTTCATTATCACACAAATATTTCAAAGTACCAAGTGACTTCCCCTTTTATTCAAAAGCAATTATTAGAACACACCTTTCTAAAACAATCAACAAGTAAAGCCATACAAACCACATAGGAGGCGCCTAATAGATTGCTCTCAGTATCAAATAACTCAAAATTCCTTGTTCGAACAACGAACAAGAATATTTGTGGGTATACGTAGCTTGTCTGTTTATTATGGGAATTTAGTAGGATGACGATAAACTAATAGGAGTATGGCAGGAAAAGGTGGAGAGTGGTGATGAAGGATATGTCTTTTTGGTTATGTATGATGATATAGTTATAGATCTTGTTAGAATAAAAGCGGTAGTATACTGCTTACTGGGTGTAGAAACATTATGACCGCAATTAAATCTTCTATTGCTATAGTAATGTAAATGGATTAGGGATCTTATATCAACAAGTTTATTCATAGTTTCAACATCAACCGTACTAAAAAAAGTTCAAATTTACATTTTATATGCATTGTACATTTAATGCATGTAAGGTCTAATATCCCATTTGAGAGATCTAAAATAAGTTCTAATCACACGTTCATGTAAGAATCTGTTAGAAATTAAATCTCCACGGCTCATCAAAACACTTCATTCACAATTCACAGAAATACAAAATGACTGAACACATTACATAACATTTGGTACATAATAACGCCGACCCAATTCCCATTGAACCATTCAAAGAAACACATGTTAACCAACTCACTATTTTTAATAAACCCACTATTATTAATAGAATTCCCACTATAAACAAAACACGACCAATCCAAGAAGTGTTTAATTTATTAAAAAATAATATTATTTCGTTTCAGATTTGGTTCCGGTACAAAAACGAAAATACGGAGCAAAAATTGGAGTTCGTCCAAAAAATTTTAGTTTTGAAGATGGTTTGTGAAATGTAGTTACAGAAAAAGTGCGTTTGGTTCCAACAGTGACATCAATGTGTCGAGTTGATGATTCTGTCGATGTTGGTGATTCAGTGTTGGTGAATAGGACGCCTGTTGGTGATGATGGCGAAGGATATGAACTTGTGTGTGTTGGTGATGGTGATAGTGTTTCAAACTTTGATAGATACCAGTTTGGAGATCATAGATTCACGTGAGTAGATTTTGCTTTTTGTAATGAAACAATTTTGAATTAGTTAAAACATTAGCAAGTCAACTTAAGAACAGCATGACTATCTTAGAACCTCTGAATGGAATTAAAAATAATAAAGAGTTTGGCCGTCTGTTACTGTTACTGTTACAGCCTTTTTTTTATCGTCCCACTGCTGGGCACAGGCCTCCTCTCACACGGAGAAGGATTAAGCGTTAATCACCACGCTTGCTCAATGCGGGTTGGTGATTTCAGACTTTATAGTCCAGGTTTCCTCAAGATGTTTTCCTTCACCTTTTTATCAGCCATTGGTGTCTAAGATTTACCTAGAAAGTACATACAAACTTAGAAAAGTTGCATTGGTATTTGCCTGACCTGGAATCGAACCCACACCCTCATACTCGAGAGGTTGGTTCTTTACCCACTAGGCCACCACGACTTTTGGCCGTCTACCTCATCTTAAAGACGTTTGGATATCACTCCAAATATTTTGACCTATATTATCGTTTCCCAATAAACTTTCCATCGATAGATCCCAGCCATCGATAGGTCCAACGCAATATGGGAACCATGTTCGCCACTCATAAATCAAATACATGGAGATTAAAGTTCGGCTGATTGATGAAAATACCATGTTTGTTTGTTTGAATTTCCCCGTTTGTTAAACTATCTGCTTTTTATTTATTTACATTTTATACATGTGTTCTGTGTTACACATGATGAAATAGGTCATATTTTGGAAACTGTGGCTGAAAAACATTAAGGGAATCTAATATGACATAGCTCTTGCATTTTTTATAAAGATAAATTTTCAATAGTAGGAGATACAGGCTTAGTCGGGCAAACTAAAGGTGCAGTATATGTACGCATTTGCGCCTTAATTTACCACCAACCACTAAATTGTTCATACAAGATGATTGAAGTTCCAAAAACAAACTGGGAATCATTCGTAATCAACAAGATTTAATTTTAGTCTAAAAAATATACTTAGTCCAGTTTATTTACTTTACGGAAATAGAAGTATTTTGCGTAGATGTAAATATTTCAAGAATGATGCTGATTCAAGCTTATTTGTGTGAAGAACTTAAAATTAAATCTAGTAGGTATTTTTTACGAACGTACATTATATTTCAGTTGAGTGATATTTGTATAAATTTACTTTACACTAAATCACAGATTTCCTTGACGTTTAAGCGACAGTTGTTTATTTTGTAGGCGCCATCAAACGTAGAATCGTGGAAAATATGAAAAGCAAAAGTTACTAATTTAAATATGTCGTCTCAGAAAATGTTTTGAAGAAGTTCGTGAACTAGAGAAATATTTAAGACGTAATACGTCTAGATTTAATAAAAGTCTTGTGACAAATGTAATACTAGGAAAACTTTTATATTAGCATTTTGTCACACATCATTTACGAATTTGTTGAGTATAACATAAATCTCGTTTCGCTGTTGTGATGACAGCGTTTTTAAGCTATGAATAATTTCTAACGCATCGTTCTACAATATCTTATGCTAGAGTACCTACTCGTACTTACCTAAATAAAATTCCTTGAAAGTATATTACGTTTCTTTTCCTTGTATTTTATTTCACAGTTAAATTGATATTCTCTGAAATGATTCCGTCCAATGTGGATCCGTGTTCCCTGCATAAAACGAACTAATTATTTTTTCTCCCGTGTCCCGAGGGAACTTCTTCTTGGACCAGGGGGCAATTCTCGTAACGTTCCCTGCTGTCGCGCTGTCAAAAATCGCGTACCCGCAGGATCACACCCACCCTAGCTTGACGAACGTAAACCGCTAGTCAACGTTACGCAAATCGGCTTTAGGATTTAAGACAGCCTTGAAGATTCACAAAAAGGAGCTTTCTATTGACAACAGAATTTTCAAAGTTGGTTCAGTACATCCTGAGGTTACCCTGTATAAACACACTATTTTTCAATATTGACGTCTTTATAATATGCTGATTAATTATAAAGAAGCTACAGATTAATATTAAAATGATTGATGAACCGATAGTCAGGAGTCAGACAAAGAAACAAAAAGATAGACAAATAAACAACGGAGATTTAATACGGTATGGAAGAGAAACGGTTATTGTTACAGCTTGGTTATTGGCATCAACAAATGCGTCAGCGCAACACAACGCGTCGTGTAATAATGATATATTAGCACATAAAGGTCACACGCATAAATAGAGCTAAGCTCAGCCTAGAAATAGTCTACGAGTTATGACTATCATAAAGCACGTAAATGCAGAAGTAAATGTTGACACAATACCAACAAAAGATGTAGCTTAAAGTACGGGTTCAATAAAATACAGGGGTAGCTGAAAAACAGTGTTCTACATGCAGTAAATGCCTACTTGATCTTCCAACCTAGACCTGAATACCCCAACACCCTTTAGTAAGACTTACATTCAAATGACAATTGGGACCAAGCAACTCGTTATGATAAGATGGTCGGGGACCAACCGCACCATGCATTGCTTAATCCTATGATTGATCGACCCGTGCGGCTCTTACTTAGCCACGTGTTCCTTCACCTTGTTTCCTTTGTCTTCTACTCCATGAAACCATATTTGCTTTGGCTTAAATCTTCCTACGATTGCCTTCTGCATTCACCTGTCCATTGCCTCCAAATCAGTAGTAAACACGCATTGAACTTTCGTGGTCTATTTTAACTTCATAGAAAGTGTCTCTGTCGACCCGCTTTTATTTAATCTGGCCAACGTCCAAACTGAGGGCAATATGTTGCACCAACGATTTTGTCAAACTACGTTTCGAAATAAACTGATCTTTGTCAATAAAGTTAATTTTGAGTTTATCTTTTATTTAATCTCATATTGGAGAATAATGTTATGTCCCTTTTTATTAAGCTTTAAATTGCTCTCTCAATTTCAAATATAGTGATAGTCATTAATATTATGCACCATTTTATTTATCTTGTATTCGAATAAACTTATCAAATTCGTTTGTTTTCTACGAAACGGCTCCCCAGACGACTATTCTAATTACAATCCACTAAAACACGTAGACATATGTACCAAAAAACAAAGCAGAAAAAGCTTATCAATGCAGCATTAGTTTACATACTAAATTAAGTCTTTAATCCTTACTAATACTATAAATACAAAAGTAAGTATGTCTGTCTGTCCCCTTTCACGCCAAAACTACTCTACCAATTCACACAATAGTTGATACACATGATAGTCTAAAATCAGAGAAAGAACATTAGCTACTTTACATCCAGATGCGTTTGGTAGTTCCCTTGGGACGCAGGCGGAACCGCGAGCAATAGCTAGTTCAGTAATAAAACTCAGATTACAGCTATCCTTTCGCTAAAGTACTGGGAATTAACACTAGGGTTAAAAAGGTCAGTTGACTTTACTAATTAACTCGACAAAGAAACACGTAATTTGTTTCGCTTTTCACATACAGGAGACTAAAGTGTTTATTTATTTAATACTTTTTTAATTGTAATTTATCTGTATATAAGAACAAATTTGCAAAGATTTGGCCGTGAAAACGTAAATGCAGACCACTTTTATTGTGACTGCAAGATGAGCTTAAATTTTATTGATTTCAATCATCCAAAACTTACAAATTATAACAAGGGCAATACTAAAGTACCACGTAGCTAATAATAAAAAAATCCTCAATTAGAAGAGGAATATTGAAAAAACAGCAAAGAATAAAATTACAAATGCTAAAAACAATTTTTCCAATATACAACACCATGTATCACGCGATTCAATTAAAGATACACAGGGCAACACAATAAACAATTTAAACGAACAAAATCACCAATAAAGCTTAGGAAATCTATACTTGAAGCAATAAAAGAAATAACTTTAAATTACATGCGATGTGACCGTGGTAAGCCAAACGTTGTATTTTACTAGTAGACCAAGAGCTCGAGACTGAAATACTTGTGTATTAAGGCTAAAATTGTGTGTTCGCAGATAAGTTCGATTTTTTGTTTGAGTGTGCGAAATTAATATGTAGTTACTTTCCTATTAAAGAATAGCACGTCTTTATTAACCAGCTTCATAAAAAGGAGTTGTTTGATTTGATTTTTGGACCTGTTTGTGTGCGATTATCTCACGGATCGTTGAATTGATTTGGATACAGTTTTTCACAATAGTATTTGTCAGACTCAAAAGACGGTTTTAGGTATATTATTGAAAAAGATTTGATTTTTGTAGAAAGTTTCTAAAATTTTCACTGCTAATCAAACTTCACAGTAATCGATCTTTGATACCTACTGGTAAGATGCACAATAACATTTCAGATTTTGAAGAAGTCCACTAGTTCCGAGCTCTCGGTCTACGGGATTATGCAGTGCACTCACTACTTTATCTCAAACATTAAAATACTTTATAGACACTTAGTCACCAGCTACGTTTATTGGACCTCCGGCTTTCCACTGAATTATGATACCGTTATTTGGATTTTCAGTATTGGAATAATTGATTTTTTGTGGTCTTCCTATTTGCATGGGATGCGATATCCTCGGGCTGCTTGTAGATGATATGTGAATGTTTGTTTTGTTAGAGGAAATAAAGAATTGTTGATATGAAGATGGCAAATGTTCTTGGAAACTTAGTAGTTCTGGCATATCTTTGAGTGCATTGATTTTTTATCATCAAGTTAACAATGTTTTTCTAATCTTACTACAACTATTTGGAACGGTTTTATTGTGCATCCTAATGAAACTGTCTTACACATACAAGTGAAAATTATTGCCCTTTCTACGAGTATCTTACCGTAAAAGTATTATAACTTTTACCTAAATTAGCAAAAATGATAAGGATACCATGAAACCATGTGTAAATCTTTAGTATCTCTAAAATTAACTTGGGTATCCACAATAATATAAACTTAATCTTCACTTAGGATGACTCTAATACGCCATTAAGTTTGTCTTAATCTTTATTTTCACTTAATTGCTGTTTATCTAAACCTCGCTGGATTAACTTAAGCCATTCGTTCAGATTATTATAAGCTTACTTACGAGCAAACACAGCGTATTTTAAAGGAGTAAGTAATTAAAATAATTTCACTTAGATTATCTTAAGCATTATTGTTTAAGATTATTTTCTTATCAAATTATGAAGAGTGAAATTGTTTTAGGTTATTTTTTATTGTTAATTAAATATTGTAAGATGTACACTTTTTGATATTCGGTACAATTTTTTTTTAGATTGAAATCTGTCAAAAATGAAACAAATCATGGAGAGCACAGTTTTGATTGGTCTTTAAAACGAACTATAAATTCAAAATCTCTCCAGTAGACTGTTAGATACCTAGAGGTACCTATATAAAATGTACTAGATAGATTACCTACAAAAATATATAAGATTGTTGAAAAATAAAGTTTCGCTTTTCTATAATTTCTAGTTATACGTTCGCCTCGATAATATTAGTAAGACACTTACTGGAGCACAGAGCTGAGAATTCAAACTCCCTGGCAATATCTGGATCTATTTCCAAGCTGACGAAGACAGGTGTTGGAAAATCTAAATATACCAGGACTTATTTAGCTTTGAGTTCAAAACCCTTGGTAATTAGCTGCGACATATTGGCAATAGAGATAATGTGACAACTACAAGTCGTGTTTTATGAAAATATATGTTTTATTTTTGATTGCAGATGATGGAATGTGGTGATGGCTATTTTTTTGCGAGTTCAAGGTCCTCGCTTGCGTGTCTTTTGCATTTTTTAAAGGTTCTGTTATTGGACCAATATTATTTTTTTATACTTGCAATGTTTTTATGTTTGTTAAAACAAAATCTTTTAACTCATTCTTAAAACATTTAGCACGAGTTTTTACAAAATAGCTAGTCTAAAACACTGGTACTCAGCTGCATCCGGTAAGACTGGAAGCCGATCCCAACATAGTTGGGAAAAGGCTCGGAGGACGATGAGCTAGTCTAGAGGGAGATAGCATGAAAGAAGCATATTATAATATACTATTAAGAAGCATATTATAAGCAAATTACTACTACAATAATACTCTTGTTTTGACTTCGCTAGTTTTGACTTCATCCTCATAAATCAACATCAGGCGTGGACAGTGGAATCTGGTGCGTGACGTCATCTGACAGACGTCAATTTCCAGCCTAACGTGACCCGTTGACTACCCATCCGCTGTAGAAAGTTAGATATTTTTAGACATAGATTTCAGTGTGTCAGTGAACCTGGCAGATCATTGTCTAGCAGATCAACTTTTTTTTTGAGTTCTTATCGCATGCAAATGAGTTCTATAGTTCCTGATAGTTTTCAGGAATAGTTCTGCCATTTTCAGCTGAAAAATGATAGTTCACAAAATGATCTGCTAACTTCCGGTAGCAGAGCATTTTTCAGAAAATTAAAAAAAAACTGAGATCTTATCGCATAAAGATGAGTTCCATAGTTCCTCATACTTTTCAGGAATAGTTCTGGCGTATTTCAGCTGAAAAATATTTTTTTTCCCAATTCACGTTTGAGCGTTAACAGAGCATGAATAAAAATTAAAGTGTTATTTTCAAAGTTCAATCCAGACAAGAGGGCAAAAACTCATTTGTTTTCGATAGATGCTTCATGAAACTGTAATCTAGACTTCAATTCAAATCTAGAACTATCATTAAAGTACCAGCTGAGCATGGTTGAATGTAAGGAACTGTAAAATTTCACACTTTAATATTAAAAAAATAATTTTCATGGTTCCAATTACTCTGGGAGGCGGGAACTATCGCGATTCTGATAGAAGAATACTAGCACCGTAATATAGAAGCAGATTCAAACCCAGAACTCTCACTAAAGTATCAGCAGAGCATGGTTGAAAGTAAGAAACTGTAAAATTTCACATTTTAATATGAAAAAATATTCAAAAAAATATTTTCGCGGTTCCAGTTACTCTAGGAGGCGGGAACTATCGCATTTCTGATATAAGAATACTAGCACCATAATATACGAGCAGAATCAAACCCAGAACTCTCACTAAAGTATCAGCAGAGCATGGTTGAAAGTAAGAAACTGTGAAATTTCACATTTAAATATGAAAAAATATTCAAAAAATTATTTTCGTGGTTCCAATTACACTGGGAGGCGGGAACTATCGCGTTTCTGATAGAAGAATACTAGCACCGTAATATAGAAGCAGATTCAAACCCAGAACTCTCACTAAAGTATCAGCAGAGCATGGCTGAAAGTAAGAAACTGTGAAATTTCACAACTTAATATGAAAAAATATTCAAAAAAATATTTTCTTGGTTCCAGTTACTCTAGGAGGCGGGAACTATCGCATTTCTGATAGAAGAATACTAGCAGCATAATATAGGAGCAGAATCAAATCCAGAACTCTCACTAAAGTATCAGCAGAGCATGGTTGAAAGTAAGAAACTGGTGAAATTTCACATTTAAATATGAAAAAATATTCAAAAAATTATTTTCGTGGTTCCAATTACTCTGGGAGGCGGGAACTATCGCGTTTCTGATAGAAGAATACTAGCACCGTAATATAGGAGCAGAATCAAACCCAGAACTCTCACTAAAGTATCAGCAGAGCATGGTTGAAAGTAAGAAACTGTGAAATTTCACAACTTAATATGAAAAAATATTCAAAAAAATATTTTCGCGGTTCCAGTTACACTAGGAGGCGGGAACTATCGCGTTTCTGATAGAAGAATACTAGCACCATAATATAGGAGCAGAATCAAACCCAGAACTCTCACTAAAGTATCAGCAGAGCATGGTTGAAAGTAAGAAACTGTGAAATTTCACAACTTAATATGAAAAAATATTCAAAAAAATATTTTCGCGGTTCCAGTTACACTAGGAGGCGGGAACTATCGCATTTCTGATATAAGAATACCAGCACCATGATATAGGAGCAGAATCAAACCCAGAACTCTCACTAAAGTATCAGCAGAGCATGGCTGAAAGTAAGAAACTGGTGAAATTTCACATTTAAATATGAAAAAATATTCAAAAAATTATTTTCGTGGTTCCAATTACTCTGGGAGGCGGAAACTATCGCGTTTCTGATAGAAGAATACTAGCACCGTAATATAGGAGCAGAATCAAACCCAGAACTCTCACTAAAGTATCAGCAGAGCATGGCTGAAAGTAAGAAACTTTAAAATTTCACAACTTAATATGAAAAAATATTCAAAAAAATATTTTCGCGGTTCCAGTTACTCTAGGAGGCGGGAACTATCGCGTTTCTGATATAAGAATACTAGCACCATAATATAGGAGCAGAATCAAACCCAGAACTCTCACTAAAGTATCAGCAGAGCATGGTTGAAAGTAAGAAACTGTGAAATTTCACATTTAAATATGAAAAAATATTCAAAAAATTATTTTCGTGGTTCCAATTACTCTTGGAGGCGGGAACTATCGCGTTTCTGATAGAAGAATACTAGCACCGTAATATAGAAGCAGATTCAAACCCAGAACTCTCACTAAAGTATCAGCAGAGCATGGTTGAAAGTAAGAAACTGTAAAATTTCACATTTTAATATGAAAAAATATTCAAAAAAATATTTTCTTGGTTCCAGTTACTCTAGGAGGCGGGAACTATTGCGTTTCTGATATAAGAATACTAGCACCATAATATAGGAGCAGAATCAAACCCAGAACTCTCACTAAAGTATCAGCAGAGCATGGCTGAAAGTAAGAAACTGTAAAATTTCACAACTTAATATGAAAAAATATTCAAAAAAATGTTTTCGCGGTTCCAGTTACTCTAGGAGGCAGGAACTATCGCGTTTCTGATAGAAGAATACTAGCACCGTAATATTGGAGCAGAATCAAACCCAGAACTCTCACTAAAGTATCAGCAGAGCATGGTTGAAAGTAAGAAACTGGTGAAATTTCACATTTAAATATGAAAAAATATTCAAAAAATTATTTTCGTGGTTCCAATTACTCTGGGAGGCGGGAACTATCGCGTTTCTGATAGAAGAATACTAGCACCGTAATATAGAAGCAGATTCAAACCCAGAACTCTCACTAAAGTATCAGCAGAGCATGGCTGAAAGTAAGAAACTGTAAAATTTCACATTTTAATATGAAAAAATATTCAAAAAAATATTTTCTTGGTTCCAGTTACTCTAGGAGGCGGGAACTATCGCATTTCTGATATAGGAAAACTAGCACCATAATATAGGAGCAGAATCAAACCCAGAACTCTCACTAAAGTATCAGCAGAGCATGGCTGAAAGTAAGAAACTGTAAAATTTCACATTTTAATATGAAAAAATATTCAAAAAAATATTTTCTTGGTTCCAGTTACTCTAGGAGGCGGGAACTATCGCATTTCTGATATAGGAAAACTAGCACCATAATATAGGAGCAGAATCAAACCCAGAACTCTCACTAAAGTATCAGCAGAGCATGGTTGAAAGTAAGAAACTGGTGAAATTTCACATTTAAATATGAAAAAATATTCAAAAAATTATTTTCGTGGTTCCAATTACTCTGGGAGGCGGGAACTATCGCGTTTCTGATAGAAGAATACTAGCACCGTAATATAGAAGCAGATTCAAACCCAGAACTCTCACTAAAGTATCAGCAGAGCATGGCTGAAAGTAAGAAACTGTGAAATTTCACATTTAAATATGAAAAAATATTCAAAAAAATATTTTCGCGGTTCCAGTTACTCTAGGAGGCGGGAACTATCGCGTTTCTGATAGAAGAATACTAGCACCATAATATAGAAGCAAATTCAAACCCAGAACTCTCACTAAAGTATCAGCAGAGCAACGCGATAGTTCCCGCCTCCTAGAGTAACTGGAACCGCGAAAATATTTTTTTGAATATTTTTTCATATTAAAATGTGAAATTTTACAGTTTCTTACTTTCAACCATGCTCTGCTGATACTTTAGTGAGAGTTCTGGGTTTGATTCTGCTCCTATATTATGGTGCTAGTATTCTTCTAACAGAAACGCGATAGTTCCCGCCTCCTAGAGTAACTGGAACCGCGAAAATATTTTTTTGAATATTTTTTCATATTAAAATGTGAAATTTCACAGTTTCTTACTTTCAACCATGCTCTGCTGATACTTTAGTGAGAGTTCTGGGTTTGATTCTGCTCCTATATTATGGTGCTAGTATTCTTATATCAGAAATGCGATAGTCCCCGCCTCCTAGAGTAACTGGAACCAAGAAAATTTTTTTTTGAATATTTTTTCATATTAAAATGTGAAATTTTACAGTTTCTTACTTTCAACCATGCTCTGCTGATACTTTAGTGAGAGTTCTGGGTTTGATTTTGCTCCTATATGATGGTGCTAGTATTCTTCTATCAGAACCGCGATAGTTCCCGCCTCCTAGAATAACTGGAACCGCGAAAATGTTTTTTTGAATATTTTTTCCTATTAAAATGTGAAATTTTACAGTTTCTTACTTTCAACCATGCTCTGCTGATACTTTTGTGAGAGTTCTGGGTTTGATTCTGCTCCTATATTATGGTGCTCGTATTCTTCTATCAGAACCGCGATAGTTCCCGCCTCCTAGAATAACTGGAACCGCGAAAATGTTTTTTTGAATATTTTTTCATATTTAAATGTGAAATTTTACAGTTTCTTACTTTCAACCATGCTCTGCTGATACTTTAGTGAGAGTTCTGGGTTTGATTCTGCTCCTATATTATGGTACTAGTATTCTTCTATCAGAAACGCGATAGTTCCCGCCTCCTAGAGTAACTGGAACCGCGAAAATATTTTTTTGAATATTTTTTCATATTAAGTTGTGATATTTCACAGTTTCTTACTTTCAACCATGCTCTGCTGATACTTTAGTGAGAGTTCTGGGTTTGATTCTGCTCCTATATTATGGTACTAGTATTCTTCTATCAGAAACGCGATAGTTCCCGCCTCCTAGAGTAACTGGAACCGCGAAAATATTTTTTTGAATATTTTTTCATATTAAGTTGTAATATTTCACAGTTTCTTACTTTCAGCCATGCTCTGCTGATACTTTAGTGAGAGTTCTGGGTTTGAAATTGCTTCTATATTACGGTGCTAGTATTTTTCTATCAGAAACGCGATAGTTCCCGCCACCCAGAGTAATTGGAACCACGAAAATAATTTTTTGAATATTTTTTCATATTTAAATGTGAAATTTTACAGTTTCTTACATTCAACCATGCTCTGCTGATACTTTAGTGAGAGTTCTGGGTTTGATTCTGCTCCTATATTATGGTGCTAGTATTCTTCTATCAGAACCGCGATAGTTCCCGCCTCCTAGAATAACTAGAACCGCGAAAATGTTTTTTTGAATATTTTTTCATATTAAAATGTGAAATTTTACAGTTTCTTACTTTCAACCATGCTCTGCTGATACTTTTGTGAGAGTTCTGGGTTTGATTCTGCTTCTTTATTATGGTGCTCGTACTCTTCTATCAGAAACGCGATAGTTCCCGCCTCGTAGAGTAATTGGAACCGCGAAAATAATTTTTTGAATATTTTTTCATATTTAAATGTGAAATTTCACAGTTTCTTACTTTCAACCATGCTCTGCTGATACTTTAATGAGAGTTCTGGCTTTGATTCTGCTTCTATATTACGGTGCTAGTATTTTTCTATCAGAAACGCGATAGTTCCCGCCACCCAGAGTAATTGGAACCACGAAAATAATTTTTTGAATATTTTTTCATATTTAAATGTGAAATTTTACAGTTTCTTACATTCAACCATGCTCTGCTGATACTTTAGTGAGAGTTCTGGGTTTGATTCTGCTCCTATATTATGGTGCTCGTATTCTTCTATCAGAACCGCGATAGTTCCCGCCTCCTAGAATAACTGGAACCGCAAAAATGTTTTTTTGAATATTTTTTCATATTAAAATGTGAAATTTTACAGTTTCTTACTTTCAACCATGCTCTGCTGATACTTTAGTGAGAGTTCCGGGTTTAATTCTGCTGCTATATTATGGTGCTAGTATTTTTCTATCAGAAACGCGATAGTTCCCGCCTCCCAGAGTAATTGGAACCACGAAAATAATTTTTTGAATATTTTTTCATATTTAAATGTGAAATTTCACAGTTTCTTACTTTCAACCATGCTCTGCTGATACTTTAGTGAGAGTTCTGGGTTTGATTCTGCTGCTATATTATGGTGCTAGTATTCTTCTATCAGAAACGCGATAGTTCCCGCCTCCCTGAGTAATTGGAACCACGAAAATAATTTTTTGAATATTTTTTCATATTTAAATGTGAAATTTCACAGTTTCTTACTTTCAACCATGCTCTGCTGATACTTTAGTGAGAGTTCTGGGTTTGAAATTGCTTCTATATTACGGTGCTAGTATTCTTCTATCAGAAACGCGATAGTTCCCGCCTCCCAGAGTAATTGGAACCGCAAAAATAATTTTTTGAATATTTTTTCATATTTAGATGTGAAATTTCACAGTTTCTTACTTTCAACCATGCTCTGCTTATACTTTAGTGAGAGTTCTGGGTTTGATTTTGCTCCTATATTATGGTGC
This sequence comes from Helicoverpa assulta, assembly GCA_963856015.1. Classification (NCBI taxonomy): domain Eukaryota; kingdom Metazoa; phylum Arthropoda; class Insecta; order Lepidoptera; family Noctuidae; genus Helicoverpa; species Helicoverpa assulta. The sequence goes on from CAWLCW010000032.1 coordinate 11,019,052, forward strand.
TAGTATTCTTCTATCAGAACCGCGATAGTTCCCGCCTCCTAGAATAACTGGAACCGCGAAAATGTTTTTTTGAATATTTTTTCATATTAAAATGTGAAATTTTACAGTTTCTTACTTTCAACCATGCTCTGCTGATTCTTTTGTGAGAGTTCTGGGTTTGATTCTGCTTCTTTATTATGGTGCTCATACTCTTCTATCAGAAACGCGATAGTTCCCGCCTCGTAGAGTAATTGGAACCGCGAAAATAATTTTTTGAATATTTTTTCATATTTAAATGTGAAATTTCACAGTTTCTTACTTTCAACCATGCTCTGCTGATACTTTAATGAGAGTTCTGGGTTTGATTCTGCTTCTATATTACGGTGCTAGTATTTTTCTATCAGAAACGCGATAGTTCCCGCCACCCAGAGTAATTGGAACCACGAAAATAATTTTTTGAATATTTTTTCATATTTAAATGTGAAATTTTACAGTTTCTTACATTCAACCATGCTCTGCTGATACTTTAGTGAGAGTTCTGGGTTTGATTCTGCTCCTATATTATGGTGCTAGTATTCTTCTATCAGAACCGCGATAGTTCCCGCCTCCTAGAATAACTGGAACCGCGAAAATGTTTTTTTGAATATTTTTTCATATTAAAATGTGAAATTTTACAGTTTCTTACTTTCAACCATGCTCTGCTGATACTTTAGTGAGAGTTCTGGGTTTGATTCTGCTCCTATATTATGGTGCTAGTATTCTTCTATCAGAACCGCGATAGTTCCCGCCTCCTAGAATAACTGGAACCGCGAAAATGTTTTTTTGAATATTTTTTCATATTAAAATGTGAAATTTTACAGTTTCTTACTTTCAACCATGCTCTGCTGATACTTTTGTGAGAGTTCTGGGTTTGATTCTGCTTCTTTATTATGGTGCTCGTACTCTTCTATCAGAAACGCGATAGTTCCCGCCTCGTAGAGTAATTGGAACCGCGAAAATAATTTTTTGAATATTTTTTCATATTTAAATGTGAAATTTTACAGTTTCTTACATTCAACCATGCTCTGCTGATACTTTAGTGAGAGTTCTGGGTTTGATTCTGCACCTATATTATGGTGCTCGTATTCTTCTATCAGAACCGCGATAGTTCCCGCCTCCTAGAATAACTGGAACCGCAAAAATGTTTTTTTGAATATTTTTTCATATTAAAATGTGAAATTTTACAGTTTCTTACTTTCAACCATGCTCTGCTGATACTTTAGTGAGAGTTCTGGGTTTGATTCTGCTGCTATATTATGGTGCTAGTATTTTTCTATCAGAAACGCGATAGTTCCCGCCTCCCAGAGTAATTGGAACCACGAAAATAATTTTTTGAATATTTTTTCATATTTAAATGTGAAATTTCACAGTTTCTTACTTTCAACCATGCTCTGCTGATACTTTAGTGAGAGTTCTGGGTTTGATTCTGCTGCTATATTATGGTGCTAGTATTCTTCTATCAGAAACGCGATAGTTCCCGCCTCCCAGAGTAATTGGAACCACGAAAATAATTTTTTGAATATTTTTTCATATTTAAATGTGAAATTTTACAGTTTCTTACATTCAACCATGCTCTGCTGATACTTTAGTGAGAGTTCTGGGTTTGATTCTGCTCCTATATTATGGTGCTCGTATTCTTCTATCAGAAACGCGATAGTTCCCGCCTCCTAGAGTAACTGGAACCGCGAAAATATTTTTTTGAATATTTTTTCATATTAAGTTGTGATATTTCACAGTTTCTTACTTTCAGCCATGCTCTGCTGATACTTTAGTGAGAGTTCTGGGTTTGAAATTGCTTCTATATTACGGTGCTAGTATTCTTCTATCAGAAACGCGATAGTTCCCGCCTCCCAGAGTAATTGGAACCGCAAAAATAATTTTTTGAATATTTTTTCATATTTAGATGTGAAATTTTACAGTTTCTTACATTCAACCATGCTCTGCTGATACTTTAGTGAGAGTTCTGGGTTTGATTTTGCTCCTATATTATGGTGCTAGTATTCTTCTATCAGAACCGCGATAGTTCCCGCCTCCTAGAATAACTGGAACCGCGAAAATGTTTTTTTGAATATTTTTTCATATTAAAATGTGAAATTTTACAGTTTCTTACTTTCAACCATGCTATGCTGATACTTTTGTGAGAGTTCTGGGTTTGATTCTGCTTCTTTATTATGGTGCTCGTACTCTTCTATCAGAAACGCGATAGTTCCCGCCTCGTAGAGTAATTGGAACCGCGAAAATAATTTTTTGAATATTTTTTCATATTTAAATGTGAAATTTCACAGTTTCTTACTTTCAACCATGCTCTGCTGATACTTTAATGAGAGTTCTGGCTTTGATTCTGCTTCTATATTACGGTGCTAGTATTTTTCTATCAGAAACGCGATAGTTCCCGCCACCCAGAGTAATTGGAACCACGAAAATAATTTTTTGAATATTTTTTCATATTTAAATGTGAAATTTTACAGTTTCTTACATTCAACCATGCTCTGCTGATACTTTAGTGAGAGTTCTGGGTTTGATTCTGCTCCTATATTATGGTGCTCGTATTCTTCTATCAGAACCGCGATAGTTCCCGCCTCCTAGAATAACTGGAACCGCAAAAATGTTTTTTTGAATATTTTTTCATATTAAAATGTGAAATTTTACAGTTTCTTACTTTCAACCATGCTCTGCTGATACTTTAGTGAGAGTTCTGGGTTTGATTCTGCTGCTATATTATGGTGCTAGTATTCTTCTATCAGAAACGCGATAGTTCCCGCCTCCCAGAGTAATTGGAACCACGAAAATAATTTTTTGAATATTTTTTCATATTTAAATGTGAAATTTCACAGTTTCTTACTTTCAACCATGCTCTGCTGATACTTTAGTGAGAGTTCTGGGTTTGATTCTGCTGCTATATTATGGTGCTAGTATTCTTCTATCAGAAACGCGATAGTTCCCGCCTCCCAGAGTAATTGGAACCACGAAAATAATTTTTTGAATATTTTTTCATATTTAAATGTGAAATTTCACAGTTTCTTACTTTCAACCATGCTCTGCTGATACTTTAGTGAGAGTTCTGGGTTTGATTCTGCTCCTATATTATGGTGCTAGTATTCTTATATCAGAAATGCGATAGTTCCCGCCTCCTAGAGTAACTGGAACCGCGAAAATATTTTTTTGAATATTTTTTCATATTTAAATGTGAAATTTTACAGTTTCTTACTTTCAACCATGCTCTGCTGATACTTTAGTGAGAGTTCTGGGTTTGATTCTGCTCCTATATTATGGTGCTAGTATTCTTCTATCAGAAACGCGATAGTTCCCGCCTCCTAGTGTAACTGGAACCGCGAAAATATTTTTTTGAATATTTTTTCATATTAAGTTGTGAAATTTCACAGTTTCTTACTTTCAACCATGCTCTGCTGATACTTTAATGAGAGTTCTGGGTTTGATTCTGCTTCTATATTACGTTGCTAGTATTTTTCTATCAGAAACGCGATAGTTCCCGCCACCCAGAGTAATTGGAACCACGAAAATAATTTTTTGAATATTTTTTCATATTTAAATGTGAAATTTTACAGTTTCTTACATTCAACCATGCTCTGCTGATACTTTAGTGAGAGTTCTGGGTTTGATTCTGCTCCTATATTATGGTGCTCGTATTCTTCTATCAGAACCGCGATAGTTCCCGCCTCCTAGAATAACGGGAACCGCGAAAATGTTTTTTTGAATATTTTTTCATATTAAAATGTGAAATTTTACAGTTTCTTACTTTCAACCATGCTCTGCTGATACTTTAGTGAGAGTTCTGGGTTTGATTCTGCTGCTATATTATGGTGCTAGTATTCTTCTATCAGAAACGCGATAGTTCCCGCCTCCCAGAGTAATTGGAACCACGAAAATAATTTTTTGAATATTTTTTCATATTTAAATGTGAAATTTCACAGTTTCTTACTTTCAACCATGCTCTGCTGATACTTTAGTGAGAGTTCTGGGTTTGAATCTGCTTCTATATTACGGTGCTAGTATTCTTCTATCAGAAACGCGATAGTTCCCGCCTCCCAGAGTAATTGGAACCACGAAAATAATTTTTTGAATATTTTTTCATATTTAAATGTGAAATTTCACAGTTTCTTACTTTCAACCATGCTCTTCTGATACTTTAGTGAGAGTTCTGGGTTTGATTCTGCTCCTATATTATGGTGCTAGTATTCTTATATCAGAAATACGATAGTTCCCGCCTCCTAGAGTAACTGGAACCGCGAAAATATTTTTTTGAATATTTTTTCATATTTAAATGTGAAATTTTACAGTTTCTTACTTTCAACCATGCTCTGCTGATACTTTAGTGAGAGTTCTGGGTTTGATTCTGCTCCTATATTATGGTGCTAGTATTCTTCTATCAGAAACGCGATAGTTCCCGCCTCCTAGTGTAACTGGAACCGCGAAAATATTTTTTTGAATATTTTTTCATATTAAGTTGTGAAATTTCACAGTTTCTTACTTTCAACCATGCTCTGCTGATAATTTAGTGAGAGTTGAAAGAAAGAAAGAAAGAAAACTTATTTATTGACACAAACCATACATACACATAGAAACAACAAAAAAAAAAACAAAAGGTTCTGGGTTCTGGGTGGGTGGGAGTTCTGGGTTTGATTCTGCTCCTATATTATGGTACTAGTATTCTTCTATCAGAATCGCGATAGTTCCCGCCTCCCAGAGTAATTGGAACCATGAAAATTATTTTTTTAATATTAAAGTGTGAAATTTTACAGTTCCTTACATTCAACCATGCTCAGCTGGTACTTTAATGATAGTTCTAGATTTGAATTGAAGTCTAGATTACAGTTTCATGAAGCATCTATCGAAAACAAGAGTTTTTGCCCTCTTGTCTGGATTGAACTTTGAAAATAACTTTTTAATCTTTATTCATGCTCTGTTAACGCTCAAACGTGAATTGGGAAAAAAAATATTTTTCAGCTGAAATACGCCAGAACTATTCCTGAAAAGTATGAGGAACTATGGAACTCATCTTTATGCGATAAGATCTCAGTTTTTTTTTAATTTTCTGAAAAATGCTCTGCTACCGGAAGTTAGCAGATCATTTTGTGAACTATCATTTTTCAGCTGAAAATGGCAGAACTATTCCTGAAAACTATCAGGAACTATAGAACTCATCTGCATGCGATAAGAACTCAAAAAAAAAGTTGATCTGCTAGACAATGATCTGCCAGGTTCACTGACATGATTTCAGTTAGGTCAGTGGAAATAAAATGTCTTTTTAGGGCTTGAAGAGATTTAGAGTCTGCTTAGGTCCAAATTATCACAGCTTTTATCATTGCCTTTAATAATCGTTTCTACTTAATTCAAGTCCACGTGGCATCCAGAATTTCGGAAACGATATTATTATACACATTATTACAATATTATTACAATTTATCACATTGCCTTACGCAAACTTCGTATGCGCTTTTCTTTTATAAAATACTTAAAAATTAACCTCGACTTGAACCAATCCGCTTAAATATGTGAGTAAAGCAACAGCTACCCTGTCCTTCCCAGGCGTTTTTCAAAAACTTGTCGGAAAACAATAACAAAAGCTAACTTTGACACGTGGTCACGCATCTATATTCGTTCTGGCGTGCAGCCAAACTTCTTGCGTTTCCTTCTGCTTGGGGACAGATATATCCGCGGTATGTGGTTAGCTTTAATTATGATTTCTTATCTTTGAGTCAGATTGTTGAGAGATTTCGAGATCACGGGGTTCAATTGTTGGTGATGATGTTTGGATTATGTGGAATTTTGTTAAGATAACACCAACGAATGATTCACTTTTTTGTGATTCTTTAGAGAGATAGGTCGTGTTTTTGGGCATGTATGTAACAGATGGCAATAGGCTATAGGTATATAGTGTTTTCTATGGGCCTTGATGCCTGATTTAAATAAATAAATAAATAAAAAATAGGCTCATTAATGATGATGAAGAGATTCTTATTATCTTGAGTCATGTTCTTAGCGTCCTCTATTCATTCATCAATCTGTGTAAGAAAGTTATTTTTACGAATTGGGCTTATGGATTCCGTACCTCAAATTGTTCTGGTAAAATTATATAACTACGTTAGGTAGGGGTTAAAAGTTTTCACCACCTGTCTTTAAAATTCCTATTCCAGTGAAGTCGCTTCCTAGTGTTAGTTTTACGAGACTCCGTGACTCCGTGACACATAGCTACAGAATTGTCTCACTATACTTACTTTTACTACCAGATGGGTTTTATCGTCCCAATAATAGATATTCGTCTATTAAATTTACTGATGTTATGTGACCACTGGCAGCTACTAAACTAAATCTATTTCTTCGTAACAATCGCCCATAATCTTCTAGTAGTCAAACAGAAGTTAAGATTAAAACGACGTTTACGATTTCTCGGTTACGATCAAGAGTATCACAGCTGTAGTTAACCCTTTGTCTATTAACTGTGGTTTTATTTTGATCAATTGTCTTTGTTCCTCGTTTGGAGTGGTTCAAACTATTTGCTTCTGTTTTCGATAGAGTGTTTAGTGCGTTTTTATGTAATTCATTGTTAAAGTTTAGTGGATGGGAATTTTAGAGGTGATCGTTGATTGTTATGTGACATGGGTTTTCAGTTATGTTTGCAGTGCTGTATTTTCAACAGGATTTCATGACGACATGTTACTTGTATCTTGTTACATGCACCATGCATGATTTTTTTAGCAGAAATTTGGTATATCTAAATTACGATGTGAAAGGACCACACATACTTGGGCTGATTTCTTCTCCTCTATGGAAATAAATAATTATTACTACATACTCCTCTCAATCTAAAATTAATTTCCTTCTAAGCTAGAACTAAGTAGTGCACCAAAAAGAGTATCTTATATCTTTTTGTAGTGGCGCTTAAGACAGGGGCTAAATCTGTCTGATCCCTGGCTTCGAGCCAGAGGATGCCGATCCCTAAATATGCTGTGTCGCCATGCAATTCTGTATTTAGGACACTTTTGATGGGGGAGCGAGGTATTAATAGAACTATGATGAATTTTTCTGCTATTTACATTGATGTGGGCGGCTGTAATGGGTGTATTTTCTCTCATTACGGGGTTTGTGGTTCGTTTTAATTAATAATTTAAATGTTGCGTTTGTAATAAATATTTTTCTCATATCGAAGTGTGTTCTGGAATTTTCTCAATTATTTTACAAATGAACATTCAATTGTAAATATTCTTTCAAGATACTGTTAAGAGCTCTTAAAAAGATTTCTCAACAAAATATTTCGATGTAAGAATTACCATTCATTTTTTTTTTCATTTATAACACATTTAGTTTTTGCTTATTTTCAAAAAATATACCAGATTCCATTGAACACGTTAAGTTTAATCAAACCCTACAACCACGGTATTATGATTGTCCTACCGTTAACAACAAATAGGTGCCATCGTCATGTGAATAGAACATTTGTGGGCTACGTGATCGAAATTGTGATTTTTCTCATTTTGACGGGTTCCGCCATTTTGTGGGAACGCTTTGAGAGCCCTCGTTGTGACTCTAAGATGTTGATAGTATTAGCTTTTATGTTGAGGATTTTCACAGCTATATGTAGGTCAGGGTACGTTGTCATTTTTGTAGCTTGTAAGGAAAATGTTGTGTGAATTGTTGGATGTTTTGAGGTAGGGCTCTGGTCCTTTACTGATACTCTTGTCACAAAGGAATTGACCTCATGCTTGTTGAGTAAGGCTTTAGTTTAGGATTTTTTAATACAGACAACTGACTGGTAGATTGCCTTTTAATAATTAGTTGGTCCGTTGTTTTCCTATATTTGTAATGAAGACCAGTAATTAATTTATTTATATCATGATTATCATCATCTGCGTAGCCGCTTCCAAACAATGTTGGGGCCGGCTAACAGTCTAACTGGATCTGCTCTAACAGTGTTTTATTTAGAGCGACTGTCTATCTGACCCCTTGATAATCATCATTCCTAATGATACTAAATCAGAACAAGACATTCTTCAATACAACTTTAAAGATAAATCCTAAGACAGATTCCTTCAATGCCCTCAAAGTCGAGAAAGCTACACAATTGCCACAGTATCCAGCTCATACAAATTCATGGGAGAATGCATATGTAATGCACGCCACAATATTTGTGCATAGCGTTACATACGTTAATTCTGTTGCATGAGTCAAGGAGACAGCTCTCGTTTGTTATAGAGGATTATTTTAGTTTATTCGGCTGATATGACTTGAGAAAGTGGTGTTTTTATTTCAAATAAGTTAGGTAAAACTTGTTAAAGGATATTGTAGAGAGTATTTGAATAAAGTTTCTCTTAGATCATGCTGTCGGTATAGTAAAAATATTTTAAAATTAGTACTAATCGACAGTCATTTAATGAATGGTTTCTGTAAAATATTTTTTGATGTAAATGCGAAAATACCTGAACTGTGATATTTTACTCAGAAATAGGTGGTACTCTAAAGACGGACATATGTATGCAAACTACTGTCATCCGAGTACTGTGAGTACTTTCTCCAGGATACTGGTTAAACCACGGGTGGAAGCTGGTTTAAGTTATTTTTTTTTACGAAATCACAACTCCCACTCTTAAAACCTCCAAACCAGCCCCTATCAAATCATATTCCTCCTTATAACAATAGGTTCTACCCACCATTTGCCGCCATCCGTGTTAGCATCGTGTATCGTAAGCAACGCTCTCGCCGTATACATAAAACATGGGCCCTTTGCCGCATCGCGCAAGCTATGATCTAATAACGTGGTGCGTAGTGGTTGTGTCCGTTGTTGGACGATACGGGATTTTTTAGATACGTGGTATTTTATGGCTAGAGTTTGCCTCAAATGTCTTCCAAATATCTGGTATATATGAGGTTAGTGTTTTTTAAGTGAATTGTAAAAGCCATTATCATAGTTTTTTTTTTTATTTCTGAAAGCAGGCACTTTAAAAGATATAGCGATTTTTTGAAAGACCAATATACACCGTGACTTTTTAGTCGTCTTACAACGGCAGCCAACTTCATGTATCCAATGACTAGAAAACGTTCATAGAAAAAAAAATTGTTATTTATGAGATTTGAATAATTAAAAAATAAAAATAAATTCATTATTATGACGCATGACGTAGATAATTTTGTCTCGTAAAAAATTGAGATGGAACGATCACTCGACTCGAGCGCTTTGAAGGTATCTACTTTCTACCGTTTGATACGTAAACATTATTAACAGGATGTTTCTTATTTCTAATGTGTTATTTATTTTTCTTTGCACCTATTACCTAAATTAATGTAATAAAATTAATAATCATGTCTAGTGGTATTTTAGGTCGGATACATTGAGTGGACCACCTTTGTAAGACGACTAAAAAGTCACAGTGTATAATAAGCATCTTTCGGATCAAATATTGATAGAGAGATATATAGTCTGAGCATTAAGAACAATATTTTTTTTATTTACAGAACTAATGAGCAGTCGTCATCATCCCCTTCATCCTTCTCATCCTCAATCATTAAGAAAAACATTATTTCAATAATTCCCTTGCAGGAAAATCAACTAGTTATGTCCATAATCATCCAAAAAACTCGCACAACAATGAAAACGCGCCCTCTAACTCAATTGGTAGTGTTCTCTTTTGATGTAACTCCGTCTTTTACACACGGCCCTTATACGAGCGCTAATGCGCCACCTTCTAACTATATCCAATTTGTACTACCATGGGGTAAGCAGGGTGCTGGCATTCCCAGATTTTGTAGAAATGTGAAGATTTTTATATACTGTAAAAAGATTAAGGGGATTTTTTTTTTGTTTGCGGAAATAAGTTATTTTAAATTTAATGTAGAGAGGAGTATAGAAGAAAAAGCAGTTTTAATAATAAATGGAATCTATGATGTGAGTTCCACTGTAGGCAAAATATCTCTTCGTTCTACGTGACGTACGTAGTATTTACTTATGTCGAATTATATCAGAAAACCTAATACAATTTGCTCGTAATATTTGAATTGGGTCCGATAAATAATTTAAAAATAAGATACTAGCATATACATTGACAGAAATAATTTTTAATTTCAGGCGTTATGACCTCGGCAATTTTATTCAAATCTATTAAGAGCGTTTGAGTCATACTATCAGTAATTTTTATGAGAATATTATATTAGTCATGCGTACGATGGCTAAATACCATCTGGCAAATGATTTATGTGGAAAAAACAAATCTGCAATAATAAAGATTAATTGATTGACCGACTCATTCTTGGAATTTGATTACTACGACTATAGAGTACGAGGTCTTAAGGTTGGTATCCAGGTGGAGTAACGCGTCTCCGATGTTTTAAAAGTGTATATAAAAAAAAAACTCAATCTAATTTTGTTCGTACTATTGAATGAGTAGCGTCTCCATAATTAACTGAAAGCCTAGCTTGATAGCATCAATCAGAAAAGGCTTCGAATCACCAACCATTTTAGCCATACCTTCATGAATCGCGATTCACCTGAGATAGATTTTGCAAAAATATATGCTTCTGGCACATCCAACCAAAATAACAAGAAGTAGTGTCACAATCATCTATCCGAGATATTCTGTGGCCAATAATGAATATTTATGTAGTTATTCATCTCTGTAGGTAACTGGTCAATTAAAGGTTAGTCACACAGAAAAACTTAACTACAATAACCAAATTGAAATTTTTAGAAGTACACATACACAATCTTCCTTGACAATAACTATACTACAAAGGTACTTAATTTTATAAAAAAAAACCTTAAACCTTTTTTCAACCAATTTTGCCAAGTAACCAGTAGGAACTATGACAGTTCCGTGACCGTCTCTCACCCGATGAGCGGCAGTTCACCAGCACATCAATCTTCATAGCGACTAATGAGCGAGCTCTCTAAGGGATAGGACACATGAGAGGATGGTGGATTTTGTTTTAATTAGGAGTGTTGCGTGTGTACTTTTTGGGTTACTAACGAATATTATTGTGAGGAAAACTTTAAAAGTTACAGGTATGTATTGGCAACTGATATAAATATTTATTGTGATACTTAAGTGAGTTTGTAAGAAACCAGTGTTTCGAAATCACTTTCATCAGTCGTATAGTTCACTTAGATTCTCTTGAACGACCTACATACTTTTATTTGTAACATGCGAAAGTTACTTTATTTTAGAAAAAAGAATACCTGGTTTACTTACTGCTACAGAAAATTATGAAATATATGCAAAGACAACGATGCCTTTGACCCTAATATTTGAATCATATTAAAAATCGAGTTTATAAAATCGCGTACAGAGGCTAGTAAACTATCTGTCCTTGCCTTTACAAGTGATCATGAAACTAAAGTACCTACCTCATTACTCATAGATTCACATGTAGATGTGAACAGATGAATTAGGGCTAAACGTTTAATTGTTATGTTATTATTAAAATGGTTCGTCGCAATTGGCGCCTCGCTGGGTGCGTATTGGCAAATGTTCGGTGTTGACAAATGGCCTTATTTATATTAAATTAATGTTTTTATAATATTTTTATAACACGGAATTGACGTATGTTCGATAGTCTTGTAACTAGATTACACCGGTGGTTTCATCCGGATCTAGGTAGGAAGGACTTAGCAAACCTGCATATAACACAATCACGCAATTAATTGGCTATCTAACACTGAAGGAATTTGTAATATAGGACCAACAGTTCCTGAGATTAGCGAGTAACAACGAAATAAACACTTCGGCTATACAATACAGTCCACTTTTTAGCTGTGCGTGTGGAGTGATTCCCTCAGGACATGAAACCGCTGCTGGATGCGAGTAGATTATAAACATAATATTATACAAACAAAACATTAATAACAGTAAATTTTATTACAGAATCAAGGTCATGTCTTACGTTTCTTTGATCAGTAAAAGCTACAATATTTCATAGAACGTGCAACCACGTCACATTGACAAGATTATTTTCATTTCCATTTTCTACAGGCTGTAGGAGATTTTCTCAGAATCACTTACACTCTAGAAGGTCTTGCCCATACATTTGTAATTTTGCCGAAAATATGTAATTCGAACCTTATTCTATTAATTGTACGTAGTACAGAAATAGCACTTCTAAGAATCAAATTATGTTTGAGTCAGGCTCATCTAGATGATACGTAGTATTTTTAGGAAAGACGATTAGGTCGCTTAATTATTACGAGGATAATCTTTTGAGGCAGTTAATTTAGTCATAGTCATGATAGTGACGCATGCGGGGTCAAAAAATAAATAGTATTGAAATATATCGCTATCTTTTTTTTGAGAACTTCCTAAAATTGACTGTTAAAATCTGAGGGCTCATTATGGAATGCTTTTGTCATAATGCTGAAACCTGTTAAAAAAAAAAACAGGAATTAATTCTTTCTAGTTCTCACTGTGTCCGCGAAATCAAGAATGCCTGAAACGATTTAGGTGAAAGTGCTGGGGAGGCATTAATCACCACGCTTGCTCAATGCGGGTTGGTGATTTCAGACTTTATAGTCCAGGTTTCCTCAAGATATTTTCCTTCACCTTTTTATCAGCCATTGGTGTCCAACATATACTTAGAAAGTACATACAAAGTTGCATTGATACTTGCCTGACCTGGAATCGAACCCGCGTCCTCATACTCGAGAATCCTTCTCCGTGTGAGAGGAGGCCTGTTCCCAGCAGTGGGACGATAAAAAGTCTATAACAGCTGGGGAGGCAGTTTAGAAACAGGCGAAGCAGATAGGACTTTAATCCTTAACAAGGAACAGGAGGTAGTTCTTTCAGGATGTGGGTGAAAACGCAAGCAGAAACTAGTACCATAAATAGAAAAGAAACTACATAGATCACCAAAAAAGATTACCAGCATTACAAAGCAGCTTACTCCAGCCAATCTCCCACTTGACCGCTTCTAATGATGACTGCGTGCATTTTTTACTTCGTCATTTTGATGAACATCATAATTGCTACGTTAGAATTTATTAAGTCCTTCATGGGAACTGTCAGTTTAAATTATGGCTTTTTTAGGGAACACAGTTTTTTTGGGCTTTAGAATTAGTGAATTTGTTGCTATTTTTAAATGCGCTTTGTTATAACTGGCCCAGACAGTAAGGTCAATTGGGGTGCAATTCCAAAAATGCAATGTAGTCTTACTCATTGTTTCCCATAGGGGTATTCATAGTTTGTATGATTTTATAGGTAAAGTGTTTGTTGGGTACCTTACTAACTTTTTGACACCAGAATGTGAATTCGATAATTTTGCGAATTCTGTATCATCATTACAAGCTTTTATTTAACTTGCAATGTATGTATGTATGCATGTATGTATGTATGTATGTATGTAACTATGTGTGTTCGGGTGGAATTTTACAACTCAATTTTAAGGCACTTGCCCTCAACCGATTGAGCTGAAATTTTGCATACATGTTTAGTTTGGATGACAATGCATGTTAAGCTATGTGACGTCATCCTAAATCCAACATGGCTGAATATACAAGATGGCGGACTAGTTATTTTTAAGGTACATATACAATATGGGTATCAAATGAAAGGGATTGACAAGTAGAACACATTGCACTTTACGAAATAAAAATCCAAGATGGCCGCCGCTACAAAATGGTGAATAACCTATTTTTTTCAATCCCATCCATATGGGTATCCAATGACAGGGCTTGACAAGTAGAATAAAGTGCACTTTACCAAATCAAAATCTAAGATGACCGCCGCTACAGAATTTAGACTTAGGAACTTACCAGGTGAAAACTAAAAAGTATATAATTTAACATATTTGACACAATTTATATGTTTTAAAAGCTTGTCGCGATTTTACTAAGAAAGTAAATACGAGAACTTAAATCTCGTGTCAAATATGTTAAATTTGAAATGTCGTTATAAGTTGACAGTAAAGTTACAGTAAAAGTTTTTTTTTTTTCTTTTTAGCGCATTTAAATAAAAGCTTGTTTTTAAAGATTTTTTTTGGTGTTAAATCGGCTCTATTTCATAGCGATTCATGATCATTTTTGGATTACAAACCTCCTAAAAAAGTCATAATATATTTTCATAAATTCAGTGACTGATGAACAAAATCATTGTGTTCTCTTACCACAGTCATACATACGATTCCAATCAATGTATCTACCTATACTTTTGCCACATTCATGATACATCCATAGTCATACAGACAAGGCCCACAATTTAATACTGCCACAACAAATGTCCCCATAACGGACTAATAGCCACCCAAAGCCTGCCACTCGCCATATCCACAACTCCCAGATTTTTATAGTTTCAATAACACCTCGTTATTCAACTGGGAGTCCCGAAATTGGAATGGAAAATGGGTTCACAATATGGCTCCTCTCATCCGTTTCTACCGTTCCTAGTGTAGCAATTTCCTCTCGTACAGATGACGGAGTCTGCGTCAAATGTCTTATTTTATTTTATGAAGTCAGACGTATGCTTTTGCATCAAATTATATGGCGTGATGAGTTTTTTAGTATTCCACTTTTGATTCGATGTGAGTTGGAAAGCTGTTGGAGGGTTGGGTTTTAAATTAAAGGTTCTAGGGTTTCGCTTTCAGAATTTTTATTGAAAATGAAGTACTGTGATATGAAATGTTTTTCAGATAGTTTTGTTATTATGTTTAATTTTTGGAGCTTTCCATTTTATTTTTATGTTGTTTTATAACACATAGATTTCAGTAAATATTATATTTCTTTCTACGCTAAGAAATCAATTCAATCTTAATTGTATCAACCATGCCTTTGGAATTTTTTATAAGTTTTCATCACCTTAATCCTCTCAATATCAACCTACACGATATTAAATTCAAATATTTATTTCCTATACTGCAAGCAAAACTGCAAAACACCTTACACTATAAATAATTTCACAGTTTCCACGAGACGCGTCCCGTAAAATATAAAATTACAGTTGGTTCTCATCGCATTACACTAATGTAAACGTCACATTTACACTTATACCCGTATTGTATTACGGTGTGTTTGTTGAATTGATACTTTATACAGAACTAGGTTCCGCCCGCGGCTTCGCCCGCTTCGAGTTCGGTTATATCGCGTTCTCAAGAGAACTCTTCAAAAGACCGAGATAAAAACTATTCTATGGTCTTTCTCAAGGTCAACTCTGTCTTTGTTGCAAATTTTATTAAAATTAGTTCAGTGGTTTAGACATAAAAGCGTAACATATAGACGGACAGAGTTCCTTTCGCATTTATTATAAGTAGTGATGGTAGATGTTTGTTGAATTGATACTTTATGTAGGGTGATAGATGTTGGCCCTTGCATTAGGCGTTGTCGTACCTTATCAGAAAAAATGTTATGTTCTGGATCTATTTATACTAATACTACCGGTTTCACCCGCATATGCTCGTACCCGAATAAAATATAGCCTATGTTACTGGGGAATAGTGTAGCTACTCAAAACTGAAAGAATATTTCAAATTGGTTCAGAAGTTTCGGAGCCTTTACCGGATACAAACAAACAACTAAAAAAAAATTCCTCTTCATTATTTATTTATTTATTTAACAATTTATGTACACACACAGAATAGAGAGAAGAAGAAAAATAGAACAGATAGTACAAAGGCACAGCTTATTTCATTAGAAATCTCTTCCAGCTGGCATTATATAATGAGTATAGATTTGCATACAAGCATAGTAGCTTAGCAACACATGACACTCAATTTTTACATTATCATAATATGTACTTATACATATCTCAGTCACTTAAGAAAACCGTAATTATTTAACACAATTTCCTCCATAAAAAAATATCCTATAATGCAAGAATTTTCTTCACAAAATGCAAGAGTATTTAAGGTAATGCTTCTTGCGTGCCGCCGAGGTAATTGAATGTCACTCAGACTGACAGACTATTGACTTTAATTTGCATTAATAGATCCTGTGCATGTCGGCTTCATGATAATTATGTGGTGTAATCAATGGTGTTTTGGTTAATTATTGTTATTTAGTGGCGAGTGCACTATCAATATACCTACATATAGGGCTGCCATCCGTCCGGGTTTCCCCGGACTTGTCCTCGTTTGGAGGCCGTCCGGGGACCGTCCGGGCGGGATTTCAAGAAGTGTCCGGGGAAAACCCGCACTCTCCACGCTACTCCACGCACCTTCATAAAACGAAGTTTATATCCTTCCTTGATAAATGAGCTATCGAATACTGAAATTATTTTTCAAATTGGACCTATAGTTCTTAGAGATGAGCGCGCTCAAACAGACAAACTCTTTTGCTTTATAACACTCCTTTATTTTGATTTAAGTAATAAAAAACTATACATACCTATTTTTCAAATTATAAAGACACTTCAAACCATTTATTTATTTCAAAACATAAAACAGTTTCCCAGCAGCGCAATAAGCGCCGATATCACTTAGCAACCACTTGCATTATCAATGTCTGTCCAAGTTTATCTCAGTTGACGGCATCGCCACTCCGTCTTTAATATTGCAATATCGCGCGATTTTGATTTAAAATGTGACATTCATTTGTGATATATGATGTGAATTTATTGTTTACGGGTGGTCTTGTATGCTAAATATGTTAAGAGTCGCATGATATTTTTATTTTCCTTCACTTCTTCAAGTGGAGAAAGTCTTACATCCACCAAGGGTTTGCGAAGGTCAAATAACCAGTTACTTCTTGTCAAACGCTAAGCTCCACTTTACATACTTTGATTAAGGCTAAATAGCCAACGGTGTATACAATACCTATTACTGTTCGGCCTCGGCCTCGAATTTTGCGGGCAGCGGGGCGGCAGCGGCGGCGGCGCGGGCGGTCACCGCTTGACTGGAGTGCACTGCTCGTTGCCCGCTCCCGCGCCGCTGTATTCGAGGGCCGGTCCAATTGATTATACGCGTAAGATCCTGCCGCTCCCGCGCCGCCGCCGCTGCCGCCCCGCTGCCCGCAAAATTCGAGGCCGAGGCCTTCCTCGCTTGTACTATTACTACCTACTTCCCGTGCTCGAATAAAGCCCAAAAAAAGTAGCCTACTTATGTCCTTTCTCAAGCTCTAGACAACATTTCAACCGGTTCAGTAGATATGCCGTGAAATTCAGACGTACCTACAGACAGACCTACTTTCACATAAACAACACTAATATTGTTAGGATTTTAATACCTTAGTGTAAAATAAAATTTACGATTAAAAGAAACACAGACCTAAGAAAGCAAAGACAGCACAGTCTCCAAAAAAACCTTTTTTGAATACCTAAACTTCAACCATCAAAGGATCTAAGAACACTTCCCTCGTTCCTCTTGACTAACCCAAATACAAACGACAGTCTCCACACGACTTTATTCCAAGACAGTCGGTAGGTGCGGAATGCTAGTTCCGTAATTTCCGCTAGACGGCAAGCGCAGCTGGTACAATTCTGCTACAATCCTACATCTATATAGCTATCGTATTTATTCTGCTTAGATTGTTTCGGCTGTTAAGTGGGGAAGCGTTTTTGTTTTAAGGGTAAATGGATTGAGGTGTTGGGTTTCGAGTTGTTGTGGCTGCAACATGGTTAGATATCTTTGAGTTGGATGCAGATACGAAAGATTTTGAAAACTATATTTTCATGGAAAAATCCTGCTTAAAATTTTTATGAAGGTTAAGAGCTCTCGCACATTGCAAACTTTTTGTCAGCGGATAGTTTGCTTGCGTTCAGAAATCAGTTTGAAGATGAATGGTCGTACGCATATTACAAAGATCAGGTACGTAGCCGGTATCAGACGTAATGAAAACTTTGATAGGAATCAATAAATACGACATAGAATTAGGTCCTACAACTAATCCCCAAGTAGCTCAACCAAGCACAAATCCACCCCCCTTACACCTCGACTCATTTAGAGTGCAGTATTCCGAGTTACGCCCGTCTAGTCCCACCCTATAGTGACGTTTAGCAACATAATAGTGACGTTCTAGCAATTTCCGTCGTCAGCCGTTTCACGCTTCGCATACGTTTTATTAAGCATTTCCTAAAATTTGAGAAGCGCAGCATGTTGGCATGAGTCAAACTAAAGACGTTAATTATATTATTTTACACTAGACATTTTGTAGGAGGAAGTTCTGATGTGGAACTATCAAGGTGCTACAGTGAGATGAAGATGTAATAATGTAAGGTTTAGTTGGTGCCTGATTATGTGTTTTGAACCTGAAAATGGTTCTTGAACTTTAATAGGGTATCGTTTTTTTTATTTTAATTTAAGAAATATTTTGTGTATATTTTAAACACACTTTTTTTTACATCCATGTATTTTACTTGCCTTTGCATATCCATATATGTATTTGTATTGTTCAAGATAATCTTCAACTATAAAACACACCAGCTAGCTAGTACCCGGAATTTTGGACAACTTTTGGGGAATTTAAGCTCCCAAAAAAAAGCAGTTGTTCTACCCGTGCCATATTCAGCGGCAAATAGGGGGGACATACAATGAGGCTAGTTTCTTTCAGCAGTGCCCCAGTTGTGAGTAAAAATGAACGTAGCTGCAACACAGTTGGATGCAAATTGAATGCGCAACTTGGAAGTGCTCTGAACAATCGTATCGGACGCCTGTTGTAGGGTTACGAAGAAATAGATAGGGCAATTTTGGAGGGAATTGGGAAATACCTACTAATTTTATTTACAGAACAATGTCTTAAAAATATGTACAAATCTCACTGGTACTCTGCTGCAACCGGTTAAACTAAAAGTCGACTCTAACATAGGTAGGAAAGGCTAGGCAGATAATGTTTAAAAATATAAAGTATTCCTTTTAAATAAAGTGTTAGAGGTTTAGTTATTTTTAAAACTTTCTTTTCTATCAAACTATAATAAACACTACCTTTAATAATAATATGTGAACATTAAACTTAATCCATTAAGCAGGAAGCTAGTCTATGCAACCATGTGAGCCAGCCAATCCGACAGCTCCATTCAGGCTGTTAGCCAATCCGCATCGTGCGTCATGCTGTAAAGGATTAGATGTGGTAAGGACTCATTACGTCATGCAAGTTCCTATGTGTGTGGAAACTTGTCGTACTTGCATAAACTGCGATTTTTTAACTAGAATCAGAATTAAATCTTCTTAAAGATCTTGAAGATTCAACGGATAAAAATATTTCTTAAAACTTCATTTTACGTGTGGCTTTTCCGAAGACTTAACTAACAAGCCAAATCAGCTTCCTAAAATAAATTTCGCTCCGTATAAATCACTCTTACATACAGATAAAAAGTAATTAAAAGTCCATTACAATGCAAATAATGTCGTATCTACGCTTTCTGAGTCTGCGACCATCGGGAACAAAGATATCGACTGTCTACTAACTTTGAATGCTATCTCAGTAAATGAACATTCTCATTCACAAATATGTATGTATTGTTTGACGCCGTTCTGAATTAGTTATTGTGTTCATTTATTATGTGTTTGCCCTGCGACATTTTGACGAAGCACGTGTACGAGTATTTGGGTACTGATATTCCTTATTTTAGGAATGGTAATGTTGATGTTTCTATTTTTGGAACTTTAGGTCTTTATTAAATTCTGAAATGTACGGTTGTTTTGATACGGTTTACACGGTAGCTATTCAGTGATTTGGATGAAAATCATTTACACATAACATGTAGGTACGCTGTTTGTTTAATTACGATTGCCGCTGCTCAAATTGTCGTATTACTAAAAACAGATGACTGTCGTAGGCAAACAGTTGTTAGTAGTAAAAAAAACAAGTAAAGGTACAATTCGAACACAGGCCTGCTGCACAGTAATTTGTCACAGTATGGAAATGTATAGGGGTGACGCCTGTCATTAGCCACGTGCGTTGTCTTGGGCCGTTGGCAGCGCGTGTCCGTCCTAAGACCTTTGGGTTAGTGTGTTTGTATTGACACAGTCAAATAGTCTAAACAAAAGTAGGATAGGAAGGAGACTAAGAATAAGCTTCGTAAGGTTATAATTTATTAGCTTTTACCAGCAGTTCACCTGTTTTCCGAAGGTCTACTTCCATAACCCAATGAAAAGTAGTCTATTGATATGTAACAGCCTAATTTTAACGGAATTCATACGGTAGTATTGTACTTCAAGCATGTTCCATAAAGACTTTAAGACGACACCAGAACTTTGAAAAGTATTTTTTTAACTTCTCCTACACAACTTCCTAAATCTATTCACGAATAATTCCTCTGCCGTGTCACCATGGCAACCATACTCAATCATCTAGTGGACTAACCAGCTAGCTAATGAGATAAAGCACATAGAGGACGGACTGTGATGTATTAATTTTGCACGCCTGACAATGTTCGCGGATGCTTGGGTGGCTGGGATAGGGCTGGCTGCTGTAGAAAGTTCTAGATCAACAGTTTTAAAGGAGTTATTTGAATGTTGTTGGTAAATGAGATTGTGTTTTGATTACATGGATGATGGGCCAATGGAGATACTTTTCTCTGGATGTACTAAATATCGTGTTCGAGGTGGATAATTCAAAATCAACTATTAATAGAATATAGAAGTATCTGATGTTTTTGATTTTATGAAAGCGGGTGAGGCCACTTGTGGTAAGAAAAAGAAAGAAAAGAATAAAATCTTGTCTCTATCTCGTTAAATACCACAGATCTATCAATTAGCGTCATCCAATCTGTCTAAAGTTTACCCAACAAAGTTAGTTCGTTCTACTGCAAACTATACCTATCTTCAAGCATGAACCTTGAAGAACGTTCAGTATTTTTTATGTATGAATCATGTACTTTTTTTACTTATTTATTTATTTATTTGTATAGAATGTAGGTATAACAATAATGGTCTTAGCTTAAAAAATATAGTTCCAGTACATTCTGCCTGTTGGCATACAAATTTTCTTACAATTATAGATATGAGAATTCTTACAATTCTAAAGTACAATTAAAATGAGACAATTATAGATTAGAGAAATCTTAAAATTCTAAAGTAGATACTTACAATTAAAAAGAAGATCATAAAAAACTAAATTATAATAACTGAGAAGAACAATAGGTTACAAGTCATCATTTAAAAAATCTGTAACGGAACAATAACATTTCTTAGCTAGCAGCGCGGACAGGAGGTTTTTAAATTTTCTCAAGGGCTGATCTTTTATGGAATTCGGTAACTTGTTAAATATAGTAGGTGCCATACCAATAATGTTTTTCTTAGCCAAAGTACCACGGGTTGATTGATATATCACCGACTTCCAAACTACGGGCTGTTTTGAGAAAGTGTCTTAAAACCCAGAAAATAATTTCGGCCGGACCCAGAAATCGACCACGAGACCTCGAGTAGGAGTATCAAAAAATAATGACAAAACATAGAATCTCAAAAACTCATACATTGCATCAAACCCGAAACACTTCATTTTTGTTGAATCAAGAGTTATTAAATTAAAATGTTCTGACAGATGAATTTTCTCTTAATGTCAGCCCTACAGCTTCCTCTCTCAGGCACACCATATGCTTTGTTCGGTCAGTGAGATTTCCACTGAGATACTATCATTAGCCGTCAGTAATTGTAGAATAGTCGGACGTTACTGCATTAGCCGGAGATATAACTCCACATTTCTATGGAAATCTTTAATAGTTCATGTGCAAAAATAATTTTAGGAGAGTAAAATTATTGGTAAATCGTTTTTAGGTATTTGCTTAACTCAGTATCATTGTTAACAAAAACCGAACCCAAAAAAAACAAAAACCCTCACTTGGTGATACAAAACCCTACGAACAACATATCCTGAAACCCTAATAGGTAAATCAAAAGACAAATAGACCTTTGAAGGCTCTTATAAAACGTTACACAAGTTGTCAAACAATCATGGAATCACACCAATAAGTCAAAATCGAACCAATCAAAATTATCGTAACAATCCAAATCCAAATAGCCAAGCAAGCGACAGAGCCCTAATCTCAAAATCCGCACCTCAAATATTTTGATATTTGGCTGATATCATTCAGAAAGCTCCCATATTCGTTAGTCGGGTTGGATCGATGGAGCTCATGCATATTCATGTCACGGACACAATTAGCCTGCTCCATAGTTTTGAACCGGACCGAACCGTCAATTATATTTCACAATCTGCACGGAGGTTTTTGCGAGGAGCACTGATTTGAATAGGTAACATCACGGTCAGAATATTTTACGTCGAGTGATAGTTAGGACGAAATGTTTGGGGTATTCTTTAATTTATAGGTTTTTGAAGTCGAGTCGAAAGTTGGAAAATGTCTTGATTGAATTTTTGGGGACGTGATTTGGGTGGAAGTGCGGTGTTGATGTTAATAGACTGTTTCTGGAAACCCTAATTAACTATTTAAGGAGCCGTTCATGAGAATGTTTTACAATGAAAGCTCTGGGATACTTCAACTAAAGTACAGTCACAAAGGGTTTGTAGAGTTCTATACGTTTTCATGTCTATTACTTTCTGTGTTTATGTGGAGAGTAGACAATCTGGGAAAAAATAACTGTGTTACATATCTATGCCGAAACCGTGTGTCTAAATGGTCCTCAACTAAAAACTCCCACAGCCATTAAAAGTGAAGCCACACCTGATCTCGTTGACGCCGCTCATTATAATTACTATTACTAACAAGAGCCAAACATTAACGTAAACACAAGTAAAAGTTATGTTTAATACCTGCTTATATTTATAAGGGATAATAGGGGTCAGGCTTAAAGTCGATAAAATCATCAATAACTAGGCATAGCCATCGTAACTTTGGTTTACGACTTGAAATTTTCATTAGCAGCCGTAAAATAAAGGTTATTATGTCACTTAAAACTATCTTAATGTGCGACAGAATCGCGTTAGTTACAATGTTTTTGGTAATTATGTTCTGTTCAGCTTTATCTCATTTTGTAGATAATGTCTGCAAAATTACACACTGTATCAATTCTTTCTAGTGCAATGAGAATTCTGATTGCGAGCGAAAATATCTTGCTTTGAACTCTGGGAATGTTTAAATTGGAATGTGATTATAATTAAGCAGATAACAGTGACTATAAATATAGCTGAGATAATTTTCGAAATAACATCACATCACAAAATTGTTTCAAGATAAGTTAGAGGAGATTTCGAAGGCAAAAAGTGGTAATGAAAACGCAATTGAAAACATGACCAGCATAAACGCAAACTTTTAAAATTAAAATAATAAACCTGTCCAAAATTAATTCGGAAAACACCTGAAGCCAGGTACGCTATCAGAATTAATCCTTAAAATCGTACCCTTTGAAAATCCTAAACTTTGATTTCTCTCCAAACGATTCCCGGGATTACTCGCCCAGGTCGTATGTAAATCGTTCCGGATCCCGGACACAATAAATGTGCGGGACGAAGTCCGGTTGATCCGTCCACTGGCGTACAAATGGAGAATGGAAAAGTTTAATTTCCATGGAATATAGAGGACGATTTAAAAAGATTATGGGAGCGCAGAAGTTTGTTGACGGTACTGAATAATTTTTGAAAACATTTGATTGAAGATAGACGAAATAGGGTCACTAAAGGATGGATTTGGGCGAAGGATAAGGCAGGTTAAATTAAATTCCACAAACATTCAGTTTTACAACAAAGATGAACATTGACAAGAGAGAGCGCCTACAGATAATAACAAAAACAATAACAACTTATCTCAGCTAACTTCTACTTCTTTCTTCTAAGATTCAATACTAAATACATAAATAAATGAACCTGAAGAGATAGAGATAATGAAGAAAATATAAAAGAATAAATTAAATGTACAAATGACAGTGTAACAAAGAGTGCAAAACCAACAGTTTCACATGGCAATGTAAACAATAAAATTAGTCCAGAAGCATTTCGCGTCTTCCAAGTACTTACCCTTATTGACATAGGGCATGAAGTCAACTATAATGTGCATATGTAAAATGTTTCTGCCATGAATCAGACGGTATTGTGACATGGTGTTAGGCTGATCTCACACTACCATACGTTACGATTCGCAAAGCGAAAATGCGTTGATCGTAGCATTTCAAATTGTACATATCATATTAGAACAATTGAATAAAAAAGTAATCTCACAATAAAATTGAGATTTTGCAAATAAGAGTATGGAACACTTAATTACCAAAATGGGTGACCATCTTGTCACAACGAGTTTTTTTGTATTTCGGAAGGCATTCTGTCATGTGTGATCTTTTCACTTGTCCATGTACAAGGGTTTAGGTCCACATACGCTTGCTTACATAAGCTCTCAATGCATCAAAACTGTGTCTGCATACCAGCTTTGTAAATGCGCGTTTGTGGTCAGTAGGCCTTATGAACGCCTTGCCTAACGCGTCTTGTCATGTCACATATCGCGTTCTAGTGTGAGGTCCACCAAAGTCTGTCATTACAGTCCCCGCTAACGATCAGCTCGATTAAGATTTAATTGGTTCTACTTTAACATGAGTGCGTACAGTTGGCGCGATGATTGTGAAACGAATGACATGATTTTGTTTTGTGGGTAGCTCTGTTTAATTGTTTCAATTTTCGGCGGTAGGTCATGAAAAATAAGACGGAAAATAATAGGTGGTGTAGCTATTTGAATAACGAGTTTTTTCTGGATTTTTTATTGTCAGTCAAGAGTGCTATCGGTCGTAACGATAAGTATTTTTTTAAGAGCTTCAAAATGAGTACTGCGGCAGAGTTTAAATTTTTCTTGATACATTATCTCTAAAAACTAAAATACTATAAAGTTTAAATTAATTGACTTGACTTCTACTCCAAAATGATGAATCAGGCTCTCATACACTAAAGCATCAAACGCAGCAAGTATTTACTAGATGATACGAAAAAATACTCTCTAAGCATCTTTACATTAATGCATTAAACATTATTTATTCATACGAAAAAATCGTCGATGCTAAGTATGTAAATCATAAATAAAAAACTCGTTTTCACCAATCAAAGATCGGTGTAAAAACATAAACGATTTGTATTGAAATCAAAGGCGAATAATTTTCTTTCGCTCCGCTAATATGGATTGGACTTCAAAGAGAAATTATTTTTCAGAAAAAATTATTCGATTTTCTAAGGTTTTAATTATTGGAGACATTTATTAGAAATGCTTTGAAATGCTGGTATACTACATTCTAAGAAAAAATAAACAGATGGCATTTTGATGCTTAATCTAAACTCCTTGGTACGACTAAAGAATGGTTTTGAGACTTTCTGGCTTCTGATTACCTGAAACAACTAACAAAGATGATCATAGGACAAAGTCAAAGTCAAAATTATTTATTAAAGTAGCAGTGGCGAAGGGTGGTTTAATGAAATAGGGAAGCCGCAGCAAAAAAAAAAACTGGGGGGGGGGAGTACTCAGGGATGGGGGGGGGAGAGGTAATGGAGGTAATTTCTCAGTCCACCTTTTAGCACTGACTGAGAGACTGTTAGTTTGAACATGTTTTCTCTCGAGGAATTCGGCAGATTATTAATATCTATAAAACTTTATTATCTTTAGTTAGGTATATTAACTACTACCTCTAGAATCTGAGAAAACTTGGCACTAGAAACAATACATTTTAAGTATTTAATTTACAACGGCCTGTTAGCCATTGATATTTATCGTAGGTATTTATCCGTCAGGACGTTAGTAATTTTAATATAGACGTAATATTGGTAGGTAATTCACACGAGCCGCGTGCCCGAGTTTTATAACACGTTTTTATTCCCAAAACTTAACCTTGAAAAATAAGTTCCTTCCTAAAGTAAATAATCTGTCGTCGGAAAACAGTCTAATGCGATAAATGCTATCCTAGTTAAGTTTTAAAAGTAGGTACACTAAAAAGAAACCTGATGCCAACTGTCTACGTATCAAAGTAACTCATTTTAACGTAGGTACCTCTATTTTCACTAGGTACCTACCTACACACGCTGCAGTACTGTACCTGTACTGAGTACCAGGTCACACACACAGTGCGATCGCGGGGATTGGTAGGGAGTAAGTAATGATACTGCCAACTACTTAAACAAAATTATGTACTTCGTTAATTAAAAAACCGGCCAAGTGCGAGTCGGACTCGTGCACGAAGGGTTCCGTAAATTACAGTTAAATCAACCTATCTCAAAAACTATAAGAGATACTTTGATCAAACCAAAAATCGTTGAAAGAGTTAATTAGCATGCATCACCTCTATTTTTTTTAGAATTTTATACCCCGTAGTTATAAAAATAGAGGGGGGGGGACATACTTTTTACGACTTTGAGAGCTGATATCTCAAAAACCGTTCACTTTAAGAAAAATGTTTTTTAGAAAACTTTATATCATTTTAAAAGACCTTTCCATTGATACCCCACACGGGTATGTACATCGAAAAAAAAAATTTCATCCCTCAGTTACATGTATGGGGGGCCCCACCCCCAATTCTTTTTTTTACTATTTAGTGTCATATTTTTGTAGCGGTTCATACAACACATATTCCCATCAAATTTCATCACTGTAGTACTTATAGTTTCCGAGTAAATCGGCTGTGACAGACGGACAGACGGACAGACGGACAGACGGACATGACGAAACTATAAGGGTTCCGTTTTTGCCATTTTGGCTACGGAACCCTAAAAACTATAAATTCACAACTAGGGTCATTAAATCGCGGAGAATCTTAACACCGCGATTCAGGATTTGAATAAAAATGCACAACGCCATCTATGTTGACATAATGTAACTAAAACACTTTAACATAAAATATTGTACACACACGAACTATGTTATTTCCAAATGATACACACACTAATAAATTAAATTAAGTAATACAAAGAACAAATTGTTAATGGTATTATCTAAAACAAAATAAGAACAATGAGAGTGAATATTTGTCTGATTTGTTTGTTTACATATTTGAGAGCTCTAAGCGCTGTCACTCGCGCGTAGACAGATATAGCTACTCTACTCTTGACGCGTTCTTTCTCGTTCACTCGCGAGTTTTGATTGGCGGAAGCCGCTCCGTGAGCCGGCTTACCGCTCGCCCATATGCCGCGAACATCGCGCGGCGCGGCGTGGATGACGTCACGCAAGCGTAGTTTTGTATGGAGGAGGAAGCCGCGGCTTGTTTAGTAGGAGCAAAATGTTTCAAGTAATTTATAGACAATTTTTTTTACGGTGGTAGGCGTTTTGTTATACCTACATATTTAAATTGTGTGGTTTAAATGATTATATTAATTATACCTATACCTATATTATAACTTATACCTATGCTTCTTTCTTGAAATTCGAAAGGGAAGCCGATGGGAATCGGCTTATAAGGACGCCTCGCCACTGTAAAGTAGGCTAATACGATTAGCACTTTTTAACGTCAAAATTTTACAAGAATGACAGCACCCCCAAAACGCACCCCTTTCACCACTTCCTAGTGTTATGGCTGGAAAGAAGAAGCGGTGAAGAACAAACTTCCCAGCAACAGTGTTTGTCAGTGTTGGACAGGCAGGATCCACCCATTACACGTGCCTTCGAAAACACGGAGTTTAAAGGCTTTGTAGTTATAATGGGTGATCTCAATTTAAAAAGTGCTTCAATAAATGTCACTAACTACTACTGCTACTTTTTATCATTCTGTTCACTGGTAGAAAAAAATACAATTTTAAATCAGCACGGTGGAATGCTGGATGTAGTACTAGTTCGGGAAGGCTCTCATGGGGTATGTGTTTCTAGTACGGATGGCATTGTTCAACCTGATGCATACCACCCTCCGTTGGAAATAGAGGTAAGAATAGAATCAGCTCATTATTCAGATGCAATAGAACCAAGTAACATAAATCCCGCGAAAGACTGGAATTTCAACAAATGTGACTACGACCAACTCTATTTGTTATTATCTGAAGTTTCTTGGGACCGGTTATTGCAGGCTACTAATGTCTCTGATGCTGTAAATGTCTTCTATGATATAATTTACGACATTTTTAATAGCTGTATGCCTAAAAAACGTCGCTCAAAGACCTCCAGTAGAAGGTACCCTGTATGGTTCACATCCGATATAATTAATGACACCAAACATAAAATGACATTGCATACAATCTGGAAGCGCTCCAAATGTCATGATGACTATAAAACTTATTCTAATTTAAGAAATTCCTTAAAAAGTAGGGTCGCGGATGCTTATCGTTCATACATTAGACGTGTTGAAAATAATATTAAACTCAATCCACGTGAATTCTGGCGACATATCAGTAGCTTACGGTCTAAGGGTGGGTTCGAACCTCAAGTGAACTACCGTGGTGAAAGTTTCACAGGTGCAGCTGCAGCTGAGGCTTTTGCAAAGTTTTTCGCAAGTGTGTTTCTGACAGATGTACCTCGGTTAAATGCTGATACTGCGAATAGTTTTGATGTTAATCACAACAGCAACTACGTCAATATTTTCCATATTACCTCGGAGGATGTTATTAATGGAATAGATAAATTAAAGACCAGTAGTTCTATTGGCCCGGATTGTATACCAGCCCAGCTTCTCAAGTATTTGAAACACTCATTCGTCTCACCTTTGTGTCACATATTCAACTTATCCTTAAATAGCGGACTGTATCCTCTACAATGGAAAGTCTCTCGTGTAACACCTATACCTAAAACTTCTAACAAACTGTCTGTAGAGGAATATCGGCCCATTGCTATATTATCTTCACCGGCTAAAATATTTGAAAATGTCCTTCATAAGTTAATTTACTCTCAAGTAGAAAAATATCTCAGTAACGCCCAGCATGGATTTAGACGTAAGAGATCCGTGGAGACAAACCTACTAACCCTAACTGAATTTATCTCTGTACAGTTAGACGAGAGAAAGCAGGTAGATGTGCTGTATTTCGATTTCCAAAAAGCTTTTGACCGGGTTAATAATGATATCCTGCTTTTAAAGCTTAGCACCATGGGCTTTTCTCCTAACTTGCTTCGGTTACTGGCCGACTACCTTCGTGATCGCCAGCAATTTGTTCGGTTGGGGATGTATGACTCGTGTGCCTATCATACTCGTTCTGGCGTAAGTCAGGGCTCAATCCTTGGACCATTGTTATTTCTCATTATGATTAATGACCTGCCTTCTGTTCTCAAACATGTTAAATGTCTCCTCTACGCAGATGACCTCAAACTATACGCTAGTGTCAGCACTATATCAGATTGTGAAGCCATTCAGAGGGATATAGATGCTATATATGAATGGGGAGTTACAAATAAGATGACATTCAATCCCACTAAATGCTATGTCATGACTTTCGGTCGCATGCGGCACCCAATAGACTTCAAATATACAATAAATGGCACTGTTATAATAAGATCGACCACCGTGAAAGACTTGGGTGTCGTGTTTGATCGGAAGCTGACATTCCATGACCATATTTCTACTGTTGCTAGAGACTCGTTCAGGCGACTGGGGTTCGTTCTAAGAAACGCACGAGATTTTCAAAACGCGCATGTCGTGCGGCTCTTATACTCTACGCTTGTCAGAAGCAAATTAGAAGCGAGCTCTTGTATTTGGAACCCGTATGAAGCCAAATATGTACTAATGCTTGAAAAGGTCCAAAAGGCATTTTTGCGGTTCTTTTATAAATTTCGGTCTGGATATTATCCATATTTATATCCAACCAAATTTCTTGTTGGACATCTAGGATTTAATATGCTGCAAACTAGAAGAGCCTATGACCAGCTGAGCATCATGCTTAAAATATGTAGAGGGATAACAGATGCCCCTGATCTGCACAATGAGCTGATTCGTCTCTACGTCCCTAATAAGTACCTCCGAGGTCGAAAACACCGTCTACTTGCCGCACCTAAAAGTCGCACAGTGGCCCGCGCCTCATCACCGGTTCCCCGTGCTCTAGCTATGCTCAACGACCTCATGGAAGCTGAACCGAACTGTGATTTATTCGCTGATGATTTTAAAATAATAATGTGTTTTTGTCTTAGCCTATGTGAACGTGTTTAATTTGTGTAGTCTAATTTAAATTGTATATTTACCTTTTGTTGTGTTTTTAATATTTTATTCTGTAATATTATTAAGTTTTATTTGTATTATTTTATAACAATATGTTCTTTTGTTTTTCTTTTCGTTTTTTTTGTTTATGTTAATGTAATTGGTGTGTAAACCGTTTTAACATAATAATAAATAAATAAATAAATAAATAAATAAATAAACTCGTCATAACAAGATGGACACCTATCTACGGAGCAACCTTGTCAAGCGTTGTTTAACCTTATGATCGATCGACACGTGCGGCTGTTTAGCCACGTGTTTCTATGTACTCTTATAAATGTTTTCTTTCAATTTTCTCATCACCTAGCTTAACAATTTATATAAATAAAACATCCAGACTTTCTAGTCTAGACCCATCTTTTTGTCAAAAAAGCCTAAATGTTAGCTCTTTGATTCTGCAATTTTAGACTTTAACACTAGGGTCTAAAGTTGCAAATTCGTTAAAGCTATTGGACAGATGCCAAAGTGGGTGATAGCCTAACATAATAGGCCGTAGATCGGTCAAACGAGTGTAATGCCGTATGTAGGCAGGGGTGAGGCAGCGGTAGTAAACATTATTACCTATTAGTAATGGGATTGGGGGATAAGCTTACAGCGGATTTGGTTTATCACTTGAATTGAAGCCAATAAAATCTTCATTCCCTCATATGTATCTGCGGGAAGTGACAATGGTGTTTTTTTTGTTAATCACGATGCATTTACATAAAACAAGTAAAGGCTCGTTCGATCCCCAACCTATCAAATTCTGATGTAAAAAGACTCATAGCATTTTGTCGACATTCTCTTAACGTTCTATAGATAAATTCAGTTCTAAAGATAGGGACCTCCAACGTTAATCAATCAGTTCTGCAACTTGATTAAAACAATCTTAATCTTGTCAGACTTCAAAACACTATAATCCTTTTACACGCTACAAAGAACACAAAACTATTTTTAAAATGACTGAAGATACTTTTGAAATGCTAGTTATTATTTTGTCCAAAAAGAAATTCTCTTGATTCCTATATTCCGAGAATAGACTCAGTCTTTTCTTTTGAAGCTTACAATTTGTACCACCCACATTAGCCGCTCGCTCCAATTTGTGTTAGGGCTTATTAATGTGTGGAGACAGGCGAAAAACTCCCATCACATGTACATGGCCACTATTTACTGAAACGTCGTCGTTTTTCATCTTCACCAGCTTAATATCGCCGCTTTTGTTCTTCTAAAATATTTATAGCAAGCGATTTTTGGTAGGAGCTGCTTGGAAATATTGTGTTCTAGAAATTCGAGTGCTCTTTCTTGATGACGTAAGCGGAAACATCGTGAGGCTTTTGTGTTGCGGTTGTAAGTAATTGAAATGAAGGCGTGATTTGACAGTCACTGTGTAGTACACGTGGATGTCACGTGTAGCTTGAGACGTGATCTGGGAAAGGCTGAATGTGGTGGATATTCTGAATACTGTTATAGTGTCAAATATGTACAAGAGCGGTTTGTCACTTCTATGGATAAAAAATGTTGGGAAGCTTGGCATAAGGCCACACCATCATTTGGTTAACTCATTTGTAGTCCACGTGGAGAAATTCCCGGATAGAAGGTCATGGTAAAAACAATGGCACCTCAAAAGAATTTATTAAAATTGTAAGAAAATGGAATTCAAAGTCGCCATTGAAATTCTTTTTTCTTCAGTGTCGTTTGAGGGTGTTGAACCATTGTTTCCCAGAATTGTACTTAAAAGGAAACAAATGAATTCAATAAATACTGTAAAAGGGAAGTTTGATACAATAAAAAGGAATTTTCAATTATAACAAATAAAAGGTGGCATAAAAATTGTTGTAGGTAAAAGTCGTTTAACAAGTAACTATAGTTTTTCACCCAAAAGTTCTCATTAATTTGATTCTGAATCACCTATACATATAGACAGAAATTTTAAGCGCTCTATAAAGTGACATAGTGAGCCAAAATTCTGAGGGTGAAAATACGTGGATCGACGAAGGGTGTCTACTATCTATGGCGTTATTTGGATAGGATAATAATGGGAAAAAATTGACTTGCAAACAATTACAGTCATACTTTTTTCAAAGTAGGGATAGTATCTTTAAGAATGGGGAACAGCTAATTTTAGAATTCAGAAGTAAATAGTGCCTTGACCTTTCTATAGATACAAATTATCCCAAAATTCCAGTAAAACGCATTACCAATAAGATTTCACCAGAATAGTTGAAATACACCAACAATACCGCCATCCCACCCTAATATTATTCATGGACAGCCTACATTGAAAGAGGCTGGAGATCAAAGGCCCCGAAACGTGTGAATCGAGTTAGCGGCGGGTGATTCCCATCCCCTAGGATGGATAAAGGAGGATGGATATACAAAAGCTCGAGCCATCATTAAACACGAGCTTTTCCTGTACTACCTCTAATGTGATGGACAATACTGAACGGTTCTTTTTTAACCCCCCTCCCGCTTTCCCGATGATTTCCTTTGGAGAATCTTTTATCTTTTGAATGTGATTCCGAATATAATGAGGGCTTCGTTTGAGGCGTCGATCGCTGCTTTATTTAGATATTCTGGTTCATAGGGTAGATACGTTTAAGATAACAGTCAATTTATTGAAACTGCCAATTTTAAGAAATGAATATTCTTTTAGTATTATTTTTTCATAATTGAGGTATTTCTCTTGCTATTTTTATTATTAGCCTTTTCAACTTCAGATTTTTCAACAGCATGAAGAATTGTTGTACAATAACATAGCTGTTTATTGATTCAACTGGGTAAACGATTATGGTGGACTAACGCTCTTTGAAAGACAGTCTTTGCATGCCAACGTGAGATAACTCGGGTTTACGCTCCAGTTTGTCTGCTATTATTAAAGAGAGGCCTATCCTCCATCTCCATATTTACCTTAAACATCCTGGACTCTATCTTTCAGCCCAATAATGATGATTGTTTTGTTTCAGATGTGATACAAGTATGGTCAGCGCCGGGTGGCATGACGCGACTACCGTGCGACCTGGCGGCGCCCGTCAGCGAAGTAGCGCTAATGTTCTGGTTCAAAGAGGGGGACAGGATGCCTATTTATACGTAAGAGTTTTGCTTTTCACGTTTATATTTATTTAGGAACTGTCTGTAAGGAAGATACTGATTTTCATGAAATTCAATGTCTAGAAAAATGAAAAGCTAAAAGAGGAGTAAGTTTTGATCATGTTAAGAAAATCAGCAAATATTAACATGATTTAATATAGGTTTTGTCAGTTTCAGCAAGCGATGAATACTTTTCTATTACTGGACTCCTAAAAAGTCATCATCATCATCTCCTGAGCCTTTTCCTAACTATGTTGGAGTCCTACAATATATTTTGCCTAAAAAAACATTTCAGATATCTACGAATTACAAACACACATAAAACTTGACCAAAATCCCATCACAATTTGTTACTATCATCAACTTTCTCACGAATAGTTTCTAGTTCTCACGTTATCAGGTCAGTCAAGTTTTGATTCATTAAAATTGGGTTCTGAAGTTCCGATAGAAGTCGGAATGGCCAGAAGTTTTAACGATGTGCTGGTGTATGACGCAGCCTCGTGGCACGACGAGATAAATTCTAGAATTTTCTTTGGGTCCATTACGTTTGTTTGACTTCTGTCTTTAGAGTTTTTGTTGGGTTGAGTACTTTTATGGAATGTATGAAAATTATGAACGATTAAATGAGTTTATTTTATTTTTCTTGCATTTAATGCAGATAAAGAAATTTGTGACCTATATTAATAACTGCTTTTATTCACTATCTTTAAGTAACACTCGCGGCACCAGGATAAACCCCACTCTGCGCCTTTTCCCAAACTTAGCCTATTCATACCCTTTGGAATCCACAAATAATGCATAAAGTGAGCCTATGTCATTGTGAACGCATGATAGACAGTCAGAGTCAGTTGCTTTAATATAACAAAGTTACTAAAGATTTGACAAAGTTTCACGTACCGTGAAGAAGATTCAAAGAAAGTCTCAAAGAAGAAAAAATATGTCGAGTTACACATTTTTCCTGAACTAGCTCTTTACAGGATTAACAAAATATGACACCAATTTTCCAACAACAGATAAGCTTCTTCTATTAGAGGCACTTTTTCATTTGTGTTATCCCTCAAAACCTTTCCAACAACATCATCTACATACATGAGCACTTCTAATTATTATCTACATCAACATATTCATCCATTCCGAAATCAGTATAGCTTGACCATTCAAATGTACCATCTTTTTTTTTTTTTTTTTCTTTTTTTTCCGACGTTAAAAATCATCAAATGACCCCTCCCGCTGTGGGTTAGCAGCGGTGAGGGAGTGTCAGACTCTTACTGACTAAAAACCGTCGTGTTCCGTCATAAGCCTTTTATGTACCAGGGCCGCGGTATCTCTTTCGAACAACCCGCAGCCCCGGCAGGCCTTAAATGTACCATCTTGGTTATCTGGCGATGTGATCGTATTATATATGGTCACGTTCAAGTCAGTCCCGTGTATGTATCGGCTATTGTCCACAACTGATTAAGCCATTCAGATAGGACAATAGGCTTATTAAATAACGGTGCATAGATGTGCAGGACTTGGTTATTAGTGAAGTGATCTATCTTGGGGGCCATTTTGATGAAGATTTGAAATGAGAATAGGACTTCAAAGTATCTTGAAGTAGGATTGATTTAAGATTGCAAAAAGAATTATTTTAATATTCCGAAATTGACAGTAGAGACTCAATGACAACGAGTATTTTTAATTTAAAGGGCTTTTTTTACAATCTCTAAAACTGTATTGTACTACACCTTTCCTACATTATTTATGTTTGTATGTTAAATGCATCTACGCTATTCATATACGGTATCATTTAATTTTGTCTACCAAGTACATAATATTCTAAACCTATGTACAAGCGCACCAAAACTACACCACTAAACCGAACCCCATAAAACAAAATACCTTCAACATAAGTAAATACATAAACAATCTCGCGATAGTACTCCATACCATAATCCTATGGTGTTCCGCGTTTTCCGAGGCGCTTCATTTGTCTAATGGAATAAAGCCTGCACGTTGATTGGAGTTCTCTGCCTATACCATGGAGAATAAAATCACTAGCGGAGATGTCATTACGCAAAATCTCCTAAGAAAGTAGCGTGCCAGAATGCGGGCATTAGGGGGCGAAGAACGTTACTGGCTCCTCTTTCGTACGCCTTTTTTACAATCCGCCCATTGTTTTAAACCAAACAGTCGAGACCAATTTTTGACAGATTTGTCTTGATTTGACAAGTAACCCGAACGCTTTGTTAGTTCAAGTACTTGACCACGGGTACCGTACGTTACTTGACCAACAAGAAGGCGCCTGACCTACCTCCTATAAGTATGGCATCTCCGCTCATCCTTCCTTCCTCCGTGGTCTATACCATTTTTGTATATAGCGTGTATTCTGTTAGTTTATTCTGTGTTGTTTTTGAAAAAAGAATGCAGTGTAGTTTTTTTCCGCTTTGGTAGACGCAGTTGTTGGCTTTTGAAGATGGGGGATGTTAGTTTTTTAATTATGGAATTATCTGCAATCGTGGTTATGATGAAAAAGGAGAAACTGGTTTTTGCTTCCTAATTTTTTTATGTTTCCACAGTAAACATTCAAAACCATAGCGATATAACACTATGTTTTTGGGTTGCACATATTCTTATTTGGGTTACATTTGAATTGGCGTCATATAAGCCTCTGCGGGCTTAAAGACCATCATTATGGACTCCCGTTTAAAGCTTACCTTCTCACCCAAAAAGCGGCTCCACCTGACCATCTTCAAAGGGTCAAGCCCACCACCATATACCATTATAATCAAATTCTGGTGCAGATCTGAAAATAAAGGAAAAAAAAACCTTATCTTCGGTACATAGGAGTCGTAAAAATCGAGCGTAGGATGACTTTTACGAGGGACTCTGAAAGGGGACAGAATAGCACGTCGTTATTTCTTAATGTGATCCCCGACGTGTTAACCGACTGCGAAGAAGAGAAGTTATGTGACATATGTGTAGTTGACCATTGGGAGTTTAATTTGATCGGCTGTTAAGGACCTTTTATTGGTGGGTTTTGGCTGGGTGAGTGTTATTTATGTTTGAAGTATTGAAGTATTATATTTGTTTTATATTGTTTTAGCAGTTTGTCCAGAAGATTGGCTTATGGATTGTTGACTGGGTGTTTACAATAAAGATTCTTATTTAGAGTAGCTCTTGGTTTTTAACATAGATGGTTTTCAGGAGTATAGTTCAGGCACAGTTGTGTACCACGGAGATATGGGTGGATTAGCCTATAGGTTTCAGCAGGATTGGGAAGCGAAACTAGAAAAATATTTTTTCTAAATAAAAAATAAATACTCGTTTCTTTGGTGTTCAACAAATTACTCACCAATAAAATAGTCCACAGAAAAATGTTAAAAAATATGCTAAGTCACTTATATCATAAAGTATCATATTTTACTATATCGATTTCACCACCACACAGACAACAATTTTTAATAAAAGAACGGAAACAATTTACCCCTCGTAAACTGATTTACTCGCAATGAATATTAATGTTCCGACAATTATCGACTCTGGGCCGTCAGCCGTCAATAGTTGGAGACAATTATGTTCCCAAATTGCTATTACTTTCCGATATATGGGCGAAAATTTCTTTATTGACCGTTATTGATATGAATACGTCAATGAGCCGTGTAATTTGCAGTTTTGTATTTTGTGTAGTTTCGGTGGTGTAATGATCTTTGCACTTTGTAAATTGATAACTGCTTTTTTATTCATGAGATTGTTTTTAGGTATGCATTGTTTTAGTTTAGTCAAATCTTCCAAAATCTTGAACTGTTAGATGGTCCATAATGGCCTCTTTATAACTTTGAAACCTAATACAGATTTCAAAATCATGTCTTATAAGCTCCGAGGAACCGCCAACACTGTGAAAAATGGTTTTGATTATAACTATTGGATAGTATTTAAACGAGTGACTGTGAATTACAATTTAAAGTGTCAAAATTAATTAATTTGGGTTATATAATTACTAAGTGAGCGACTAGCTGCAAGTGACGAAAAATCAACAGAATAGTATCTTACAAACATTAATTTGAGTTACTTAAAATACAAAATGAGCAGCTTCATAATATTTGAGCGACTTAATATTTGTTTGAGTGTCAACGTTACGTCCTGCATTTTTTTCAATATTTGGCAAATGTATTTTTTATACTGAGCGGCATTTTATCTTAAATGAAGTGTTTCGAATACAAAATGTGTGAAATAAATTACATTAGACATATTTCCTAGGAAATTTATACATTTCCTAAATAGTAATCGGAAATGTATAATTAAGATATCAAGGGGTAAGCGGGGGATAGCGGAGCGAGAGTATTGCATCATCCGATCGGGCGCAATGTTACCTGATTGAAGCGAAGCATGCAAGAAGGCATGCAGCATGGAAGCAAATATGCAACATGCAGCAAGCATGGCTTCTGTCACGGCTCCGGCGCTGCGGGGCTCCGGCGGTCCCATGCGAGCTTATCGTCGCAGATGGTTTTCACGCTCACCACCGCAGCTTCGGCTTGCTGGCCGGCTCTGTTAAAGCTACCTGCGCCTCAGGCCGCCTCGCCCCTCCGCGCCTACGCGGTTTTGAATTGCACTCTAGGGGTAGGGCAAACAAGACTACGTGGAGTCGGTTTTGCAGTGATTCGTTTTCAAAATTCTGCCATCTTAAAATAGAATATCAGGAACCAATAATCCTTAATAAAGCAGCTTACAAAACTTTGCTCAAAGTGAACTATTTAGTAGTACGTTATGTATAACCTCACTTAGAAAAATCGATTCTATCTTAATGTTGAAGTTGCCCTCTCTGTATTTCCAGTCGCTCACTTAGTAATGTAGTCGCTCGGATAAAATTTTAATATATGAAATGGATTTATCACAATTCACTTTTTGTAAGCTCGTTCTGGATTTTATTATTAATCAATATTCGTTGTTAGTTTAGTTAATTTTTCGCTTACTCAAATTCATACCGCTCAAGTTATTAATACAGTATGTCATCATCAGTCGCAAAGCGTTTTTTTAATCGCTCGTTTTATTATATCCCTTAACTGTTTCTCATAAAAGATAAAAAATATCTCCTCTCTGTACTTAATTAGTCCAATCTGCTTAGAAAATCCAAAACTAAAGGTCAGTATTTCTCTGGAAGAAGGTAACCAGATCCACTGCTTCCTCGTAAAAAAGCAAAATGTTTCTAATTGCTTTGAATTACGGATCAGGTTCACGGACCGCCATGCGGGTAAGTAAAACAATTCTTTGAATTTCTCGGTTCCCCGAATCTATTCTCTAAGAGCCTTCGCACACTGCAACATTTTAGTCAGCCGATAATTTGAAGGGCTTATTAAACAGTACGGAGATTAATGTATTACGCTTCATTCGGCCAGTATATCGGGTGAGTCGTTCACAATCACATTAAATGAAATGCGTTAATATACTGGTTAATATATGTCGATTATCACAAAGAAAAAAGAAAAATACGTAAAAATAAAAAAAATGAATTTTTCAAACAAAGTAAATAGAATAAAAATGTGCGAAAATTAGAACACCATATAAAAGTCAGTCATCACAAATAACTGAAATTCTCCCTTGAAAACTGACAGCTGTCAACTGATCAAAACATTCGATACTCCTAACTTTATCTCTGCTTTACACATGATGTTGTAAATTATAAAAACGAAAAATGACTCCTGTGGTTAAACCACTGAATGGATTAGGTTATTTTTTTACAATTCGCCATAGAATATCATAAAGTATATCCGATAGGATTTAATGTGATTGTGAACGACACACCCTGTATAAGATGAGTATTATGTGGTTAAAAGACACTTTTAAGCTAAACATATAAGTTCACGACCTCAGTGCCGCTCTAACTAAAAAAATACTAATTAATATACAAACAAAAACAAAAGCAAACAAACAGAAACATCTAAACAGCGCAAATATTAATCATTTTAACACAAAACACCGATACGTTCGGTTGACAGTCGGAATCTGCTTGATTGATTAAAGCGAGCCCGTCGGTAGAATTCGACGGTTCTGAATATACTGGTGTCATGGGTTGAGATAAGGCGTGTTGACACTAAACGGGTTGGCCCAAACTTGAACTGCGAACCAGTAAATAAATGGACTCAAGAATTGATATAAATTCATCATCATCATCTGCCTATGTCATATTACATAAAAACCTCTCTTATTGCGTGTTTTAATGACCGAAAAACATTTCTAAGTGCTGATCCATGTGTCAGATTGTCCCATTGGCAAGTTGCCTCAGTGCCAAGTTGTAGCAATCCTTAGAACTCACATTTCCTCCCGGATTCCACAGGATTTCTACATTAGTCTGATTTCATGTTAAATAGCTGGTTATTAGCATTTTCTGACCACCAATATTCAAAAAGGAGGTTTATATTATCACTCGCATAAGCCTGGGTTAAATCCAGTGTCATAAATAGTTTCCTGATACGGGCAAAACTGTGTAACACCACTAGACTCCAGAACTCATTTGCCAAATCTATGAAGTGTTCGAACCAAACAAAAGACTACTACAATTAATAACGTTTGAACTTAGAACAATGGTTTCACACGGATCCGTTGTACAGACGTGACGTCACGCTATGATGTATCGACTCCGTTTGACGTCGCGTCGCGTAGCGTCACGTCGCGTCCAAGTCAAACGCGCGATGTATTCATTTGTTTCCATTTATATATTGACAGATGACTTGCTCCTGTTGTTTGCAGAATATGTGTGTTAATTTGTAGCCCTTCAAACGTAGCTGTGTGTTTTTAAAATCGATTTTATAATGTGTTTGGTTTTGTAGAATTGAAGTTTGAATGAATTGTTTACTTTTACATGATCCCTATAGGTGTATGGATAGCATAGGAAAATGTATACAATTATCTCTTTTGAAATGAAGCATCTTTGAGTTTCTACAAAAAACCTTAGGATCTATAAATATTGTAATATACCAGGCCATGAAAAAGAAGCTACTAATACATTCCCTTACAAACCCATACATGTCGATCACCCCGATCTTATTACCATACTTTTTCTTCCCCAATTTTCGGAACTACCCACATCTTTCTCACGTTCGGGCTACACCTGAAAATCTTTGCGAAACTACCCCAATTAGTGGAGATCCGTTTCTAAGAAACCGGTTTAGTATTCATACCGACAAAGGGTAGTTTTAATAGTTACGTCACGTTTATTTGTTAATTAGAACCGATATCCGGACAATGATTGACTGATCAACAAAGGGATGGAATTATATTGCGATTATAATTGTGCGTTTCATTAAGTGTGTGTTGTTTGAAAAGCTTGCTATTTACTGATTGGAAGACTATGAGTTTATACCTATTAAGTAAATTGACTTTAAACAATGTGGTAACTTTAACTGGTGACTGCCCGGGTAATTGGGTTGAGAACATCAAACAGGTAGGCTCAATGTAGAATACTGGTACTCAGCTGCATTAGTGAATCTGTAAGTCGATTCCAATATAGCTGGGAAAAGGCCAGGCATATAATAAATCTTCTGATCGTTGACAATTCTTTATCAAAAGTTTTTATATTTGCCAAACAAGACAAGCCATCTTCAAAAAAGTCTCAAACCATCTAATTTAGCTAGCTAATTTCAAGTCATCTAATTTAGCTTCACCCCTCAGTCATCACAGGGGATCGTTACACACGACCACTCTGAATTTCCCATGCTTCTCACGTAGGTATATGAAAACATAGCAATTTTTATAGCACCATGGGGACCGCTGGCTACAAGATAGTTTCCTATCCTAATTGAATAGTTTTTTACCAGTACAGCTAGTTCTCTTGTATTGAGAAAAAAATGTAGTTGAGGGTCTGCGTATCAAAAGTGATGAAATTGATGTTAATTTAAAGGTGAAGTCGTATTTTTTTTCACTTGATTGTTACTGGTCAAATAATGTCCAATCATTCCTTCCTTAAAATCTTAGTGTTAGATATAGTGCCTATTCCAGCGGGGCCCAGTAGGGCCAAGGCCTGCCGGGGCTGCGGGTTGTTCGAAAGAGATACCGCGGCCCTGGTACATAAAAGGCCTATGACGGAACACAACGGTTTTTAGTCAGTAAGAGTCTGACACTCTCTCACCGCTGCTAACCCACAGCGGGAGGGGTCATTTGATGATTTTTGACGTCGTTAA
Organism: Helicoverpa assulta; assembly: GCA_963856015.1. Classification (NCBI taxonomy): domain Eukaryota; kingdom Metazoa; phylum Arthropoda; class Insecta; order Lepidoptera; family Noctuidae; genus Helicoverpa; species Helicoverpa assulta. Next base: position 11,060,235 of record CAWLCW010000032.1, read on the forward strand.
AAAAAAAAGATATAGTGCCCATTTATCGAGACTCCCATTTTTATCCAGGTGCGCGAAGTATTTCCCAGGGGATGTGGGTGAAACCGCTGTTTATTTGATTAAACTTTACATTATTGAACTACAAGAAATTGTGTTAACAGAAGTTACAAATAATTCCTTTACTCACAAAATACTAGCGTGAGTCAGGTCTTACATTCGGCACCGATCTGCCTGCAAATGCATTTTGTACATCGCCTCCGAGTTATGTTTGCATACACATTGCACTTACCTTTCGCTCACACTAATGCATTTTATATTTCAAGGCTGCTGGAAAGATGGATAACTTGTTATTTACGTGTGAAATGTGAAGGTGTAAGATGTTTGGGAAATTACGGTGTCAATGGATTACACAATTCCTACTGCAATTAGGGTAAGTCCGGGGGAGATGGCCCTACTAACTTAAAGACTCTATTGTGAAAGAATTATGATGAATAAAACATTGAATTAGTAAAGAACTTAAACTTTATTTATTAATCTTCTAAAACGTAAATGATAAATGACTTAAAAGAACGTAAACAATTTAAATTTAAACTTAAAAAAAAAACTAGGACTGGCCATCTCTCCCAGAGTGTCCGGGGGTGATGGCCATAGTGGTCGGGGAGAGATGGCCAGTACTCTTTTTGCCTTTTCCTTTCCCCTTGAAATCTTTTCCTTTCTTTTCTTTCTCCTTTTTACCATATTGGCGCAAAAGGAACACATATCCTCAAATTCGGTGCAATTTTCGTGCGCCCAGAACATGCAAATACGGCATTGGATCCAGTCTTCGACTAGTTGTGTCCTGTAATAATTATCACCACAACCTCTGCGTTTATATTTCTCTCTATCTTCAGATTCACTTTTAGAAGTATCATTGAAAACGATGGGAACTTCTTCGCAACTGCTATCAGACAATCTACGAATTGCCTTTCGTTTCTTAACAGTGTTTTTTTTCTTAGGTCTATCAGTCTCAGTTTCTTTTTTTTACTACACTACACACTACTACACTTTTTTTTGTTTTTTTTTTAACTTTTCTTCCTTTTTTTCTTTTTCATTTTCTTTTAATTTTCGTTTTTCAATATGCTCTTCAGATCATTCGTTTAGTTTTACCAGTGGAGATATTTCGTTCAGTAATCTAGTCGGTGTTGGTTGGTCCACACCTTTTAACCTTCATTCTAAGGTTTTTCTTGAAATATGGTAAATTAAAGAGGCCCTATATACGGTCATCCCTCCACTTTGCACTTCTGCCATAGCATTTTTTAAGCCTTCTTCGGTCCAGGCACCTCGTCCAGCATCCACCTTTCGTAAATATTGATGAGGCATCTGTAGAAAATATTTAATTTTTTAAATAAATTTAAATTAGCACATTAAATTTTATGGCTATCTCTCCCGTAAGTTCTATGGCTATCTCTCCCGATTGTCCGGGTGAGATGGCCACATAAGTTAATAAAAGCAACGTCTCGCTTTTGTAGTTGATTTTGAGGTTAGAACACGAGAAAGTATCTTACTTTCCAAATTAAAGATTAAAAACGGGCAAAACTTTGAAAACTTTTTTGTGACCATCTAATACGTCAACCCCTTAGTTTAAATCAAACGCGTCATTAAAAAACAAAGTCAAATTACTCACCTTTCCATAATTTATTCGCAAAAAAATTCACTCACAGTTGTTGCGCGTGCCAAAACGACTCCAAACTAAATGAAATTAGTGCCATCTATGAATTATTACTTGAACTTTTTTCAATTGGCCATCTCTCCCGTACGGCCATCTCCCCCGGAATTACCCTAATGAATATAGTATCGAGTTATTGTAATTACTCAAGCTGTTTACCGTGGCAAACTACTTTCCATATCCAGATAAAAGTAACTTTTGTTCTTTCTGAGGAATAAAAAAACATCTAAATCAGTTCAGTAGTTTTGGCGTTAAAGCACAACATGTGGACAGGCAGAGTGACTTCCGCATTTATAATATTAGTAAGAATTTAAGTACAATGACGTCGTAGTTTTTAGGATAGACAGAATGAAAAAAAAAAAAACAGCAACATTCTTTGTGTTTTTACACAAAAGAAACACCCTAATAAAGTGAAGGTCCAGCGTAATTGAAGACCATACATCCCAAAAGCATTCGATACATCTTCAAAAACAAATGACATTTACCCAACAATAAAGAAACAGGTGTCACACAAGTCCTTCCAATTAATTAACTGAAGGTCGAAGACGAAGTTTCATCCTTATTGCTCCGGATCTCTTAAGGGTATAGATAATCTTGGATCAACTGACGGAGGAAAGAAAGATGAGCGGAGATGCCTTAGTGCAGGTAGGTCAGGCGCCTTCTTCGAAATCAAATTCGTACGGTGGGCAAGACCAAAATGATTACTGTTACTGTTACAGCCTTTTTATCGTCCCACTGCTGGGCACAGGCCTCCTCTCACACGGAGAAGGATTGAGCATTAATCACCACGCTTGCTCAATGCGGGTTGGTGATTTCAGACTATATATATAGTCCAGGTTTCCTCAAGATGTTTTCCTTCACCTTTTTATCAGCCATTGGTGTCTAAGATTACTTAGAAAGTACATACAAACTTAGAAAAGTTGCATTGGTACTTGCCTGACCTGGAATCGAACCCACACCCTCATACTCGAGAGGTTGGTTCTTTACCCACTAGGCCACCACGACTTTTTTTTTGAAAATGATTAGTTACGAGTGAACTAACGAGGCGTTCGGGTTCTTTGAGACATTTGTCAACGATTTTTGGTATTACAGAAAATGCTTGGGCCCAAAGAAGGCGTATAAGGGCGAAGACAGTAACATTCCTCGTCCTTCGAACACCCGCATTTTAGCGCGCTACTTTCTTAGGAGATTTTCCGTTATGGCACCTCCGCTAGTCATTTTGTTCTCCATGGATCAACTTCAGTAAGTTGAACAACATTGTTAGATGGACCGAGTTACCCAATGGGCTCATGTTAACATGTTTTGTATTTCGGGATGAAGGAAAGATGGTGTCGAAACTCGAAATGTGGTTGAGTTTGAAACTTATTGAAGCATGCATGTTGAATCGATGTTCGGATCACGTTACGCGTAAATCTGGTATCTACTACTGGCCTTGATCGTTTGTAGATAGTTTGTGCACAAAACAAACGTACAGTTCTCGTTTATTCATTTCACCGCTCCAATGTAGGCACATGGCTTCATAATAGTCAAAGTGTGTTCAGTGGGTAAATTACGATCAAATTATTTATTTTAATCTCGAAGAAGTTTTTTTTTGAGATTAAAAAGCGTCCGGAATATTGTATTGAGTAAAAACAAATATTATAAAGGTAATACTAACAGAACCTCTTAAAACAAAAGACAACGCAAAACTATTCCTGAAAAATACATCGAAAAAATACTTCTGTGTGCTTCGAAATAAAACACAAAATATATCGGTGTGGGTTACAGCAGAATTTAGTTTCGCCTATGTATCGAAAACCGTGTTTGTTAATCTACTAAGTGCATATTATAGGGAACTGAACGTTTAGGAACTAAAAATACATTGGGGAAACATCGTTGAAAGTTTCGTTAACGGGGGTAGGTTTTATTGAAACTAAAACGTTTTTAGTAGTATGGGTGTAAGGGTTTTGTGTAGTCAAACTATTTACCGTGGTTGGAGGTTTCTTGAATTCTTTATTTTATTTGCTAGTGGCTGTTTTTTGTGGTTTCACCCGCGTCTCGGGGGACCTTCTTCCCCTACATGTGCAAAACATTTTCTATATGATCCGGTAATAGGTAGATGTAGCTTCGAAGCTGTGAAAGAATTTTCAAATCGGATCATTAGTACCTACAGAGCTTTAGGGTTGTAACAAATAAAACAGAATTTCCTTTTACTAACAATAGTTTAGAAGACGAAAGATGTTTATCATTATCATTCGGTAAGCGCGAAAGGAACGACCTTGAACTTCACTTAAATTATACAAACAAACTGATTAATCAAACTAATAACAATGTTCGAAGACGTTAACAAATTGTAACAACTAGACAAAATACTGACAGTTATCGATCCTACAAGACCTATACATATGCAGACGGGCGACAGTAGTCTGTCGAAATGGAAAACGATTCTGTTTAAAAAATAATAGTATAACCTTTTTTGCTAAAACAGAGTAAAAATATGTTTTTAGAGTACTTCACAATATCGAAGAGTGCTTAAACTCCTGTCATACTTAATTTTTTTTCTAAGTTAAGTAACGTTTGAGTATTTTGAGATTAGTCATCTGATTCCTAAATAGTCAACAAGTTTCGGATTTATGTTTACGACAGTATTAGAGGTACACTATGTTCACAGTCGTGGCCAAGACACTCACTGTCAAAAAGTCGGTTGTCTGCTCAGTCCTCAATACAAACACTCAATATTACCTCCAAAGTGAGCTTAGAGTTAATTTATTAATGGTGTTAGAACAGATTTAAGTTGTGCCAAACAGAATTCATTTATACGCAGCAAAGATGATGGAATCTGTTAGGAATTATTATTATTCGGATTGAGTTGGGCATCTATTTTGAAGTGATGAGTGGGTAGCTTTCATTTTCACTCCATCTTTGCCATGTGATGCTTAGAAAACATTACAGATACCGGCACGGATATTGGGCTCTCGGCGGAAGAGTGGGGATCGCTTTGCGCACCCGTACGCATAAGGCAATAAGGCAGTAAATCGCTTCTGCGCAGGTGAAGGTCATGGCTCGATATCCGTGCCGATAACTGTACAGTAGTTTATAACTAAAGGGGGGGATAGGCTTTTTCTGGAAGTAATGAGCGATGATCTATGGATGTGGTTTCAGTGTCAGAAAAAACTTTCGGACATACTTTTAAAGTAATCTAGAATATTATTGTCAGCCTTTTCATTCTCATCTAATAGACCTCTCTTCATACAAATTAGGAATGAGCTTTAATGTTGATCGACTAGATACTCAAATATAGGTTTCTTCAAGAAGTTTTCCATCACCTTGTCTGTCATTGATGTATAGTCGTGGTGGCCTAGTGGGTAAAGGACCAACCTCTCAAGTTTGAGGGCGCGGGTTCGATCCCAGGTCAGGCAAGTAGCAATGCAACTTTTCTAAGTTTGTATGTACTTTCTAAGTATATCTTAGACACCAATACTGTGTTTCGGATGGCACGTTAAATTGTAGGTCCCGGCTGTCATTGAACATCCTTGGCAGTCGTTACGTGTAGTCAGAAGCCAGTAAGACACCAGTCTAACCAAGGGGTATTGGGTTGCCCGGGTTTTACTGGGTTGAGGAGGTCAGATAGGCAGTCGCTCCTTGTAAAGCACTGGTACTCAGCTGAATCCGGTTAAACTGGAAGCCGACCCCAACATAGTTGGGAAAAAGGCTCGGAGGATGATGATGATGTCTGTCATTGATGTCACAGAACCATTCTTAAAATTCTTAAAATTTGAAAGAAAATTGAATAAGTAAATCTCACTAAAACGTCATGATTTCTTCCTATACTGAATAATGTTATATCGCTCGAAAATCTTGCAACAATTATAGCGCCATCATTTACATTTGAAAGGATCCTTTGAATGGGCATTTCGATATTTTGTCAATCTGTCTTTATGTTTAACTTAGTAGAAGTAGCGTTTCATTCAACATCGAATCATTATTGAGTATAACAACAATAGTATCTAACGAATTCGGGGAAGTGGTATTGTTTAATATCGCTTAATTATATTTTTAAAATCACTTTACACCAAAGTAAGTTTAGTGAGAACTATTATTTAGAAGAAGAATAATAAAAACTAAGAAAAAAAATTTTTTCATACATGAACACCAGATTTATTTTAAAATGCTCAAAATTAATACAAACTATGCTAGACTACTAATTAAAACCACATGAGGGTTTAAAAACAAGAGTACTTTAAATCACACCTCGATGAAAAAGCCAAGTAGGGGTGAGTTAGGGAGGGTGTGAATATAGGGGAAAATTCCTTTGAAAAATAACATCATTATAGGAATTTCAACACTTAGATACAGAAGCAGGGGTGAGATGGCAGGACGTGCGCACCCCTGTCACTTCAAATCACAGTAATTATTTGAAGTTTTCATTGATTTTGATACACTAGCTTGCTTGCATGGCAGACCATTATTTCTGTACTCCGATAAAATTAAACAATGTATATTGTATACCTATGCCTTTGTGGTCTAATTTCTTGTAATCGTTTCGTTTTATCGGCTGCCCAGCCTTTTTCAACTGTTTTTTTTTTTTTTTTAATGTCTGGAAACCGTTTCACACATGGTTGGTTAGCCCCATGGTAAGTTATTACTTAACTTGTGTTATGGGTGCTAACACAACTGATAAACTACATATAGCTACACATATATTTATAAATACATATTGTAACACCCAGACCACGGCCAACACGCATGCTCATCACACAAATGTCGACCGAACCGGGAATCGAACCCGGGACCTCAGGTTCGGCATTCCGGCATGGTGACCATTGCGCCATCGAGGTCGTCAAAGTCATCGAGGTGTTTTGGGATAGGCTTGCAGTTAGACAAGATGAAGTCTCATTGAATTTACTTCTTTTTCAGTAGCAATCTCTCTCCTTTATGGACAAAGTTAATAGTCTATTTTGTTAGGTTTATGGTCAATAATTTTGAGGCAGCCTAGAGACTGAACTTTAGTCATCAAAAATATTTCTACTGACCATTAAAATTACTAAGAAAACCCTCAATAAATTAGCAAACAAAATATAAATAAATAAGCTGTATAAAATTGCTGATACTTCGCAAGTAGGCTTATCGAACTAAAATATTTATTGAAAAAGTTTTGGTGCAACTTATCGCTGTCTCTGCAGGTTTTTGAAAAGTCTCGCCAAAGTTTCATGATATTAATATCGTAGTTTCTAAGTAGTACTTAGATATTCTATTGCGATATTACTTATTATCTATTATATTAATATGTTATTTATTCATTTGAAGAGTTTGTAGACTCTCGCTTAGCTTTTAGAAATAATACCTAGCAATATTTTGGACGCTAATATCAATAAGCAACATGATTAGATCAATGTTAAAAAAATCTATATCTATACTATAGGTACTATAACTGTTACTGTTACAGCCTTTTTATCGTCCCACTGCTGGGCACAGGCCTCCTCTCACACGGAGAAGGATTGAGCATTAATCACCACGCTTGCTCAATGCGGGTTGGTGATTTCAGACTTTATAGTCCAGGTTTCCTCAAGATGTTTTCCTTCACCTTTTTATCAGCCATTGGTGTCCAAGATATACTTAGAAAGTACATACAAACTTAGAAAAGTTGCATTGGTACTTGCCTGACCTGGAATCGAACCCGCGCCCTCATACTCGAGAGGATGGTTCTTTACCCACTAGCAAAAAAGCCTATTTATAGAGGAAAGCTATAGGCTACGTTTAATCTGAATACTCCTGCCGGGGCTGCGGGATTGTTCGAAAGAGGCCGCGGCCCTGGTACAGAAAGGTCTTAACAAGGAACATGGTGGGTTTTAGTCAGTAGAAGTCTGACACTTCCTTACACTGCACCACAGCGGGAGGGGTCATTTGATGATTTGAAAATGGGATAGCGGGAGAAAACGCTGACGGAACTTTAACCAGATACAAAAGTAAAAAAAAAACTTCGCAGAGTTCCGGATCTAATACAATGAAACGTTTAAATAAAATGCAAGACTTTGTGAGATAAATAACGATGCAGTTCATCCATATGCAGCACTTGTAATTACTCAGTCGACGGCGTTCGCTAATGTGATGTAACTTGCGGAATGGAGAAGCCTGAGGAAGGACTCTACAGTATTTATTGCGTATTCCTTTAGATTTTACTGGGAATAGTTCGTGGGTTTTTGAGGTATTTTTTGGGATATAGGTAGTCTTGCTGTATAAGGGAGTTGAGAATAGTTGGGTGATAATGTTTTGTGAAATTGAATGGTCATCAGATATATTCATAATTTGTAAAAAATCGGTTAACACACTTGTAAAGTACAATTGTATTTGCAGCAAGGAAAAATAACGCTAACAACATTAATTGATAAAACAATTCTAAACTAATAATAATGAACCAATAGCCGCTATTTTTGCACCATCCAATTTTTCACTTAGTTCAATAACATAAAAAAATACTTCTTTAAGTTACCAAGCAATACCAGTAAAGCATCCTTACATAAAATGTAGTTTTTGAACCAAGTTTGGATCTCCTGATTGGTAGCGGGCCGGCTGGCATTCTGCCAATGTTCCTTACACAAGTTAAATGTTAAAGACTAGGTAGGTACTTGTCAGCTAAGGGAAGAAGGCTCAGCAATTTTGGAGATATCATCTATAATATTTTAGTTAACATTTTCATTGAGACGCCATTTTTTTGTAGGCAATTTTCAGAAATGAAGACTTATTTCAAAAGTTTATTTACCTATGAGAACATGACCGTGCATGAATATAAACCTAGGAGACGACCAAAGACAAAGTGGCTGGCTTGTGTGAAAAACGATATAGCTGGAAATAATCTTAAGAGCAGTAAGAGGAGTGTGGAAGAAGAAGACACAATGATACCGTACTACCTATCTCTGCATCACCCTAAGGTTTGCTGGAGAGAATGCCTGTGGCATTAAGTCCGCCTGTGAAATGATTTTTTGCATAAAGTTAAATAAATAAATAAATGAAATGACTACATATAAAATTGGGATAAGAGCATAGCCAACAAGCAGCATGATCATTTTGCCGTTCAAAAAACTAAACTAGACTCCAAACAAAAAAAAACTAACATAATAAGCTGAATCCAAACAGCTTCTCAATATAAACAGTGTGCAGTATATTTTAATTTTCTTTAAAGGAACAAAATAATGAAAGTTCGCAATGAAGCCGGTACAGTTTATTGCGCCACAGCTCGCCTAGTTTATGATCGTGAACGATACTGTTCCTATAGTAGTGCATTGTTTGGAAACTGTACTGTTAGTGTAGGATTTTCAATGCTAAGTATCTTTGTTAATGTGAGTAGGATTCTATCTGTTTGTGTATTGTTATTGGATACTTTGATAAGTCTGAGGATAATTTTGTGCTTGATATTTTAGTTATTATAAGAATTACCTCAAAATGGATGGAGATTTTGATTATTCTTAATTCAATAGAAAGCTACGTTTATTGTGAGTGTCATAGGCTTATCTGAGGGCACGGCAGTGCCCCAGCCAAGACTCGAGCAAAGCGGGCACGGCCGTACCATCTTTTCTCGAAGCGTTTCGCGGCTATTTCAGCCTCCTATATCTTCCATGTGAACAAAGCTAGGAGTTTAGGTTCTAGTCCAATCGTAAAATCATGTCCATATAGAATTTATCAATTCAATGGTATTTCCACATTATTTCAAGGAGCGACTTTTAACTTGTGCTCATGGCCAAGTCAATATTATTGTAAAGTGAACGAAACTATTGATATAGTCACAAAATATTGATTTATTATTACAAATAAAGTTGAACAGGACTTGGCTTCTATGCGATCTCAAAACTTTTTACGGTGGAGGAATTGCGTAGAGGATTGGCTTTTTTTTACATTTAATGTTTTTGGTGGGATAGTTTATTCGGGAGCAGTAAGCAGCTACCACGGATCACGGGTGTATCTGCATGTTTCAGCTAGTAAAAGAGAACTTATTATACTTGTTTGACAAAACCTAGTGCCACATACCACTATCGTATTAATTGAATGTCACTGATCACAATTGAGTTCTAACGTCACATTAGGTACTAAGTCCTCTATGACATTGCTTCTTAACCACGTTTTCGCATATATCTTCAAAACTTATTTTCTTTTTAAAACACACAATACATCTGTATTCGCAACAACGCACGTCAGGACGTCGAGATGAATATGGTCCATATAGGTGTCGGATGCAGGTCATGTCGATATTATTTAAAATGCAGCTCGCAAGCTCCTCCGTGAACTTTACGATCTTACGGGCACGTTAGTTTTAACGGTTTATATTTTATCCACAAATTGTTTTTGTGATGAGCCGGTTTTTCATTTTTGTTTTTGGGAAATAAAATGGTTTGGGTGTATTTTCCGAAGAGATTGATTTCTAAATATTATGAATTTTAGATTTTTTGTGATCTTCAGTAACATAAATACAAAGAACTTGGACCTTCTTGTCTAACCTTTGCGATTTTATCTTGAAACTCCAGCTAGGCTGCCTCTTTGACCAAATACTTGCTATTTTAATCGATACAATACATTATTAATGTAACCAACTATTGGAAAGACACATTTCTAATTAGGATTTCGAATCCAATTTTTGATTTGAACCCGATAAAATTCCCCAACGGCATTATTTACCAATTCTCGACCCAACTCTATCTGAACTAAATCCACATTATACGCTTAACTCAATCTGAAATTTTGGATTAATCGGAGCATCATTCCGCGTCTCCCACAAAGGGAGGGGGGAGACCAAAAAGGGGTGGGGAGAGCTCTAAATTAAATTTTGACACAGTCTGAACGTGGGACCACTTAATTGCAATTTGCTTGACTTATTAGATGCCGAGATGATGTAACTCAATTGTGATACTGCGAGATTTAAGTCGGTTACTTCGGAGATGTTAAAAGCTGTTGATGGTTGATGTCTGGCAAAAATGTTGTTGGTGTGTACTTTTCTTGGGTCTGTGACGTCATTTTTGTCTGTAGGAAAGCATTGCGTGTGATTCCTTATTAATCTTGTCCCTACATGATGTAGTAATTTGAATGATGAACCGTCTTACCACAAAAACTTTTAACGTCAGTTTAAGACTTGTCTAAAAAAATGTCAGATTATGACGTTAACATATGGTTCATTTTGCAGCCACAATTTTTTAAGACAAGTGTAAAACAGACGTTTAAGTTTTTGTAGTAAGACCATAAGTATTTTGCGTGACACAGAATTCATCTACGAGTACCTCAAACCCTTGCAGGTACTATCAAAGTATCATTGTAGTTTTTCGAATGATTTAAAAGTTTTGTCACATAGCAAAAGCAGTACACATATTTTGTTCATATACTCTTGGGTGTCACTTAAAACAACTTTTTAAACATTTAATCAGCAAAACAAAAGCCACTTACTTACAAGATCAGGTGGTCATTACCACGCACTGGCATCGAACCCAGACTGCATCGCTGGCTGGGAGCCAAGTCTTACCACACCCTCTGCTTTCTGCGGATCAGAGGCTTGTGTCTCGCCAATGCACTTTTGTAGTTATTTTAAAGCGCTACCATTTGGCATATTAGGTTGAAGATTTTTTGTGGTCTGAGTTATTTCTCGCCACGGGACAAAAATCAAGTTATATTCGAATACCTATGGCCTATATTCATCGGTTTGATTAAGTAAGAAGAAAACATGCTGCAAATAAAAATTGGAATAAGGGCAGGCGGATGATGATGATTAATCAGTACAACAATTTATCTTGATTTTCTGTGAAAAATTAGACTATTGTTACTGTAAGTAAAATAAGTAACTATATTGCCTTACCTGAGCTGCAGAGAAACTAAAACATATTAAACTTTGCACAAAACATGCTACTTAAATCATATCGTGGTAAGATATTCTAAAAATTACACAATTCTCGCTCTTACAACGAAAAGATAAAAATGCATCCTCACCACTGAAAATTCATAGGAACACGTTCAGTCTAGACTTTCAAAGCGTCTAGACGGACATGTTAGTTGTACCTAATTTAAAATGTATTTTATGCATGTCTAAATCTTAGTTGGTTCGTTTGTCTTGCAGCAATGTGTACATTTACTTGGCCAGTGTCCAAGTTGTCTCGACCGGTCAAGGTATTAGCCGATACTGCGTTTTGGAGTATAACAGTGTTGAGAGAGCGTAAAATTGAGGCCGAAACTGGTAATGAAGTAATAGTATCTTGATAGTTGCACTATAAGCTGATTAACTTGTTTTTTTGATGGTATGAACTAAATATACAAGTTTATATACGCAAAAGTTTGTTAGCATGTATGAATATCGGTATGTTTGTTACTCCTGCACACTAAAACAACGGCTTGATTATGATAAAAGTTAGCAGTAATGTAACAGAAGCCAGTGATTATAAATATTTATAACAATATATGCGTTGTGGTCAACGTGCAAAGTAAAGACGAAAATGTCTCTTGAAAAGTAGATACGTTGATTTTGAGACAAATATGAAAGTACATTCAAAATCACGCCCTCAAACATCAGATCCACCAAAACAAACACTCAAACCCAAAAAAACAGACCCAGCAAAAAACAAAGATTCTTAATAACACTTCCCTAATACAGCTAGAGAAAACAGTGGCGTCCAAGTTATTTATTCTGCTTTGAAGGAAACACTCGTGCTTGCCAGATCTAAGCAAATATTTCCTTCATTGTAAGGACGCTTACAGACGGTCGTGAGTGGCGGTGAAATGGTTCGTGTGTCAGTTTTGCGGCACTGCAGTTGACTTGGCATTGTTTGTGCAGGTTCCACGTCAAGTTTCTGAGGTAGCTTCTGTTTTGGTTTGGTGTAATTTAAGTAATGGATGTTGTTGTGAAATCAGTGTGAAAGGTGTGAATAAAGAATGTTCAGTAGGTAATTTCTGGTTTGGAAAAATGATCAGCTTAGATGTCGTTTTCTATTGATTGCAACAAGTAGTGTTCGGTAAATAAACTTATATCATGGTAATCTCCAAATCCTGGGTACGCTCGCACATTGAAATTTAAACCAATTGACTTTGACTATGACTTTGAGTTTCTTCGCAAATCTCACTATTTTCGCAAAAATCATCCATGTAAAAAATTCGCCACATCCAGTCTGAGGGGTCCCTATACCAATATTTCCCCATTGATTCGCTCGTAGCTGGACGTTCTCCAAGTCGGAAGCCGGCCGGATTCTTTCAGTGTATTGGTTCCTTCCTATGACGTGGCCACTTGTTTTAAAACGTCACTATTTGGCAGGGAATATCGAGGGAATGTAGGATGAGCCTGCGTTGCTGTGTTTTCCTCAGTTTTTAATATTTTTTGCTGTTGTGGCAGGTTTCTTGTGTTTTGTGCATTTTTGGATGAGGGTTTATAATATTGTAGAAGAACACTATCCTCTAAATAAAATGTTCCTCTTTTTGAGGGGTTTTATAAGAAAGTCTTTTATCACATGTTTTCATACAATATTGTTTTACTATAAAGACCACAAACTGCCTCGTTATTACAATATACAATTTGACTATTATTCACTAAGCCTGAATATAAAAGGATTAGTGAATAATTACAGTATAATATTACAGTCAATTTAACCAATCCAATTCTTCTTTCCAGAGTGGACTTCAGAAACGGCCCACCAGTCCACTGGGCAGTGGCCGGAGAGTTCGGAGCACGAACCCACTTCGTGCTCAACGAGTCTGATCCATCATCAGCTCACCTGGTGGTGGAGAAGGTGGCTCGCCAGGATGAAGGGGTGTATAGGTGCAGGATAGACTATGTCGATGCGCCGACAAGAAATTATAGGGTTAATTTGACTGTTATAGGTATGTATTTATTTTATTGAAAGGGAAATGCCCATTTGATAAAGAAGGTTTGGCCAAGTAATGCCCGAGAAAGAAACAAGTTGTAGGCATTAGAGTTGACATCGTAGATAACGAAATAACTAAAAATTTTTACATAGAACTTGGTGGAACATCACAAACTGTAAACAGAAAATAATGCTAAAAATACATACATATATTTTTTAAGTTTTTATTCAATCCAATACTTAAAAATATCCAGTACTGAATCCAATGTAAAGCCAAGGTCGTCATCGGGGGCGGGTACGGGGTCCATAATCGTAAACATTCGTCGAAATATCAGAAACGCAGTAAGAAAAGACACAAGTCGTAAGAGCACAGCACAAACCAAATTGTGAAATACCAACGTACGTAAACGTCAACAAACAAGAGCATTAGGGATGGGACGTAGGATCAATTTATCAAAAAATCTATGTTTGTCATAAACCGAAAACACGGAATCCTTGAAAGGAGTCGCATAAAATCGTGTTTAAAGGTACATCAATCACCAAACATTTTGTTTAATGATAACAATACAATGAATAGATATTTACAAATATTTTTTTTAAATTTATTAGAAAATATTTAAAAAAAATCGATTTTCAAAAACCGGTTTTTAATAAATCGACTTTTTTCAATATGGGTTTCAATCCCTAATTCTCTATTTTGACAAGACTGACATGATCGTTACAGCGGAAGCGGAAATATTTTAACAACTGAGTTCTGAATAATTTCATCTTTTTTTTCCCGGGTTTTTTTATCAGATAAATACTCGCAATATTTAAATTAATTATTTAGTATTTTTATTGTATTTATCACATAGATGGGCAAGTACTTGGCCAAGAATGGGCATTTCCCTTTATCCTTTATTTAGGGTTTTCAGTTGTAGGATATTGAAAGGGATGAATATAAACGAAGATTATTTATGACTATTTAGTTCAATGCCTTTGGGAACAGGGCAGGAGAAAGAGAGTTCAATGCCTCTTTTACATATGTCAAATGGGTGTATTAAGAGAAACACAATGGCATTAAAATAATCTTCCAAATGTATGTGGCAAAGGAAATAGTAGCCCCAATTATTTTACTGTTACAGCCTTTTTTTTTATCGTCCCACTGCTGGGCACAGGCCTCCTCTCACACGGAGAAGGATTAAGCGTTAATCACCACGCTTGCTCAATGCGGGTTGGTGATTTCAGACTTTATAGTCCAGGTTTCCACAAGATGTTTTCCTTCACCTTTTTATCAGCCATTGGTGTCTAAGATTTACCTAGAAAGTACATACAAACTTAGAAAAGTTGCATTGGTATTTGCCTAACCTGGAATCGAACCCACACCCTCATACTCGAGAGGTTGGTTCTTTACCCACTAGGCCACCACGACTACTAGGCCACCACAATTATTTTAAACGGTATTGAATTAACCAACCCTTATTATAGTATTTTCTTGAATAGGGTGGTACATCCATTACTGAAAAGGAGGTTACCTATTTATTGCGAAAAAGTACGGTAGGTAGGCACTAAATGCTACCCACGCACTTTTCTATTTTTATAAACCAATACGAATGTGAATATGAAGGACTAGCTTCTGCCAGCGGTTTCACCCGCATCCCGTGGGAACTACTTCCCGTACCGGGATAAAAAGTAGCCTATAGCCTTCCTCGATAAATGGGCTATCTAACACTGAAAGAAATTTTCAAATCGGACCAGTAGTTCCTGAGATTAGCGCGTTCAAACAAACAAACAAACTCTTCAGCTTTATAATATTAGTATCTATACTAATATTAGTATCTATACTAATATTAGTATCTATACTAATATTCGTATAATATTCTATACTAATATTAGTATCTATACTAATATTAGTATCTATACTAATATTATAAAGCTGAAGAGTTTGTTTGTTTGTTTGTTTGAACGCGCTAATCTCAGGAACTACTGGTCCGATTTGAAAATTTCTTTCAGTGTTAGATAGCCCATTTATCGAGGAAGGCTATAGGCTACTTTTTATCCCGGTACGGGAAGTAGTTCCCACGGGATGCGGGTGAAACCGCTGGCAGAAGCTAGTAGATGATAAAAGCGCGAAAATATGTATGTCTGGGAAGCTTTCGTCGTAAAATCTAAAGATGTCAAAAATATAGATAAAAGCCTAGAAAGGGATTAGGAGTACTTTTGTTTCTTTTACAGTGAAGTAATTTCTCCCGAGATGTTAATTTATTTTATACCCAATGTAAAATTAATGTTTTTTTTTTCAGTTCCCCCAGAAGCACCTCGGATATACGATTACGAGGGTACAGAGATTCTGGGCTCAATAGCTGGACCGTTTAGAGAGGGACAAAATATCCTGCTGTCCTGTCAAGCTGCTGGAGGTAAGTTTAAAGAGATTTCTATGTGATATAGTAAGAATTCACTGCTTGGTCTAATGTACCACTGAGCCTTACATTGGAGCGCTTTGATTTTATGGGTAAGATTTGGAGAAGAAAGAGTATAGAAGATCGAGCTCAATTGTAAGGTATTAGGCATTTTGAAAAATAAATATAACAATTAAAATAATGAAATATTTTTGTTTGTATTTTTATTATCATTGAAAGTAGGTATTATTAAAATGCAATGCAGATTCAGAGGATATTTTTCAAACCTGATCACTTCGATTGGCTTTACGTACAAAACATGCCTTTGGAGAAGATTTTTTACCAGCCGGGAAAAAATCCAACACAACGTTTTTTTATAAAAAAATATTCACAAGCCACATTTTTCAGGCAAACCTCCCCCTGACGTGTCATGGTATAGGGGCGAAGAGAGGTTGGCGTACACAAAGGAGGGTTCCGTATCGCAGCTACACCTGCCCAATTTGTCCAGGGAGATGACTGGCACCAAGCTGCAGTGTAGGGTTGAACCGCCGCTGTTGCAGCCACAGTCCAGAGAAGTTACTATACGGTTGTATTGTAAGTTGAAATTTTGATGTTTGGTTTATAAAAAAATATTTACAATTAAGTTCTATTTGGATTTTAAATAAAAGCTTTTTTTAATCACTGACTTTGATCAGTAATTCTATCTACGCAAGAAAAAATGATTAGCATTGTATTGATCCTTTAAAAGAAAAGGGGAAGCTATTTAGTCTAATAAGTTATCATTGAAATTGTCAAAGTTATTGTTGAAATTGGGCCCTGGTGTCATTACACCCTTTCTCATATACTTGTCTTTTCTTCGTACAGTAAAACCACAATACATTAGAGTAACGGGCAGTGGTTCAACAAGAGCAGGCATGGACAAATCGTTTGTCTGCACCACGCGGGGTTCGAAGCCAGCTCCAAACATTGAGTGGTTCATTAACTCACAACTAGTGGATTCCACATTGACACAGGTAACGTCTCTTTATAGAAATTATTTCTTAACTAACCATTTTCCCGCTGTTTCACCCGTGTTCCGTGGGAACTGCTAGCCGTACCGGGATGAAATATAGCCAATGTTATTGGGGAAGAGTGTAGCTTTCCAACAGTCAAAGAATTTTTCAAATCGGTTTAGTTATTTCAGAGTTTTTGGGGTACAAACAAATGAATAAAAATATGTTTTCTCTTTATTATGTTATTATAGATAATCATGGGTGGAGATTATGTTTTTCCTTCTCTGTTTGAGAAGAGGCGATGATGATGAAACACAGTATAAAAAGCTTTGAGCAATTTTTCTATTCGTCAAATTGTAGTGATATCTTTGTTCCCGGAAAAGAATTAAGGGACAGTTGGTTCCCATTTTTGGATTTTTTTGGAATGTGTCATAAAAGCCGTTACGATTGATGTTCCGGGAAACAATTTTTAAAATAACGATGCATGTTGCGTAGTATCATAGCTTTGTCTTTTCACAAAAAGTTTTTATCCCGAACCTTTGTTCTGTTATAGGAATAGTTGAAGATTCATGGTATTGCATACTGCAGATTTCAATAACCTATTCGCCTACTGACTTGGTTACTAGAGCTCGAATTTAAACATCAGCCCACATACGTAATGTCAAATGCCTATCTCCAGTAGTCAATCTAACGAATGGATAGATTATTGCAATCCACTCATTTGTTTTTTCCACGTCTTTTGCACACAGGTGGAAGTAGATGGAGAAATAACGAAGAGTGTTCTGACATGGCACGTGCGTCGAGAAGACAGTGGGAGACAGCTGACCTGCCGTGTCTCCAATCCTTGGTTCCCAGCGCATACTCTAGAAGACTCGGTCACTTTGGATGTTATGTGTGAGTAGACTAGAGAAGACGTATGAAAATTGGCAAAAGACCAAAAGACTGTAGTTTAAAATGATAGTTTGCTCCATTACTGCGGAATTATTATTTGTTTTGCGTTCTAGTTAAGCTAGTTCTTCATGAATTTTGAATGAATTTTTCGTTCACGTATAACCTGAATACGGATTATGCCTAATACTCCTGTTCAACAAAATGCGTCAAGCGAAAATTATTTTATTCAAAAATAAATTCCCTCACAAAACATTTGCATTTTGCGCAAAAATCAAAACGCAATAAATTCTATAACGGCCAATCCCGAACACGCGATTTACAAACACAATACAACTGCGGACAAAATAATTGACCCAGTAACAAAAACAAGTGAAAACCTACGGGCGATATATCAAATGCACACCACATACTAGATACGGGAGCGGCAGAGTTCCGGCGCTGTTTGCCGGCGGCCCGAGTCGTGTGCCAACAACTTTGTCCCCAAGTTTAAATATTATCGCGAGCTAGAGGCTCCGTGTACGGCCGTGATACACGGAGTGTCGCAATACGGGTTTATTATGAAGTATTTATGCTATTGTTTATAAACATAGCCGGCTGAAACTGGTATACGGGCCGGTGTTAGCATAAATTAGACTGTGGAAATGGCTGTTTAGCATTTGATGACTAATTACTATAGGTATTCATTAGTTGTGGGATTTTGCTAATTGCTTTTACTGTTCTGAATGCAAAGCTATTTATGTTAAATTATGTTTGTGAGTTAACGATGCGCCTGATGATGAGATGACTAGGCAATTGGAGTAGATACAGGTGCACTACTTATTTTTTTACTATCACTGTGGCCATATACCAGTAATGGTAATTAAAACTCACCTCAGGGAAATCAGACATCATCCTCCGAGCCTTTTTCCCAAGTATGTTGGGGTCGTCTTCCAGTCTAACCGGATGTAGCTGAGTACCAGTGCTTTACTAGGAGCGACTGCCCTATCTGACCCCCTCAACCCAGTCACCCGGGAATCAGGGAAATCAGACCTTAAGGGACAATAGGATCAAATATTTTGCTGCATGTGGAGCGCTTAAAAAACGGGAGACTAAAGTAAGTTAGGTACCCACTTATTAACCCCACTATTACTTAAACCAAAACCTATATAAATAAACGTTAAACCGGATAAGTCCAGACCATTACTCTTGCCGATAGTTAAGATATACATAGGATCTAAGCGTGCCTTATGTAATATGCATTAATACCACGGCTATAACATTCATTAAGCCGACACACCTAATTTACTCAAACCTAATGAAGTAAATGAAGCCATGAGCGGTCCTGTGTGAGTGTCTGCCATTTGCTCTGAGACTGCTAATGCGTTATTAGTACTATGTCATACGTTGTTGTATTCAATGCAATTGGCACATTAATTTGTTGTTTTAGGATGATTTCTTTGATGAATATCGTTTGTAATGGTCTAGTTGAGTTGCTTGAGCTGTGTTTGGAGAGGTCATGCTATAGACGGGTGACTACCTAAGATATATTTACAATATTGAAACTGCTCATTCCTTTTCTATGTGGCTTTGCCTGTGTACAGTGTATTAATAAAAAGGCTGATAATGATGATAGGATAATGATGATGAATGATGATATGTTAATAAAAAAAATGATAGTTAGTAAACAATAATGACTAGCACCAGAAAATACTATGCTAAACTAAATACATATTACAAAAAAACCAAAACTATCCAAAAATAATGAAGTAAATGAAGCCATGAGCGGTCCTGTGTGAGTGTCTGCCATTTGCTCTGAGACTGCTAATGCATTGTTAGTACTATGTCATGCGTTGTAGCATTCAATGCAAATGGCTCATTAATTTGTGGTTTTAAGAAGACTAAGAATTTTAGCGGCTTGTTAGTGTAGCCTTAATTGAACAATGATTGGTGAGGTCAAACTATGATTGGGTGTCACAATACATGGTTGATGTTCATTCCTTCTTTGTATGTAAAAAGGTCTTGTAGTTGGATAGTAAAAAGGTTGATTATGATGAAAGGCTGAGAACTCTTCATTGATGTCTAAGTAAAGATTTATCACTACTAAAAAGTGGATAATACTAATTTACTCAAACCTAATGAAGTAAATGAAGCCATGAGCGGTCCTGTGTGAGTGTCTGCCATTTGCTCTGAGACTGCTAATGCGTTATTAGTACTATGTCATACGTTGTTGTATTCAATGCAATTGGCTCATTAATTTGTTGTTTAAGGATGGTTTCGTTGATGGATTTATGACTTAGCGGCTTGTTAGTTTTTTATAGTCTTAGTTGAACTATATTTGGTGAGGTCAAACCATGGATGGGCTGACTACTTATATCGTACATTTGACTATTTGTTTATTTTTATTTATTTACTTTTTATTTAAATAGAACGAGCAAAGCACAATTACACTATTAAACTTATAACTAATTTAAACTCAGTCGTGCATCTTTCTCACACAAATTCAAACATCAAGATTTGTGTTTGTGTTCAGGAGAGCATTAATGGCAGCTGCTGTTAATGTAACGATTAACATTCACTCCATCTCTAGGAAGAGGCCTATCTTCTGTAGCAGGATAAAAAAATGAACATGCAGAATAAGAAAATTATCATCATTATGCATTGTATACAAGGTGTTGATTTGCATTTGTGCCATACTTCAGGAGGAGGACATACAATACGTAAATAATCGATTGGAATTACAGTACACGGGAAATAGCTAATATGCACTGCTTTTTTTGTCATTGTAATGTCATAGTATTTCAGAAGTAATCTAATTTTATGAATGAAATTTATGAATAATCGTTGCGTATGCTTTGTGTTTGCGTTTGTGAGAGGGCGCAGCACGGTTTTAAGGCCAGCAACACACGCGCCAAGTTCAAATACGGCTAGATGACATTGACGGATTTCGGAAAAAAAATAAAATCAAAAATTTTTGTACCAATTTTTTTGCTGATTTGGGTTGAGAATCATTAATATAATTACGTCCTTGACTATGGCACGGATGCAAATCAACAGCTTGTATAGTGAAGTTAAGCATAACTATTAATGGCGTTCACGGCCGATTTTGGCCACGGCGGCTGTTCTCATTTAAGGAGATCAGCCAGCTGCGCAGGACATATTATAGTGCACGAGCACTCCCTATTCCTTCACTCTCATAACCCGATGGGTCGGCAATTCGACACGACCGGAAAGAGATCAGGCGCAGGACCGACATTTACGTGCTCTCCGATGCACGGGTGAATCAATCACCAACTTCCAGACTACGGGCTGCTTTATGAAAGTTTAAGAAAACCCACAAAGCGATTTCGGCCCGACCCGGGAATCGAACCCGAGACCTCGAGTACAGCAGCCGCGCTTGCGACCATTAGGCCAACGAGGCAGCATAACTAATTCATTATTAAAACAAAAACGATCAAAACAAGTCCTTATTTTTCATATTTTTGTCACAAATCCGAAAAGACAATTTACCCCTTTGGGAACGTCAGTTTAAATCTAAAACTCTAAATTTAACACCACTCAGTTTGAAACTATCAAAACAACGTAAACAAAACCCGCTCTAGTAGCAAAAACTAACTTTTGTATGTCCATTATGTTTAAAGAGAAATAGTGTGACAACGTATCTTTTATTATAAACTGGCTTTAACCGCGGTTTTATTCGTGAAGTTAGTAACTGCTCGACCATTCTTGACTTAAATAAATCTTTGATTTTTATTAAAGTTTATGGAACGCAATTTATCTGCACCGATTTAGCCATTTTACGACTTACAAACTTTGTCTTCTTTTGACATTAAAACAATTAAAAATGCACAACACAATAACCCGCCAAGCATAGAGATATGCTCAAAAATTAGGTTTTCCCGCGGTTTCATCCGCGTCCCGAGGGCACATTTTCCCGACCCCGGATAAAATATGGTATATGTTGGCCGGGGATAATACAAATTCGGAACAGTAAAATAAATTTTCAAATCGGTTATGTAGTTTCAGAGCATAGTCTTGTCAAATAAACCAACAAATATTTCTTTTTTATGGTATTACTGTCGATAATAATTAAACCATAGCCATCCTCCGAGCCTTTTCCCAAACTATGTTGGGGTCGGCTTCCAGTCTAACCGGATTCAGCTGAGTACCAGTGCTTTACAAGAAGCGACTGCCTATCTGACCTCCTCAACCCAGTTACCCGGGCAACCCGATACCCCTTGGTTAGACTGGTGTCAGACTTACTGGCTTCTGACTACCCGTAACGACTGCCAAGGATGTTCAATGACAGCCGGGACCTACAGTTTAACACAGTCATTGGTGTCTAAGATATACTTAGAAAGTACATACAAACTTAGAAAAGTTGCATTGGTACTTGCCTGACCTGGAATCGAACCCGCGCCCTCATACTCGAGAGGTTGGTTCTTTGCCCACTAGGCCACCACGACTTATACATACTTATATGACCATAGCGAAGAATAAAAACTAAGAACTAAAAGAGAAATGTATCTAAGTCTCGTTTTTTCCGGGTACAAGATGTTCCCCCAGGAAGCAAACAAAACCGCTCAAAATAGCTAGTGAACTCATAACACAAAGTTGAACATAAACGGGTTAACACGATTACTTCAAAAACATAAGTCAGCATAACTTTACTTTAGCCGAGTTTATCTTAGGAAGTTAAAACATTATCGCTTATTGTCAAGCAGTGGTTGGTATTCGTGGCCTTGTGTGTAATGTTGGGGCCAATGTTCGAACAAACTTGGTTGTGCTTGCTAGTTGTGTTTTTGTTTACTGGTGGCATTTAAATTGAAAACAACAGAATTTTCATACGGAAAAATGGTTAATAAAATACTTAGAAAAATTGTATTGATACCTGCTTGACCTGGAATGAAACACACACTTGAGAGGTTGATGTTTTAACAGTGACTTATTTATGTGATAAAAATACTTATTGCGATTAATTATTTAATTTAACTATACACTTCAAAACCTCTCAATTTACTTTTTGTTGAAAACCAGAAGTAAATCTAAATAATATTATCAGCGAAGATAGATTTCACTGCGGGCTCTTAAAAAGAAGTTATTTTTCACACTTAGAAACCAATAGTAACACCGATGTAATAGAATATTTTACTTATGCGTGTTTTTTTACTTATTCGTGTCAAAATATTCTATTACATCGGTTACTTCATCCGTCACTCGAAATAACCAAAACAACAACAAACACCAACATCAAACATTGGTACCACACAACCAACACACAATACACACGCGTGCAGAATAACCAGCCACCTTATTTAACTTTTTGAACTTGTTACTAAACTTACGTAGGGATGTTAAATAATTTGGTTATGATATAAACAGTTAAGTGTGAACCCTCGGGATTACAGACAGATGAATTAACTTTGACAATGATAAAATAGCGGGTTGTTTTATCTTAACTGAAGTTGGTCAACTGTTTTAGATTGCTCGCCTATCTTTTATGGGGTTTTTCTTTTGTTTTCCTTGTGGGTATAATGGTGGGCGATTTTTAATGTTCTTATAGTGAAACTCTGAATCGGTTTATGCATGTTTTTATGTGATTTATAAAAATACAGATTTTTTTCTTTTAAGATTAAAGAAGAGTATGAAACACACATTTTCCGATTTAAATGAGGCCTGAAAACTTACAGCGCTAAAGAAGAAAGAGCTTTAGAAATATCACTTAAAGAATACTAAGTAGCATAGATTTATAGGGTTTTTCTTTACATACTTTGAAGGTAAAATGGGCTATGAATGTACTGTTTAAATATCGTTAACCATTGAAGTTGGTCTAGAGCTAGTAAATATTTATGAAAAGGTATTTGAAACAAGCTGGTGTTATGCCTCTTCTTTATATCGTACCCCAACCTAGAACTACAGACCTGACAAATAGTGGATTTTAATATTTTGCTTGGCAACTAATACTTTTCGATAAAACAATAAATCTAAACACACATCAACAAAAACAAAAAAAAAACAACATTTCAAAAACAATACAATTTCACACTTCACAGTAACAAACTGGGTGAACGTTAAAAACAAGTTTTTATATCGCACGCGGGAAATTACAAATAAAATTTGTTATTTTCAAAAACTTATTTTATGCACGTACGAAATGCAGTAATACGAGTTGCAAAACAAACAAACAACGTAATAATTGTACTGTTGCCCGCTCCCCAGGTTCGAAGTGAGGTCATAGAGTAGAATATGGTAGACAGGTTAGAGCTTTGGTTTATGTGGAAATCGTGGATCCAGCGTTTTATAGCGTAATTTAAATATTTAATTCTGTAGTAGAAGGTTCTATGGGAGGACTGAAAGCCGAACCCGACATAGTTGGGAAAAAGGCTTGGAGGATGATGAGGAGAAGGTTCTGTGGAGGATATTTTTCATCGACCGAATTGTAGTCTACAAGAAGTGTCAATGGCATCAGCAGTTGCGACGGAGATTAAACGCATTACGTAGGATATTATAATTGCTTACATCCGAATAAATATCTAGGAATCCTACATGTATACATAGCAGTTAATATTATTTTTGAAAGATCTAGAAATCCTTAGGTTTTTGTGTCAGTTGTGGACACAAATACATGTTTTCAATCCAATTTTGTAATGAATGAATCTGCCACTATCTTGATGATCCACCAAGTAAGCTAAACAATTGAGAAACCAAAATCAAAGTTCAAATATGACTCATTAACTTTCTAATAACCCCTCTGCAACCTACGTAATCTATGTCCAAGCATTATGTAGGTCCGACTTTGTCAGAGCATCCGTGCTCTGAATAAACAATTCCGTCGCTGTCTGCCCCAATAGAAATATTCACTTATCTTCACGCTCTTTGTGCTAAGCGTAGAGGCAGTGCTCCAGCCCTGGTGACAATAATCCTTGTTAAATTAACAGTTCTTGCAGCTCCTAGAATACGTTATACGTGGATTATATTAAGATGGGGTCTAGGGAATTAGGCAATCTACGTCTCATTTGCTAGATTCTCATTCAAAATCTGGCAGAAATCAATGAGCTTCAGTTGACCCTGTAATTTACGGTAAAGGAAACACGATGCCTATAAAGACATCTGTGGTAAGTGATCAGATTCCTGAAAAACCTATTTATTCGTAAAACTTAAAAAATCACTACAGCTTAAACTAAAAATAAATAATATAATCCAACTTTCAAACCAAAATCCGCTTGATTTTACAAACTAATTATCTAGAAGTTAAAAGTCCTTCAAGCTATTACTTCAAATCGCAAATACTTGGGTGCTTTCAGAAATTTCCAAAGTTAGTGACAGCTTTAATCAATCAAACTTGAAGTTAGTCACGATTTTGAAAGGAAAATTTCCTATTGCGCACTTTGACTTCCTAGACCACATCTCTGAGTGGCAAACTTTCCTATTGCGCACTTTGACTTCCTAGACCACATCTCTGAGTGGCAAACTTTTTTGAAAAACTATTTTGACAGCTTTGAAATCTTGTAGATTATCCAACGGTAGTCAACTTTAATACCTAATTGAATTAAGTTATATTGGACGATGATATTATTGCCTTCAATATATTTCGCTAGATGTTTAAATCTTTATTTACAAACCAAAGTTATGCAATGTATTAGTCAAAATCACCAGCATTGGAAAATCATTCAAAAAAAAATTCCGACACTTATTTTACAGCACGTACAAGACTTAGAAACGGTTTATCCTTAAATATATGTGTCCTGTAAATAAGTGTATTAAGAAAACATTTTGTTACAGATCCACCAGTAACACAGATATCCCTGATAGAACCAAAAGAACCTCGTCTACTGCGAGAAGACGAGAATGCTGAACTCCTGTGTTCAGCCGACGCATCACCACCGGCTGTCAACTTCACTTTTTATAGAGGACCTGAGGTAAGGAACATTAGTAATTATAGCAATGTTCTAAACATACTAATGTGAAATTGCTTCAGACACATTTAAAACCATTTTAACCAGTTCAGGTTTTCTAGTACGATATTATTACCTAATTTAATGTAATTTTGAAAAATCTTCAAAAATATGTCTGCTTATTACTTATTAACAATTTTACATTTTATGCAGATTTAAAATGTAAAATTGTTAACCCTTGACTCATCACTAAAACGCCAACTTTAATTAATTACTAAGTAAATAAGTTCACACAATTTTAAACACGCTAAACAATATTAAAGATTTTAAACCCCAACATTATAAAGAAATTCAACTAAGTTACCCGTAAATAGTAAGTTGGCATGTTCAAGTACGTAACTTAAAGTTGGCGTGATTCGATAATGAGTATTTAATTGTTTCTTCATGAAAATTCAATTTGTTATGCTGGCAAATAATAACTTCATAATAACGATCGGTTATGGAGGTAAACACGCTGTCATAATTACTTATCGATTTATTATTTTGTTAAACCTTTCCATAAATAATTCTACATTTTTTCTTGTGCGGTACGAATAAGATGAACAGAGCATTCTCTAACTAGCTATCTAAGTACAGATATGCATCTGAGAAACAAACTGATCAGTACCTTTTACTTTTGGAAATCAGTGGGGCAGGCCTATGTCATCGAAACGAGTTTGGCCATACTCATCGTGCTAGGAACTCGTCCTGGTGAGCGCAGTGTGAAATATTTTCAGCTTCGGAGATGCTAGGCTCAACAGTGAAATAATGACCATGATGAATGACCAGAAAAAATAATAATAAGCGTACAAAACGTTGTCTTTTTCTTCTCAGGTCCACTTAATCCGCGACGATCCTATCGGAGGTCTTTCCATAAAAAACAACAGGCTAGTCATTAGGGGTTTGAGAAGACATCACTCGACGGTATACCGGTGTCGAGCTAGGAACGGTGAAGGGAGTGCCTTGAGTGACCCACTCACCTTGAATGTTTTGTGTAAGTATTACGTTCCCAATTACGATAGAAACTGATACTTTAAATTCTATATAAAAGGAAATTCAGTGAAGGTATCGTTATTTACTTATTTTTGTTAAAATGGCAAATACATCAAAGAAGCAGGATCCAGCTATCATAACTTTTTTTAAATATAAGTGTCTGACGCATATCTTGTAAGATATGTACTTTACTTGTAAGATATACATAGAGTGCCATATATTATGTATTCGTATCCTTTGCTTCGTCTTCCCACTGTTTGTTATCTAAATATAAATTAAGAAATTTTTCCGGTCCCGAAAAGTGTCTTGTAATGAAGTAATTTTGTAAAGGTCTATAAAATCATCTAAATGTCGATTTATTTTTTATTAATTTATTTATTCCTTCTAGATTTTATTTTAACTAATCTCATTCTTCTAGCACGACCAGAATGCGCGGCAGGCAACGTGGTACAACAACTGGCTGGTGCCCCAGGGGGGGAAGTGAGGGCGAGGTGTTCAGTCTCAGCACCTTCCAGCCGTGACGCTGGCCCACTGCGGTTCTACTGGACTTATAATGGGACTAAAGATGTTTTGCCGGTATGTGAAAAAATTAACTTATTGCATGTTGTTCTAAGGGTATAGTTCTAAAGTTGATGGTATGGTATTTGTTAATTTGCCATTGAGCGATCTAACTTAAACTACCAAAGATCCTCAGAGCAACCCAGACTAAAATGTACCAGCCTCAATAGCCATTCTTAGAAAACCTATAATACACATTCAATCTCCTATTCTTCTCCTAGATACCAGCAGCCAACGTGACAGTAATGGGTTCTACGAGTACAGTCATCCATGGTCTACATTCAGATATTGAAGAAGACTTGGGCTGGCTGGCGTGTTGGGCCAGTAATGATGTGGGCAACCAACGGGAGCCTTGCCTGTTCAGGATATTGCCTGCTGGTAATAATACTTTGCCTTCTAAACTGATAGTGTATAAAAAATTCCGTATACAGAGCAAAAATAACTTTGCAATACTACGGATAAAAGACCACAGCTCTATTCAAATAACTAAGCCTCTGAGAAATTAACCTGAATATGCATCTTAATTAAACATTGAAGAAAAGTCTCTTGACCGTGTTATATGTATTTAATATTTATATACTGCCTCGTTGGTCTAGTGGTCGCAAGCGCGGCTGCTGTGCTCGAGGTCTCGGGTTCGAATCCCGGGTCAGGCCGAAATCGCTTTGTGGGTTTCCTTAAACTTTCACAAAGCAGCTCTTAGTCTGGAAGTTGGTGATTGATTCACCCGTGCATCGGAGAGCACGTAAATGTCGGTCCTGCGCCTGATCTCTTTCCGGTCGTGTCGGATTGCCGTCCCATTGAGCTATGAGAATGAAGGAATAGTGAGTGCACCTGTGTCTGCGCAAATGCTCGTGTACTATAATAAGTCCGGCGCAGCTGGCTGATCTCCTTAAATGAGAACAGCCGCGTGGCTGAAATCGGCCGTGGACGCCATTATTATTTAATATTTGGTTTTGATTTTTTAACTTAGAAATACAGTTTCCTGGTATATTTGCTAAATAGCTACACAAGTATAAGGGTAAAGTAGGCCTTCAATATAAATAATAAAGATTATGTTAAGCTGGTACTCAGCTGAATCCGGTTAGACTGGAAGCCAACCCCAACATAGTTGGGAAAATGGCTCGGAGGATGATTATGTTCAGCTGATTTATACATACCTACCACAAACCATCACCTCACGCCCAATTCACCCATCAAATCCAGCGCTTCCTGAACCGCCCAGCAACTGCGAGATAGAGAACGATCTCCTGCACTGCGAGCCAGGACACGACGGTGGTCTTCCGCAACGGTTTCTTCTCGAAGCATTGGAGGTACGACACCGTGCTGAAACGCCTCATGAGGACAATGAGATCTCCACGATGAATGATCAGGTGAGCCGTGGCGTGGGTTCAAATGTTCGATGTTCGTTGCTTCTGTGTATCCTTGTCTTATTGTTCACCACCTCACAGTTCACAGTCCTCTTGTGTCCTCATAATCGTTTTGATCTTACTGGTAAATCCATTGCGTAGTTAACCTATGAGCATGTACCTACCCATAGGAAATGTCACGTCATTTTTGTGATGTCTCAATAAAAATGAACATTTCATGATTTTTAACATTGGACGACAAAATACTTATTGATGACAAATCCGAAGATTTATTACGAATAGTAGGTACATTCATTCCACCTATCTGAATTTCAGACTATGAACTAAAACCATGTTTTTGTATCCGTTTAGTTGTATCGCGCTGATCAAGTATTTCTAAATAATATACCTTTTTGCCTTTAACAAAAATGGCCTTTTTCTCTCTATAAAACCTTTTATATCTGTCTAGTAGTTACGCAGCTGTTATTCAATTTCAACACCAAAACTGCAAACTTCACAGTTTACTTTTACACTGAAAAAATGAATTCTATTTGGATTGCACCACTCAATAGATTTGTATGACGCGTTCGGTAATACATGCCCTATACTATCGTTTTTCA
Organism: Helicoverpa assulta; assembly: GCA_963856015.1. Classification (NCBI taxonomy): domain Eukaryota; kingdom Metazoa; phylum Arthropoda; class Insecta; order Lepidoptera; family Noctuidae; genus Helicoverpa; species Helicoverpa assulta. Next base: position 11,089,408 of record CAWLCW010000032.1, read on the forward strand.
TTTGAACACAGATATTTTTGCCACGTTTGCATGCCATTGCTAACATTTTATGTTCGTGTTTGGATTTGTTAAACACTGTACCTGTTTCCTATATGTCCTGATTGATACTCAATTATAGTTTTATACTATTGAAAAATGACTTATATTTAAAATTACAAAAGATAAATATTAATTTTACAATATAAAAAAGTAGCCATTATTATTATGTCTACTAGCGATTTCGCAACGTTGAATGACATTGCTTTGACTGAAAATAAATATAGATGAAATTCATTTTACATGGATTATACTTACTTATGTTAATCTTTTACCGTCTTTTTATTCCGTTCCAATGTTTCGAATATGTATGAGATATTTATGAGGGCTTAATTTTATATCGAATTCGATGTTAAGATATATTTCATTCTAGTATTTACACAGCATTTCCTTTTCTCCTTACCTACTAAATAATTAATAATAATAATTGGCATTTTTTTTCTGTATAAGGGGATTTCTGCTTTCGGCCTGACTGAAGCGGTTTATCGAGTCAGGAATGACAAGCCTCAATTCGCTCTAGATGCCTTATCTCCTGGGAAGTATACATTACTGGTGTACGCTGAAACTCCTCGGGGAAGATCACAAAGACCAGCAGCATTGCACAGCGTGCGGATACGAACTGCTGATGATTTGGATAGACCAGGTGAGGCCTACTAGAGTTTTATTCTTACTCACAATTTAGTACTCAGAGAAATTATTGGCTGAGTTGCGATGATTGTTATAATCAGGGTGAAACAAACCTAACTGCAGTTACCACTGGAAAAGTTGTTTTAGGCGGGAACTCTAATCTGACAATTTCCCAGAAGGTTTTTGTTTTTGAGTCTGTAAATCAGTTTTGTGATGTGGTATATGAAAATACATTAGGTTACATACTGATTCAATCTGATGTATGTGTGTCAATCAGGCAGATGCTCCATTGCTATTCAGCCAATAGAAGCCGACCTCAAAATCATTAGAACTAGGCTGTCTAGATGATACCATGGAATTAGGGCATTCGCTTTATCTAGTAACAAACAGCGTACCTACATACAAACAGAAACGTCTTCCTTACACATGTCGGGGCTTTGATTACTGCAGTGGCACAATATATTTGTATAGCCTACCGATTGATCTTCCAGGGAGGTTTGTTTATGTTGTGAAACAGCTAGTCTTGCCATATGCCTTCACAGATAGAATGTTTTTGTGCTAATTCTAGAATATTTGAGTCCAATTCTCGACATGATTTTGGTAATTACTGTCGTAGAATTCATTTGAGTGATACGATTTTATAATACGAAGTTTACTTCCCAATTTACTATAGATTTAAGACAAATCATGTAAAGTTGGATCGGCAATAAACTGTGATCTCTGTTACGTAACTTACACGACATAGACTTGATGTGATGGTCATCATTTGAATGTGATGAACTGATTGATAAAAAGGCTCAAAAATCAAAACTAGAGATATACATATTGGACGCTAAGCTCAATAATCGGTCTCCACCGCTTACACTCTAATTCCTATTCTTTTAGTTTCACCCACAGTCTTATTCTCTTCTAACTCACCTTCACCAGGGTCCCTCCAAACCATGACACCAGCGCCACCTCCTCAGCCGCAACCCTCGGACAACAGCGTGGCGTTACTGGTTGGAGCTGCCTTATCCCTGGTGCTGCTCACTATACTGACGACTTTGTGTGTGGCTATGATTGTCATGTGCAAGAAGAAGAGTAGACCTAGGGATCCGGAGCAGAGGTAACTTTTCTTAATGCTGTTATTTCATATACTAAAGCGAAATACTTTTTAGGGTTCCGTACCCAAAGGGTAAAATGGGACCCTATTGTTTTCGCTCCTCTGTCCGTCCGTCCGTCCGTCCGTCCGTCCGTCTGTAACCAGGCTGTATCTCATGAACCGTGATAGTTAGAGAGTTGAAATTTTCACAGATGATGTATTTCTGTTGCCGCTAGAACAACAAATACTGAAAACTAGAATAAAATAAATATTTCGGGGGGCTCCCATACAACTAACGTGATTTTTTTTATTACAAGCTTTTATTTAACTTGCAATGTATGTATGTATGTATGTAACTATGTGTGTTCGGGTGAAATTTTACAACTCAATTTTAAGGCACTTGCCCTCAACCGATTGAGCTGAAATTTTGCATACATGTTTAGTTTGGATGACAATGCATGTTAAGCTATGTGACGTCATCCTTAATCCAACATGGCTAAATATACAAGATGGCGGACTAGTTATTTTTAAGGTACCTATACAATATGGGTATCAAATGAAAGGGATTGACAAGTAGAACACATTGCACTTTACGAAATAAAAATCCAAGATGGCCGCCGCTACAAAATGGTGAATAACCTATTTTTTTCAATCCCATCCATATGGGTATCCAATGACAGGGCTTGACAAGTAGAATAAAGTGCACTTTATCTAATCAAAATCTAAGATGACCGCCGCTACAGAATTTAGACTTAGGAACTTACCAGGTGAAAACTAAAAAGTATAAAATAAATTGAGGTAAAAAAATCTTTAAAAACAAGCTTTTATTTAAATGCGCTAAAAAGAAAAAAATAAACTTTTACTGTAACTTTACTGTCAACTTATAACGACATTTCAAATTTAACATATTTCACACAATTTATACAAGCTATAATCTCGCGACAAGCTTTTAAAACGTATAAATTGTGTGAAATATGTTAAATTTGAAATGTCGTTATAAGTTGACAGTAAAGTTACAGTAAAAGTTTATGTTTTTCTTTTTAGCGCAATTAAATAAAAGCTTGTTTTTAAAGATTTTTTTACCTCAATTTATTTTGCTCAGTTTTGCTCGATATCCATAAATATGTATATATATAGAATATTAGTTTGGATGGTACGGATACCCTACGTGCGCGAGTCCGACTCGCACTTGGCCGGTTTTTTGGTGTAGGTCTCAGAAATGACTGGAACGGTTTGAAGAATTCTTTCAATGTTAGATAGCCCGGTTATTGAAGCGGGCTACTTTTTTCTAGATACGCGGATTGTTCGCCATGGGACATGGATGAAACCTAGTGAAAGCTATTTTAATATCATATTTTTATGTCAATGTAGCACTATATACTCGTACTGCCTTGATATTATTTGAAGAAAGCCTGTGTCCAACGATAAACAACATCAGAATGATAATGATAAACATTGCAACTACTAAATGATTTTCCTATGTTTTACATATATATTTTTGATGTATTTTTTTTATACAGCTAAAGAAAATAAAACATAGGATGTAATACATTTTTTAATATAATCAATAACTAACTTACTTATTATCGATAAATACTGCTAGATGCTGACACTATATTATTTTCTTTCTTTAGCACCATACTAAGAAGAAACGTAGGAGTATCAATGTACGGTGGCAGTTCTACACTATCATCGAGCGTAGTTCCCACAGTGGTGGTCAGAGGCCACAGGGGATCCAGGGTCTTGGCTGCCAGATGGTCAGGGGTTCTCGACGATGCCCCCCTAGCTGTGCTGGCTCTGGACACAAGACCCCATGGTAAGTAGCTGGAATATTTTGGAACTTCCCGGATAGACCTCTAAATTCTAAGCTGCTTAAATGTAAAGTACTTCGTACTTATATTGTTTCATAACTTTAGTAAACAATTACGAACAAAATTTAAATTAAATTATTAAAATCAGTAGGTAATAGTTTATAAAGTTTCTAATTCAGTTGAAATTTTAATTGCATTCCTCTAGAGAATTATCATTTTATTTGTAAACTATTCTATGAAATAACTCGGTCCATAATTCTAATCTATTTTAATGAAATTTAGTTTCATAAGAACGTATAACTAAATATAGTGTCCACGATTTTATGAGAAATATATTCAATATTTTAATTTTGGGGACTGAATATTTATGTGTCATTTTTGAATAATATTTATTTCAGCGTTTTTTACTAAGACCAATTCTTGAATTTCTCGAACGAAATAATTTGTACCTGTATTAATTATCAAAATACTTGTTTTCTTAATCAAATCGAGAATACTTCTTATTATAAGGAACAATCGATTACATTAAAGAAAATGAAACCTAATATTTCAATTGTTTTCAGGTGATTCAGATTCAAACAGAAGCGAGGACGAAATACAAGAGACTGAATTGACGAGAAACGAATTAGAAACGCATACTTAACGTATTATTAAAACAATGTTCTTAAATCATGAGAAAGCCGTCATGAGAGGTAAACATAAAAAACTCACCACAATATACACATGAAGAAATCTTAAAATATAGTAATAAGAACTTATTGTTCACCAGAAGAAAAGAAAAAAGTATAAATAAAAAATTAACTACAAAAAAAAAATTTAACTGTTAAACTGAGTCTAAGTTATCAAACTACTAATGTCACTTAAACGCGTTTAGTCTAACTCAACGAGTATATAAAAGTGACTGTTATACAGGAATGAATTTTAAGCAGTGCACAAAAAAAAAGCTGGTGGTCCAGAATCATTAACAGAACATATCTTCATCATCAGTAATTTTTTTTTTATTTTTAGTCTACCCTAAAATCAGCAAAATATGAATACTAACTATTCTTACGCGCTTGGAGCAGCGCTCGCGTCAGTAAACCGGTCTCGCGTTGGCGTCGTGCCTACTATAACGACTGTGACCATACAATCGGTTACAAAATAAACATCTTTCACTATCAATAACTATTATTTTTTGTACTAAAACAAAAAAGCAAAATAAAAATATACGTATCTATAAAACTTATTTAACTATAAGTTGACAAAGTTTGCGCACTGGATAAAATTCATTCCTGTATAATAATAGCCCATAGTGAATTACAAACAACTAATATTGGAGAAGAAAACTATGCCATCACATGGCTTACAAAAGAAACATAACAACAACATAACTAAAAGGAAATAATAAATGATGTCTTAATATTTATTTCATGAAAGAAAACATTAGTGATAAGACCATAGCTAGCATAATGACTTAGATAGCGCACATTATGATAAATCGTGCGAGATTTATTATTCCGAGGAAATTTACTGCATTATGCACTCCCAGAGCACACGTATGACGATTTTTCATAAGCTTACTGTATGGTATTATGGATATATTTTACAGGCAAATTATAGTAGGATTTCTAGTCCATTTTAGGAATATCCACTTAAATGTTATGAAAAATTGTAAGACTTTAAATGATTTGTGGTTTTAAAATGTGCTTATTTTATATTGCTTTTATTTTAAAAGATTATAAAATAGTGGGTTATTATTTTAAATCTTATTTTCATTGGCTGAGTAATTTTATTAAGTACTAGCTTCTGCCAGCGGTTTCACCCGCATCCCGTGGGAACTACTTCCCGTACCGGGATAAAAAGTAGCCTATAGCCTTCCTCGATAAATGGGCTATCTAATACTGAAATAAATTTTCAAATCGGACCAGTAGTTCCTGAGATTAGCACGTTCAAACAAACAAACAAACAAACAAACTCTTCAGCTTTATAATATTAGTATAGATTGACAAATCGAAAAAAAAAAAACTTTAGTACAACTATGCCTTATTACACCATTCAATATTTCTTTGTTAATATCCGGAGATTACTTTATTTCATATCGACACTATAACAAACTAGAAAGTATTATATTGTTACGTTTACAAGTTACGTAAGATTATGTATGAACAGCACGCCTTTCCAAAATAGGTACTTAGACGACAGCTGTTCATCAAAGAGTAACAACTATACTACATTATAACTAAAACGATTATACGTGAGCTCATAACAATGTGATACCTCATAATAATATATTTAGAATAATAAATCGCCCACATTTATCACTTTGAACAAAGCCTTATAAGTGAATTTAATAATACGTCTTATAAATTTAATAAGAAAGAGTATCTTTTATAATAATGATATTATTAAAATGTAAAGTGTCGCGAAATAGAGTAATGCTAAAATGATTATTCAAAATGTTGTATAGAAGGCGAGATTTATTACAATTTTTAGAGTACAAGCACACTGCCAACTTTTAGTTGGCCGAAAGTTGGTTCGGGCTCATAAATGAGTATGAAGATGAATGGTAGCGCACATAACAACGATCAAGTATTGAGCCGGTATATATAAAACTTTTTTCCAGCCATCGGGCCAACTGTCGGCCGACTGTTTAGTGGTCAGTGTGCCACTGTTAAGTACATAATTGAAAATGAGTGATACATTTTAGAAAATGATTGAATTTCATAACAATATACTTTTGTGTCGAGACTTGAAATAATTTATTTAAGTAATGTTATGAAATTGCATTTTTCAAAAGGAATTTTTGTATTGTATAAATGCGTTGTATGCATGACTCAGTATTATTACGTAGTGATAAAATATTTACTATATAAAATAATTAAAATTTTCTTTGTGTAAAATGTTTGCTTAGATGTTATTGATATTCCAAGTTTTTTTACTGATCCTGAATATCACGTTTAATATCTAAGGCGTTTTCGTTTGCCTTGATATACCTACATATTTAAATATGAAAAAAAAACAAGTTATTAAGAACTTTATCTATATAAAATGTGATATAAATAAAAAATATTGGATGTAACTTTTGCCTTAGTTTTTTTTAGTTCTTAAAATTCGGTGTACGAGGAAGCATGTAGAATATACAAAATATTAAATAATTACAGTTTTTATTAAAATAAAATAATTTAGCTGCCATATTTACATAATACGGGTATTAAGATGTAGACGTGTTAGATATTTCTTCCATAAATATGATATTGTATAATTTAATATTATATCTATGTAGATGACATAGTTTCGTAGTCACATCTCACCGATTTTTTATGTATTTGTTACTATGAAAAGTTTTGGCATCCCTTAGCTGGAATATTACATTAGGTAAGTATAAATTACACTAAACCTGTTTAAATAATCGAAAAGTGGTTAAGTCACAGCCCCACGGATTGATTGATCAACAAGGTTAAGGCTATGCTTGGCGTAATCTTTGTCGGTGCAATATTTTCGGGTCTCGGCAATCGTATTTTTTTTTTGCCTAAACACCTCAACCTATGCAAATATAACTGTCAAAAACACTAAAAAAAGCACCTTTAAAATTCCTAACCAATAATCGTCTATAAAAAACCCGCATTTCTGAAGTATCTCACTCCCGTTAACTACAAAGTGCATTCGGCAATACTAGATGGAAATGTCAGTGTTCCGAGTCCAGTGTATCAATTTGCTTAACAAACAAAGTATCGGGTCCCGCGATAACTGACATCGGATTGACTACTCTGTGCTTAACGGGAGCTACCGTGTGGTATCGGGTGTGTAGCGGGGGTATTATCGTGTCTAACGGGGCTATTATGCTTAAGTCTATGTCGAAAGTAATGTCGATTTTTTGGGATTATGATTGAGGTATGGGTAGAAATTGAAAAATGTAGAAATAAAGTTGCAAGTGAAGACTTTTTTGAGTTATTTATTAATTTTTGTTTTTATTATTACCAATAATTATAATAAAGGTAGCCAGCTACGTATTAAAATAACTATTTGAAACTTGTGTTCGTAAAAAAAAAAAAAAACGTTTACACATTTTATTCGAGAAGCAATGATAACGGTTTTCGGGTTTTCGTCATGATTATTTTGACGTAGAATATTTGAAAATGTGATCAATGGTGAGTTCTCTGACTATTAAAATATAATTTTGACAAATGCTATGCCAAAGCTTTCCATACTTTTATTCATATTATATTTTATCAATTATGTATATAGTTTTAAGTTTTTAAGAGTACACATTATAATAATGTAAGACCAAAGAATAGAAACAAAGATTTTGAAGTTACAAATAGACACACACTGTACAAAATAAATGTTAATTTTAAAGTTTTTTTTTTCATTTTTCTTTTTATTCAAAGCAGAGCAGATATTTTTAAATTGTAAAATATGCATATACGCATATACTCAGTGGTGTAAAGTAAATTTTATTTAAAAGAAATATGGCAATGCTCGGGCAAGTTATTAATGACAGCGGTGTTCAGCACTTTTAAAAATTTTGATTTGTTCGGCTACTTTTGAAGCTGACTGTGCCTAGGCCATATAATTTATTTCTAAGTACACATGAAAATTACACCTCTATTTTTTATCTCTCTGAAGATTTGCCTACTGAATACTATAAAACAGAATCAAATGTATACGTTTTAGTATAACATTGTACAGAAAATAAAGAAATATAAACTTTATATTTTATTGTCTGCTTTTATTTTAAACCTGACATTGTTTCTTTATTGTAAAGAATTTATGTTTCACAGTAAAATATTATTGCATTTGTACGTTTGTTTGTCAATATTGAATATCTTTGTTGACAAAGATGACCTGACAAAGCAAACAAGATTTTTATTGCTTTTTGACTTTTCCGCGTATTTTTGATGAGCTTTGAAATGAGGCATTTTTTTTATAATTCTTTTCCTAGCTGAAGACTAGATGGCGCTGACGTACCTACCTAATGTGAATGCAAATAACGGAAATTTAAAAAATAGAAAATAGGTAATAAATATGGAATAAAAGGAGAAAAGAAATCAGTCAGATTATTATCCGAATGTCCCGAGAGATTTTGAAAACAATTTTTCCAGAAATCTAAATTTCTTGGGTCTCGGCTCAAAGGGCTCGGTGCCGGGTACAATGTTTTTTTTAAGTCTCAAAAAGAAAACCGAATCGAAATAGTTGAAAACGTGATGGTGAGATAAAGTGAACAGTTTTATAATATGGTCTAAATTGGGTTTTTAAACGCGACTTGTACATTATTTATAAAATTTATAAAAATTGTGTGATGACCAAGCGAGGGTAGTTCAAAAATTATGTGCTTCACGTAGACGCCGCTAGCTGTCATCAGTCCACCCGTGACCACGGTCGGTGCAATACGACCGAAACGTTAAGAAGATAAAAAGGTAAGCGTACCTTTATATACATTATAGCTTTTTATATTAGTTTTTGAGAATATGAATATATGAACAGTCAATTGATAATGGGCCCGATAGCTGTGTTTTTTCTTGAAAATCGTGAATTCGAACAAAGTCAAAAATTCTTAGTCGGTATGATACCAGCCAAATACTTGATCGTCGTTTAGTGCATACTACCATTCATCTTCTTACTGATTTATGAGTCTAAAAAACTATCGGCTGACTAAAAGTTTGCAATGTGTCCTCTTATCAAAAACATTATCATTCTATACAGAAACTTTTAATACCTATTCACAACTTTTTCCCTTACAATTTCCAGTCACAACAATCCTTTGAAAACATGTCTCGTGCAGACAAATCCTGTAACAAAAGTCTAGTCTCACATTACGATTCACGGAGCATCTTTAATATGACATTAGGAATTGTGAGGGCAATATGTTCTAAGTACAATGATATTTATACTCGTAAGCGGATTGGGAGGCGACGAACTCGAGTTTATTATAAAGATAATAGGTTTCGTGTCGTCTTGTTAAAGAATATTTAATATTGAGCATTTTTATTATTGGGTAAATCTTTATTTTTTTGCGACTTCATTTGGGGGTAAAATTGTACTACATGAGATTTACTACATTGTATTGCATGAGAATCTGTTCAGTAGTTTTTGAGTTTACAGCAATCAAAGCAGTGCCTTTTAAAGATTTTATATATACCAACGTATATAATAGTATAGATGGGTAAAGTGTATATTTGCTTTCGGATGTAACTTGAAACCGTGCTTGATGCAACCGATCCTTGCGTGAATAACCCTTGTTAATTTGTTTATAAATAAATAGGACAGCAACAAGAGATGACGGCAGATAGAAGAGTATCGAAGAAGAAAACATGCTGCGCCAACTCCGAATAAAATTGAGATGAGGGCAGGATGATGATGAACCTACCCAGTAAGTGAAAAATTTATCTCCCTCTACAATACAAAAGTCACGTAGATAAATTAATACAACATTGGACTATAACCATTTTGCTGGTTTACGGTGTACGCGATTACGCTAACCGTACGACCATCTTCAAGCCACATCAGTTTATTATGACTTCGGACGTGTGCCAAGAACTATGTATATGAATAACTGTGACTATGTGTGTGTGTGTATATAAGTACCTACGTAAAGTCACCATGTCTTGTAGGCAAATGTGTTTCACTGTGATTTTTTGTAAAGACATTTTTAATTTGCTTTGAAGTATGGTGGTCAACGAAAACAAGAGCAATAGTTTTTCTTTCTTTCTTCTATTTAATAAAATTGTGAAGGATAATGGGCAACTTTTTTGTGGACCCTGGTCTATCAGCGGCCAGTGATGATTTTGGTATTGACGGATGTAGTATGGTCCCATGATTACTGTTTTGAAGTTCTATCCTCGTGGTGTATATTTCAAAACTGAAAATAATGCATTTGTGAGGATTTTAATATAAACAAAAATTCACAATAAACAGATAAAACGGATCAACTTTCCAATTATTCGATTCTCAAAAATGCAAGTACTTACCTAAGTATTCATCTGTTCAATTCACTCGAATAATTTCACACAATCGATAAATTCTAATCGAATTATTCTATTCGAATACACTGGCTGTATGCACGATTCTAATGTCATTAACACCATAAAAAAGGTTCAATCACCTAACTAAAGGGCCGTATTTTGTGAAATCTCCAAAACTTATTTCATTGGCATTAATATATTTTCCAGTATATCATAGCATTTTCTTTTAAAAAGATAAAAAAAAAAACTTTATTTTCTTGGACATTTCGGGTGATTTGTTGAAGAAGTGGCGTGTGACTAAATTTTAAATGTGAAATGAATAGAAGGACTTTTATTGCTGTTTTCATTTGAAGCAAGTTTTTCTTTTATATGTATTGTACACTAGCGACATGCTCCGGCTTCGCACGGCGTAACAGTATTTCCCCACTATTTGATGTATGTTATCTATACTAATATTATAAAGAGGAAAACTTTGTTTGTTTGTTTGGTTGTAATGGATAAACTCAAAAACTACTGGACCGATTTTAAATATTCTTTCACCATTAGAAAGCTATATTATCTGCGAGTAACATCGGCTATATATTATCCCGGTGTGGTCAGTAGCTCCGACGGGACACGGGTAAAATCGCGGGAAAACGGCTAGTTGTACCTCTACATATAAACCTTCCTCTTGAAACACTATCTGATAAAAAAAACCGCATGCGTTGCGTAGTTTTGAAGATTTAAGCGTACAAAGGGACATAGGGACAGAAAAAGCGACTTTGTTTTATACTATGTAGTGATGAAGCATACTGGTTCGCTTCGGTTGCGTCCGGCGTACATGAGCCTTTATCATTACCTACTAGTAAATCGTAGGTAGGTATATACCAAAACGAGAACCTTTATAATTAATGGAGAAAACCAACTTAAAAAAATAATTGTAGGCTTCTGACTAGTTTTTGAGTGTATCGCGAAAAGACAGACAAAACGTCACTGGTGACTTTTTTTAAATATCTATACTAATATTATAAAGTTAAAGAGTTTGTTTGTTTTTTTGTTTGAACGCGCTAATCTCAGGAACTACTGGTCCGATTTGAAAAATTTTTTCAGTGTTAGATAGCCCATTTATCGAGGAAGGCTATAGGCTACTTTTTATCCGGGTCCGTGCCGAGGTTCCCACGGGATGCGGGTGAAACCGCTGGCAGAAGCTAGTCTATACTAATATTATAAAGCTGAAGAGTTTGTTTGATTGTGTGTTTGTTTGAACGCGCTAATCTCAGGAACTACTGGTCCGATTTGAAAAATTCTTTCAGTGTTAGATAGCCCATTTATCGAGGAAGGCTATAGGCTACTTTTTATCCGGGTCCGTGCCGAGATTCCCACGGGATGGGCTGCGGGTTGTTCGAAAGAGATACCGCGGCCCTGGTACATAAAAGGCCTGTGACGGAACACGACGGTTTTTAGTCAGTAAGAGTCTGACACTCCCTCTCCGCTGCTAACCCACAGCGGGAGGGGTCATTTGATGATTTTTAACGTCGGAAAAAAAAAAGGTTCCCACGGGATGCGGGTGAAACCGCTGGCAGAAGCTAGTGTATTTATACGCAACTTCGTCCTTACTTTAAAATTTTCACGATACCACCTCTCTACATAGCAGGAACATTTTCAATAACCTACGTTAAGATAGAAGCTGCAACAATATAGACGAGGCGATATCTAAGCTCAGCTCGTAAAACTGAGCGACTGTACCAGCCATCTTTGTGGTTAAGGAAACATTGTATTCTGTGTAAAAATCTATGATTCGTAAAGTAAACGAAGATATTTTATGACAGTCTGTAAAATCTTGCGTGTAGTGAACTGTGATTTTGGTTGCTTAGTTTATCATTTGCTTAAAGTATAGTTTGTAAGTTAATGTAATTTAGTCTGATGGTTAAATGCGTCTGCTTACTTACCTGTAAAGACATATCGCAGGGTCGATTACAACTAAGGTGGTTCCAGATATGGTAGTGGAAGATGGTACACTTATTTCTAAAAACATCCACATAAGTGTAAATTGAAGTGGAGAAAAGAAAGACGTTATACGGGACATAAAATGAATAATTTTAACCCCACCCGATTGTATTCAAAATTAACATTATAAAATGCAATTTACTATTAGAAGAACCTTACTTTTTCATTGAAGTTTCTGCAATAATACTTAAGGCTCTCGATCTACTTAACTCTTATCTCCGCAAGTGCAACACAAGCATTGTTAAACAGAATAGCAGTCAGTATCTAAACATACAATTGCTTTGTTTTACGACTCGCGCTTAGCCGCTTATATTGTTGCCGCCAGTTTATGGTTTGAATTACAAAATAATATTTTTACAGAAGTCCCAAACTTAAAAAAAAGTGTTAGAACGCACAATTGTGTGTCCACTTGAATGTGTCTCAGAAAATACCGGGGCCGATTCAAAAAAATATTTTTGTTTTAGATAGCCAATTTATTAAGGATGGCTATACCTACGCTTTTTATGCAATTGAAAGTTTAAATTGAAATAATCACGCTTTCTGATCTTTAAATTATATTGTCTGTCCTGTCTTTGTGTTACAATACTAAACTTTGTAAGCATATTCATTTGTAGAGATAAAAGTATTTCGTATTTTAATTTGCTACAGAGCGACTGGTGGCAATTCTCCCCATCTTGGGGGAGGCCTTTGTCCAGCACCGGACATCGACAAACTGACCTTCTGTCTTAATAACTGTATTGTAACATAACACTTTGTCATTGATGCGCTAGTACCCAGTTACGTGAAGGTGTCTATGACTTGAAAAGAGAGCCTTAATGAGGACAATTGTGTTATTAATTTTAGCAGGCCTGCGTTATCAGGGGTTATGTTCGGCCAAAAATAATGAGTTATAACCATTTTATTACGAAGGTTATCCCTTTCCCTCCTTACGGTACTTAGAAGTACCTCCACATTTTTCGTCTAATACATTAAGTACGAAAATATTTTATGCAAACTAAAACTGACGATCCTTTAGAGTACCGTTTCCGTAAGCCAATCACAGCGCGTTATTTGAATTACCGCGTGAAGTAGCCACAGAATTTGGAGAGCAAGTTACAACTTGTCGAACATTTGGACACTACGCAGTACAGTGTAATTGGAATTTTTAAAAAAATAGAATATCATAGGTAAGTGCTACATGTTTTTTACTTTTTACGTTGTTTATATCACTGATAACATTTATAAAAGCTGTTATAATGTATTACTAGTTTATTATATTGAATATTTGCTAAAAATCGAAGCGGACTTAAAAGTACCGTCAGGTATCATATTATCATAAATGAATTTACTTTTCTGTATGTATTTTTATCATTGTTCTGATTTATATTCTTATTGTTTTAGCCATCGAGATGGATATTAAAAACAATTCTGCTCTTATTGAAGCCCTATTATTAGAAGATCTTCCCGAATGCGACGAAGAGTCTAATGCAGGAGTGTCCGATGACGAAGAGGAAAATCTTCAACTACCTTCACCAAGAGGCTTTGATGAGATTTTCGAACGAGCTCTAGACAGTGTGTTAGCCGAAGTTTCACCATCTTCGCCGTCAAATGAAGATATTTTAGAGGACCCTATAAATCAGGTACCCACATCTCCTATACCTGGACCTAGTGTTCAGCCTGAACTCTGTCAGTCTGCAAATACGTCTTCACACAGAACTAACCAGCGATTACCCGAACCAAACCGTAAATGGAAAAAGAGGGATCTAAATACAATTTTACCGGAATACTCTGCAGCTACTGGAGTAGTAGAAGACTATTTTGCTCACTGTGCTACACCGACTGATGTATTTTTAGTACTGATTGAAGATATTATTGACAATATCATATACCAAAGTAATCATTATGCTACTCAGAAAGGTAAGATATTGAACCTAAAAAGGGTGGAACTCCTAACATTCATAGGTATGAATTTTTTTATGGGTTATAATACTCGTCCGGCCTGGAGAGACCATTACTCTTCGCAACCTGATCTCAACAATGCACTTGTTTGCAAATCAATGGCAAGAGACAGATTTGCTATAATTTTATCTCATCTGCATTGCAATGATAACTCCCAAATGCCACGAGACTGTAAAGACAAGTTATATAAAATTAGACCAATGATTGATGGACTCAATAAAAAATTTCAAGAGGTTTATCATGGTACTCGCGAACTCAGTGTAGATGAATCAATGATTAAATTCAAGGGTAGGTCTGTCTTGAAACAGTATCTTCCCATGAAGCCCATAAAAAGGGGGTACAAGCTATGGTGTCTTGCTGATCAGAGAGGCTATATAAAAAAGTTTCAAATTTACCAAGGAAAAGACGAAGAACTGAACTCAAAATTTACCGGCTATGGCTTGGGAGAGAAAGTAGTTTTGGAGTTGACGGAACAAGATTGGGGTAAAGGGAAGATTGTTTACTTTGATAATTTTTTTTCGTCGGTTGCTTTACTTGAAAAATTGAAAACGGAAAACACCTATGCATGTGGAACTATCCGAAGTAATAGAAAAGGACTGGCTGGAAATATGCTCGGTGATTCTCAAATGAAAAGGGGCGACAGTGACCATCGATTTTCAAATTTAGACATTGGATATTTTAAATGGAAGGATAACAAAATAGTTCATTTAGTATCTAATTTTCATGGCAATGAAGAGGTAACTGTGTCACGTAAAGAAAAAAATGGATCCAAGTCTGCTGTAACATGTCCAGTTGCTGTCAAAGATTACAATACTTACATGGGCGGCGTAGATACTGCGGATCGTTTGAGAGCCCTATACTGTATAGATCGCAAATCACCGAAATGGTGGCACAGGTTGTTTTGGGGTCTTCTGGATATCGCATTTGTCAATGCATATGTCATTTATGGACTAATAATGGAGCAGACTACCGTAAAAGATTTTCGACGGTCTGTTTCTCAAGGCTTGATGACAATGAAGGATGTAGGTCAGAAAAGGAAGACTTCTTCTGATAATACTGCGCAAAGCGGTCCTTCCAAAAGGCGCAAATCTGACTATTCCACTATAAAAGACGTACGCCTGGGTAACAGAGGCATCCATTGGCCTACATTCGTAGAGAACAGGGGAAGGTGTGAAGTTTGTAGTTTGAAGAAGATTCAGTCGAAACCTCATAGTAAATGTTCACATTGCAACGTGTTTTTGTGTGTCAATGAGAAGAAAAATTGTTTTGTTGAATATCACGAGATTAATCTTTAATGAAAAAACCTATCAATTTAATTAATATGTTAGTAAAATAAGTCAATATTGGATCTCATTACTTTTGTAGTTTCTCTATCAAAGTTCCTAACATTGTGCTAACTCGAAGTTCCTGATGGTACTTATAAGTCTAGGTATTGGAATTAGTACTTCTAGGTACAATAAAAATCTGAAAAAAATCTGTGTGTTTCCTTTTACCTACCTTATTATGATAATAAAGTCTAAAAGCGGAATATCGTTAAAAAACACTACCCCGGGGGGAAAGGGTTATACTGGTGAAGAATCATAATGAGGATGACGAGTTTAAGCCTGGCTTTTACTGCTATATATATTATTGGGTCTTTTTTTTTTTTCAATGTAACCATATTTCATTAAAGGATAAATTATTTTTTTTTTTAAAGGAGGGTAGTAAAAACTAGTTGAATACTGCGTCTAGCAATTTAAAGTAGTAGGTATTATGAAAAGGTTTCTTTTGTTTGCTTGTTTGTATGTAGAGGCTCTGAAACTATCCGAAAAAATCTGTCGCGGGAAAAAGCTAATCTGTACTAATATTATAAAGAGGAAAACTTTGTTTGTTTGGTTATAATGGATAAACTCAAAAACTACTGGACCGATTTAAAAAATTCTTTCACCATTAGTAAGCTATATTATCTGCGAGTAACATAGGATATAGGATATAGGCTATATCTTATCCCGGTGCGGGCAGTAGCTCCCACGGGACGCGGGTGAAACCGCGGGAAAACGGTCAGTATTTTATACATAGACTTATCTTCAAAGGAGTTATTAAAACAAAAACAGATCGTAAAACAACTCAAATCCAAAAAGACACAAAAACTAATTCCATTACATCTTTTACACCGACGACAAAAAACAATAACTTTCTTTTATGTTTTTCGCAAAACTCCCACAAACGGCAGTTAGTGATATATCTCAAAAACTTAGCAATCTTACCCAACTCTAGGTCGTCGGCATCAAAAATAGGCTTTCTTGTTAACATACAAAGTAAGAATTCCCTCAACGGAGCTGAAACCGGGCTTACGGCTAAATAAACAATATTAATATAAGCATACATAAGCTTTGCCATTCTTAGCTCATAAAAAAGGGATATTTCCCTACTAAACCATTCCATAAACACAGAGTCTCGACTAGACATTTTGCTGTTAACACCACCCTTATTTTCTGGGCCATTGAATCTGTTTTTGAATGCCCCAGCTGTTCAGATTAGCAATGTATTCAGATACTACGTAACGTCTCTTAATTCTGCTATAAAAGTATAGCACTTTAGTTTATTGCAATCTAAAGTTAATAAGAGTTGAGATGGCTGCCTTTTTGGGGATTATATAATGTGCCTTTTTTAATCCCTGTGTAACAATGGAGGTAATACCGCCGAGATGAAGGTACTTGGGGAAGATATCGAATTAAGAATTTTCCCTATCACCCGTTTGGTAATCTTCATGATTTTTCATTTAATGGGGCTTACTATAGCTTTCTTAGATATAACTTTTTTGGAATAAATTCATAAGATATCAATTAAAACGAAAAATTGTTGTAGAGGTTTCCTGAACATTACACACATACACGAAAAGCCGGTTACAAAAAAGACCCAAAAAATATTGCATTCAATACTGCGACTTCTTTTCGGTGGAAAACGTTAACATGATATAGCCACGGAATTTTAAAATTTACGAGATTTTTTTACTCAAAAAATTGTCTAAACGCAACAACAGCATAGAATTTTAAATAAAAACATTACGAAGGCTGTGGTCGGAAGATTGGACTGAAGCCAAATTTCATCTTACGAGCTCATTTCACTTGATTACTTCGTTGCTGAAGCAAAAGAGATATCATTTTAATGTCATAATATATGTTTTACTTGCTAAGTGTTATGAATAAGTTTTAGATTTAGGGATATTGATAGTGGGACTCCCCTTTTTATTACAGTTTTAAGCGTCTTTATGTTGTTCTTTCATGTTCAAAATGTCATTTAGCGAAACTCCTGCTTAGTGACGTTTAAATGTAATTGTTGTGATAGTTGGCTATCATGAAATAGGTTATAGAGTGATTATCTTGCATCAGGGATATATTTGGCCAATAGTGAAATAGTGTTATAGGTACAACATCTACCTACTACATATACACTGTAACTAGGGAAAAAGGTGCCATGACTTCTATTTTAAACTTTAATTGATATTACTGAAAATATGACTTCTGAGCCAAATACCTATATATGCTTTGATTTCCAAAAAGATTGGCTAAGAACGTCCTTCGTTTAGCATCGTTGCAGAAAGCCCAATTTCCCATTCACTGTACTGGCCTAAAATACAGACATTAGTAGAAAAACATAATTTACGCGCACATTGCCAACTAAAGTAACGCGAAAATGCCATGATTCACTAAATTTCACAAATCTAGTAAATATGGCACATTCTATTATTCCTTAAAACAACAAGAATGAACAGTAAATCTAAATGGGGAGAATAGTCAGTAGTCAGCATTCTTAACATTTAGTATCGTGTTACATTTCAAGTAACTACAGATTACTATGTTTCTACTGAAGCAGAGACTGATGAACGATGTAGATGTAGTATGCAAGTGCTGGATGTGGCATAGTAGAATTTATTTATGGACGTGCCCCGCACTCAGAGACATTTAATGATAACTTAAGTCACTCCTTACTGACAGATCTGATTCTCATAGAAATTCTGCACTAAGGAACGGCTTAAGTAACCATAAAATGTCTCTGACTGTGTCCATTAGTTCTTGTAAACTTCGCCATGGAATTATTTTTGTGGTTACATTAAAAAAAGTTAAAGTATTAGTTACGGTTGCGATGTGGAGAAAATCTGTTGTTTTTTAAAGAATCATGTACATAATTTTAATCTGCTTCGGCATTTAATTAACATTTTTAAACTACAACAACCCTTGAGCAGCAGTCTTAACAGAAAAACAACAGTAACAACACATGCAAATCTCAAAACTTCAGTATAAAAATTGAGGTAAAAAAATCTTTAAAAACAAGCTTTTATTTAAATGAAAAAAAGAAAAAAATAAACTTTTACTGTAACTTTACTGTCAACTTATAACGACATTTCAAATTTAACATATTTCACACAATTTATACGTTTTAAAAGCTTGTCGCGAGATTTAAGTACTCGTATTTACTTTCTTAGTAAAATCGCGACAAGCTTTTAAAACATATAAATTGTGTTTGGATTTTTATTTTGTAAAGTGCAATGTGTTCTACTTGTCAATCCCTTTCATTTGATACCCATATTGTATAGGTACCTTAAAAATAACTAGTCCGCCATCTTGTATATTTAGCCATGTTGGATTTAGGATGACGTCACATAGCTTAACATGCATTGTCATCCAAACTAAACATGTATGCAAAATTTCAGCTCAATCGGTTGAGGGCAAGTGCCTTAAAATTGAGTTGTAAAATTTCACCCGAACACACATAGTTACATACATACATACATACATACATACATACATACATACATTGCAAGTTAAATAAAAGCTTGTAAAAACCAATGCACCTATATGCGACTTATACATATAAGGCATATATAATATCTATGTTCACAGGGTTTTTTTTCATATAATTCCTTTTTAATTTTCGTGTACTAAGTATTACGTTTACCATCTTAATAACCAGCTACAATTCTTACCACATCTAGCACTATGAAAATCAAAGCGCACAACTGGACAAGCATCGACCGCGGTTACCCGACGCCTGACGTTTCGCCAACCCGACTACTTCTCCAGCGAATTTCCTACAAAATGAACCGAAACCATTCCAATATGGTCTTTGTGAACCTCCCTTAGGTCCCAAGTATACTGCAGACTAAATTTTTGGGTGATAGTTGGTTGATAGTGTGTTTTGAATCCAATCATACTTTTTAGTCGGTCCTATACCGGCGGCGATAACCTATAGGCCAGCTGTCATTTGAACATCTTTGGCAGTGGTTACGGGTAAATCTGAATTCATAAAATGAGAAGCCAGTAAATCTGAGAATCAGTCTTACTTGTACTAAGGAGATTGAGAGAATTGGGTTACGCGAGTAACTGTGTTGAGGAGGTCAGATAAGCAGCCGCTCCTTGTAAAGCACTGGCACTCAGCTGCATCCGGTTAGGCTGGAAGCCGACCCCAACATATCCGTGGCAAAAGGCTCGGGAGTATGATGTAAGATGTAACGTGCGCACTAGTATTCACCTCCATACTGATTTATAAGCCCGATCAAACTATCGGTCGACTAAAAGTTTACAGTGTGCGAGAGCTCTTATAGTTTCCTACTTAATAAGTTACTTAATAAGTAATTTTCAATTACAAACTTGACGTTAAGTTAATAATTAAGAGCGGAAGTTTGGTTTGAACGTTGGAAGACATTGTTATTTGAATGTCATGAGGTAATCAGTCTACCAAGGCTGTAATTTGATGAGTTTAAAATAAACTTGGGTATTTCTAATCATTTCAAAGTTTGTTTTTCAGTAGCTTTTATTTATTTCAAACCTCTGAAAATTTAAAGGACATTTAAATACAATCTCTAATAATGTCAACACCAAAAAAAAAGTCCTTAACCTCAACAAATAAAAACATCCATCAACAAATATTTCAATTTGAAAATTTTGCCCAAAAAAAAAATCCTAGAAAAAACCGAGTAAATAAAAACATTCATTATGAAACATGTCAACCAAACAGTTGAGACGGACCCCAATTTTCTTGGGGACGGAGTTGGGGTCCAAAATAAATAAATAGAAGACCAATCACGCTTTAAGTCAACAAGGGCTATGTTAAATGGAACTTCTGTGAAGCGAAAAATTATGAGGTCGCCGTGACATGGAAAATTTTATGAGTAAAACTTGCTTGTTTTTCTATAAACATTTTAAAAAATGCAATTTTTTATACGCAGTCCACCTAACGCTATGTTCACAGAAAGACTTTAATTCCGAAGTCAAATATGATTTGCAGCATAAGGTTTAGTCACAATAGGTGCAAGTACATATAATTAATTTGTAATTAGGAATGAGTTTACGCGGATATATGCATTCAGTTTGAAGATTCGACAAAAAATCAATACGGGCAAAATTACCATACAATTTCTTTTGATGTCGATCTTTTTGTTACGATAAGTTTTATTTCGTCATAATTTTGTATTAAAAATTTATCTTTATAATTTTGTAACTATTTAAAATTAACCCATTTTACACAATACCCGCAATATCACTTTAACCCAAATTAATCATTCACGACGAACAAACTAAAACAAAACATGACCAGCCTGATTTATTTATAGGTATATCCTTAAGCTAAATCCGAAAGTTAGGCTAAACTAGGTCGTAACTCACATTAGGTCGGTTTCAGCCAAAATAAACGTTAGTACGAAACTTCAGACTGAAACAAACGTATTAGTTTTATGGACCGAAAATAGAACAAACGGCCAGTTATTCACCGTCTTACCACAAAAACTTTTAAACGTCAGTTTAGGACTTGTCTAAAAAAATGTCAAATTATGATGTTGACATATGGTTCATTTTGCAGCCACAATTTTTTTAGACAAGTGTAAAACAGGTGGTTAAGTTTTTGTAGTAAGGCCATTAAAGTTTAGTGAAATCGAAAAATGTTTGATTTAGCACTTGAAAGATGAGATTAGAGATAATCTTTTCTAATATTATCTTCAGCTGAAGATTTTTTTTGTTTGTTAGCTAGAACTTACTTATCTCAGGAAACTATACGATACGATACAAGTCCGAGTTGAGTACTTCATTCAGTGAAAGCCCATTTATTGATGGAGGCTGAAGGAGTGCTTACGGGACGCGGATGAAACTGTTGGCAAAACTATTGTGTATAATCAATGTGTGAATAAACTGCTTTTATTTAAAAGTAAAACGTTACGATTTTTTCTTTTTCAAAAATCCTTTTTAATAAAAATCGCAGTACAAAGATTTCTGAAGACAAAAAATTAAATAGATCTTACATTTTCATATTTTACCATTAAATCTGATTCTTTTTTTCATTATCTCTAGTTACAAGCTAATTTATCCTTTGGCATGAGTTTCCCTCACTAAGTAAAATGAGAAAGAAAATCTACTTCGAACAACTATGAATATATCTTTATCGTCACTTGACACATATCAGAACACGGATGTGACGTGTTTAACGTTGATGTGATAAAGCTCAGACATCGGCTTCTAGAGTCATATCAAAAGTTTTATTTTGTCAATAAGAAACTTTCGTAAGTGCATTGTAAATGTCAAAGCGTTTTGACTTTACTGGGGGGGGGAGGGGATAATATTGTTCTAGTATTAAGAATTATGTGATTCTGTAGAGAGTTGCTGTGAACATCGTCAATATAACAATAGCTTTTCTGCCACAATTAGACCAACTTTTCACCTTCTGCACCCCTACATTTTTGCACCTGGTCTCCCTTGGGCAGTGTCAGCTCAAACACGGTGCAGCACAGCTCGTATTAACATTGCTTTGTTGAGCCCCAACTTTGCCCTTTACAAAACTGCATCGCGCTTATCGTCGGGTAATGAAGTTGCAGATCCTATTTATAAAGTTTTATTTTGTCTTTGATGTCTTTTTCAGTGTTCTGTGTAGTCAGTTCATTTTTGCCGATAAAATTCCGTAGTTCTATATCTTATTGGCTGACACTCCCTCACCGCTGCTTACCCACAGCGGCAGGGGCATTTGATGATTTTCGAAATTGTTAAGAAAAGGGGAACAATTATAAAAAAAAAATCCAGCATTTAGCAGTGTTTATATCCTTCTAAAGATTTACTGTATTATCAATGTCTTAAGTAACAAATATAAGGTTGAATTTCACCATTCACCTTCTGTGCACCTCTATATTTTTGCACCTTTGCACCTGGTCACCCTTGGGCAGTCCAGCTAGTACTAACATTGCTTTGTGGAGCCCCAACTTTGCCCTTTACAAAACTGCATCGCGCTTATCGTCGGGTAATGAAGTTGTACATCCTATTTATAAGTTGCTGGTCAAAGGATTTTAATGGTTAATTTAGTTTGTGTTGATGTGTTGACTGGAGGTTTAACAGTTTTAGGATTTGAATGTCTGATTGTGTGTCGGAAAAGTGTTCCTAACCTAATTTATGTATTTTCTTTTTTGGAATTCAGATCATATTTATTTATTTATAAATTACACAAATAAATTAACAGAATCACAAAAAATATAAAAAAACTATCCTAGTTAGGTAGATTAAACATCGTATCTTCGTAATCTTAAAAAAAATATACAAGGTGTTGATTTGCATTTGTGCCATACTTCAGGAGGAGGACATAAAATACGTAAATAATCGATTGGAATTACAGTTGAGGGGAAATAGCTAATATGCACTGCTTTTTTTGTCATTGTAATGTCATAGTATTTCAGAAGTAATCCAATTTTATGAATGAAATTTATGAATAATCGTTGCGTATGTTTTGTGTTTGCGTTTGTGTGAGGGCGCAGCACGGTTTTAAGGCCAGTAACACACGCGCCAAGTTTAAATACGGCTAGATGAAATCGACGGATTTCCGAAAAAAAATTAAAATCAAAAAAATTTGTACCAGTTTTTTTGTTGATTTGGGTTGAGAATCATTAGTATAATTACGTCCTTGACTATGGCACGGATGCAAATCAACAGCTTGTATATGAATTTGATGATAGTACCTTTAGGTTGGTGCAACTGAATAAGAAAGAATAAAATATCGGAACGTCCTTTTTAGGAAGTCAGTTAAGATCTATCTCCAAACTCAAAGTTAACGCCGAGATAGTTTAGAGATCACTAAAACAAGTAAGGAACACAATAAACCTACGAAGGAAGCTTAAACCACAGCTGAAAAATTCAAACAAAACAAACCATTTCCTTTAAAACAATCCGAAACCAATAAAAGCAACAAGAAAACCGATATTTCCACAATATTTACAAGTTACAAGTATTACCCACGGCAATCATCGATCACATACGTTAAGACGTTTAACCACGGGGTTCCGTACTTCAGGCCCGTAAATAATATCATGACGCGACGTACCGTGAACCAGTTGAAATATAGATGCAATAAAGACCAGTATGTGAACGCAACATACTATGTTGCGGGTAGAGAAGATAGTCAGACATTTGACTAAATGACTAGTTTAAACTCGACTTACATAAAATTATGTCAATACTGTTTGTTAAACTAAATTTATCGTGAGCTAGGTTCAGGCCACGATGACGCTTGACTAACACTCACACAAAAGTCAAATGTATCACTTGATTTTGCAAGCCCGATTTGGATAAGATTGCTTGTGAAAGAAAGAATCAAAAATCGTTTTATTTTGCCCATCGCTCACTAGAAGAAAAAAGGTAGTTCGAGATACTATGCACCAAAATAAATTTTCAAAATTCCAACTACGTCTCAAAAACCATCGCTATCACAATTTCCTTTAACGACTGCTCACTCATAAAGTTTGAGAATTTACGACTTGAATATGATGAGTCGGTAAAATTAAAAGACGTGAAAACTTCAAGTTTGGGAGTTAAAGTTGTTATCTATTGCAGTTCCCACAAGGGGCGGTTATGGACTAGCGTTTAAAGTGCATCTTAATTGTGTTTGTGGATAATATTGTGATGGTATTTTAATCTGTCTAGTTTTGTCTTTGAAATCAACACACCTAGATTTTTAAATAGATTATGGATCTGAAATGGCTGAAATGATGCGGGAAATGTGAAAGGAACTTTCGCTGTCTAGCTGTCGCGCTATCGGGTCAAAACTACGGAACCAATTTGAATAGAACTTGATACACAGATACACTAGAATCTAAGGAAGGATATATGCTACTTTTAATTAGGGTTCCTAGTAGTTCTCTCAGGACGCGAGTGGAACCGTGATGAACAGCTCACTAAAATTTGGCAGTTGTAATTGAAATGTACTAAAACTATTTACAACTTATCGTAAAACCTTTTCTAAGGAAAAAAGGTCGTAGTTTATATCAATTTCTTTACTTGTAGACAAGTGCCTTACAATAGGCTTTCAATCTAATTTGTAACAGTTGTTCTGTTTATAACGTTAAGTGAATGGCGATCATGAACTCGTAATATAAAATGAGAATTGTTTTAGTTAATTCAGGGAAGTTTTTCTAGGAAATAGAAGAAGACAGTATTGGTAATATTGTGATAAGATGTTTATAGATATTTACTAATCGTATGTGTATGAAACATCAATTTTTTTTCATCATTTGCATAGCTTTTTACCCAATTTTTGTTGGTGGCAGACAGGCCGAAACGATTAATTTACTTTCTCATTTATTTATAATATTAGTATGAATTGCATTATTTATTGATGCATAGGCATAGGTATTATAGAATCTTTAATTCTCCAAAGACCCATCCAGTTCAACTGTCAAAAAATTTTAACATCATAATCCCCAGAAAGCTCTTGAAACGTCGAATTCAAAACTTCCCCGCAACATAGTATATATCTCCAATAGATGGAATTGTTGTGTAAGGAAGACGCGATTGTGAATTATTGGGAGAAATATCGACAGGAATACACAGATAGGTGAAAGCTTCTGCCCATTGGGGTGCCTAACATAGATATTATGGGTCGACTTCGGCCGAGTTCGGGCGAGATGGGGCGAACCCGGCCGAAGTCGGAAAGGGTCAGTAAATACTGATACATTTGTCGAATGATGCACGGTGTATCGAGAGTAGTTTTTTTTTCTGATTGATTAAACTTGAAGAGATGAAAATTGGATGGATGCTTGTTAATCAAGATGAAATGTTTTTAGTGTTTGTTTGTTAGCACTTTTAGTAGTAGTTCTCGTGAGGTAGAAAAAGTTCCCTTCATTTTCTTTGACAAAAAAAAATTGTAGCTACACTCAACTGGTTCTTGAAATATTTTCGAAATACCATATAGTTATCTTACTATACATTTGCCATAATTAATATATTAAAACAAGTTGATACTCATTAGTATAGCTACCAATCATAACTATAACTCATTTGTAAATGCAATTGACTCATACCCTTAGTTCTTTAACATCTTTTGACTTAAACCCTCAAGCAAAACCAGCGGTTAGTATCCAGCGAAAACAAATAAATCAAGCGAGTGGATTCGGTTTTAATTCGCAGCGCTACAGCGCTTCTTAGCCAGAGTGCAAAGCTGCGTACAGCATACGTGGTCCACCTAACGCCCTGTATGACGAGTTGGGAAATTTTGGAGAAGGTATTTCGAAGACTTTCCAATATTTGACGATGAACCAACTAAACTTTTTCTGATGATCAAAAGCGTGATAAAATATTGGAATTGATCATTTCAGGAGTTTTGCCCACGTTCTGAGCTAAACATATAAGTATACTTTGTTCAAGAACCTTTTACCCAGAAAAAGGTGTGCTCAGCCATTTTACCATAGTCGTGTAGCTGACTTATGAAACCTTATTATAAAATGGTCTTAAAAAGAACTGGGTTTGGTAAGGTACTACGTTTTATAATAAGATGGATGAAGTTTTTTTCGCATCGATTTATATCCCGAAAGTGATCATTTTATCGAACAACAGTGCAGCTTGCTCCCGATCTTGATATAAGAACAACTTACCTACTCCGCACTTCGTACCTCCACGTAAGATGCATTAGGCGTCCAGTTTACGAGGCGGGCGAACACGCACGACGTGCGAGATCATTCGATACATCTCCTTCATCATATAACTTGCGTTCGATTACTGTACTGTATTCAGTATAGCTGACTTTTGATAAATAGTGAAGGTACTAACTTATGTTATATATTGTGCTCATAAAGCTAGTGTAAGTCATAAGTGATCCTTTAATCTTACCTACTATTAGTAGGGAATCAAGTTACACATTGACTGTGGGAACTGCAGATAACAATATTCATCATATTCGTTCATTAGTTTAATGCACCTTGAATCTAAAATATAAATTCACGTAACAATGACGCATACGATACCTACATCATTCGTTTTGTGACTTTTTCTAAATAATTATGCAAAAACTGCAAATTAATGTAATTTTAATTTCTAAAAACAAGTCCAATTATAAACTCTGCTGTCCCACAAAAAATATAACAGCTTGATGTCATAAACAAATGAGTTAAGGTCCCTAGAGCTTACATGTTCCAACCATTCGGGCCCCTAGGGTCCCAGCAAAGAGATAAATTGAAACTAAAACATTTGTACAAGCCAGTAATAAATTTAAAAGCAAATTAGTTTTCGGGGTACGCTCGCTAGTATTATTTTATTACTCAAAACAATATGGAATAATTATTACGCGAGTGGTAAATATAAATAGGCATCTGTTGTTTAATAATTGCTTGGAAAATACTCGTTTAGTTATAAATATCATTATTGCGACTGAATTAGATAATTTGGTAGGTCCATTAGTTTAATAACATTAATGTTGCAACATTATCTATGAATTTTATTAATTTGAAAAAAAAAAACTTAACAAGTACAAAATAAAAAAAAAACTCATATTTGGTTTCATTTCCATTCATTTTATTAAGATACTGAACAAATTAAAATTTTCTAATTTATTTCAAGTAACTGTGTCATGTGTAAATACATCCTTTGATTTTCCAAAAACATTATGTAAATTATTTACCCGTTTTTAACAAGTTTATATTATACTAGCCGTTTTCCCGCGGTTTCGCCCGCGTCCCGTGGGAGCTACTGCCCACACCGGGATAAAATATAGCCTATGTTACTCGCAGATAATATAGCTTTCTAATGGTGAAAGAATATTTAAAATCGGTCCAGTAGTTTTTGAGTTTATCCTTTACAACCAAACAAACAAAGTTTTCCTCTTTATAATATTAGTATAGATTAACTTCACTTGTAGCTATGTATGTAAGAAAATCTTGTAATCTTAATTTGACCCACTTCCCGGTCTCCGATAAGGATAAAATTTTGCACTCGCTTAGAGTTCTGATGACAATACATTTTCGTTTTTAAAACGATTATTTTTTTTTCTTATTCAAATTCTTGTGTTCTATCAACATTGTCAATCCAAAAAAATCTCTCAAAACAGTTTCCCTATAACAAAACGACAATCCCACAACTGGGCATACACATCCTACACACATGAATAAAAACCACCCGCCCCACCGAACAGTCACGTACAATATTGCCTGCGTGCCGTCATCTCACCTGATCCGATGCGGAGTTTAATGTGGCTAAAATGTTGAGGATTAAATGTCATATGTGCTTCTGGAAGTCACGTTACAATACATATTTTGTGGGAGAAAAGAGAGTAGGAAGGACTAAGTAAAGTGCCATATGTAGATTCTGTAGTCTTTAAAGAAAGTCTTGGATAGGTAAAAGTTTTTTTTTTTTTTCGTAATATTTTTCATAGTCATTTCTATCGTTGAAGATGTTTTTATCTGGATGTTGCCAACTCAAAATGTTGTGAAACTTAAAAATGTAAGAAGACGCAAATTAAATCCTCATAAAAACATCACCTTTCAGTTCCTTATACTTTCAGTTCCTTATCAATTAAGTTTATTTTACTGTGTTGAAACGTCGCGCGTCGTAGGAGAAAAGTAAAAAATCATTATACCAGAGGTAATTTCGAAGGTTAATAAAAAAACCATTAAGGCCTATTATGCAGATGACTGTCCTAGTCTATGATATATTACGTACAATTATAGTATTACCTACTTAAATTTTCTTCAAAGTAATTTTCACCTACTCAGACTTGCATAATTACAGAATAACTGTAGGTACTTGTATTTTCAATTCACCAATAACGAGTTACGAGTTCATATACTTCAAGGGCATATAAAATAAACGTGTAAAATAACAATCTTCAAGCAAAAAGAAATATAAGAAATCTCACTTGATTTAATACAACGTGCCTGCGTCAAAAGCAATAATTTGAATAATTATAACTTTGCTCGGAGAATTTTCTTAGGCGTTTAATGATCTTTCTAGAACCCAAAACGTTTTCATAATCGGATTACGTCAAAAATTATCGTTACTTGCTTCATTATTTTTGAGACTTTATATTTGTGCTGCAATTTGAAAAGCAATTTTCTCGCAAATATCCAGTTTTTAAGGGATTTACTAATTTAATTTGAGTGATTAGGAATTACTTGGACTTATTAAGAGATTTGCTGTAAAGTTATGGATTAAGTTACGCATGTTTGCAACTTTATTACTAACTGAAAATGCTATTGTTTGGGGTGAACGTACCGTCGACCAGAAGCGGCTTTATCATCAGGTATGTCATGAACGTCTTAGAGAAATTGATTTTCCTTCGGAGCTTTCTAAATGCTGTGATGGCATTTGTGACAGCGAAGATCATAAAGCTATTTTAAGACATATGTACTTGAAGCTGGTAGCCATTCTATCGGATGCCGCATCATATTCCTACTCAAAAGTGAGGGTGCGGAGGAGAGGAGGTTACGTCGTTGGTTGGAATAAATTCGTGTTGCCTTACCACAGGGAGGCCAGGCTTAAGTTTTTGACATGGGTTGATGCAGGGAGACCTAATAGTGGAACTGTTTTTAATGAGATGAAAGACAGTAGGAGTGCTTTCAAGGCTAAACTAAAGTGGTGTCAAGATAGGCAGGAACAAATAAAGATGGATGTTCTTGCCTCTAATCATTCTGATCACAATTTTCAGAAGTTTTGGAAGCAAACACGCATGATGAACTGTAGGCCGGGCCTCCCCGTGAGTGTGAATGGTGTCAATGACCCCAGTGAAATTGCTGGTCTTTTCCGTGAGCACTTTATTGTGGAACCTTCACAGAGCAGCACACAAGAGTCGTTCGGTTCTTGGGCTGTCACTCAGGAGAGAGTAGTACGATTTACAGCGAAAGATGTCAAAAGAGTTATTGATGGCATGAGGCGAGGTAAATCTCCTGGGCATGACGGCCTGAGTATTGAACACTTGAAATACGCCGGTGTGCACTTGCCGCGCGTTCTCTCTATGTTCTACAATTTGTGTTTGTGTCATGGATATGTTCCTGAAGAACTAACAAGAACGATTGTTGTTCCAATTATAAAAAATAGGGCAGGTGATGTTTCGGATGTGAATAATTATCGGCCGATCTCACTTGCGACTGTTATGGCGAAGGTGTTTGACGGCCTGCTTAACAGCCTATTGCTAAGATACGTAGAACTGCATGATGCGCAATTCGGTTTTAGGAATGGGCTCTCCACTGAAAGTGCAATAGTATGTCTTAAGCAGGCCGTTAGATACTATACTGACAGGAAGACGCCGATATACGCGTGTTTCCTAGATATGTCAAAAGCCTTTGACACGGTACTATATGACATACTCTGGTACAAATTGAAAATGGCTGGTGTGCCTAGTGAAGTCATAAAATTACTTGGGACTTGGTACCGTAGCCAGAATAACCAGGTGAGATGGGCCGGTGTCATGTCAGATCCGTACAATATGGAGTGTGGCGTAAGGCAGGGGGGCCTGACCTCTCCTCTGTTGTTTAACCTCTATATAAATGACCTTATTGGTGAGCTCAGCAAAACACATACTGGTTGTTATATAGATAATGTTTGTGTAAACAACATCAGTTATGCCGATGATATGGTGCTGCTGGGACCATCAGTAGGGTCTATTCGGAAGTTGGTAGCAATTTGTGAGGCTTATGTGGTGGAACATGGGCTGAAATATAATGCAAGCAAAAGTAAAGTGCTTATTTTTAGAGGTTCTAATAATACCACCGCAATCTCTAATGTGCCTCAAATTAAAATAAATGATGTGGCTCTGGAGGTGGTGGACAGCTTTAAATACCTAGGTCACATAGTTTCAGCAAACCTGAAAGATGACGCTGACTTGGAGCGAGAGTGCAGGGCGTTGGCGGTTAGGGGGAATATGATTGCTCGCAGGTTCGCGAAGTGCTCGATGGAAGTTAAGATAACTCTTTTTAAATCTTACTGTCAGTCTTTCTATTCAAGCGGCCTGTGGGTATGTCATACCCGTCGAGCCGCCAATACCTTGCGCGTTCAATACAACAACATATTCAGGATGCTATTGCGGCTCCCTCGAGATTGCAGTGCGTCTAGAATGTTCGCAGAAGCGCATACAGATGGCTATCATGCGATAATACGTAAGAAAGTAGCATCGATCTTCAAACGCATAAGAGAGAGTAGCAATGGCATTCTGAAGATGATTGCTTCAAGGTTCGATTGCCCCATTCAGAACAGATGGATGAAGACAATGTTAGGAATAATGTCCTAATATTGTTAAGAATTTTAGATTTAAATTGACTTTTGTACACCTATATATATATCTATTTAATTTTTTCCTTAATTTGTATATGAATTTTATTGATTTATTGATGTTGACTCTGTATTATTAATTTTTGTGTGTATGTTTTTGTGAAATCTCGTGACAATTTTATATTTTAATCAAATTTATTGTAATAAGTATGGACTGTGTCTGAAATAAATGATTTATTATATTATTGTTACTATTTATTCCTTATTTTTTTTAATATTCTAGTCTTTCTACAAGGTTCATATTTGTTTGACCTTTGGGTTACATATTTGGGGTCAAATCTTATTTTGCATACAATTGTAAGCTGAATCATTGAGTGAATTTTGGCTCCACAGCCCAGTTGCAAGATTAATCCCTTAGTTTCAATCCTTGGCTTCCCAATTGTTTGAAATGCACTAGTTTTACAAACTAGTGGTACATTAAAAAAAAGCATAGTGGTAAATAATATGTATATCGAAGAAGGCTATCAGTCTTTTACTCGCATGCCTTTAAATGCATAATAAATATTTTGATTTTGATTTTTTTTTTGCAGTTGTCACGGTATGCCATGTAAATGTTCATCTTCTAAGGTAAATCCTCATCTATCACACACTATCCCAATTACCACAGATAACTTAAACAAACGAAGAACACACATTCATTAGCTATCACGACGAAGTCCTTCACTTTCATCAGAGCTTAGATTTGAGACTCCATTTAACAATTAATTAGTTTCCTGAGCATAGTTTAGAATGTTATGTAGGTGTATTTCAGTAATTCAATTTTGAGAAGCCAAAAATTTGACATGACAAAGTAGGAACAAGACAGGACAAAAGGGTAAGAACGCAAATGCAATTTCGTAATTATACTTGAAAGTATTAAAAATGACAACGTCTCCAAATAAAATTCTAGTATGGGAAAGAGACGATCACGATGATGTAAGAAAATTGTCTATTCTCTCTAATCTCTTAAAAAGACTGGAATTATTTCTCTTGCATTTAAATTACGATTCAACAAAATACAGCACAGTATAACACATTTTCCTTCTGCATAGCAAACCAACAATATTTCCACCTCCGAACTAAAAAGTTCACTAAAATATTTATATCTCCTTCGCCGTCTAACTTCTAGAAACAATTTAAACTTCTGTATCTACCCTGCAATGTCATAGTGTAAGTTTTCCTAATAAATTAGTAGTACTTTATCTTAGTGTTTGCTGAAGCGCTCAGCTTCCGAACTTAGGAAAGTCTAAAACAGGTGAACCTGGAGTTATGCTTATCCATCCATTTTGTACCAACTTGAGAATTGGGGGAAGTTAGTGTTTCTTGTTCCTTATTAGTGTGTGAGTGATGTCAGTTGATAACTATGTGCTTCAGAATTATGTATCTTTATGATGTCACTAACTACCTATGTGGTTTCATTTTTTTTAATGGATTAAAATGACTCACATGGAAAGTAAGTAGCCTTAAAGTGTCTTTAACTTAAGGTCTATGAAGACAAATCTTCATATCTGACTGCTTCTTCGTCCACCCACATTCTTATGTATGCCTTGTAGTGGTACTTTTTCAACTTTTAAAATAACTTCGGAAAATACCAGCAGCTCATTGTTTGTCAATACGTATGTACCTATTTAATTGAAAAGTTCTTTAATTTTAATTCAGCAATTTCTGAGTTTGACCTTAATACTTTATATTTTATTATTTGTTATTTAAACAATAATCAATCTCTTCATCTTAGTATGTTTACGATAGTAATTAATAAACTATATCTTAAACACGACTCACTTTAACCTCGTTAATTACAACGTCTCAATTTGCGAATTAATTTCTCAGACATTTAATTAAACCAGTTTACTCAGACACAGTTAACAACTAAATTTAACTATAAAACAATTACTTAATGTTGTAATTTAACCTAAGTGTTGTATTATGAAAGTCTAAACTCTGTTATAATTAAAATGAAATTATATAGAGTTTATATTTGTCTTAAAGATGCCGTTAAAACATTTCATCATGTTAAAAAACAGTCGCTACTCATGTATTACAAGCCTGTTTGTAGACAAACTTAATCGAACAAGAATAAAAAAACAAAACCCGTGCCTCGATCATCATATTTAATGACTAGTAATACAACATTAGAAGTAGTAAGTCATCTATCCAAATCAAACAATGACAACATAGACTTAAACTCATTAGCTGAACACAATGGTGTATCAATCCGTTCCGTTTCACACAATTTCGAAAAGTCCACATCATAAGTCTTTTTTGTTCTGTCACTTTGAACCATTTCTTTGAACCGATGACCCCATAGAATGTCATGTTCTGTATAACTTGTTCGAGCTTGAACTAGCTGCCCAGTAGATTCAATAACCCCCTCAAAAACGGCTAAAATTTCAAATTTCCCAACTAATAAATCTGCAGCAGAAATACTGTATAGAGGACTCTTTTCATCTATTACATGGATTACAGAAACAGGCCATAGGAAAAACGTTGATTCACAACCATTAATTTCAACTTCTAATTCAGTTTGTTCATAATTCTCATCATAGTCATCACCAAGTTTCAAAACAAATACTGAAGCTTTGATATTTAAAATTCTAGATTTTCTCATATCTCCTACTCTAAAAATCATGCATAACTGGCCATCTCTCAATGTGATTACAGCTTGTCTGCTATATAAAATCGTTTGGGTCCTCCCTTTGGGTCTTGTTAATTTTGCAAAGAGTATTCCAACCATAAAAGCTTGAAAGATTGAGCAGACCATGCATTGGAAGCACATAGCTGTAATAGTTTGGGGACACTCCAAAGTAATGGCTCGTTTGCCGTAAGCAACTGTCGTATGGACTTCAATGCTGAATAGAAAAGTGGAGGTAAACCCGTAGATATTTTTGACACAGGGTGTCCAGTCTGTTTCGTTCTGGTATGGAGGGAGATGGTCCTCAGTCAGGTCGCCATGAGTCAAGGCAATAAGCCAGTAGATAAAACCGAAGAAAAGCCAGTCTCCGGTGAAAGCTAAGAAGAAATGGACAAGAGTCCATCTCCATCGAGCTTCGACCATGGTGACAAACCATCTTGAGAAGAAACCCTGGTGGTTTGTCTTGCCTTTATAGATGTTGAAATCTCCGTTTTTGAAGACGAATCTTCTAGTTTCTTTATTTGATCGTGAACGTGCTTTTTGAACGTGTTGTGGTCCTGTAAAGATTTAACGAATAAAATGTATTTTTCGACAGAGACTTACGTTCGTTAGGTTATATGAGATTTTATATTTTTTTGTTATGTAATATCCGTTAAATACATCAAGTAGATAAGATATTAATAAGAACCGAGAGACACAATAAGATTTACAAATATATTAAATTGCTCTACATGACACAATCCTATGTGTTGGAATGTATAACTTTATACTTCGTAGGACATAAGGACTAAAGTATTCTGATGGGTCAATATCGCATTACAATTTTCATATCATCATCATCATCATCATCAGCCTATCGCAGTCCACTGCTGGACATAGGCCTCTCCAAGTGCACGCCACTGAGATCGATTTTCGGCTTCTCGCATCCAGCTCCTGAAAGCCGTCTTGCGCAAGTCATCACTCCACCGCTCGCAATTCATATATACCCTTAAAATCTATTTCATGTAATGTATGGTAAATAAACATTGTATTATCACTATACTCACTATTTTTGGGGTAATAAACACCCGGCTCTATGAAAACAGCTTCAACTATTGAATTTTCTTCAGTATCGTCAAAATCTTCTCTGAAACATTTGAAGACTTCTCTTTCACTCATGACTGAATTCAGCTGAAACAAAACATTTAAGTACGTTTCAAAATCAAATTAAATAATTTAGACATTAGTGGAAAACACAGAAAAATAATTTTGCAAATTATCAAGCATTACAAGACGTATGAGAAGATGCTTAGGTGGGCTTGCAAATATAACGTAAGCAGAGTAAATGTAGGTTGTAATCCCAACAATAATTTCATAGAAAACATGTCACTATGTTAAGAAATTCTCAAAAGGCACTGCGAGTACAGAGAATTCTACAAAGTGATACGTAACATTTTCAATTGACTGTTGAGTGAATTGCTGTACGATTTCCAGTACTTGCGCTTTCAATATCAGTGGAATATATCACTTTGTGCAGTAAATGCATCAATAACGTTCTCTTTTTTGTGGTAAAAAAATATACAGTTGGTTGGAAGCTGTGAAGATATTAATGTAATAGGATAGTTGAGTTATTGATAGAAAATAATTATGAAAGTAAAAAAAAAACTGTTAAACTTTGAAAGTTGACTTCAAGTTTGTCGTTCAATAGTGTGTACGATCATATGGATTGGTCACCAATCCACGAATAGACTGCGCCAAACGTTGCTTAACCCCAAAAAGGGGATGAATTCAGAAAGATGATGATTAGGAATAACTTTTGAGGCTAGGAATGGGATAAAGACTCAAAGTATATATACCTAAAAAAGTAGAATAGATTTATTTGATTTATAATTTAGCATGCGATGTTTTATCTTAAATTTGTGCTATTAATTGGTATCTAACACCATTTTGTACCATGTTTTCTGCAAACAAAGATAATTGGTAATCGTTAATCTTACCTCCTGTCAAGTAGTTTTGCAGTCAACAGAGATGAGCCTCAAACACATGGAACACAGAATCACAGTAACAATCATAGAACGTATCGCGATGTGTTTCATTCTCGCAATGCCACCGCCTACTGATATCATTATCGCGAGATTTTAGCACTAATTACTATAAATACCTACCACACTTTGGTGTTGATAAGAGATTTTGTTTTTTCATCTTCAAGTCTTGGCGAATGCTTCTGATTTTATTTTATTTTATTTAACGCATAATAATAACGTTATAGGTAGAGTTAAAATACTTACTTGTCCTTCAGGAGACACTTTCACAAAATTTTTATTTTTATTTCATCAAATAAAATTAGTTTCTCGTATCGTGTTGGTTACAATACACTAAAATAACTTTACGATGCCACGTTTATTTTTTGTTCCTGATTATATTATCAACGTTAATACATTTCCATATTGACAAATAGCTTAATTTACTGTAATTCGAATATGTATGTAATACCCAAATATGTCTGCAAAGATGGAAGCCAAACATTCAGACAGACACACAAGATCTTTGTATAAATATGTATGTATTTATAGAACACTTAAACTCGTTACCTCACAAAGAGATAAGATTTCCATGACGTACCAAATGGTATTTGTTTTAGCTTCCGACAAGATTTTATGCGATAAGCAATCAAAATAGTGCAAAATTGCGATTAAATTAAAATAATTTTATAACTGGGCTTAAGTTACCACTTTATATGAGTCAACTGCGCAAAACTTATTCGTTTCTTGTGGATGTTATATCATCTAGCCCTTTTATTTTTATCTATACTATAATATTATAAAGCTAAAGAGTTTGTTTGTTTGTTTGAACGCGCTAATCTCAGGAACTACAGGTCCGATTTGAAAATTTCTTTCAGTGTTAGATAGCCCATTTATCGAGGAAGGCTATAGGCTACTTTTTATCCCGGTACGGGAAGTAGTTCCCACGGGATGCGGGTGAAACCGCTGGTAGAAGTTAGTAAGTCAATAAAATTGTTATGACCCAATGTGTTTCGTTTATCATTAACTAGCGACCCGCTCCGGCTTTGCACGGGATAACAGTATTTCCCCACTATTTAATGTATGTTATTATACATATAAACCTTCCTCTTTAATCACTCTATCTACCTAAAAAAAACCGCATGAAAATCGGTTGCGTAGTTTTGAAGATTTAAGCGTACAAAGGGACATAGGGACAGAAAAAACTACTTTGTTTTATACTATGTACCGTCCCTTATCTTAATAAATCGCTATTTCTTAATAACTGGCCAAAATTCTATAAAAATATATCTATCTAAAATATTTTTCAAAACGTGTTCTGTAAAATTGTTGATAACGATTTTGATACTTATGTTGCTACGTAACTCCTGAGACTTATGAGCGTTAATCAAATAATTTTAGTTTGAGCAAACACTTTCTGTTTACACTTTTTTTATGAGGAGCGCAAATACCAGTGATTCTAGTGGTAATTATTATCAACGTTCATGTAGATATTAAATCGTAACTTTTGCAATAATAATTATATCATGGACTAGTTTCTGCCAGCGGTTTCACCCGCATCCCGTGGGAACCTCGGCACGAACCCGGATAAAAAGTAGCCTATAGCCTTCCTCGATAAATGGGCTATCTAACACTGAAATAATTTTTCAAATCGGACCAGTAGTTCCTGAGATTAGCGCGTTCAAACAAACAAACAAACAAACAAACTCTTCAGCTTTATAATATTAGTATAGATACTAGCTGTTGCCCGCAACTTCGTCTGCGTGGGCAATATAGAATAGTCAATTATTACGTATGGTGCGTAAGTAATTTTCACAGGAAATAGCTATAATCTATGTCTATATGCTTTGAGTCTGACAAAGCTGTCATTTGTACATTTTCTGCAGCTGCTGCGACTAATCAGAAGCCAGAAAGTCTGTCAGTCTTACCATGGATATCGTCTTGTGTAGTTGACTGGATTGAAGATAGGTAGATAGGTAGTCGCTCCAAGCAAAATATTGGTACTCAAACAGATTCGGTGACTGGAAGCCCAACACCAACATAGTTGGGGAATAGCTGGATGGATGATAAAATGAGTCATCATCATCAGCAGGCGCATAGGGTAGGATAGTTTCACTACTGGGGAGAAACACTTGTATGACTTGTATGAATTGGGGATTTTCTGTGCACTTACTCACTATGGTGAGGCTGACCCCACATTAGGTAGGCGTGCGCGATCCTCGGGCGTGTGAGTAGCGCGGGCGTCGCGAGCGCGCTGCGTGAAAGTCGCGTTTTGCTGCCCTGCGGCATGTGTGAAGAGTGCAAGCGACGCGCTCGCGGCGAGCACGCGGCGCTCGAGTTGCGTTCTTACCCCTACGCCCGCTATCCCCGCCGCCCGCTATCCCCGCCGCCCGCTAAACGCCTTAGCAGTTAAACGTCAAGTCGAGCGCGCTGCAAATGCCGCAGGGCAGCAAAACGCGACGCTCACGCAGCGTGCTCGCGACGCACGCGCTACTCACACGCCCGAGGATCGCGCACGCCTAATGTGGGGTTAGGTCTAAACCGGGAGGGACTCCACCGAAATGTTTGCATTAGTTCACGAATAGGCAAAATGTACGTATCTGTGCCTGTAAACCTGCAGTTTTGCCAAGATTTTCAAAATGTACGCTCGCAATTTGTCATTTCTTGGTGGAGCCAGCAAATCAAAAGAAACAGAAGTGTTGTATACTGTGCGTCACTACCGCACACCGGGAAAATTTCGCTCTTGCGGAGGACGTTTATATACCATATTTTGTGTCACACGTAAACAGGACGACAGTAAGTATCCACCGAAACACTTTCAAAGATCTGATGAACGAACAAATCAGACCTGAGTTGGTCACCTGGGGCCAATCAGAGCTCTATGAAGCGATCATACGCTTTGGCTCCTACTGTTATTGTGGTTTCTGAAAATGTATTCACCTCATTCAACGATGAATGTAATTCTGATGGTACTATTAAGAACACTTGCTTAGCGCAAAAGCTGACGTTGGCAGGCCGACTCTTTTGACTTCTCGAATAGGATACCATTGGTTTTTGTGCAATGCACACCTGCAATGCATGCTGGATTAGGATAGGATATAGGTGGATAGGATTTGCAGCAGAGAACAATTCTGTCTTTGTAATTGAATGACATCAAACGTAGTTTTATATAAAAGGTGTTTTTTTAGACTTGGCTCGGGTCTTACTGAGACTGTTCGTAATCGTGAACAGTGTATTTGCGATCAGAAGTTGAAAGTAAGCATGTCTCTGGTATGCGACGCGTAATTTGTACGTTTCCAGACGCATAAAGCATTTTACGTGTGTATGGTATTAAATCGAGAAAGCTCCCATTTCTTATCTGCACTTTGTATCTAGGCTTGTTTTTAAAGCTACAGAAGCCTACATTACCTACCTCACGCTTAGCAGCGCTTGCGAGAGATAGATCTTCCTTTCTTCTAGGATTAAGTTTACATATTTTGCATCAGAAAAAATAATTAGGGTCTACTTAATACTACTCACTCAAAGTAATTTGTTTTAGTGGAAGATAAGCTAAACTATGTTTATGAAAAAATCCTGATATGAACTCCATCTGTAACTTTAAATGATAATTAATTGTTCCACTAAAGTCATCATTTTTGACATAATGTTCAAAAAATAATTTAGATGGCACCGTTTTAAATTTGGCTGAGAACTATTAATTTTCCTTTCATCAAGGTAATAATTATAGTTGGATTTTGATGTGGTACGGCAAACTGACAAACACTATTGAAATGTCTATCGAAAAATTACACTACGTGTTAAAATATGGTGAATTACGGAAAATACACAACTCCATCTGTTGAAATAATAATCCTCTATAAAGAATGTATGGTAATTAATTGTCATTTGCCACCTCGCTCTTTTGACAAATTTGATGTATTTTTACCACAGATGGAGCTACTTTAACCTTGGCTAAACAAAATTT
This sequence comes from Helicoverpa assulta, assembly GCA_963856015.1. Lineage (NCBI taxonomy): Eukaryota > Metazoa > Arthropoda > Insecta > Lepidoptera > Noctuidae > Helicoverpa > Helicoverpa assulta. Next base: position 11,128,941 of record CAWLCW010000032.1, read on the forward strand.
TCATATTTTTTTTTCTTCCGAAATTACTTATAAAGGTGTGATTTTCTGTGTAAAGATTAATAATAGGCCGAACAACTAATATAAGTACAACATTCAAATGTACAGTTTTGACAAACAGATTGCGTGTCGTAATATTTTACATCTTGAATTCACAAAATTAATCATATCTTTTGATAGAGTGAATCGATTTCGATGAAACAAAAACTAAGTAATACCCCAAGTTACGTAGAATTTTTGTATATAAGCATTGCCTGCATTGAATTCGTAGATTCTACGTGAATCTCGAACAAACAAACAGATAAACAGATAAACAGACAAACAGACAAACAGACAAACAGACAAACAGACAAAAATGACAAAAATGATGGAAATGGGTTCTGTTAGTTATCCTTTAACATGCCGGCTATTTTTTTTGTCAATTTCTTCAATGTACAAAAATTACTTTTCTACAGATTTATTATATGTATAGAATAGATGAATATTTGACGAAACACAGTTACATATAACCTTCACCGTGAATAAAAAAAACATAGCTAACCATGCAAAACACTAACAGTGAATTTCAATAACCTGTATATATGAGGATTTGCTTACTAAACTAAATAGGAATTTGACATTACTCGTTCTCGTTCACATCAAAAGCCTATAAGGTATTGAAATCCATGTTTAGGAAATATATGGGAAATTCTAAGACGAAAGCAGACCTAATTTCTATCAGAATTTTTTCACCCCACTGGTTACACTACAACCATTTATCAGTGATATAAACAAGGCTAACGTTACGAACTTATCGCTACACAGGGTGGGGAGGGTGGGGCGTCTTCTCGCCTGATCGAGCCGCCCCACCCTATCGTATCGCGTAATTCATTACGACATTATCTAACACAAGAAATTGTTTGGAAAACATCAGCTGTATTATAGATTTGTGTGGGAAAGTGGGGTAAGTGTGGAATGCTAGGTTTTTCATTTGAATGCTCAAACTCCATTAAAGCAGAGTGAAGAATTTGTAAATATTCAAAAGAGTATCTCCACTCAGGAATTCAATTGAGTGAGCGTAGGCAAGATATTTGTATAAAGAGATCCTATTGGTTGTTTAAAAACGCTTGGAATCTGAACCTTTAAGGTTATTTATTTTGGGTTTGAATAGTTTTACTTACAGGCTTAGGCACTAGAAACATGCGAATAAGCTGTATAAGTGTTTTCTATCTACTGGTTAGATCTTGATCAAATTGACCCGGTGCAATTACTACATTCTTATCGATGTCCTAGTTTTTCGACACCTACATTCCGTAAACAAATGGACTTAACAACCCTAAAATCCTTAAAAACTAACTTACACCACTTTACTACCCGGCTACATCCGGGTAAGGCCGGGTGAAAAGGGCTTCTGACAGATGACGAGCATTCCCTCGACGGGTGTTTGTCATTCTATTAGCAAAGAAAACATTTCCTAGCTTGCACTCGGCGAGTTTGGGAACCGTTGTTAGTAGAATTAAATAGGCTGTGTAGTGTTTTTGGAAAAAGAGATGGTTCAGGTTAATTGAGTTGCAGTTGCTTATTTGGAATACTTCTTTTAGATATTGTCTAAGCTGTATTTAACTTGGAATATAAATTAATTTTAACCGCTGTGTACTAACAAGTTTTTGTATGTAACTGCTAAACAAATAAATTCGTTAAATTATGTTTATCAAGCTGTCCTTTTTGTTACCGCATCCCAAGAAAACTACTTATTTAACGCACACTTAGATAAAAGAAATCCATGTCCCATATATGTATGTAAGTGACAATTTATGTCGGTAAAGAAATATTCTTGATCAACCCAATTTTTGTGAAAACTTTGTTATTTTTAAACAGCCATATTAAGAAGAGGCCCAAAAAATAATAAGAAGACAAACACTTACCGTCTTACCACAAAAACTTTTAAACGTCTGTTTAAGACTTGTCTAAAAAAATGCCTGATTATCACGTTGTAATAAGGTCCATTTTGCAGCCACACTTTTTTTAGACAAGTGTTTGACACATGTTTAAAGTACATAAAATAACTACCTATTAACGCAACACAAAACATATCATCCTTTTACAGAAGACACCCGGACATAAAATGAGGAGCTTTCCCTAATATTAACATAAGAATTTCATCAGGACTCCTGTCCGAAGAGTGTGTGTCCGGGAGTGTCCGAGTCTATCCGGGAGTGCCCGAGCATCGGTCAATGTCCAGCTGGATCTCATATCCGGATAACCGGACCGTTTCAGAATCGGCTAACGTGAGCATTCAACGGTTTTCTAGAGTTTTTGTATGATTGTAAAACTATTTTGTTTGGGAATTTTGTTTTATAGGTGTCTCGTAGAAGTTTACATTCTGTGCCTACTCGTGAGTAGGATAGAAAAGCTTATAACCGGTTTCAGGGAAATTATTGAGAAAGCTATCAAACAATGACTGGGATGTCTAATTTTACCAATCATTTAAATCAGTAAAGCTTCTATTGCGAAATAAATAAACTCAGAGGTATTTACTGTGACACATATGCTTATTATAGCTGTTCAAGATTGTTTACTACAAATTATTAAAAATATTCAAATTATCATATCTTCATTAATTTTAGTATTTCATTTACCAATTAAGGATTTCACTCTTAGCAGGTCCATCTTATCCAACAAACTTGTATTACTAAAACAACTATTTTAACGAACTCAAAACAATAATGAACCAAAGAATTTCAATTACAATCAATTATTTAAACCATTAAGAATTTATTGGTTAGCATAAATTACTTGAAAATAAGCTTCGAAGTTTACAAGACTTGGAACAAGTGTAGGGTTCTCCTAAATCTGTAGATGTCCTTCTCCGTGTGAGAGGAGGCCTGTGCCCAGCAGTGGGACGATAAAAAGGCTGTAACAGTAAATCTGTCGAAAATTCAGGCTTTGGGGGAAAGTAAAGAAAGATAAATTAACGTTGAGTCAATGAGTAAAGCCATAGTACAGTACTCGTATATACAGCACATACTAAAACATTTTGTTTATCTTGTATTTTGGGTTTGAGTTGGAATCTTTTTAGTACGTAGAAAAAATATTGGTTCCGGATACCTATTCCTTTTATTCAAAAAGAATTGAAATGAAATAAAAAGTATTGAAATGAATTGCCTTGAATTGCCCTATGAATTCCACAAAACCTTGGCATTCTTATCTCAAAAAGCTCACATATGTAAAAAAAAAAAAACAACCAATAAACATAAATCGCCATTGACACAAAACAGACACTTATTAAGCTAAAACTAGATACAATTTCAGTAAAAAAAAAAAAACAAAGCTGCATTTTTCCACGTTCCTTCTCGTGTAAAATTTAAATAAAACTCTTATAAAAAGTTGAAGTAATAAAACGGGAGAATTTCTCTAATAACTTATTCAATGCAAGTTCGCCGTTCAACGCATTCATGTCTATTAACCAACCTTAAAATTTCAGCTTTCCTTTAGTAAGACGGGATTGTGTACAGTGGAAGCGAAGTGAGAGATATGTGAAGCGATATGTTTTATCGTATTTTTTTGTGAAATTTTATTTGGGGTTTCCAATGCTGCACCGACCCCAAATAAAATTGGAATAAGTTAAGAGTTCGAGAAATATAATATTTATTTTTACGAAGTTTTTTTTTTCAGCAAGAAAACCATTCATGACATTTTTAACTTTGTTCTGTAGAAACTTCTAGAAGTATCAAAAACTAAGTATAACATAAAATAAAGTATCTTACAATAAAAGCTTGCGATACACCATCACCTTTACCCAAGGACAGTTTCACACGTAACTGTTTTCCATCTACGAACACAGTGCTTTGTTTAATCTTATTACAGTGCTATTTGTTGAAGCACTGTAGTACACGCTTATTCTAAAATGCTTGTACGTATAATTAAGTGGACGTTTGTATGTAAGTGCAAGTCCGTTTCGGGATTTTTGTTTTGTTTTGTGGCTATTTTATTTTATGTGGTTTGTGAGATTTGGTGGTTAAATTAGTTTTATTTATCAGGCTGGATTTTATTTCATCATTGCTTCAGCCATAATGCACAATGCGGTGCTGACAATTGACCTCTCCCATAGATTTCCAAAAGGAGGGGTTTAAGTGGCCTTCAACTCGTTAGTGGCCGTCCTAAACTGCACTTGTTAATCCGTGGTCTCCATTCAAGCACATTTTGCAATATTGGACATTGTTTCCTCGTGCTATATGCCACGGGAGTTTATTGTATTTTAAAAGAAACATAGTTCATTTCCGTAATGTTCTATTAATAAACCTCATCCGTAACATTCTATTAGGAAAAGCAAGTGCCTCTACTGAATTAGACGAAAAAACGCCCATGACAATATTTCAAAAGCAACAGACAATATCAAAATTAGACACATCAAGCCAACTTACCAACTGAATGAAGTTAAGTTATAATCCGCAACTTAACCAGTATGACAGTGAAATTATCACGGCTATTACTTAACGTACGAACAGTTTTCATCATCCAACTTGCACCTCGTCTATGGGTGAACAGTCTAAGTAAACAAAGTTTAAGCAATAACAACTTTCGCATAACTTAAACTTATACTGTATTAGGTTTAAAATTTTCTTGCATAATGTTCCAGTTTCCTAAAATTGTTATTATACTTATTAGCACACATACATAGTTTGCTGGGAGGAAGCTTTGGTTAGTGCGTAGATCGTAAACTATCGATAGTTTTATCAACTAACAAAGTATCGATAAAAAAACGATGATTCGATTTTTTACTCAAGCTGTTTTTCCTCGAAATAAGAAGCGTGTGATTGTTTACTCTTTCAAAGTATTTAACCTTTTAGCAAAGTAGTGCAATGTAATGAAAATTTAGTTCACTCTCAATTTAAATATATAATAAGTAGAACTGAAAATGATTGCTTAATGCTAAAAGCAAACACTAATCAACACCTATCCATGTATTTATGTTGTTGTAAAGCTATTAGACTAGCCAAAGTGAAATTATTAGTAATGATTAATTAAGTATTTACTTTACCCTTTTTAATGGCTAATTAAATACATACTCGTATAAAAGCGCGATGTTGTATAAAGTCTTGGTTGGTTCAGCACACAGTTTTATTTGAGCTTTTTATACCTAGATAATTTATATTTTACATGGAAAACTTCAGCCAAAAAAAATAAAACCGACTCCCAAAAACACTGAAAAGCAAAAAAAAACTATTCTAAGGTGCATCGGCCTAGAATTCGGTGTCTAGTGGATGATGATATGTTTATTTCGCCACCGACTTCTAGGCCGATGCACCTAAGAATAGTTTTTTTTTTGCTTTTCAGTGTTTTTGGGAGTCGGTTTTATTTTTTTGTAAAAAGTTTTTTATTTTTGGCTTTTCAGTGACAAGTATAGTTGTCACTATCCGCATAAGTGGAAAGTTCTTATCAATACGAATAATATAAGCCCAAACACAAGGTACTTTACATATTTAGTTGACGAGTTCCCTCGACCTTCTCTGGTCTCCACCATTAGGTCAGCTCCAAACATTCACTGTTACAAAGGTCTCGTCAATACAAAGAATATAAGCCCAAACACGAGGTAGTTTACATATTCAGTTGTCGAGTTCCCTCAACCTTCTCTCGTCTCCATCATCAGGTCAGCTCCAAACCTTCACTGTTACAAAGGTCTCGTCAATACAAAGAATATAAGCCCAAACACGAGGTAGTTTACACATTCAGTTGTCGAGTTCCCTCGACCCTCTCTGGTCTCCACCATTAGGTCAGCTCCAAACATTCACTGTTACAAAGGTCTCGTCAATACAAAGAATATAAGCCCAAACACGAGGTAGTTTACATATTCAGTTGTCGAGTTCCCTCAACCTTCTCTCGTCTCCATCATCAGGTCAGCTCCAAACCTTCACTGTTACAAAGGTCTCGTCAATACAAAGAATATAAGCCCAAACACGAGGTAGTTTACACATTCAGTTGTCGAGTTCCCTCGACCTTCTCTCGTCTCCATCATCAGGTCAGCTCCAAACCTTCACTGTTGCATAGTACTATCAGAGGTACACCTTATTGTCAAGTTTTGAACCTATGCATGCTTACAATTTTCGAAAGTTGCTCTCGATTTCTCAGGGTTTCCATCATCAGATCCTGACCTGATGATTATGGGACCACCTGTGAAGTATACCCTATCAAACAAAAAAAGAATTTTGCAAATCGGTCCAGGCGTCTTCGAGTAATCGGTGAACATACATAAAAAAAAAAAAAAAGATCCCGACGAATTGAGAACCTCCTCCTTTTTGGGAAGTCGGTTAAAAATAACTTAATAGCAGCACGAGCTCAAAAACCATATTACCAAGCATTTTCATTTGTAGGTATCCCAAAAACTCTCCAAGTACATTTCACCCATCTGCAGACCAAAACAACAATATTTCACGAGAACCAAACACACCAAAAGCGAGTGTCCAATAGCAAAAGGCCGATATTTTATTTAAAACCCCCATATCAAAGGCTCACGGTACAGCGAACCCCTGAATTATACACCATCCTGCGCTTAATGGGTTTAATTTTCAAACTCTTGAAAAATATCTTTGCAAAGTTTTCACGTTAAGTGCGACCGGAGATTCGAGTCGGACAAGTTCAGGAAATCTTTTGTCAACTTCATGTGACGTGGTAAGGATGAATTTTTAATTTGACGCCCATTTTTAGAGGTTAGATTTGAGATCCGATTTTTATGGCGCTGGATTTATGTTTTCAATTAGATGAAGTAAGAGGTCTGGTATAACAAGTTGTTATTGTAAATCTGTGGTTTTTTAATGGCTTTTTCTTGTCCAATTTACATTTACATAATATTTTTCATCCTATAATAAATACTAATTTATCGAAACAATATTAACCTCACCAATTTGCTGGATTAGATACATATGTCTATATTATTTTCCTGTATATAAAAAAGAGTTTTATTTTTACAGATCGTAACCAACCCAATCCAGTCATTAGAGTAAATCACCGAATTTTTGCAAATTATCCTCCAAAAAAACTCAAATCATATTTTATTATTTCCCATTTACCCCATTTCCATTCCAATTTATACTCCAACACAATAAGCATGTATCCCCCTCAAAAAAAGTTAAACAAGAATTGTTAAAGTAGGTAACAGTTTTCTTTGTATGCAAAACATTTTTGCGAGAGCGTTCAGGTGTGATGTTCCCATAGCCCATATGGATGATTTCATGCCTCATCGGGCCACGGTCGCTAGGGATCGCGATCGGAACTCGGAAGCTTCGGTTGGAAGATTCCAGAACATACCGTGTTTTGTTTTGAGAAAACTTTTAAAAAATGTGTTTTGAACATACGGAGGAAAATTGTACTTTACTAGAGTATTTAGAATAGTCTGCTTTTAAGTTCTGTAATATCCTATTTGTAAATATTTTCAGCGCTTTCACACTAGCGGATTTTTCGTGCGACAATGCTATCAGTGCGGCAATCTAAAAAAAAATCATTTTTGTGCAGAATTAAAAATTATTTTATCCTGTTTAATTAGAGGAATTAACAGTATATTTAACTCCAAACTTAACTTATTTAGCTGCAAGTAAAACATCCAATAGGCAAGGAATCAATGGATGCAAATCCGTGACGACACTAAGGAGATTAGGCTACGTTGTAAAGGATAGCTTGTCTGTAATTAGTGGCTTGAAGCTAATTGCTTGTATTGGATAGAACGGTGATCTTGGATAGAATAATTTGTTGCTTTTCTATCTTACTTTACCCTTTTCCGAAGCAATCTAAAGTTTTATATAGGACTAGCTTCTGCCAGCGGTTCCACCCGCATCCCGTGGGAACTACTTCCCCTACCGGGATAAAAAGTAGCTTATAGCCTTCCTCAATAAATGGGCTATCTAACACTGAAAGAATTTTTCAAATCGGACCAGTAGTTCCTGAGATTAGCGCGTTCAAACAAACAAACTCTTCAGCTTTATAATATTAGTATAGATTAATAGGCTCCGATTTCTTATTGTTATTATGTAGTAGAACCACACATTCATAGTTTTGTATTTTCGCTGTTATTTGGTTATATGTATAATGTCCATGACAGTCCTAGAAACTAAGTAATATATACCTCATTTTTGACTGCAAATGAAAATTCCATAGAAATGCCTCTCTATCCTTAAACATTATTCAATTACAGTGCTATTTAATGACAATAGGAGCAAGGAAAAAACCAATAGTAGCAAAGAAAAAACAAAAGGAACAAATAAAGCTCTACTTAGAAGGAACTTTCCAATCATTATCCCTTAAACGTGTGTCGTTACAATACTTATATACCAACTTAACTTCTAAGTGAAATAGATACTGAGAAAATCAAAGGTGAATCGTTGTTTCCTTTATGTTAATTGAATTAAATTTACGGGACAAGTCATTAACATAAATTGAATATGTAATGGAGGAAAGAAAGGTATTTACTTTGGAGAGCACTTGGAATAGTGACCTTGTTAAACATACCTACTGTAATTCTTTGACCATCTTTTGTTTTCGTTTCTTTGCACATATTTAAAATTAGGAATGGATTGTACATAGTTATATCGAATAGCGCTTTCGCACTAGTAGATTTTCCGGTCGGTTTGTCTTAGAACAAACCTGTTACTTGGTTTCAGCTGTCATTGTTTTAATCAGGTAGTACTCAACGTAATTTGTAATTTTTTAAATTATTTAAACCATTATTTCTGGCAACTAGGGTCCTTAAAAAATACAAATACACATATATTATACATAACAATACTTATAAACTAATACATACAATTTTATAAACTACTCATTATCATTATTTGTTTACATTTACTGTGCGCCACAACGCCCTTACTAACTATCTACGTCAAAAAACAGCAGAAAATCCGCCAAACACATCGATACAAGAAAATCAAACGTTATTTTTTATCAATAGACTAGCTTCTGCCAGCGGTTTCACCCGCATCCCGTGGGAACCTCGGCACGGACCCGGATAAAAAGTAGCCTATAGCCTTCCTCGATAAATGGGCTATCTAACACTGAAAGAATTTTTCAAATCGGACCAGTAGTTCCTGAGATTAGCGCGTTCAAACAAACAAACAAACAATCAAACAAACAAACTCTTTAGCTTTATAATATTAGTATAGATAAGCCTTCAACATCTCTATTTCCTAAAAACGTTAAGAGGACATACCGAATACCAAAGCGATTAATAGAAAATCGAAAAAAAAAACATTGAGACTTTTCCCAGTACTAGTTTGTCCGAGATGCTCGTATACCGAATTATTCCAAGCATGTTCTTTGTAAATTGGTACAGGTTACGTTGAAAGCTTCACGTGTGTTAGATATATTCTAGTCCTCAGTCGAAGAGGGTATGAGCACTAGATGCACTTGTGTGTCTGACTGTACTCTGATAAAACTTCCTTTGTGTCAGATATGCTGGTTATTGTTATTTTTGGAGATGGAAGATTTTTCTCGGAATGCGTGTTTGGTTTTTAGCCGAAAATTAAAACGGAAAAATAATTCTTGGTAGTTCTTTATACTGTTACAGCCTTTTTATCGTCCCACTGCTGGGCACAGGCCTCCTCTCACACGGAGAAGGATTAAGCGTTAATCACCACGCTTGCTCAATGCGGGTTGGTGATTTCAGACTTTATAGTCCAGGTTTCCTCAAGATGTTTTCCTTCACCTTTTTATCAGCCATTGGTGTCTAAGATTTACCTAGAAAGTACATACAAACTTAGAAAAGTTGCATTGGTACTTGCCTGACCTGGAATCGAACCCACACCCTCATACTCGAGAGGTTGGTTCTTTACCCACTAGGCCACCACGAAGACGTTCTTTATAGCATGCATCGTAATTCTACATGTAGGAAAAATAAAAAGGAAATTAAACGTTTAAGTAAAAATAAAAATATTAAAGCAAATAAAAGCTGGTCGTAAAATCTTCCACCCGAACCCAGTTCCGTCGAAACATTAAGACATTTTTAAAGCATTATTAAGGAGTTTCGAGAAATATTCTAAGTGAAAATATAAGTTAACTGTTCAGTAGATGAAAACTTAATAGTCCAGGTTTCACTGCGGATTCAATTAGAGCTCCGTTCAGGTGCGACGCGAGCTGGTTTGAACCACCCGTAGCCGGTGTAAGGCGCAAATATCCAGATATTTCTAGAAATTTCACTCCACGCGCGGGTTAATTTCATTTGGTGCACAGAAAACTGTGTGAACGTTATTGCTCGAACAGTTTTTGTATATATTTTTAGAATTTATAATAATAAAATGTTGACCAAAAACAAGGGTTGTGTTCCATTCTGCATGTTGTTTTTCGTTTTCTCTTTAAACTCGCATGGAATTGTATTTTTTGTACGATTGTTTAAAAACTGTTTCAGAGTAAATAAAAGCTTGCTGAGATACATCTCTGAGAGTACATAAAAGTATATGACCAAGTATAACTTTACCTATATTTTTGCACTTACAGTATGTTTCAAATAAAACAACCCAGTCCATATTCAAAGGGTCTCTAGGATAAAGGTCTTAACAGCAACACATGTTGACTCCGCACTAGTTTGAGAGTTAGCAACTCGTCATGTAAATATGGCGGACAAGGGATGGGAAATTGAGCAAAATTGTTAAGTGGGTTCAACTCAGATTATGGCGCAAAAGACCGTTTTAATACAAAACAAGAAGTTACCTGATGGGTTAAGAATTTTTTGTCGACATTACTAGAGATGTTGATACCACTGTAATAGTTTCGACAATAATCCAGCCATTATAGGTTCTTACCTAGTATAACATGCATATTAAAATTACAAACTTAATTTTGGCATTTCATTCACCATTGATTTTTTGTAAGTCTATCGTAAAATTGAGTCTTTTGTAATTTCAAGATTCACTTATCGATTTTATTGTAAAAATGTAGTAGATTGACAGATAAAAGCCAACTATATAACGATAATATGATAAGGATCATTAAGTAGATACACAGAAAGTTTTACTTCTAAAATACTCATACTTCTAGACAAATTTATAGTAAGAAAAAAGAGACTTAACCAGAAACAGAAAACGGCCATCACTAGTTCAAACCAAACGATATTTTGATAGCCGGCCGTGGATGAGCGATGTCGCGGGCAACTGTGTTGCTACTGTCCCTACCAGGTTCATTAATTGTAAAATGTCATGGTTGTAATGTGTTCACATTATATAATAAAGCTGAAGAATTTGCTGGTCTGGCTGAATTTTCTAATGTCAGGAGCTATTATACTAACTACTGGGTATTTAATTACCAAGTAATTGGAAGAAATCTCTTTATTAGTTGTTAAACGACACTGCACAACCGAAAATTCAAACCGAAAGTTATTCTTTGGTAAATTGTTAATCACGCACAAGGATTTTTGCAAATATGACCAGATCCGGGAGTTCTTGAGAACCCTTCAGCTATGCAATCTTAGAATAGGATAAGTAACTTTTAAATTATAAAAGACGCAGCATTAAAGATGCAGCCAACTGAAGCGAATGCTATCACATACGTACAACGTGCGTCCGTGGAGACCACGGACTAGCAAGCGCAGCGTAGGACGTCCACCAACGAGGTGGACAGACGACCTTATAAAGGTCGCCGGAAGACGCTGGATGCAGGTCGCTTCCAACAGGTATCTGTGGAGATCAGAGGAGGAGGCCTATGTTCAGCAGTGGACGTCCTATGGCTGAGATGATGATGATGATGATGATATACAACACACATATCTGAAATTCACTTCCAAACCTTCCCCAATTAATTAACAAATCACCTCAAACACTCAAACACGACGAAGACAAAACCAACCTTTCGAAAACTTCCAACAATTATTTCGGAATCTTCGCGATCATTAAACAAAAAGGACTTAAAACTTTCGATACGTGAGTTGTGTTTATGTTACCTACGGAAACGGAAGTTCGCAATGCGGGTAGGTACATAAAGGAATGGGCCAATCGAGTATGTTACTGTAAACGCTGTAGTTTTCAGCTGCATCATATATCTTTTCGACGGAACTTTCTAGATTTTAGCAAGCGTTTGACCTAGTGTCTGAGTGATTTGTGAGTGCTGGGTGTTGGTTTGATTCCTGCTTGGAACAGTGTTAGTGCCAATAGGCGTAAAGAGTTGAAATGAATGTTCGTGTTGGATGTTTGGGATTTGCGCATCGGCTATTCTTGAATATAAGAGTATAAAACATGGTAGAAAAGGGGACAATAATAATGATGGTGGTAATAGGGTATAATGGCGTCCACGGCCGATTTCGGCCACGGCGGCTGTTCTCATTTAAGGAGATCAGCCAGCTGCGCAGGACATATTATAGTGCACGAGCATTTCCGCAGACACAGGTGCACTCCCTATTCCTTCACTCTCATAACCCGATGGGACGGCAATCCGACACGACCGGAAAGAGATCAGGCGCAGGACCGACATTTACGTGCTCTCCGATGCACGGGTGAATCAATCACCAACTTCCAGACTACGGGCTGCTTTGTGAAAGTTCAAGAGAACCCACAAAGCGATTTCGGCCCGACCCGGGAATCGAACCCGAGACCTCGAGAACAGCAGCCGCGCTTGCGACCACTAGACCAACGAGGCAGTCATAAAGAGTTTATAATAAAGTTTCTTACATAGACTCCTTTAAGGATACTGTTCATCACACTCTTATGGATTTAACACTATTTTATTTATTACAAGGGTTTTATTTGAAACTTTAACGATAAAAACATGGTTTATCACCACAATCGATAAACACCTACAAAATTAACCACCGAATACCCCAAAAAAGGAATTCCAATCCCATGTCAATTTCCCTTTCTTAACAACAAAATACTCTCACAGCATTCCTCGACATGCTTCGGACCCAACCATGGAAAACAAAATAACTAGCGGAGGTGCCATAGTCGAAAATCTCCTAAGAAAGTAGCACGCTAAAATGCAGGTGTGCGGGGGACGAGGAACGCTACTGTCTTCGCCCTTATACGCCTTCTTTGGACCTGGCCATTTTTTGTTATACCAAAAATTGTTGACAAATGTCTCAAAGAACCCGAACACTTCGTTGGTTCACTCGTAACTAATCGTTTTTTTCGAGCCGATTCATACGGTGACGAATTTAACCGAGAAGAAGGCGCCTGATATACCTACATTATGGCATCTCCGCTCATCTATCCTTACTCCGTGGACCCAACCCACGCTCAAATAGTACCTACCCACTTAGGGCATGTTTGTGGAGATAGAACGAATATGTGACGTATCACAATATGGGATCGACTGGCTAACTTACTATAGATCCTTGGTACCCTAAATAAATATTGGAAACTATGTTTGTTGAGAACCGAGTGTCTGGTGGCTTAGAACTGTTTGCGGCGACTTTGTAATTGAATGGATGATTTTTTAACCAGTTGGGGATAAGGGGAGATGTTCGGTTGTTTTAATTGGGGGATAAAGCTAAGGAACTCTTCGAAAATATTCAAAATATATCCACTAATACATGGTATAAAGATGATGGGATTCGATTTTTTACTATTTACTTTCATACAGATTTCGGGAAGTAACATTTAAAATATTAGTTTGGCGCTTGATCTTGACCGATATGTTAGGAATATGTGGGGATATGTTCGACTATTAAAATTAAGGAAACATAGCTAGGGATCTCTTTGAAAATTTTCGGAACTTCTTGGAGAAGATATCTTAATAAATATTAAACATAGAAACAGATAATGATTTTCAATAATGTCTTATTCCATACACATCACGAACTTAAACAAATAACTAAACAATAAAAGTAAAAATTTAAAAATCAAATAAAGATTTGCCAAATGATCACTTCGTTTCTTAACTATTCCACTTACAAAATCCCTATTTCCGTCCCTTTCATATACCAGACATTAAAAAGAGCCACCACACGGTTCAATAATAAGGAGTTACCGAGAAATTGTGAACTCAAGTTTCCAAAATGGGATTTGTCTTTCGAGATCTTTGAAAAGTGCTGAGTCAGCGTTTATCATCAGATCATAAGAGGGTTGGAACTTTCTTTGCTGATCTGAATTTGGACATGCTAATGCAGCTCTTAATGAAGAATTACTTGCAGATAGGGAACGAACTTCATTTTACAATGTATTTGGAAGAAACTTGATGTTTATAGATATATGGTGGGGTTTTTACACTAAGTTGTACGGTTTTAGTATCATTTTAAAGTCATTTCCAAGTTTGATGTCTACGAATTTTTAACGAAAATTCCAGATGAAAGTCAAAATTTACATCAGAAACTACACTACCGTTTTCCTTGATACATGAGTACAAAAAACACACAATATTTTCATATCGACAGCCGTCAACGAAACACAGATGTTTATATACACAAAGCCTTTGAGCTATGAATATTTTAATTTCCGGTTCGCCCGACACTGAGATTAAGAAGGTAAAGTATGAAATACTTTATTAACTGTACCCGACTGTACCCAGCTTCGTTTTACGTCCGCTCTCAATATGCAATCTATCTGTTGACTAGCTTACCAGAGATAGACGTTTGACATCAGCCACATACTGACGTTGACTGAGTTGACTGCCTCGTTGGTCTAGTGGTCGCTGTGCTCGAGGTCTCGGGTTCGATTCCCGGGTCGGGCCGAAATCGCTTTGTGGGTTTTCTTAAAACTTTCACAAAAGCAGCCCCGTAGTCTGGAAGTTGGTGATTGATTCACCCGTGCATCGGAGAGAACGTAAATGTCGGTCCTGCGCCTGATCTCTTTCCGGTCGTATCGGATTGCCGTCCCATCGGGTAATGAGAGTGAAGGAATAGGAAGTGCACCTGTATCTGCGCAAATGCTGGTGCACTATATTATTTACTGCACAGCTGGTTGATCTCCTTAAAATGAGAACAGCCGCCGTAGCCGAAAATCGGCTAGGAGGACATCACCATCATACAAGTTATGTCAAATTCCTATCTCAAGTTAGCAAGACAAAGGATAGATAGAATATGGAAACAGCCGTTAGCGTTATGTGGACGAACCGTCGACCCGTTTTTGTTTTTTTTTTACCATGAATTTTAAATCAATGTGTGGGCATTTGAGGATTACCGTGTTTTTTTTGGGTGGATTTAAAAATGATTAAGGCCTTTTCGGGAAAAAAATGTTTTGCTCGTCGTCATTATTAGCGGTTTAGGATTTTTTTTCAATTGACTATATTGAAATTGGCGTCTGTTTTTAACCGACTTCCCAAAAAGGAGGAGGTTCTCAATTCGGCCGGTATGTTTTTTTTTTTTTTTTTCTATGTATGTACATCGATTACGCCGAGGTTTATAGACCGATTTACGTGATTCTTTTTTTGTTCGACGCGGAATAGCTGCCAGTTGGTCCCATAGTCATCAGGTTAGGGATCTGATGATGGAAACCCTGAGAAATCGAGGGCAACTTTCGAAAGTTGTAAGCATACATAGAGTTAAACCTTGACACTCATATGTATGTCTGATAGCACTATTCAACAGTGAAGGTTTGGAGCTGACCTGATGATGGAGACCAAAGAAGGTCGAGGGAACTCGACAACTGAGTCTGTAAACTACCTCGTGTTTGGGCTTATATTATTCGTATTGACGAGACCTTTGCAACAGTGAAGGTTTGGAGCAGACCTGATGATGGAGACCAGAGAAGGTCGAGGGAGCTCGACAACTGAAAATGAAAACTACCTCGTGTTTGGGCTTATATTCTTCGTATCAATGAGAACTTTCCAGTTATGTGGATAGTGACCTTATTCGTTTCACTGAAAAGCTGAAAATAAAAAACTTTTTTACAAAAAAAAATAACCGACTTCCCAAAACACTAAAAAGCAAAAAAAAAACTAATTTTAGGTGCATCGGCCTAGAAGTCGGTGGCAAAATTAACTCAGGGACATCCATTAGACACCGACTTCTAGGCCGATGCACCTAAAATTAGTTTTTTTTTTGCTTTTTAGTGTTTTGGGAAGTCGGTTATTTTTTTTTGTAAAAAAGTTTTTGCAGTGTTGCTATGTCGCTTTGGACATACTATATTGCATTTATAGGGATTTTATAATTGAGTCTTATTGCTCAAACAATGAAAAATCTTTACAAGTTTATAATACAGCAATCTTTATACATACAAATAGTTAAAATTAGTCCAATAAATTAGTTCACTCTCTCTGCCATTTTGAAAGAGTTCACTTGGAAACCAACAGCCACGCTCAATCACACCACAAATCACAATAAAACACACTTATATATAATAAATTCCCCATTACCCGCCGATTTCACTAACAACCCGTCACCATGACAACGGCTAACAAGCACAAAAATATATTTACACGGGTTCCAAGCAAAAAACGTACCTTTTGTTGAACATAAAATTAATTAGGCAGTCACAGGAAAATTTCCAAATTATAATTAGTACTCCTGAAAGTTACGGGACAACAATTATTGTCATTAAAATATGAAAATGTCAAAGTTAGTACCTGAACATGTTTTGATTAGGTATTTTGATGACTGAGAAATTTTGTGACGCGGTGTCGAAATTAAATTTTGGTAAAGTTGAATGAAGTGGAATGTTAGGCATTCTGATTGTAGCTTGTTACCACATATTTTAAAGGGCAATAATTTTTGGAAATTAAATTAGGCATTATTTAGATTTTTGCAGAATCATAAGCTGGTTTCAATCGATTTTTTGTAATATGGTCGTTGTCCTCCATCTTGATTATTATGTGCAGAGTATAGTATCAAGTTACCTTTATAATTATTAAAATGTGAACTTAGCAATTAGCCGCAAAATAATATTAAAATTCTTAAAACATTGTTCCAGAGATAACGTTTTAATGTCACAAAATTGTAAAATTCCACGTTATCTCCCTTTTAATGTGAAGGAAAAACAATGTTTTAGGGACGTTTGTCACAATAAAGAAATCACAGAAAACCAACTATGTTCAACTTTTTGACAAACTGGAAATAAATCAAGACAAAAAAGATGATCAATGCGCGCAATGCCTGATCAAATGCAATTTGTATGGGTGTCAATAAAAAAATACTGACTCGTCAGTCGTTAGGGGAGGCCTATGCTCAACAGTGGACAGCAAATAGCGTTTATGCTGGTGATGACTGGCGTTACCGATAACGGCGCTACATTTATTTGTGCCATCATGCCTTCCATGGCTTGTTCTTCCATTTACTATAGACTTGGATCTTTATATGGGTGTTTAGTATATTCTTCTCTTCTAAAATCTGCCAAGGGTTCTTGGACAATTTCATTTTTATTGAATTCATCATCGTTAAACTTCTGTTCATGTACTTATGCTACATTATGTAGGGAATGGATTTACGGTCGCTCTAACTAATTGAAATTATCATTAAAAGTTTTTTATTGTTCAGATAAAGGTGAGTCTATGTTTAATTACAGTTTTGTACCTGCTGCTATTGTGTTCATGCCTTTTTTGAACTTGAAAATGTGTTTGTTTTTCTCAAGCTTATTTGTTAGAGGTGTCTGGCTTTTTAATTGGTCTGTGAGTATTATTTGTATATTCACTTTTAATTCGAAGTAGTGTTACTTTACTTGTATTAACGATATTATCATCAATTGCAATATTTGCTTTTGCATTTTCAAATCAGGTTTCAGTTTTCTGTTCGTCTTTCTATGTTGGCCATTATTCTAGTACGCAGGTTTTTTACAGTCTTTTATTATTCTTCTGTCTTTCCTAGTATTTTCTTTAAACCAACCGTCATTAACCACTCATAAAACCTTTTTGTGGCGAACTTCTTCAAAAAATATAGGCACACCGTCACCAACACAATTCTGTTGTATTCAATCTTCTGCTCAAGTTTCAACATAAAACTTAGCACTTCCAGTTATAAATTTAAAGGCAGAATCATTAACAAAAGGGGTTCCTTCTATCTGGCAGAATTTTATTTGGCCGAATTTTATTTGGCATAACACACTTGGCATAATTTTTTTTCAACGAATGTTTTTAAGGCATAAAAATATTTAGCATAATTATTGTTTCACCGAATATTTATATGCCTGAATTTACAGTTGCATACTTTTAAGATGGCAGAATTTTATTTCGCATAATTGCTTTTGGCATAGTTAGAGTTTCGCATTATTTCGTTTAGTTATATTTTGAGAAACTATTATTTGGTATAATCTCATTTGGCGTACTATGAAGATGGCAGAATTTTATTTAGATTCAATGTAGTTAGCAAATTGCCATTTATAACCTTCAATTAAAAACATTGTATTAAAAATTGAAGCTAGTAACGAAAACGAATCGCTGCAAAACCGACTCCACGTAGTCTTGTCTGCCCTGCCCCTAGAGTGCAATTCAAAACCGCGTAGGCGCGGAGGGGCGAGGCAGCCTGCGAGCTGAGGCGCAGGTAGTTTTTACGCTCGTCGACGCGGTTGAGGCTGGCCGGCTCCGCCGGCCAGTAAGCCGAAGCTGCGGCGGTGAGCGTGAAAACCATCTGCGACGATAAGCTCGCATGGGACCGCCGGAGCCACGCAGTGCCGGAGCCGTGACAGAAGCCATGCTTGCTGCATGTTGCATGCTTACTTCCATGTTGCATGCCTGTTTACATGCTGCATGCCTGCTTGCATGCTTCCATGCTTCAGGCTTGTTTGCATGCTTCTTACAGGATAATAAAAATTCCAAAACTATGCCAAAAGATGATTCTGACTATAAACATTCTGAAATATGATAGTTCTGCCTACTTAGATGAAATGTATGCCAAGAGGAAATACTGACTGGCAACTTTCTGCGAAATGATTTTTCTACTATTTAAGTATCATGAAAATGAAATTTATGCCTAAAGATGATTCTGCTTGCCAAAATTATGCGTTTTTAATGTCTGCTAAATGAGTGTATGCCACACGATTTTCTGCGAAATGAAGATTATGCCAACTGTTGGTATGCAAAATAAGATTATGCCATAAAAAGTTCTGCCATAAAGGGGGGACCCTAACAAAAGGTGTGCCTTACGTTTAACTGTGAACTTTGATCCGTAGTCGAATGTTCTCAATGTCGTTTAGCCATCGATTACTGGGAGTTTTTAGAGACGTTGATAGATCGCCCCCGGCCGGCGATTCTACTTCTACCGGTTAAACCTATTCTTTGAGGGTTTAATGTATGAGAATTTTGGTGCTTTTAGTTCTGTACGTTATTTTTTTCATTGTACTTACCCTTTCTTAGAAAAAGTATGTTCATCTCGCATATAATCAGTTTGGATTGGTTGGTGTAGAGGTATAAATTAATATTTTTTATCTTTGCTTCTATACTTCAGATGACCTTTGAAGGAAAACCTTCAACTATCATCACCACTTGTAAAAACCAAAATTTATACGAATAAAACAATATATACAATAACGTTAAAACAATATATATGAACACTATCAAATGTCTTGACTCTTTCAAAAGATAGGTAGATACTAGCTTCTGCAACTGGTTTCAGCTGCGTCGCTCAAGAAATACTTCTGAGAAATAGTCTCTAATCAAGAGATCATCTCTTGATAAATGTGTTTGGTATCTATTAAGCAAACAAAAAAACTCTTCAGTTTTATAATATTAGTAGTTACTTTTATTAAAAAATATTAAATAAAATACTTCACCGCTACCGCTTATAACTTAACATGTATAACGTACTGTCATTTAGTAAGTGTAAATATAGAGCTAAAACTTTTCTATTACTGCCGTTTGCGATTGGCCAGATATTTCGGCGGCAGGTCTTCAATCAACATTCTTTTTTTCGTAGATTGTGTGAAAATATTTTTATGTAATGGTTGATTTGTTATTTATGTGAACAGTGCCTGGTGTACAAAATACTATATTTTCATACAGCTTTGTTTGGTATTCCAGATTAGTGACTTAACTAAAATGATAAATATTTTTTTTTGATAATTCAATTTGCACTTTGTACAACGGCAGACTTAATGCCTTAGACGTAACTTAAATTAATTCACAGAAACACCTCAATGTTGAACTGAAATTGCACTAGATATTTGCGCAGGCAAAATTTTCGCAATTTTAATAATTCGTTCCCATGTGGTGGTGTGGTTCGTTCCCAAGTCGTGGTGGCCTAGTGGGTAAAGGACCAGCCTCTCAAGTATGAGGACGCGGGTTCGATCCCAGGTCCGGCAAGTACCAATGCAACTTTTCAAAGTTTGTATGTACTTTTTAAGTACCTATATCTTAGACACCATTGCCTGTGTTTCGGATGGCACGTTAAACTGTAGGTCCCGGCTGTCATTGAACATCCTTGGCAGTCGTTACGGGTAGTCAGAAGCCAGTAAGTTTGACACCAGTCTAACCAAGGGGTATCGGGTTGCCCGGGTAACTGGGTTGAGGAGGTCAGATAGGCAGTCGCTTCTTGTAAAGCACTGGTACTCAGCTGAATCTGGTTAGACTGGAAGCCGGCCCCAACATAGTTGGGAAAAAAGGCTCGGAGGATGATGATGATGTTCTCGCCATTGTTTACCATAACATTACAAAGGAAACTCGATTGATTTACAAGGCTGAACTATCTTCACTGAAAGATACTCGAATACTTCAAAGTTTCACAGTTACTCTAACTTTCATAAACAGGCATTACCTTGTAAGTGCATTTGCAGTAAATATAATAAGATCTACATAAAACATTGGACTGAAATTGGAGTCCGGTATCATAGGTGAGTGTCTAGACGCATGGATCATTCTAATAAAGAAAGTCACCCTGTATGTATATGTCACTTGTCTATTTCAGTTATATTCGACCAAATATATCGTTTTATTGAAGGAAAACGTCTATATTTTCCTATTTTGTAAGTTTTGACAGATTAATCTATACTAATATTATAAAGCTAAAGAGTTTGTTTGTTTGTTTGTTTGAACGCGCTAATCTCAGGAACTACTGGTCCGATTTGAAAATTTCTTTCAGTGTTAGATAGCCCATTTAACGAGAAAGGCTATAAGCTACTTTTTATCCCGGTACGGGAAGTAGTTCCCACGGGATGCGGGTGAAACTGCTGGCAGAAGCTAGTCTTTCATATATCATTATCGTTGCTGTATATCGAATAAGATGCAGAACAGCATGTCTTTATTTTAATAAGTCGTATCAGTCTTAATTTTTATTTTTGGTCTATACTTCTCTACCTGACGTCATCTCTCAAGTAACATTCCATGAAGACGCATAATATAACATAGATAACCGTAATCCAACTGACCTCCTAGCACCTTGTAATCCATAAAACTGTGATAAATGAACTCGTGTAATACTTTCAAAAATAATAGGCCTACAAATTGAATGTACAGCGAAACTAGCTTTATAACGTATACTTGTTGTTTGTCTTGATTTCACTAGTAGTACAAATTTCATGGCGTGAGAAATGTGGCGCGGCAAATTACTAACAATTACTACTTCATGTAGGTACTACATAATTACTGTAGTTTTTAGCAGTAAAGTGATCAGTAATGTTTTGGTGATTTTTTTTTTTTTTTTTTGCAGGGGGAAAATCCTCATGGACTTCCCTCCACCTGGGGTCGGTGGAGGGGTTGTGCCGGACTCTTACCGGCTAAAAACCCACCCAGTGTTGCCTTCTACCTTACCTATTGTCGAGGGCACGGGTATCGCCAAAGCATTCTTCCGCACCCCCGACAGGTATTGGCCCGCCAGATGTTCAAAGGCGGGCCCCGTCAACCTCTGTGGCCGTCACCCAGCGGCCACAGCAAACTCCACTAAGAGAGGCGCGCGCAACACAACGCCACCGTCTCGAGGCCTGTTTCTGATCGGACGACAGACGCCCCTAGTCTGTCGCCCGCAGGCCGCGCCCTATGGTGGCCGGAGATCAGCCACCCTGCGACGCCCACCACGTCTGCTGCGGGCGGGGAGAGAGGAAGCAGTTTCTCTCTCCCTTTCCGCCGCCTCCTTTAAAACCATCACATCCTCACAAAAGGAGGCGACGGCGTTCCACCCTTCTTCGCTGCCGACCATGCAGGACACAACAGCCGGCAGCGAAAGACTTCCCGCAGCATCTACTGCTGCCGCGAGGTCACGGCGCTGCGTTGCCCATGCTGGGCACTCCACCAACGTGTGCAGCGCCGAGTTCTCGCTGCAGATCCCACAGT
This sequence comes from Helicoverpa assulta, assembly GCA_963856015.1. Classification (NCBI taxonomy): domain Eukaryota; kingdom Metazoa; phylum Arthropoda; class Insecta; order Lepidoptera; family Noctuidae; genus Helicoverpa; species Helicoverpa assulta. The sequence goes on from CAWLCW010000032.1 coordinate 11,151,012, forward strand.
GGTGGCATTCGGGCGTGGGCTCCCGGCCTATGCGACACAGGAACTTTCCGAAACACCCATGTCCGGTAAGAACCTGTGTCAGGCGGAAGCTGAGGGCGCCGTGGCTTCTCTCCAGCCACTCCTTCATAACGGGCCTGACCGCCGCGACAACGGTGTGCCCTGCCGTGGGTCGCGCAAGTCGCTGCTCCCATTCCACCATTAACACCTGGCGGAGCTCTGCCCTGCGCGCCTCAACTTGTCGAGGCACGAGGCACTCACCCCGCTGCACTGCTTCCTCGCGCCATGTATAGAGTGACGCGAGGACTTTCCCGTCTAGGTCCCATGGTGGGGATCCGGCTAGGAGGCATGCCGCTTCAAAGGATATCGTACGGTATCCCCTTATGACCCTGATGGCCATCGCTCGCTGAGGTCTTCGCAGCACTGCAAGATTGCGGGCCATCAGGGTGTTAGCCCACACTGGCGCTGCGTAGAGCGCCATCGCCCGCACGACCCCCATATAGAGCCTCCGGCAGGAGGTATTGGGTCCCCTGAGGTTGGGCAGCAGGCGTGAGAGCGCAGAAGCTGCGGCCAACAATCGGGGAGCGAGACGTTGGAAATGCGGCCCGAAGTCCCACCGACTGTCGAGAACGAGACCGAGGTATTTCATCGTCGATTCGACAGCGATGGTGACCCCTCCTACTACGTAAATGTCAATCCTGTGCCTGATCTCTCTCCGTTCGTGTCGGATTGTCATCGCATCGGGCTATGAGAGTGAGGGAACAGAGAGTGTACCTGTGACCGCGCAAATGCTTATCATTGGCACTAAATACCTACATTTATGTTTTTTTTTATATCTAGATATTATATTCATCATTCTACGCCCGTTGATATCGGTAAAATGTCATAAGTCAATAGGCCTAACAATTTTAACAGTTAAAATCCAAAACATTTTTAGGTATGTTGTAAAATAATGAACAAACATATTGACATACATCACAAAACAAATACAACAATTTACATAGAACTGATGTGTAATTAAAATATTTCCCTGTTGATGTATCATACACCAAAATATTTGCTCCAGGCAAACAATGTTTTTGAATTAATATTCGTGTACCTTTTACAAAAATTCTGTTATGATATTTTTGTCCACGTAATTTATGAATAAGTTCTAATTTTACCCTTGCTTTTGCCTTTTTGAGAGGAAAATATGGATCATTCACCCTCTTCATTACTTAACGGAAACCTTGTTTAAATGTATTAAATATAGTACGAACCCTCAAACATTTCTATCTACTTTCACACCAGGACTCATCTAAGCCATTTTCTTTCAAAAGATACTTCCATTCTTATGAGCAAGTAAGCAATTTGCAAACACTATGTAAACAATATCAATATTATAATCTAAAACAGCACTGCATAAGGAATCAAGGATGATCAATAACCATCATAACTTCAAAACATAGACAAGACATGTATGTAAGCCAGTCCAAACTTCTAGAAAGTTCCGTAGTTTCCCTGCCTTACATAAGAACGAATCACGAGGAAAGATGAGCGGAGATGCCATAATGCAGGTAGGTCAGGCGCCTTCTTCTAGGTCAAATAGTTGTTGGTCTAATAGGTTGTCGGGTTTTTTGAAATATCAGTCAATGATTATTACAAAACATGGTCGTGTTCAAAGAAGGCGTATAGTTGCGTAGACAGTAACGTTCCTCGTCCCCGTTCACCCGCATTTTGGCGCGCTACTTTCTTAGGTGATTTTCCGTTATGGCACCTCCGCTAGTCATTTTGTTCTCCATGGTAGGAATATTGTTGCGGTCGCGTGAGTATGTAAATAATGAATGAGTAGGAGGATGGGGATTTAAGGACCTTTGTGATGTACCCGGATATTGTTGTATGATGTCCGTGTCCAAATTTAGATTAAATGGAATGAGGTAAATTGTGATAATCCTATTAATTATACGGTTGTTGGAGAATTATTCTTCAATCATCCCTACTATCTACTTACAAAGAAAGGGCATTGATTAACAGGCTTTTAAATTTACTCACTTTATATTTATTTGTAGGTATGTAATCCTTAACAGTACGGCTGGGTCAAAGCTGCAATAGAATGAAAACTGAATTACTGTGAAACATAAGTCATTCAGTATTACTCTCATACTACCTTTTTAAGGTTCTAGAAATTGATGTTTGTAATCTTGGTGGAGCAAAAAAGAATCTCAGTTTATTGAGCGCTTCGTACTCACTAAATACATTTACAATACTTTGCAGTCTTATTCAGTCTTTTGAAATATTGCCATAAATAAAACAATATGTGAAACAAACTTACTCTATTTCACGTTAGATATACCTACTTAAAAGACGTCTGTGTTCCTTCTTGTTATCTCAATCGGCCTTTCCTTCCAAAGGCCGCGGCCACTTTTTGAAGATATGAAAATTACCTTAAAATAAGCCGACACCATCAAACCAGGTGTCTTCAACACACTTACCCAAGTCATGGGAAAAGCCACCACATCAAAAAGCAGGAAGCTTGTACAAACAAAATGGATATGTAGTAATAGCAAGAATCTACACATACTAGGTCGAGAGCCTGTCCACTCGCTTGAACAAATATTGGCCAAACAAGTTTCTGTTATAATAATGTTTGTCGCCAATGTTTGTCTTATTGGTGGTAATGATGAACTGTTGCATGTATGAGGTCGTCGGTAAATGGGGATGGTTTTTTTTTAATTGCTTATTATTAGTTTTAGTTTTAAAAGTCATTCGAAGAATTGTGTTTGGTATTATATTTAGTAAAGTATCAAGAGGATAATACCTTTAAATATTTTATTTATTTTGTTTTTGTGTTTTTTTAATGATAAGCCGTAAATAGGTATGGATTTTCTAGGAAAGTTATTTTTATTTTAGGGATAGCTTTTTTTATTTCATTTTTTAGCCTAAACTATGCCATAAATATTTCTGTTAATTTTATAATATAAATAAAAAATTTCGCGTAAAGCGAGTGTACACTTTTCCAGTAAGCGTTTCATAAAGGCGGTGCCACACTAATGTGATGTTAGGTAACGTGACGCTCGGGAATAGCGACGTGTGACTCGCGACTATTACTATCGTAATTTTTATATGATATAATAAAATGTTTTTTAGGGTTCCGTACCCGAAAGGTACAGGACCCTATTGTTTTCGCTCTTTTGTCCGTCCGTCCGTTCGTCCGTCCGTCCATCTGTCATCAGGCTGTATCTCATGAACCGTGATAGTTAGAGAGCTGAAATTTTTACAGATGATGTATTTTTGTTGCCGCTATAACAACAAATACTGAAAACTAGAATTAAATAAACATTTTGGGGAACTCCCATACAACAAACGTGATTTTTTTTGCCGTTTTATAAATAATGGTACGGAACCCTTCGTGCGCGAGTCTGACTCGCACTTGGCCGGTTTTTTTGTGTGCTGTCTATAATATATTATATTTTTGGTTTGATGAGAGTTAATTCAGTTAAGTTGAGAGAAACTATTATTAAATACAGCGATTAGAAGCAGAATTTACAGTATTTAATAAACGCAGATAAAGTAAAAAGAGAAAATTTTGGTTAGATTCACCTCAAAATGTTCGCTTCTAAGCTTAGGCATACACATCATATACATGATATACATAATGTGATTCTCCACATAATAACAAATAAACTTATATTAGGTACCCTACTGTCTTCTACATGTCTATCTTTAAATCTAAGATAGTTTACTCACATCACATCCTACGTACCTTTTAACCCTCAAAAGGAAATCAGAATCGACGTAAAGCTCTCCCAAATAAATATTTCAAAGAGCATCCTGTAAAACCTGAAAAAACACGAGTCACACGTCACGAAAAACAAAACGTCTCAATCTGCCGCAAAATTAAGACCCCCATAAACCACTTTACGGAAGTGCTACACAAACCCTCACGTTTTTGTGTATACCATAATTTACAGATGCTACCAACGTGTCGAATGTTTAACTAAAAAAACAAAAAATAAAACAAAAACCGGTGAAAAAAACAAAAAACGGCACGTGGAGACAGAGCTTTAAAGCGCAAGTTCTCGCTTTTGTGTATGCGTGGAATGCATTTGTGTGCGTGCCGTTGCAGGTATCGCTACGGACTTCAGTCCCCATCGGGCAGTCGACGACGCGCGTTGTGTCGACGCTCCTCTCCTCGAACGAAAACGTTCGACGAATCATTTTCGCGATCGAAGAAAATTATCGAAAATTTTTCATTCGTTGGATTTTTGGAAACTGTGGAAAGAATTGTGTGTTTTGTGATTTTTGGATGCTCAGTGGATCGAGTGTCGACAGTTTCTATTGGTTTTTGTGAATGAATGCACAGGTGTGAAATCGTGAATGGTTTTGGTTTTTTTGTGGCATTTAGAAGCAAGTAAGTTATAGAAAATAATTTTATTTGTCTACGTATATACCTTAATGTTCTATAATAACAGGAATAATTCCAATAGGAAATCAACTGGTGTTAATAAGAAAATATTATAACTAATGTAACAGTTCTATGAATTAACATGAAGCCATTGGAATAAATTAATTTATTGATACAGTTTGATTCCAAATTGATGATAGTCTAGATATTATAAATGAATCCTCATTTGATAATTTATTGGACCGACTCACCGATGATATAGATGCCTAATTAAAAATCGATAGTTAATTGCAATTATGACAAGACATGTTTTGCGAATTGAAACCGTGGACTGGGAATTAATTAAAATTCCTAAGTATCATGTTGGATCAATCACAGGCTGCCAATTATTTTTTACCTAATGTAAAATTATCTACACATTTAATCTAATCTACTTATTTACCGACCACCATGTCAATTTAAAAAGCACATTTTTTATTGCAAATCAATTAAGTAGTTAAGTAGTCGTTTTTTTTTTTTCTAACAATCATTTGTTTTAATTTTTTTTCTTACGGTGCGGTTACAAAAAATAATGACTTACCGCTATTGTGTTTTTTAATGATTTTTGCCGGAACATTTCAAACTGATTGTCATTGAAGAAAAAATATCCGGTGGCGAAGAATAGAGTTAATTATTGTTAAACCTCAATTTGAGATCGATTTTTGAAGGTCAAGTTTGGAACGACATTTAAAAATGTATCGAGTATCGACCTTTGGTAAAGTACCTAACTATTAGGTAATAGGTACTCGATAGTTATTATTGGGTACAAAACTACTATTTATTTTTGAAATATAAAGCTTTGTATTTGATAAATGGACTTAATTGGGCCTTGTTTTAGGTATGGGCTGGTGTTGCCTTAAATATTGTAAAGGTTTTCAATTAAAATGGTAACAGAAATATAGGTGTCATAGGTATTTACAGGTCACTTTGAGTCTGATATACATACTTTATTCATAAACCAAAGTAAAGCAACGTTTTATTTTCATAACTTGAATGATTTTTCTTTTGCAATGTAGCTAGATTAATGTCTGCCATTGTGCTATTCTATTAACGTTATTTGCAAATCTTTTTTTGTTTGAGTCCGCTATGAGCAGATGTTTTAATACATATCTTTGATAATGTATTACAAAATAGCTGAAATATTTTCTCTGTCTGGTGAGAGTGGTCATAATGCTAGAATCTACAAACTAATATTAAACGTATACATCGCACCTATAGTAACACATAAAAATCTATTTTTTTTTTCTTATGTTTAAACAAAGCACTAAGGCAGTCTATAAGTGAAGGTAATTTCTTGTGATTTTCGTCACGCATAAACTTCGGCATTGAACCGTAATTACTTATGGTCATAGACCTAAATTTAGGCCAGTTCAGTCTAGACGCTGTTACGTTTTTCGGTAGAATATATAACAGCCAAAATAATTGGTTTTTGTAAGGGTAAAAGTTGTCGATAAACCTTTCTTTGTAAACTAACTACCTACATACTTGAGTTTGGTTGCTGGGTTTTTGCTTCTATTTGGAGTAAAAATACTGTCGACTTACAGTTTTGGATGAAAATGGTCTCCTAAAAAGTCTGTAACACAATTCTAAAGAAATTCTTGTTAGTCATAACCTATTATTGATCAGGTTCTGCTGGCGGTTTCAGTCGCATCTTGTGTAATAATTATGTATGTCGCGCACGTATATTAAAAGAAGTATCGGTAGTCTTCATTGATAAAAATACTATTATATCTAACACATTTTTTATTCTTTTTCGCCCAGTAGTGCTCTTCAAATTTACAATATTAGTTAAAACATTTTCACACCTTTTAGTGTTTCACTAACAAAGTCACTGTAACGGTACTCGTTTCGACATTTTTCTTCAATTAACTACGATTCGTTGACCGAGTTACAACTCCAGACTTTAATTGCCAAACTTTTTGTTGCGAATATAATTTCAGCGTTTAAGTAATTTGTCGCTAACTCGAGTTTCTTTGAAACAGTAAAAGATAAGACACTGCAGAGGAAATTATTTGCAAGTTTCTTGTTTGAAAATGCCCTGTAATAAAAGTAGGGTTGTATTTTTGTATACTTATTGAAGAACTAGATCTTGGCTCGGACTTTGTCCGCAATACTAAGAGATCTATGTTTCGTATCTGAATGAAAATGCGCTTATATATTTGTTTCAAAGATACTATACCTATCTCCGCACCTGTCTCAGTCAGTTCAACCGCTTAGTGCAAAACGTTTGGTAACAAACAAAATCACTTTTCAATGTGCAATATTAGAATGGTGTCATTTTGCAAACCATTAATATCGGCCTAGTTGGCAAAAAAACATTTTCATCCAGCTTATTGCTAAACTTATAGATGTTCTTTTATGATTCATAATATTACTATGATGGTTTTTCATACCACAAATTCCAAATTACTGCACCAAAAAAAGTTAATTTCACGCCATGTGTCATCGTGAACGAATTTCAGGGAATTCGGTGATACATTACTGGCAACCCTTTGACGCCCCCTCCGTCACATTTTATTGCACCCACGAGGGCCGAAGGGTTCACTGTTATTTAGATGCAGTGAATTATTTCCTTTACGACATCATATGCCAAGGGTTTGACATTATCTCTCCTTGGACACCGTTTATTTCTATCAAAAGACTTTAATCCAACAATTTTGTGAACACTTTAAATTAAGCTGCGAAATTATCAGGCTATTATTTGGACTAAGAATATAGGATTTTAGTAACGTATGCCTATCCTATGTATCACCCATTCTTCAATTTGAAGCACCAAACTTTTGCCATCAGATTTCTTAAATGTTCGCTCAATATTTATGACCTCAAAATACTGGTAATAATCATCACTTATTGAACTTAATAGTACTCAAAATAAAATCTGCCTGCACTTTAATTATATAAATGCAAAGCAAAAATTACATAAAGATTTTAAAACGGCCTAAAACTGCGTCTATCTGTAGTCCAAATGGAAGGGCTACTACACATGTAGGAACCACATACCCCCATGAGAAAAACCTTCCCTAACCGTTTAGTACAGGCGTAAAACACCTGTCTTTTCATTAAGTTAAACGCTCCATGTAAATAGTCATAAAATTAACGCCCATGGGAATCTCCCCCTTCGTTGACATTGAACTTGAAATGGAAAACAAATATTTAAGAGTAAAAGGGTTATGTTTGAGAATGTGATGTTTTATACTTAGGAAGTGGGAATATCCTACTTTCTTGGGAAGATCGTGACCTTTGGCGATGACAGATGAACAGTAGACTTTAGTGGAAATTCAACTATGAGGTTATTTATGAATGATTATGTTGCTGTATCTTTTAAGGTAATTTAGTAGTGTGATACAGACTATTTATTGACTTCGTCTATTCTGTCATCCGTATTAAAGTTATGAATGTGGTATTTTGTTAATATTTCAATTTTAAGGTGAAAAGTAACATAGTTTATTGTAGTGTCAAACGATAAAAGACATGCTCATGAAAATTGATCTTCAATATGCTTTTGATTTGGAAAAGCGTATAAATCACGTATCAATTCAAACCTATTACATGTCTCTATTTTTTACGAAACTGGTGGTGGCGTCCACGGCCGATTTCGGCCACGGCGGCTGTTCTCATTTAAGGAGATCAGCCAGCTGCGCAGGACATATTATAGTGCACGAGCATTTGCGCAGACACAGGTGCACTCCCTATTCCTTCACTCTCATAACCCGATGGGACGGCAATCCAACACGACCGGAAACAGATCAGGCGCAAGATCGACATTAACGTGCTCTCCGATGCACGGGTAAATCAATCACCAACTTCAGACTACGGGTTGCTTTGTAAAAGTTCAAGAAAACCCACAAAGCGATTTCGGCCCGACCCGGGAATCGAACCCGAGACCTCGAGAACAGCAGCCGCGATTGCGACCACTAGACCAACGAGGCGGTCGTTTTACGAAACTATCAAAACATCAAACTACCGACTCAAGGCGTACTATTGGCACCTTCCTAATAATTCAGCAAGAATCTTCGTCTGTTACGTATAAAAACATAATTAGCGCTTCTCGAAGCGTAATCCCCTGAGATTTATCATGAAATTAGCGAGCCCCAGAAATAATGGACGCTCTCTTAGAATTTGAATATTTTCTTTCCTCCAAATTTTCGAGATTTTTAGAAGAGATTCAAGATTTGATCTTGGGAATTGAGTACGAAATGCCTTTTGAAGGGGTGAGTAAATTGTGATATTACATATTTTGCTATAATCTTATTAATTTTGTTATAACTGTTCGGGAATGGCACTGATATTTATCTCTTTTTATCTTAGTAACAGTGTCAATCTTGCTTTTTCTTGAATTCTCGCACTTTCTCGATTGGAAAATATGATCATCATCATCCTCCGAGCCTTTTTCGCAACTTTGTTGGGGTCGGCTTCCAGTCTAACCGGATTCAGCTGAGTACCAGTGCTTTACAAGAAGCGACTGCCTATCTGACCTCCTCAACCCAGTTACCCGGGCAACCCGATACCCCTTGGTTAGATTGGAAAGTATGATATTGCCTTTAAAAACCTATTTTATGACAAACTAAAACCTTCTACGTATAAATCCTAAAAACCCCCTAAAGTCAGCTCCTAACCTCTAAAACCAAATTTAACCCCATCAAAAATTCACAGACACAACACTGCAAGTAATTTCATATAACCAACAACATTATACAATACAGCCCCTTTTTCATGGAACGGCGGTATATTAAAAAATAAATATATAAATACTTATAATAAGCCACCGTCCCTTTCATCTGCATGTCTGGATAAAACGCCTCGCTTGGGCTCATCTTGAGCCCCTACTTACATTACAATAGGTAATTGCTTGGGACATATATTATTATGTTTATTTTGAGATTTTTGATGTAGTTTTTATTGAAAAATAGTATGATTTAGGTAGCTAGTGAAATGAAAAATGGGTATTTAATATGAACTTTATTCTTTTGTTGGCTTCATCGCGCGAATCTCAGAAACTAATTGGCCAATTTGAAAAAAATATTGTGTTTTGATGGAACATTTATTCAGAAAGGTTACATTATTCAGGTTCACCTAAAAGATAATGAAAGTTTCATTAGAAATTAGAATACAACTTATTATTAGTACTGAATTTCAGAAATTATTCAATGGACACGGCGATATGGCATATAATATGAGAGAATTCTGTGTCCAACTGTAAAATTATACAAAATGGACGCTTATTCGCGATTTTTTTCACACTTTATCTAACCTGTAAACGGCACCCAGGGCTAGTATGTAATAACTAGCCTAGTGTTATCGATCCGTATACTAACAGTTTACTAGGAAACCAATAAAACTGTGAAACATTTGTAATTGGCTCATTATTTATAATTCAGTCATTGGAGAATAGATGACTGCTTTACTACTTTGTATGATATTACACCTTTTAGCTGACAGACTGACACAGATGTATATTCGCAAGTAATAGTAGGTACCTACTAGCGGCTCTCGTACGGTTTTTCAAATCGGTTCAGTAATTTTGGAGCTTTTAGGGTGCAAACAAACAAAAATATTTATTTATTATATTATATTATTGTAGACTAGATGACTGCGTTACTACTATACACGATATTACAAAAAAAAACTTTGCCGTCCTTTGTCCATAATGAACAAAAGAAGTCGCTTAAAAACACTATAATCATCTTGTCGAATCACTCAAAACATTATAGAACCATATTGACCATCGCGTTTTTTACGTCAACCAGTAATTAAATTATTAATATCAAACTTGACCTTTATTATATAACAAATAGTGTCAATATTAATAAGAACCGTGTTCCGGTTCATCTGAAGAAAAAAACAATATTTTTTTGATGATAAATCAAATTCTGTGATGTACAGACCTGTTTGTCTATGTACTCGTAAATATTAAACTACGCATCAATATTACTGAATGATTTAAGGGTCTCTTAAATAAAAGGATTAAAATTGCTATTTTATTCAACTGCGCAAAAATGAGGCTTATATTTACAATACTGAACATATTATTTTTGCGGGATAACTGAATGTTTTTGTGGTATTTTCATAATTTTAATACAGGAGCAAGAATATACTGAAATTCAAATCAGTGGGAGTTTTTTCGCTCTTTGCATTAGTTTGAAGTAATCTTTTAAATGTGACTATAGAACAATGCTTATTAAAATTTTACCGGATTAAAGGTTCTTCTCAGCCAATATGGTTGCGAACTTATGAGGTCTTCTTAAATTGAGGATCCAATATTTTCAGGTGCTTTACCACAGAGTATCATTAGTAGACTAAAAATAAATTGTCTAGACGTTCGTGTATCATCTCATATTTGTGGGCAGTACAACTACATAGGCTTTAACTTAAAAGTAATAATAATGGCGTCCACGGCCGATTTCGGCCACGGCGGCTGTTCTCATTTAAGGAGATCAGCCAGCTGCGCAGGACATATTATAGTGCACAAGCATTTGCTCAGACACAGGTGCACTCCCTATTCCTTCACTCTCATAACCCGATGGGACGGCAATCCGACACGACCGGAAAGAGATCAGGCGCAGGACCGACATTTACGTGCTCTTCGATGCACGGGTGAAGCAATCACCAACTTCCAGACTACGGGCTGCTTTGTGAAAGTTTAAGAAAACCCACAAAGCGATTTCGGCCCGACCCGGGAATCGAACCCGAGACCTCGAGCACAGCAGCCGCGCTTGCGACCACTAGACCAACGAGAACTTAAAAGTAATCCTTAATAATATTATAAATACGAAAGAAACTCGGTTTGTCTGTCAGGCCGCCCTTCACGCCAAAACAATTGAACTGAGTTACATAAATGTTTTACAGATAGAGGCTGGGAAATGTCATACACAAATTTTTACCCGATTGCGGGATGTTGGTCTTTTGGGAAGCGGGTGACACACTGGTGAATTTGTATTGAAAATCATATTTTTGTATTCTCTGAATAAAAAATATGGTATAAGAAGTAATAGGTAATTCGTACGTTTAATCTATACTAATATTATAAAGCTAAAGAGTTTGTTTGATTGTTTGTTTGTTTGAACGCGCTAATCTCAGGAACTGGTCCGATTTGAAAATTTCTTTCAGTGTTAGATAGCCCATTTATCGAGGAAGGCTATAGGCTACTTTTTATACCGGTACGGAAAGTAGTTCCCACGGGATGCGGGTGAAACCGCTGGCAGAAGCTAGTCTATACTAATATTATAAAGCTGAAGAGTTTGTTTGTTTGTTTGTTTGAACGCGCTAATCTCAGGAACTACTGGTCCGATTTGAAAATTTCTTTCAGTGTTAGATAGCCCATTTATCGAGGAAGGCTATAGGCTACTTTTTATCCCGGTACGGGAAGTAGTTCCCACGGGATGCGGGTGAAACCGCTGGCAGAAGCTAGTTTGCTATACATTTCATATACCTTTACCGTACACACCTCTGCCTGTAGGTACCTGTTGAAAGCTAAAAGCTTGAAGGCTATGAGTTATTTAGATTTATTCGTAAATCAGATTATTTACGATCTTAATCAGTTGCCCTTTACCCTTTGAGGAAATGCCATTAAAAGTGTTGTAATTATTACGACCATGAACTTGTTTTAGACCAATCTGATTTCTTGTAAATAACATTAAATTTTAATTTGTAAACTAGTTTATATTTCGTAATTATTATTATCACACGCGTTTTTAATTGTCTTAAGAGCTAAGGGGGTAAGAAATGATATTGTTATGACAAATATAAGGTTTTGATAAAGAATGCAACTATTGTTCCCTATAATGAACAAATCCATTTTCTTTGCTCCTACTGAAAAGCTTACCTAAAATATTTATCTCGAACCTGGACTCGAACCTAGGACTTTCTATTCAACAGTCGTTTCACTTACTGAACCTACAATTCATAAATAATTCAAAAACATTTCATTACACCACATTTCAAGTAAAACCAACAGATTAATCTTGTGTTATGAATAAACATTTAATTTGATATAGGCGTTTGAATTTCACGCATTGAAGAGGCATTTTATTAGTAGTTTTTTTTTAAGTTACACTAGTTAATAATAGGAAAGACATATCAACTAGGAAACGTACTAAACAAAGGTAATTTAAAGATGGGTAACCATTTTCATGTAATAAAGCGATTATTATCAGAATGCCCCTAGTTATTGTGTGTTGGTGGTGTAGGTATGTTGATAGATAATGACAGATGTGTATGTTGAAATAGATGAGAAAATAGAATCAAAAAAAATATCTAACTAGTGTTTGAACTTTGAACTCTTGAGATAGGAAGTAATGATCCTCTCGACTTACTAAAACCCACCTTTGTTCCTTCTGTTTACTAGCCAGTCAGTTTCGGGCCGGAGTAACTTTTTCGAATATTCCCGCAGCCCCAGCACCTTTTGTTTTACTTGGTAAATGAACTAAAACTAGACCTTGCAAGCCCTCCTGCCAAAATTCCCCAAAATATACCCCATTTACTCCACAGGCAAATATCACATGCCACTACCCTATGTCAAAACATGAGCCTGAGCAAATGTATGGGAACCAGCAGCTGATTATCTTTCCGCTCGACTTCCATAATGATGCCCTCTAGCTGTGGGCTTCAGCCATCACATTTGGCATATTAATTACATTTCTACTGGCCACGGCAGAATAATATTGCTAATGTGCCTTTTGATCGAATTTGGCATAATTAATATTTATTACCTGTGCATGATTTAGGAGAGATGAATTTATAGCTGACATTAAAAGAGACTTGTGAAAAGAAACACTATTTATTGCAAATGTCCTGCATTGATAAGTTTAAAACTGTCACCACCAATTTTCCAAAAATTATCGGAAAAAACCTCCCTCTAGTGCAAACAATTTAACTAGCATAGGGTGCATAAATACATGGAAAAATAAAGATAAAGGCCTTTGATCCAAATAAGTTCGAGTAGAAAATATGAATTTCCTTCACTATAAGAATCATCACATCAGGCAATTGCCGTCTACGACAAAAAGAATAGTGACCTCTATACTTTAAACTTTTTATACTATCATATTGATTACATTACCACTCAATGAGGTAACATTTCTTGCTACTTCTTCCATAATTTAATGCCTTTACGTCAAATATTTCATAACAATCCCATACATTGAAACCAATATAAGCTGAACTGTGTTGAATTCTGGAACTAAAATTCCAAGTATCAGAATTTATTATTTATTTTCTTCTTTAGAAGTAAAGTTGCTATAAAGCACGGAGTAAGGAAAAATGAGCAGAGATGCCATAATGTAGGTAGGTCAGGCGCCTTCTTGTAGGTCAAATACGTACGGTAGGCATGACCAATACGATCAGTTACGAGTGAACTAACGTGGCTTTCAGGTTCTTTGAGATATCTGTCAACGATTTTGGTAATTATAAAAAGTAGGAGGGTTCCAAAAAAGGCGTATAAGGGCGGAAACAGTAAGGTTCCTCGTCCAACGAACACACGTGATTTGGTGAGCTACGTTCTTAGTAGATTTTCCGTTATGGCATCTCCGCTAGTCATTTCGTTCTCCATGCTATAAAGTCTCAAGTTATGTTGGTGATATTTCTTTTGCTAATAAAGTCATAACGACGTGAGATATTCAAACGAGTTGTGATTGGCTATCAGCTTTTTTGTATTTTATCATTTTACTGACATGTCGAATTTCTTATGATGTAGTATCAAATGATTACTGTGAAGATTATTCTGGATGTCGTAAGGTTATTTGAGGAACGATATCTAATAGGTTTATCGTAAATCTGTCAGTGTGAATGCAAGAAATGTGTGGTAAGTAGAAAGTGAAGTTTTATGTAATAACATAAATATGTTAACAGAAAAGTACCTTATATAAAAACAAGGTTAGAAAATGGACTATTATTAAAATAGTCAATATCATTAGAGAGAATTAAACAATAGCGTTGCGCTTAGAAGCTTAAAGTTGGTGCAAAAAATTATGTACATATCTCTGGCCTAAAACTTGATTTAACTAGTAGAGTATTGGTAAGTGATAATAATTCAGCACTATCTTACCTAGCCCAAATAAAACCTCCGTCTTTGAACTCAACAAAAAACTCAATCAGAACCGCTAAAATTATATTTGCGTACAAAGCAATCTATAGCATCTCATTACAGCTTATTATTTAAACTTAAGCTAATCACTGAGTCGATCAATCACCACGACCGTCAGCCAATATTAATGAGTACTAGAGTAACACGAGAAACTTTTTTATTTTCCAACTAATTACTGTGTTCAACATTATGTTGGCAGGCTCTATTTGTTTTGTAAGTGGACATAGGCACGGAAATAAGTGTGTGTCTTGTGTCAACTTTGCTAATATGTGGAATGTTCCAGTGTTGGACCGTGTTGTAATTGCGAGCAGTTGAATTCGCTTCAAGTATGAGAAGACTGTATAAGCCAAGGCAAAGCTGACATATTTGACAAATCAAAATAATGCTCTAATTGCGCTTTATTTCGTTATGCTTATTGGAAACAATTTTGCAGCCTTCAGGAAAATAATCTAGTGACAAAAGACAAGCTCCTTGTCAATGGATCTTTTGCCCCATCATCACTCCTTTTCAATATAAACGAGGATCGAGGAAGTACCCGCCGTACGCAACACACTCAAACTCAACTATATCCTATCATCACTATATCCCATAATCCAGCCGACCCATACGCACAAAACCTACCCTTAATATTAAAATACACCCTTTCTACCATGTTTGGCTTGAATAAAAAGCAAACTTAGAGAATTACCGGAATCTATGTAAATATTGACGTCGACCCTTCCCGACTTTTAACCTTTTTTTGGGGATCCGTTTGAAGGTCTCTATTGGTTCTTCGTCAAGGTCCTTTTAAATGGGAATAAATAGAAGAGGAGGATGTGATATCTGTTCTTTTACACCGGAGCTAACAAAGGGTCTTTTGAAAAACCCTTTTTTTAATTAAGCAGCAACAGCCCACTTTATTAAGGTAGTCAGTTAAATTAGAAGGAACATTTTTTGTCTATCACAAAAGATTATGAAACAATCCTCCTTTTCCTTTCTTTTTCACCTGTTGTCTCATACTATTCGTTAGTGTTTCCCGGCTATGATTTCCTGTACCCGATATGTTTAGATTATGTTTTTGTAGGGAGATCACGTCTTCTAGACCCTTAGTTTGTCTTGGTTTATTTGGTTCTTCTGTCCTTAGCATTTTCTCCTTTATAATTTTATAGGTTTCTTGGGATTTCTCCTTCAATTCAGCATTTGGATTTACATCTATCAAAAAACGACTTTTTTTAATTTTGATTGAATGATCCAGATTGTTAAATAAGTTTACAATAGTACAATATCTTTATGAAACTGTAATAAAATAAAAACCTAGTCAATTAGTTTAGGCTTTATAGAAAATCGATCGTTCTTCGCCTAGGTACCGTTAATGCGATTAAACCTATTCGGTATTTTTCCTTTCGTAGACTCCTATCGTTTGGCTGTTGTATAGTGTTAAATAAAATGAAATTAGGTTTTTCTACCCACCTATTATCGTTTAGATTTGATTACATCGTCGTGCTAAGTGAATTGAAAAAAATCCATTGTACCAACAAATATAGGTCCTTTGTTATTGATTGTTAGCTTTTCAGACATGTAATCATTAGGTTTACTAATGTTTATTATCGTTAACGTAGCTTTTAAATAATTCATCTATCACTGTACTACACAATTATCATCAAAATGGTGCGATAAAAGCAAAATGTAATCAATTATTTCAACAGAAAATTTGTTTGACCTTGACGACCAGAATGCTAAAGCTAAGTAATATCCTCACATTAACACATAACCAAAGCCAAACGAATACAAATTGCAGCACTTCCAATCCTGGTACCTAAAAACTCCCAACTCAAACGCAAAAGTCCCCAAACCTTACCTATGCGGATTATGTTAATTCTGAGGGTCCAAATATTTCGTTTAACATTTAAAATAATTTCCGTCCAGTTGGTACGTGTAATGGAACAAGTTAAAATCTACTCGCTTGTTAGGCGGTTATTAGCTGAAGTTTAATCTGATTAAATCTTAAGCTCTGTTGTTAATTTTTAGCGAAGTATTGCTGGACTGGTGTTGGAATTACTGTGATGGGTGTTAGTCTGTTGAATTTTGGAAAATGAGAGCTCATTTTTGGCCAAGTAACCTAGCCATTTTTCTGCGCACTGACCACTCTTTCCTAAATAAAATACTTTTATATTCACGTCTTTATAATTCAGCATCATCTCTGTAAGTGACGAAATTGATGGAATAGTTTGAAAACCATGTTAGTGTACTATTATCTAGATTTAGTTCTACAGAACTTGCTAGAACCTTCAGGCGTTGTTCAGCGGCGAAAAAAAGATCTAGCTATTCACCCTCTTTACCTACATCATTTTCACTGGAATAATGTTAGTAATAACACGTGATAATGCCCTGAAGTCTGTTCTTTTAATAAAAATGGTATCCGCTTCGTCATAACACGTTGTACTTTCCTTTGGTTAGGTAACTTGTTGCTAGGGGCTTATGAAGTTATGATTTTACTTGTAACCTAATACTTTGATTCTAGTTATTGTGAGTTGGGGCTTTATTGTAAATTTTGGGCTCCAATTAATGAATCTGGATTCAGGGGATCGAATTGACGGTAGGGTTTTATGACCCTTAAAAATGAATGGCCAGTGATACTTTTGGTATTATTTTATATTTATCCTCAATATGTCGAAATACTTTTGTTTTAGCCCGTGGTAACAGAGATCTTTACTCCTGTAATCCATAGACTTGTTTATTTTAGAGTTTCTCACTGCCACCTGAGGCGTAGAAAAGTCCACAAAAATAACAATAATTATCTTCAACTAAGAAATTGTGAACTGTGGCTCTCTAAGGTACTGTATGACCCATCCACAAATCAACCATGGCAAGACCAACTAGCTTCAACATATTCTATTAACCTGCGTGTCCGTTACTAACCCACGACAAAAACCAGACATACCAAAGAATAATTGAATATGATTTGATTGCACTGACGAGAACTGATGGATCGACTCATTCATGACCACACATGGCTACGTAGTAAAAAAACTGTTACACTCTACTACAGAACTAAATTGATCAAGATTGTAATAATAGATATTCTTAATTGCTAATATTGTTTGTAATCTATCCGAAATATAATCCTTTCTTGATCTGCTTAAGCGAAAAACAAATTGCTTGAGAAATTCTGAGAAATCCTGCTTTGTTTGTCTTTATAAGGCAACAATTCGTCGGCAAATAGGCTGATTATACCTTTGCTAAATCTATGTCTATTAAGAGTTATAACAAATCTATTTACGTCATTAGATACAAATGTATTGTTGTTATATTAAAGTCAGAATTACATTTAATCATAGTCTTAAGAGATTCTGAGCGGTACCTTTATTTTTACGTCCACGGCCGATTTCGGCCACGGCGGCTGTTCCCATTTAAGGAGATCAACCAGCTGCGCAGGATATATTATAGTGCACGAGCATTTGCGCAGACGCAGGTGCACTCCCTATTCCTTCATTCTCATAGCCCGATGGGACGGCAATCCGACACGACCGGAAAGAGATCAGGCGAAGGACCGACATTTACGTGCTGTCCGATACAAGGGTGAATCAATCACCAACTTCCAGACTACGAACGCTACGCTGCTTTGTGAAAGTTTAAGAAAACCCACAAAGCGATTTCGCCCCGACCCGGGAATCGAACCCGAGACCTCGAGTACAGCAGCTGCGCTTGCGACCACTAGACCAACGAGGCAGTCCTTTATTAAGACTGACACGTTCATTTATTTATTTCACAACATATTCTTTACATTTTTAAATATTAACTAATAATAAGTCATTAGGACTTACTATTAGAAATCCTATGAATGAAAATGACGTTCATATATTTACCGAATAGTATCACGATAGATAAATAGGTAGAAAACTTGAAGAACCAACCTAAAACCAGGATTGAACCTACGGATAGCATAAATAATAATATATTTCAGGTGGAAAAACACAAACGTTTTACGAAAGAGATCGTTGAAAATAACAGCAAAAACCCAAAACAAGATCTCATGTAACCAGAAACTATCTCCAAGCAGAGCAAAATTAATGATACCAATCAAATTAAAATTACCATAAACTTTATATGAAACGGTATGCAAACGACCATCGTTTCCCCATAGAGGCCTTGCTTCGTCAACTCACCATTGTACGTTCCCGTGAATACGTGTTTTGATTTCACTTATGTCAGCAGCACCATTGATATCTAAACAACTAAAAATCGTCTCTATCTTCAGTCACTCAAGGTTGCTTTTCAAGTGGTTGAGTGTTAATGTAATAGCGTTTTTGACTTTTGACTTGAAGACATGTTGTCAGTTTGTATTGACAAGCAATTAATTTGAGTTCTTCTATTGTGCTTATGTTGTTGGTTAAGTAAGTTGTGATATGGATAATGTCTTCGTTTTTATTATTGATAGTTCCGCGATCATTAATTTTCTTCATATTGAAATCGGCAATTAAATATTCTTTTATTATTTAAGTGCCGTCGAGTAATTTGACACTTTTAGCCTTATTAGTTGTTTTAATTGCAGACATTTTTACGACCGAGATTTCACGGTTTGGTTTGACCTATTTCTGTGACACAGTTCAAATTTTATTTAATCATTTGAAATTGTCTTTTGATGTATGATATTATGGTAAATCACCTTAATTATTAAATGCCTTATCTGTAATATTACCCTAAGTTTGTTTTATTTTGCCTTGAACCTTGTATTTAGTATTACAAGCAGGTAAACGTATTGTGCAATATACATATTTCATTGGAACGTCCATCAAAGCTCATCTTAGATTCTAGTATATAAGTAGGTATAAGCCAGTGAGGCAGAAAGGTCAAAGTACGTTTTGTCTCTTAAGGTGCTCCTTAAGATGTTTGTAGTATTACCAACGATACTAGAGATCAACTTTAGTTCCGAGAAATCCTGGATGAAAGTAATGAAGCTTGCTAAAATGGGGCTTGTGGAATTATTGTGATTTTGTGCAAAAATTAATTTAACTAATAATACGTTTCTTGAGGGAGTCCTCCGTTCAGCAGTAGACGGTCATTAACTGATATAATGTTGATGATGTTGATACAACTTGAACATAGATATAAAACTAACTTTAATTGCTATGCAATTTTGATCTTTATTAACTGTCTGTAAAAATCGTTCATTCAAGCGAAACATGTGTACGACAAATGACCACCTTTACTTTTACTTTATTACAACTAGCATAAATAAATAAATGTGTCATATGCATAGTCACGAAAATGTATAGTTGATTGTCATGTCCGTGTAAGTAATAGTCAGAAGTGTGTCTGTGTGTGTAGCGGTTGTCAATTTCTATTTGTTTATTTCTTCTTGTTCTTTGTTGTTTATTCGTTGCTATACTTACATTAGTTTATCGTAGACTAGAAATATTTAATTATTGACAGATAGGTATGTGCACCATATAATTATTTATTTATACACTTTGAAGGAAGAATTTTTCTTATTCGTCAAAATCTGAGATTATTGGCTATTAAATAAAAAAGGGCTCAAACTTTACTAAAGCACAGTAAGAATAAATTACTTTCAAAAATTAATTAAATTTTCCCAAATTTCCCCAGACAATCTTCTATCTTTAGACAATGACGAATTTAGGAGGTCCAATTAAAATTATTATAAAACTAATCCGCTTAACGTTTAAATTATTATCGTACACGGTGCCTCTGACCCTAATTAATTAAACAAAGGGTGTGATTAAAAGGTAATGGGACCAAAGAGTTAGGTTACCCGCGAGATAGTTCAGAAGAACGATCATTCAGAAGCATTATATGGAAAAACTTCATAAAAACACACAAGTTCCAAAATGTTTTAAAGAATTTCAAAGCAAAGGTGAATTATCCATATTGCAGCATTTTTGTTGTTATGTAACTTTTAAACTATGTATTTCGTTTTGTTATATCACTCGATACGTAATTGCACTTGACAAAATTGGGTACAATACAAAACACCGTATATAATCGTCCATTGTTAAGTTAAACATAACCAGGGTACCCAAAAAAAAATATTCTCATGCTGACGACCTATATTTAGAGCTATATTGTAGATAATAGCTTTGAGCTATTTTCTTCCAAATAAATAAAAATATCACCAAAACAAGTAAAATTCAATAATAAACCGCAGAAATACCCACAACCTAAGCTTCAATGATATCTCCTGACCTTATTTTCCGTCATACACCCTTATCGTATAAAGTGGTCCTTTTGTCCGCTGTCTCTTTGGTACCAAAGGTTTCCAGGGGATAAAGTACTGAGTACTATGTTTCTAGGATTATTACGCGATTAAGGCGAAGCTTAGAGATGGTATGAGTGTACCTTTACTTAAGTGTTCGTGCGAGTGGACGTTCAGTGTTAAGTATCCTTTGCTAGGTAGTAATTCGTCATTTTTGTTTAGGGAGTACTTATAATGAAAAACAGCACTCAAGTTAGAGAAACGAGAGGAAAAGTGATTAGTGTTTTCGTTGAACTGGTGATATTTTTGTTGAGACTTTTTTCCTGTCAATAGATCATCTACGTATACTTAGGTGTTTTTTTAGATGGTCCATTTTGTGACCACTGATATCTTTGTCAATGTTTCTGTCATTAATTCTTGAAAACAACACGTAAGTTCGCAAGAAATTCAAATCAAAACAAACCTGTTAACGATCCCACGAATTTCACAACTAGAGGTATGTAACTCCAAACTTTTTGTCCAACTCAGCGATTAAGAAAACAAAATAATTACAGGCGTACTTACGCAAGCGAGCAATTTTCCGCTGGCTCGTCGTACTGCACATTATACTGATTGTTTTTTTTTTTACTGTCCGATGTCCACTGCGCAGTCAGTACTGTGGAGTCCGGTGCTTTCTACTTTAATTGTTATTATTGTACTTGGTTGCAATTGAAAAGATCGCCAGTGGAAAAGACGGGGATAATTGTGTGTTTCAGATGGGTTTCTGATGAAGTTTTCTTGAAATGTGGTCCATAATGACTTCTATAAAACTATAAACCTCCTTACTTCTTATGCATCATAGAAGCTAAAAGCAACTTACGTCATCATCATCATCATCATCAGCCTATCGCAGTCCACTGCTGGACATAGGCCTCTCCAAGTGCACGCCACTGAGATCGATTTTCGGCTATCATATTAAAATACATTTAAAGAATGATGACTAGTTTCCCCAATATGAATTTCACCCTGACCCCAAAAACCAGCGTCGGAACAAAATACCAAGTACCACTTCGTTTGTTTTAACAGCCAAAATATTTATCTGCCCCAAAAAACGCAATATCATTATTTTCACCAAGTTCGGATATGCCCATTAAATACCTCTCAAGGATTGCCTTCAAAAGTTCGCGGAACAAAAAATTCTAATACAAGTCCGGCTTCAAAACCATGACAACGTAGCGATCACAATCATTACCATTAATGTATGTAGGCGTACGTTTTACTCCATAAACGGACTGAGGTCATACCCTGGCATTTTAAAGAATTCGTTTCTAAACAATGAGGCCGTGAAATCTGTTGTTTTGCTCCCCATTGTGTTTGCGAATAAAGCGAAAGTCCATTAAGTTGGGTTTAAAAAGATATATCTAATTTTTTTTCATGGAACTCTGGCTGTGAAAGAAAGCAGCGTTTTGACTTGTTTTCCTAATGGACGAGTTTTAAGGGTCTTATTTCACAGACAATGTGCAGGGAATATTCGGTGGGGTAGGTTTGTAACTTGCGCAGACTTTTATGTGGGTGTTATTGTTTGACACTTCAAATATCGAATTTCAGGTGTTCCATTTTATTCTTCTGCCTTGCCGTACTATTGGTCGTTTAGTACACAAACCATAGCGCTAGGTATTTCAAAGTTACCACATTATTAAACATTCACGAGTAACAGTAACAAGACCGGTAATTAGTATCGTTTGTATTAGGTCATACATACTCGTACCTCCACTCTGATTGATAGAACTAATTTATTCCATTCAACTTTAACAAGATACCTATGAATACTAAAGGAACTTTCACAAAAGTCTAGCCCCAGTCTAGTAATGTTTGACACTTAATTTTTTAAACCTATCCTGTAAACTGGCGGCGTATTCACGTTAGTGCACTTCAGAGCCCTACGGGAAAAGATATCCATCTACCTTCACACAAGACTCGGTACTTTCATACCACCAGATCCCAAAGCACGCATACTTAAAAGATATTACGTTCCTCAACTCAACGTTATTTTAAAGAGACCGTTGATATTTAAGATGTAAGCCATTTTAATATCGGCTTGCCATTGAAGACGCTTTATTGGCGAAATATGAAATTTCTAAGAGGGTCTCCATCGAGGGTGTCTTTGTGAAGAGATTGGTGCAATTTTGTGTCTTATAGGATCTTAATGGTTATTTAACGTTGAGGAAATTAGGACAGTTAATTTGTGGAGTAGGTGTGTTTTCGACGATGATGTAAATTTTGATGATCAATAAGATCTTTTGATACTCATTTTTTACCCACGACGGAACGGAGCAGGTATATGCGTTTGGGGTGAGAGATGTGCGTTTGTGTGTTTGTGTGTTTGTGTGTTTGTGTGTTTGTGTGTTTGTGTGTTTGTGTGTGCGTTTGTGCAAAGTAATGTTCCCACCTATCTTCTAAACTAATGATCTGATTTTGATGCGGTTTTCAATAACGGGTTTGTGTTCGATGAGTTCATGTTCTTAGATAGGTGTCATGGCTGTAACTCACTAGGGGGCGCCACAATATTAGTGCAAACAGCAAAGTAATGTTCCCATCTGCCTTCTAAACTAATGATCCGATTTTGATGTGGTTTTCAATAACGGATTTGTGTTCAATGTGATCATGTTCTTAGATAGGTTTCATGGCTGTAACTCACTAGGGGGCGCCACAATATTAGTGCTAAACAGCAAAGTAATGTTCCCACCTACCTTCTAAACTAATTATCCGATTTTGATGCGGTTTTCAATGACGGGCTTGTGTTCGATGAGTTCATGTTCTTAGATAGGTGTCATGGCTATTAATCACTAGGGGGCGCCACAATGTTAGTGCAATACAATGTTGCAATATAATCAAAACGTCCGATTACAATTCTGTTTTCATCAGCAATGTTAACGTGCTTAATGCATGTGCCCAAATAATAAAAATTACGCCTGTAACTCACTAGAGGGCGCTACAATATTAGTGCAAAATAATATTGCAATAATACTATAACGAATTGTCCGATTTCAATGCGGTTTTCAACGATGGGCTTGTAGTTGATTGGTGCATGGTTTAAAATAAGTCTTACGATATTAACTCCCTAGGGGGCGCTGCTCTATTAGTGTGAAACGATTATATTGCAATATTATTAAAACTATAATTCGTATATGCTCTCTAAAAAGTCTGAAATAAAATTAAACAAAATTAAAAATTTTGAAAAAACCCACGACGGTAAAAATCTTATTCAAAAATAATAAAATAACTCAAAACCCCCGACTTAACCCAATTATTATGTAACTAAATATTATTACCATAATACATAACCGAGGAATAACCGTCGGGGGCTGCCTTTTCTATATGAAATTTCAACAATTAATCATACTCATGAGTGTATTTTATGCCATCGTTAAACATCTACAATTCTTCAATAATTGTATTCACGACACAGAAATCCTTTAGCTGGTTTAATGGCAGCCCCCGACGGATATTCCTCGGTTATGTATTATGGTAATAATATTTAGTTACATAATAATTGGGTTAAGTCGGGGGTTTTGAGTTATTTTATTATTTTTGAATAAGATTTTTTATATAAAAAAAACAGGTTTTTTTTATTCAGCCCATTTTTTTACGCTATTTTTATGATTACAAAAGAAACAATAACAATTATGATTAACAACATGATACTGAATAAGAATTAAAATTAGGTTACTTTATAACATGCAATTATCTACACGACAAAGTTGTCAAGTCCAAAACTTCAATCACACGTCGGCATGATGTAACAGCGACGGAAGAATCCATTATTGTAATGACGAAATACCGCTCAAATGACAAACAACATTTTTAGCCACTGTTTACACACAATGACGACCAAGTGCCGCTCATTTCAAGTTTTAAATAAGTGAAAGTAAACCGACTGACTATTGTGTACAAGGACCATTACAAGCACTCGACAACACCTAAAACAAATAACCCATCATTTGAAGTACAGCCAGACTTCGTTATTACCATTAATCAACACACTCAAAAGTTTGAATGTCAACGCTTTGGTCATATTACGTCATCATTCATACGTCATACACGTTCACACATTCACCGAGTTACCCATAATTAATTGTAAAAAATGGCTTTCCAAAAAATTGACTGTAGATACAGTTATTCGATTTTATTCAAGCATTTCCCTACTTCTGTAAATGTCGACGAAAAAGTCTGCTCCCTCGGTCTCATGGCATTTAATAATTAAAAATATCAATGAAATGTTCGCTTCGGATTGATTAAATTCTTTGTTTGGACGCATCGTAGTTTTATACTTTATTTAAATGTTGTCCGAACGTGTTGTAGCATGTTTGATTTAACAAGGTTACATAAAACATGGCAGTGACATGAGAGTGCAAAAATAAGGGACAATTTGTAACTTTTTTACTACCTACCTTTTTGTAAATATCATGATATATTCGTCGTTATTACATCATTCACGACTTCAAGAGACTCGTCAACTAAGAAATTGAAAATAACGCTTGTTTTTTTCTAATTCCGTTTTTCGATTTGTTATACGATTTGTTCTTTAAATGGCAAAAGGACTAGCAACACATTAGGTCCTCTCAAACTCAGCGAAATGCCAAAATTATTCATGATTATTTATCCTCAAGACTCATAGGTGAGCGGAACCACAACAGCTGTACCTCAATAATCCACTTACAGTTTGCCAACTTTGCTAATGATGCCGAATACACGGACAGTTTCCAATCAACAACTTGCATATGCAAATAGCCTGGCTTCGCCCGGATTCTGCGTTATCCCATTTAGTTCCCATTTCGGACCAACATCCGAGCTCCTAATTGCTCGCCCTGTATTAACGATTCGAAGGGTTGAATTTATAGGGGATGGGATTCCGTTTTGTTTGACTATCGTTTTTTGATTTGGGGGATTTTGGATTGAAAGTTTGAGATATGTATTCCGTTTATGAATTGGTTTTGATGCATGGAAAGTTCGAGAAGCTAGTCCGTTTTTGGATTTATTGTTGTCCATATTGTTAATAGTTTCGTGTTTGCAGCTTATGTTATGTTTTTCTACTTGAATTGGAACGTTCGCGTCGTAGTAATTAGGTATGGTTTCTTGCTAATGTTGGTACCTAATGTTCTTAACTTTTTACAGTCTAGCTGATTTAGTTGGTTGGACTCATTAGACTTGGTAAAAATTAAAAGCAATAAAGAATTCAAGGGCACAAGAAAAAGTGATAAATGCGATAAATATTTCAAAAAGCCTGAAATTCCATTGAATTACATTAATAATAAACCTCGGACGAAAAAGTCGAGGTACGATTTAATTTTCCTTATTCACAATCTTAATAATAAAGCTGAAAGAGTATTAATCGTTATAAATTATTTGCAAAAGAAAATATTCTTTTCATGAAATTAAATTTAAATTGGAATGTAAGAATTGTTTAGTGTTGATCAGACGACTTTATCAGTGACCAATTACTATATGTAATTCTAACGCACACAGACGTAAAAAATACTGATTGTTAAGACAGATCACAATTAATAGGTAGATGAAGATGATAAAAATAAACCTATCTCCTTCCAATTAAATTCAAATTTAGCACCACGTTAATTAGCATCATACCGACTATTATCTACCAATTAGTAACACGTCAAAGCCAACTAATAAAGACGAGATAAATATCAACATTCTGTATAGCCTATATACCAATAAAATATTTACATACATCTGGCCAATTTAGTTCTAAACTCCCTGAGGGTGTAATATATTATTCTGGAGGGGAGAGAGGAATACAATTGGCAATAAATATGCGTTACTTTGCAATAACATACGAAATGAATGGTTATTGTTAGTGGTTGTGGTTCCATAGTTTGACTAAAAATATGGCCCAATATTTGGGTTGTGTTAAAGCCCTGTTCTTGCATTTCAAAGCTGGGTTCAGACGATTGATTTGTGCGGTTATGATTAGTTTCTATCTCTGGATCAGGTGTTTCTGTTGTGTTCAAGCGTTTTGTATTTAGGTACTTGATTAATGTGTTCTGTACATATTTGGGATGTTCACATTTTCATTTATATCGATGATATGTTTTGTTGTTTAGATTCATCATTTCTTCTTCTGATCTAAATTCTGCAATGTCATCAAAGCCTTTGTCAGACTCATTTGGGTCTGTTTCTGAAATGTCCTGTTTGGACCGGTCACACGTAGCTTCTAAAACATCGGTTCGCCTTGATTTGATTT
This sequence comes from Helicoverpa assulta, assembly GCA_963856015.1. Lineage (NCBI taxonomy): Eukaryota > Metazoa > Arthropoda > Insecta > Lepidoptera > Noctuidae > Helicoverpa > Helicoverpa assulta. Next base: position 11,177,947 of record CAWLCW010000032.1, read on the forward strand.
GATTGTTCTGTTCCGCAATTGCATCGCTCTCGATACAAAATCCTTTTTCCAAAAGTCCTGCAGTTGAAATTGGTTTTCGTTTGTCAGTGGCCTACCTATGTACTATTTTAAGCTACCAATCCATTTTAATGTCCCCAACAATAACGTGCAATGTGTAGAACATAACTATGATCATGAAATCGTAATAAACTAAGAAGAAATAAGTAGGTATCATAAACAAAGCCTTTCCAAATAACTGAATAGTAACCGCTATTCCCAAAAAATATAACAAATAATAATAGAATAAAATATACTCATACTTTTTATTTGTCCCAAAACGCTTATGACAAAATTTTATTGCCTACTTCGGAATAGTGCGAAAAAGGTCACACCTACTCCAAACAACGTTTCAAAACTACAGTTTTGCCCCAGTTCGGGAAATATATTCAAGTCGAACCCGCGGAGCTTAGCGTGATATATGTGCCTTTTAAGCTATCTATGTACAAATGATTTGTATCCTGTATTAATGTTAACATTCCCATGTTTCGTTTAGAATTTTGGCGAAGTAATTATTTTTATTCAAATTGCTACAGAATTCATCAAATCATCAGAGAGGTCTACCTCTTTACTTGGAAACCAATTTAATTAATAAGCAAAGTTATACGATTTCAAATGAATTCATTATGTAAGTCTATTGAGTGATATGTAAATAGTTTATGCTATGTATCGTGTTTCATGTTTTATGTAGTATAACTTGCGGTTCAGTGTACATGGTCTCGCAATTGGAGCATTTGCTACGAGACATCATGATATATGGTGACACGTATTAAACTCAAGATGTTAGTTTGTGCGGCTTTGAGTCGTGCCAGCGCATTTACTTGCTTCACTGTGTTTGCATTCAGCTCGACACTACCAAATTTAATAGATGTAGCTACTGATTCTACTATAAACAATGTTATGTAAGAAACCCAAAAATAACCACCAAACAGGAAGACAAAGTGAACAAATCCATTTTCGCAACAGCATCTCCCGAAAAACGAGAAGATAATAATTTATTATGATGTTTTGACTAAAAGCTTATGAAAGGAGGTTAATACACCTAGACATTATCTTGTCAAGAGCCCTGACAAGGAAAATTCACTTATTAATTCATCAAGATTCCTCCTAAAACAGATGGGGGTGGCAAAATATGTATTTTTTCAGGAAACTCTTCCTTAGACACCTTCGTCAAACGAATTCACCCTCTCCCGAGATTTTTAAATGTACAGAAAATATCACACTTAATTACGGTCATTTCACGCGGACGTTTAAAGCTTGCCTAAGTAATATTTAAGGGCTTCAAAATCCCTACCTTCAGAAACGACGTTAATGTATTTTGGGAATACGCCGCTGTGGCGAAAGGAATTTTTTAATTGAACACAATGTTCCCTATTTTGTTTCCTTTTATGCTTGGAAATAAGACGCTGTATACATGAAACAGTTTTCCTAGTACAACTATTCTTTGAAGATTACATACATACATAGAATTGTTAGATCTTCTAGATCACTAATTGGGTTAGCACATCAAGGATCAGATTCTCTAAGACGTAATAGGATTACCTTTGTTTTCGTCTACATTAATATTTTCAGATAATACTGTAATATTATCATTAGTTATTGTAGGCTCACATAAGAGCTATTCCGAAGGAGTACATAAACATGTAGAGAGCCGAAATTTTCCAACCGAGAATTGTATGGCCCACTCTCGCTTCTTTTGACATTCTAATAAGCCTTTTTTCTCGGTCCTCACAATTCGTAACCAGCTGATACAACATTTCCCCTTCTCGATGAGCGTTGAAATACCTATATGGATAATAAAAGTCTATTCGTGTAAAAAACGCCTCGAACCGGGATGATTCACTGAGGGAAACGAGTGTGGGATAAAAAGAAGTAAATGGACTGACCATTAGTTTCCATCCCTTTCCGTGGGTTTTCTTTAGTTTTATTTTATACCGGCCCGGATCGCGACCCCGGTTGTGGTTTGGTCTATTTCTGGATCGTCTGTGATATTTTGTTTTGAGATGAAATCTTCCAATACCGCGGAAGGATGGGTAATCAATAACGGCTGTCGGGCTTGATAAATATTTACGAATCAATTTCCAATACTACAATTTTGGGCTTGATGAACACTTTGATAGGCCGTGGAGTCTAAACAATCTGATTTATCTTCAATATCATTAGGAGACAGAGGCATAAAACGTGTTTGAAATGAGCATTCTAAAATTAGGAAATTATATTTCTGTTCAAGCTTCAGTTTTCTGGATGAAATGTTAAAATTAATTATTGCCATTTCTATCAATTTTCTTATATCATCAGGTCTTACGCGTACAACCGTCCTGACAGTTACATTTAATATAAAAGAATTTCTTTCTCCCCAGTAAGAAATTCTGTGTCTGCTACTTGATTAATTAACTTGTTAATGTTTTTTTGGGGTTCTTGCTATTCCTTTTTGTGTTGCTTCAAGGATAAATGAAGGGATCGGATAAAATACTACTAATGTTTAGAAAGGCAACAAAATTTTATTGGGTTACGCCGGAAGTAGATTAACGCAATATCTGCCAGAGGGTTTATGTGATGTTTTTGGTGTGGTACAATTATTAACTTTGTAAATGATTAATCTTATCTATTTGATAGAGTGGAAGTTATAAAAATAACAGTTGAGTAGGCTAGGTTGATTACGACTATGTCTTAGCCTATTACAAAAGCATTTCTCAATTGAAACAAATACTACCTCTATAAATAATTGTAATCTCAAACCTAAAATTGGTCTTTTAACACTTGACAGCTCTATAACGAAAATAATAGAATTCCAGGAACTAACAATCATGAAACAAATGCTAAAAATAACAACAATACAACATTCCATTCCATAACACTTAAACCCTATAAGTACTTTAGTATATTATTACAGCAATTTGATAACCCGACCCCTATAACTTTCAATAAACCCCATTTACTTAGGCCACTTGCTTTTTCAAGCACGTTCGAGCACGCTAAAAGTACACGCTCCGTGCTATCTTCTTTATCTCATAAAGTGTCACGTTTCTTTGTACCCCCTATTATAGAATACTAGCGTTTTAAGTCTTCTAAATCATGAGCGGTAGCGTTTTTATCATAACTATTTGTTTTATCTTTAGTTTTGTTTAGATTTTGAACTTTAGGACGGTTATGTTCTGTATTGGCAGTTAGATTTTAAATATGCATTTCAATGAATTTGTCTCTCATAATTACTATCTGGGACAAACCCTACATTGTACAATTACTTTCCCTAGATACCTGGTACTTCATCCATTACATAATTGTAATATTTCCCCCTTTCCTTTGACTGTCTCCTGAAACGTTTCCACTATCGTTGCTATCGTCAACTTCAATATTGTCTTAGTTACAACTGTATTGATATTGTCTCCGTCTTCGGAGTAATTTGTAATTTATTCTGTATCAACTATCTTTATGATATTTTAGCGTTTTTATAATCAATTTAAAATTATCATGTACCATAATTATCCTTCCAAATTCTCTCTTCGGATATTTTTTTTAGTGCACTATTTAGTTTTATACCAGAACAAAATTAGAAACCTATTATTATTGTATTCTAAATTAAACCCTTAACTATACATATGTGTCCTTTCGCAACACAAATATGCTGAGTTATAGAATGTTGAACTTCTTAGATAAATAAGTAGGTAAAGTAATAATAGCCAAATGTCAAGGGTTACCTCGTTAACCGGTCTCATTATCAATGATATATTCACAATTTGACGCCAAGACATTAGGTATTAATTAAGCTTTATTCATAACAAATTGGTGCCTTCCTGCGTTTGGAGATAAGTATTATAACTTTGAAGTGATTTAATGTTGAAATTGTGTCAAAAAAAACGACTAGCGTTACTGTTTCAGAATTGTTTTTGTATACATGATGAATGTGCATAAGAATATTCTTTAGCTTAACAAAAAACTAATAAATAGAAGATTTGAAAAGAAATTTCACGGCACTGTTACCTATTTATCAATGTTGTTACCCGGATAAAACAATTAAAGAGCCGTAACACTTGACAATCAAGCAAATGATGTTGATGAGGTGAAAATAAGGGCAGGAATGAGCAATTGAGCAGATTGTAAGATTCGTGTTAAGTAAATTGGGTTAATTAATGATCCTTGAATGTGGTTGAGTGAGCAAGCTGTTACATTTGTACGTCATTAGGCTTGATGTGTTGAGCGACTCAAATTGAATCCTTCTGAGAAATATTTCTTAGATGAATCCAATGGACGTGAGAGACAACATAATTGCTCAATTTAAAACTATGGACACATAGCCCTTCACTTTAATCACTCACGTAGTTTTAAAACCTTTACTTAATCTATGTCTTACATATTCCATCACCAACCATTCTAATAGTGTAACTGAATTGTTAAGTAGTGTTATATCAAGTATTGATTACCCATTAATTAAGTATTTTCTTCAAATGCCACCTTTATTTTAACAACCTTTTCAGTGTGCCCTTTAACATGTTCATTTTTCATGATTTATTGTTAAATGTCATATTTGTAACGCCCATGCTTAAAATAAAGAGGTCATTGAGTAAGGTCATTTGTGTTAACAATTTTTTTTTTCATTATTCACCTTTGCTTATTATCATCTTCCTACTACTTTGTTTTGTCTTTTATCTTTACATTTGTTTTTTAGATTACATGCTATTATAATTGGACTTGCCATATTCAAAAGACTGGAATAAATGCTTGTGGCATTAAATAAATCAATACTTTTATTTAAGAAAAGCAATTCACTGGTATGTTGATATTAATCAATCACAGGAAGGTATTAAGCCAAAATATTGGAAGAACAACGAATGTATTCATAAATATACAGGATATTTACGCACATATCCGAATTGAAAAGCAACGAACCGAATTGATGATCTCTCATAACTTATACCACATCATTAATGTGTCTCTTTGAGTGAAAATTTTGCGGAAAATGATAAATAACTGTAGTGACGGGAGCCGAATTTTGATGGCCACCCTTTTGTATCGTATCTTGTTTCTGAGTGAGCTTATCCGTTCTTCGTATAATAGTGTGGACATTTGCCTTGTTATCTGAGAAGGGGTTCGGACCGATATCATGGCTAATGGATTTAATGGTGGCAGGACTTGATAGCTGATAAATTTTACATAACTTTGGGTTGGATACGTCGGATCTTTGTTGCTTTCAATTTATGAAGAGGTGAGAAAGGCTTAAGATGTCAGGTGCAGGTACTGTTCCCTAATTGGTGTTCCTTTTCTTTGTTTATCTTGTGTGTGTTGTTATTTTTAGCATCTTCCTTTCCTACCTTTTCGGTGTTCGCACCGGAAGAGCTTATAATGATGTGTGTTACAAAGTTTGGAGATTCACCTGTCATCACGTTCCGAACTTTCTCCTTATCTCCAAATGATCGTTAGATAATTCAATTTTTGACGTTATTATAATGTCGGATAAGTCGAGAATTACTTTTAAAATTATAACACGCTCTTAAATATTATCCTTTATTATGTGATGTGAGTTCAATAAATATACCAGTTACATTATCTTTTTCGGGTTTTTCTATCTTAACCCTCATATCATTTTATTACTTTTTAACATCTAATTAACCATTATCAGACTCAACTAGTTCTCCCACTGTCACCGAAACTATAACATTAAATTTTCTTTATCCAAATAGGTACGAGTTTATAGTAGAAATATTTGTGGAATGCAAATTAATTAATTCGAACTCTCCAATCAACTGATTTACATACCAAAGCTGCGTTATCAAACATACATTTGCTATGTATAACTATGAATGTGGTTATTATTGAGATTTTGATTGTATTGCGGGTTTAATGTGTTTGCCTATCGTTGGCCTAAACATCATAATCAGAGGTTGTCATGTTTGGAAGTTCATCTGTTTTATGGTTTACCAATGATTGGCTGTTCACAACTCATTAGCTATTTTCATCAAGTTTTACTGCAATTTTATGGACGGATTTTTAATACTTTTTACTATTAACACTAGCTTGAAAATGTGGATTGGCCGATATTATGGGTAGGTACATTAAAAAGAATGAACCGTTTATTTGTTGGAATGTGTAATTGTTTTTTAGATTCCGTTGAACCATATCATGTAAGCCTTAATACTATGCCATAACATTTATAAGATACACTAGTCCTACGGTTAGATTGGATGCCAACACCAATGGTTGGAAAAGGCTAGGCAAATTGATGAACTTTGTTACTCTGTGCTTATTTTTAAAAACATAAAATGCAAATATATGTCAACGTTACTTTTTATTTAGATATTTACATACAGAATCACTGAAAAAGATCCCTCTGTGGTAACAAAATTGTTTTCAGCTTCGAGGAATAAAAACTGTAATGTCACAGTCAGACGCAAAGATAGATTAACTGTCACTTTTATTACTTTGTTCTGTTATTTTTCATTCGTCAAAGTAAGTAAAAAACTGAAGAGCGTGTATTAAACCCATGTCTGTATTTAGCTTTGGAAGAATGTTGTTTTTATTTATTTTGTTAATGGAATATTAAGATTTTTGTTTACTTGTCGGTCACCTGTCTCGAAAATTAGGCAGCCAAATAGAAAAGTTTTTCTGAATTTCGACGGTTCAATAAAGTCTTACTACTAGACTACCTCCCGCCAGTGTTCTTATCTGTGTCCTATGGTCACTACCTACTCTGTACACCCAGATAAAAAGTATCCTATGAATGGGCTAATACCAATGGCTAATACTAACCAATATTCTTCTCTGTTTAACGCGTTCCAGCAAATAAACAAACTCTTCAGCTTTTACTATCCCTATAGATTCATGCAACAAAACCAATTTATCTGTCTGTACCAAATATTCCACTCCGAATATCTTTTATTAAAATATATCTTGCACCGACCCACGGCATGTCACGCCTCAAAAGGCGACTTACGGCGTCCCATAGACTAATCTGACCGTTATCTTCAGAGGTCTACAACAGGCCTCTCGGAGGGCATTATCAGTCCCTCCGGCCCTCCATTCAGGGCTCTAAGGCACTCCAATGCTTTGTCCATTATGAAAATTTTCTCCCCAGTTAATATTTTTTTTTATGAAGTCGCGTGGGAAGGAATATTTTATTTAGGAAAGTGTTGAATTACTTAATTAAGGTATTGAGGTATCAGGTGGCGGTTTTTTGTCTTTATTTTCTTTGTGAAGGTCTGCGGAAGTTTTTGAGAGGTATTGTTAAGGATGAGAATTGAATTGTAAAGTTTTTTTTTGAGGGTAGGTTCCTGCTTGTTGTGCTAATTAGTTTATCGTAGCTTCATGCAAAAATTAGAACAATTTAGGTAAAAAAATGTAAAATATACATCTGTTATTTTTCTTAGTCTTTTGTATTTACCGTCAGTTTCCTTATCCATTATAATTATTGTTATATTAAGATATTTTTTGTTCGGCCACAAAACCCAACCACACAAACATTCCCTAACAAATGCTTGCAGTAAAGACGCACCCTTAATTAAACTAGAGTGACAGTTCTTGGGAATAAGGATAATAATATCCCCCGAGGCAGGACAATTACTTATAACCCTCAGAATTTCTAGTTATTAACCTAGAAAACGAGAGCCCATATACATAATTGTATCAAATTAAAAAGAGTTACCCGTCACCCCCTTTAATTTAGTCGCATTGACCTACAGGCGGTTTTTGCAGGGTTGACTGACAAAAAATGGTTGGAAAGCTTGTATGTTTAGAAATTTGGGAGAAGAGTTATGAATGGTAGTTTTCAAATTACGATGGCTCTAGGAATTGTTATTATTTCGTTTTAGAAGAGGCAGCGTTGCTTTAGTGTCGAGTATATTCTGAAGGACTTAGTTTATAAATCCAAACATATTTTATGATTACTGGAAACACCGATCATAACATTGTTTTCGGTCTATATAGATTACAGCACCACCACTTAAGGATAACTGCAAAGAAAAAAATAAATAAGGCTCTCCTTAAAAGAGGAAACATATTCTAAAAACCTGCAAACAAACTAAAAACCCAACAAATTATATGTATCACATTAAAAACCGGCGCGAATAGGGTTACCACACTTGGCCCCTTTAATTACACGCATTGACCCGCCTCTTTGCGCGAACTTCTCGACGCCCTCACTTCACACTTTTGTGAGACTCATAATAAGGCCGGCTTAAATAATTTCCTGTGGCGAATTAACAAGTATGTTTGTAAGTTGTATTTCGAATGTGTTCTTATTTTGAATTTTGACATTTGGAATAGTTGGCTTTGTTTATGGAGTTTGATTTTGGAATGAAGTTCCTTTACAAGAATGAATAACATATTGTGGCCATAGGCAATTGATACAGAGAATTATTACTATGGCGATACCCAAACCATTTTAAGATGGCAGCATGGCTGGTTATCATTACAGTTTAATGGTGGAGTCTTATGATCCTTTTCTGATAGTGATTATACAAGTGTGCTCAAATATCTAGACCAGACTAGACGACCTTTGTTTGTTGGGGTTTCCCGACCCCAAAAAGCAATATACACATTTCGTTATTTAGACATTAATTATAACACCAAATGCCACAAGCCACGATATAATAACAAGATCAAATAAAATCAAAAACATGGAACACCCGACATTTTTATGACTAATTTAAAATGTTAATTAAAAATTTACATCAAAAGATAAAAAGTTCACGTTACAAAATTAAAAATCAAATTCTGTAAAACAAAATTAATTCAGTGTCAGTATGGAGGAACAATATATGTATAAATTTTATTTGGCTCACGAACACACATGAAATTAAACAAAGTTTAGCGGTATTAGCATTGTTGAACAAAGTCTGTTAATTAAACAATAACAATTTCAGTAATGTTATTGACTTTTTAAATTCAAACACCGTTTTGTGAATGAACGAATTCCTCTCAAGTTTTAAAATAACCCTTTCACGGCGCTCGGGTTTAATTTGTTGGAATTAGTACGTTATGTACACGCGTGGAGGAAAATGTTAGCCTTTTTGCTCGCTTTTCTAAAATAAATTCATTATTGACAATTTTAGCTATTTTAGATATTTAATAAATAAATCTAAAAATGTCGACTAGCTTTCGCTTGTGTATCTTGCCCGTCCTAACCTACGGAGCACAAACTTGGTCTCTCACAGAGTGTCAGAAGTCCAAGCTCAAGGTTTGCCAAAGAGCAATGGAGCGTAGCATGCTAGGTATTAAGCGAACAGACCGGATACGCAATACCGTTATACGCTTCAAAACTGGAGTTTCCGATGTGGGCCAAAAAACAGCTAAATTAAAATGGGACTGGGCTGGACACGTCAGTCGTAAGCATCCAGATAGGTGGGCCAATATTGTCACCCAATGGATACCACAAGACGGCTACCGCAGACGAGGCAGACCCCGCAAAAGATGGCGCGACGACCTGGACGCCTACAACCCTGATTGGTGGGAGGTATCAAAGGATCGACAAGTGTGGAGACGAAGTGGGGAGGCCTTTGCTCAGCAGTGGGACAGTTCAGGCTAAAAAAAAAATCTAAAAATAGAGAAGAAAGTAGGTAATTATGCCGAAAGTACCTATATCTAGAATTTTTAAACGGATTTAAAAACAAATGCTAAGCATGTTTGAATATGGAACTTTTTTTCGTTTGGTTTTTGACGTAAAAACCAGCCTGTGCTTTTAAGATAATAAAAGCGATGTTTGTTTAATTATTATTATAATAAAAGTTTGACTATTAGCATGGCTGGTTTGTAAAATATGTTTAAAATGATAGTGAATGGAATTTTTAGATATAAATTCCCGTAAACAATTCGGCTCATATTCACATTTTATTTCGTTCGTATTGTTATTTTAACTGCTTTTTAAAATATTCAGCTCTACATGTTTAATCCGTTTTTAATTTCTTAACAGTCTAATATCGTTTACTTTTACATAATTATGCAAGTAATTAAATTATCTTTATGCCTCTATCTGTCATTCGAATAAATATTTATTCCGATGTGACACCTATCAATTAGGTATTTTAATGCTGTTTAGATGGTTTTAGACAGCAGCAGTAAATTATTTGAGTTCAGTCTATAAATCAGAAATGGTACAATTGTGACAGATTTTTGACAAAATGTCTAAGGTCACGATTTTATTGTGTAATAAAAATTTTATAAAAAAATACTTTTGTCTATAACTATATAACGGAGCATTGTTTTTTTGTTTCAGAAACCTGGTGAAAACAATAGGAACAAAGGATGTAAGTAAGAGTTATTTAGACAAAATAAAAGCCAGGAATTCCTTCAAACGTATGATGCTTACCTTTTTAAACGAACCGTACTATTGGCCAGACCAAGTAAAAGAAATTAGTTCAGGTGGGCCCCCTCATCCGCTTCGCCGGTCAACCGTTCAATTGAATGAATTGAATGAATCGAACGAATCGTTCCCTCGATCGGGTACGCGAATTCGATAGTTAACGACAACATTCCATTTAACAGTCGGTCAACCCTACATCGGATTAAGCAGTCCTAATTTAGAGCCTATTCCTTTGACATTAAGGTTCGCTATTTTGGCGACACTTTTTTTCGGGAGCAAAGTTAAAATTGTTTCCAAAGGGAGTTTTGTGATGACTAAAGAATTGATTAGTCACAATGTTTTATTACTTTATTGGAAAATTCCAATTGTTTTTCGGTCTTTTTTAGGGAAAGTTGCTTGTTGGGTGGTAAATACTTGTTTTTTTAAGGCCGTTGGGTCCCCTGCGGAGGAACACCGAAGCCGACCAATTTTGTACATTCAACAGTATGCTTTTTCTTAAATTCCTTTTGACTTTGTTCGCAGCGCTTTGTTTTTTAGGTCGAAAGAAATTAATGTAAAAGGGAAGGCCATTGTTTAGTACTTTAGTAGCGGATAAGTAACTTTTATTTTATTACTGAAATTACTAGATGAATACTAAAGCTTATCTACACAGTAAATCATATAAATAACGATGTAAGAGATGGACTTTGACCTATCAAAAAAATGAGATGTTATCTATATAAAAATAAGCTATTTTCGAGTAAAGAAAATGGTTATCTGAAATTAACAAGCTTCTACGCAGTCTCAATATGTTTTTCACGGCACTTGATTTTCAATTGTTTCTTGTAAGGTCACTCACGCAATATTCGGTGACATACTGGAAGACTTACAGTAGGAAAATCTAGTATTCATGAAGTACAATAATTTGTTATGGGAACAAATATAATGACCACCATAAAATACTTTGATACCCTTAGTTTTGTAACCAGAAATATCTACTGAACACCAGAAAAATAAAGTCTAAAAATGTAATAGTACCAGCTATTTTAGCCACGACTTCACTTTAAATTGTATTCGACCACCAAATTTAGTAAATGATCACCAACTCTTGACGACCAAATTAATGTATTATTTTTGCCTAAATAAGTCACTGTGATCGCCATAAAATGTATAGTAGGCTTATTACCAAATAAAGTACTATGATGCCATATTAAGTTATGTGTCCGGCTTGCAATGCATGCGTGAGTGTCAGTATGACGAGTGACAGGGGAAAATGGAAGAAAATGACATATTGCGCCGACCCCAAGTAAAATTGGGAACAGGGTAGGAGAAAGAAGAAGAAGAATGTGTTTCTCAATACACTCCCTCGAAAACACACTCTGATCGCACTGTTTAGAGGCATGCAATAGACAATTTTCCATCCTAGTGCAGGAAAAGGGTCCCCATAATGTTATTACATTTATTGTATCAGGCCGAACTTATTTTTTTGGAGTCAGTTTACTTAAACAGGATAGCAAGATGTAAAAACTTTGATTATCATTTTATATTAAAACGCTGGTATAATTTTGATGATCATTTACTACTTTTGGTGATCATTTACTACTTTTGGGATAACAATGATTTATTTGGACTCATTTTGCTTAAATAGGATAGCAGAATTTAAAAACTTTGGTTATACTCTTACTTTAAAATGGTGGTTTAATTTTGGTGATCATTTACTATTTTTGGCTTACGCATGATTTATTTTGGAGTAATTTCACTTAAATAGGATAGCAAAGTGTTAAAACTTTGGTTATAGTTTTACATTAAAATGCGAGTTTCATTTTGGTGATCATTTACTATTTTTGTCTGCTATTTGTTACTATATCTGGTGATCAGTTAAACATAAGCCATTTGTTATTAAATAGTTGAAACGAAAGACAAATAACCGTCATAGAGGTGTTCAAATTTTATTGATGGTATTGAAACAGATATAAAAAAAAACTGTGCTTATAAACATTAACCGTCTTACCACAAAAACTTTTAAACGTCAGTTTAAGAGTTGTCTAAAAAAAATTCAAATTATGACGTTGACATATGGTTCATTTTGCAGCCACATTTTTTTTAGACAAGTGTAAAACAGGTGGTTAAGTTTTTGTAGTAAGGCCATAGCTGTCTTTTCTGTCTCACTGTTAGAAATGGAGTTCCACTTATACTTTTTGGTTCATCATTTTCCAGAATTTCCTTTTCCTTTCTTCAATAGTGCAATAATATTCAGTCTTAATGTAGTGATAGAGTAATTTTATATTTTAGCTTGACAAAATTAAATTGCTTATTTGTAGGTATAATGTCATCATTAGTTTGGCTACAAAGTCAATTAGAACATGTTTAGTAATTACTTTATATCGTTTTTTGTTAAAAAGTTACTAGTTGACATTGACGTGATGTTTAGAGTACTTATGCGTTTTTTTTTTTTTTTTAGTTATAAGAACGAAAGTCATATATTATCAGGTCATCTAAGGGAGACGTCACGAACGTAAAATAATACATTTGCATATAAATTGTATGGACAAGGGACTGATGTCTACATAATTGCTATTTTCATAACTATTTAACGTTATTTTAAACCAACATGGCGTCGAAAATGAAAAAAAGTTTGATGAATTGCGTCTGATAAAGTCTTTTTTAGTAAAGCGAAGTCAATCAAGTTGGGTGTGTGATACGAAAATATTTTTTGTTTGTGTGTTAATCAGTACTTAAATTGTTTAATATTGGAAATCTAACAATAATTTTATCTCACAAAGCTTTTGCAGGGTTTTTCATTAACTAACTGAAAGACGTTTTAATTAAGATAAAAAAGTCCAATGTGAAATATTACTTGTATTGAAATAAATGTTTGCATCAATTTTTAAATTATAATATTATCCGTGTAAAGATGTAATTTGTACTCAGAACGTCGAAATGAACAACCAAACTTAATTCTCAGAGCCATAAAACTGCCTTAAAAATCTACTTAGCATCAAAAATGACGTATCAACAATCTACATAAATGTCGTAGTTTACCTTACAAGCCATTATACGTCAAAACCGCGCAATATCAATGTCTCATCACGGTGTTGGAGAGAAAATTGCGCTCTAACGTCACTCAAAAGCAAAGTGCTTCAAAGGGCAACATTTTAGCGTCAAAATAAATTTACCCTTGAAAAGGGGTAATTCTATATTTTCTGGAGAATGGAACAAATTCCCCTTTCTCAGTTTAAAAGCTCTTACTTGTGGTATTTTGGAGCTTGCATTTAATAACGTGTTCATGATCTTATGATGTTTATTTTTGTAAGCTCCTACGATAATTCCTTCGTTCTTAATTAGGTTCTAGATTCCTGCTGATATCTGGCAACAATTTAATGAAAACAAAATAATATTTTAGTTCGTATTTTAAATTATTCCAATTAGGGACGTTGAAATAAAATGATTAAGAACTATAAAGTCGCTAGTACTTTATTTTTTTAATTCAAATTAGTGCCAGCATGCAAGAGGTTTTATTCTAATTTCTAGCACTATCAGATCCGTGTTATACATAAAGACACATAATATTTATACTAAAATGACATGTAAGAATAGAGGTATATATTTTTTTCCTAAAATTAGATCGACTTGGGTAATAAAATATTTGTAACGTATTGTAATTCCAGTTGTAAATGTCAGGACGGAAATAAACCGGCGCCACGGATCTCGTTAACATGATGTCTTCTGATTTATTTTCGATAAACCTAAACAGGATCTTAGTGGGATCTTTGGAATAGGATACCTCCATGCCTTTGTGATATATAATAAATTATAGAACACATAGTTAAAAGTGTCAACGTTGAAATAAATCAGACTGTTTTCTATGAAGCCTGCGACTGTCATTTTATGACAGTTTTTGAAGCCTTGACAGAATGACGGATTTTACAATCGCAAAAACCGAGCGATATTGTCTACCGCTGATTACGTACGAATCCAGTGGTGTCGCATGGAAAAAAGAGCGGATAATCCGCCAGTGTAAAAAAGCTGTTATTTCCCAAATAGTTCTTAGACATTAGTGGCTAAACTATAATAATATATGCACCACACTATTTAAATTTTATCTGTCTTCTTAGTATTAACACATAATCCAATCTAATTTCATCCGGATTTGATTACAAGTTATCGCTCAAGCCCAAATGAGGGCGCCATGACACTTTTCATTACGAAATTGGCCACTCTACTTAAATTTTTTTTTAGTCATATACACGACAAGGGATTTAATTACATAATGTAAAAATGCTTTAAAAATAATGATAACGATTAAAATGCCATTAAACATTTTCTAATTTTGAATGCAAGGGAAACTAGGGCGGTATTAATAGCGGTGTGTTTTTGTACCTATGGAAAATAGGGTGACGGACAAATGTTTGATTTTGAAAAGTCTTTGTGTTAGTAATGTAACGAAAATTAAAACGCAATCGTATGAAATCAATTCAATTGGTAGCAAATTCATTAAGTATTATGAATTAAGTATTTTCCAAATAACATTAAAAAGGACTTAAATTATTTCTTAACGAAAAGCATTCTTGTGTTACAATCCGAATCGTAGAAATAAATACATAAGTTTGCGATATTTATTAATTAATTCAGTATGCTAAATTACCAGTTGATTTAAACATGTTGAAAGCCATAAAGATATACCATACATTTTAATACTAGAAATTCAAATTAAACAATAAAACAAAAGACGGAGACAGATTTTATTATCACAGACTCACATTAAAATGCGCTCACTGTCACACACACTAAGACAAAATCGCACACACATAAAAATGACAGTAGCATACAGTAGGCTAAAAAAACAAGTCATTTGGTTATTTACTCGATGTTCCGAGGTTAATACCACTAGTCACCTTAACTTATTTTTTGTATCAATTTTATATTTATTTTTCTTAGAATCAAGTCAAGGTTGTCAAGGCCGGATTCCGGTTGACGACCTACCATTAAATTTTTATTAAAAATGTCGTTAGCAGGTGAGAAACAGGCTCTTATAAGACGATATTCATTAATGAAAATTATGTTATTGGAAATATCCTAAAACGAATGACGTATTTTTCGTTAGAATAGTTTTGCAAAAAGATACTGGTTAGTTGGTATTGGTAAAAATAATATTCTTGCTAATGAATTAAATATGAATAAACTGTCACAAAGTTTCTTAAAATATCAAAGTTTTCTGACAGTTCTTTGCTTGAAACTTTTCAAAGGTCATTTCAATAACTTTTATTTACTCTACTAGATTTTTACAATAAGACATTTTTTAGAACACTAATTAACCGAATTCCAAACAAGAAAGAGGCTTGCTATGTAGTTCATATTAGGAAGGTACCTTTATTTTTATTATTAACTGATCAAGTGATCACCAATGCACATATTTCAATACTATTTCAATTCCACCATGTTGTAACCATTTAACTAATTCTAATCTAAAATCCCTCGTGTTTTACGACAACCGGCATCCATAGACACGAAATATTGGCCATTTTGAAATAGTTTTATCTATTTTATGATCTCGAATGATACCGTCAGAGATAGGATTATGTTAATACTAGCTGCCTTATCCATGAGTTAACATTAACTTTGCATGTGTTATGATGTTCGATTAAGTTTAACTCTATTAGTGTATGGGCGCCTGGTACTCTGGCTTAGGTGTTTTATACTTTAGTGACGATTTTTATTGCGATTTGCCCTTGATTCATTTTAATTCATTTATTTCTCTACAATATACATATTTTGCATAAATAAATTCTAATAAAAAAATTTAAACTTAGTAGAATGAGTAAAAAATTCAAAAGTAAAACGTTTAAGATTGTCAGCGTCATCTTCTACGAATCCTAATCTAATTTATGCCGATATCAAATTCATAATTACTGAACAGGTGCATACAAAGGCAGTATCATGTAGCTAACGAGTAAGAATGCTTGTTGCAACATGCTGTGACAAGTCCAACAATAGTATTTCTTAAACAGCAGGAGATATGTTCAAACCTGTGTTTGTAGCAAAGGAAGAAATATCCACCACCCACGTTTTTAATTAGTGAAGAAAGATCACGCTGCGCTCCTTTAAGAGTTAAAAGAAATAAATACAGTATTTGGTAATTTGATTACAGAAATGAATAGTCATTTGGTTGATGACAATGATGAATGTGATGCAGATCGGAATTTTTGAAATGGTGACTGAGATAAAGAACTTCATTTGGCACTTAAGGTTATTGACATGTGACATTTGATTTTAGCAATAGAAGCTATAGATAACATTGTAGATCAAAATCTAAAGAATAATATTAACACACGAGTGAAAATAATTCAGAATAACATCTAGTATAATTCTACCTATCAGTAAAACTTATTGATATCAACACGAGCGCAACGGAAGAAGCTTATTCTAGAGAAAATATGAGCTACATGCTTATACTGAGACAGCCAATCCCCCGAGATGTAGGAGGGAATATCGTTCATGTTTTTTATTCAATCGGCAGAATAATAATGTTATGAAGACATGTAATCCTTGTCAAAGGGACTGAGAAATCTTGGAACAAATACGAAACTAGAGGTACATAATTATGAAGGAGACTGGTTATTTCTGTCCCACGAGGCAGGGACCTGAGTCAGACCTAAAAGGGAGACTTGAGTATCGATCTTGACGTTGGTATACAAACGGATATTTTTGAAATTTTAGTTTCCTAGAAATACTACTGAAGCTTCAAACAAAAAAAAACTTGCGTATCTAAAACTTCTATACTGAGATACTGTGAGTAAAAAACACAAATTGGCCTAAAATAAATAAACCAGTACTTCGAGGTCGAGACCTTTGCCTCAGGGTGATGTAGTAAGCCCTCTAAAAACGGATTCAACTATTTTTGCGACAAGATAAGCTCAAAAAACAGTGGGATCACACTTTGATTTTGATGTCGACAAAGTATTTCTTATTTGTGTACCGCGTTTTTATGTTAAAAGGGTACAAGGGTACATTATTTCTCCCTTTTCTCATAGGTTTTTTTTAATACTTTACATAGTTTTCTAGAATCAACTGTAACTGCTAGCAATTTTATCATCAGAAAAAGCACCGAAACATGACTTCTAAAAAAGGTAACTTAAATAAAATTTATGGCGTAAATCCATCCACCCGATCATCACCTTCTAAGCGGTAACAACAAAAATTCAATAAGCGTGTAACCGAACGCCTCGGCGAAGTCACAGCGCGCGTTCTTTTCGCTCAAGTTTGAGAAGCGAAGTTGCGCCCGGGGGCGGCGCTCTAACCTTTGTTCGACGTCTGATTGCCTTGTTCTCCAGGGAATCGAGATTTGAATTTATCATTAGTACTCTCCCTGCTGAACTCGATGCGGTTGGACCGCTCAAATATTCAGTAGCACCGCTTGTTTCCAAAGCTTTTTGTTTTTGATGTTCCTCAAGGCCCCCAAATTTGAAATTCCTGGAGAGTTCTCGAAATTTCGTATCAATTTCATCCAGTACTGTTTTTATTTGAGCGATTTTGTTATTGAAGTTTTAAATGAGATTATTGTTACGAATGAATATTACGAGTATCTCTGTGGGAACTAACGACTGAAACCGGAATACTGTTGTATCAAAGAGATTTTCGCTATTGAAGAAGTAAGTCTGTATGTATAATTCTTATTCAAATCTTAATGTGAACTGAGGCGAAATATTTCATCTTTAATCAAATAGAAACATGATAAAGCTATTTATGGAACCAAGGTAAAGTTGGAATGATTCTAACCCTTTCCGTGTTCAACCGTTAAATCATCGCGGCAAACTTATTTGACAGTGGCAAGTTTGTCACAAATCAGTTTCTTTGGAGTTGATTATTTTTCCGACCCAAATATCGACCAATAGAATTGCACCATTCGACGTCACGTGGTACAACCTACATGGTATTATACTGAAAATTTTTTGAATATTTTCTCTGGTCGTTGCTACGTCAAACTGACAGGTTGTGGCCGACATTTGGGACGGAAAAATAATCTCCCGAATACCACACGAGCTTCATAATTATCTGGCATTTCCCTCAAGGTTCCCTGCAAACAAATAAAGTCGTCAAGTTTTTCAGGAAAAATCACTCGCGCTTCGCGCTCGTTATTTTTTAACCTGAAAAACTTGACTCCTTCATTTGTTTGCAACGAACCTATCGGAAAATACCCGATAATTTTGAAGCTCTTGTGGTATTATAAGTGATTATTCACACGCAATAATTTAGCGTGGGAACATGACATCCACAAGTGCGGCGAAACTGTGACAAATATTTGAATGACATGCAACATTTCACATCCCCGAAGTAGTCACGCTATACAAATACACATATATGTATTATGTGAACCGATTTGGAGTAATTGGAGGTTGTTTGCTTGGTTGCCTTGCCTTTGTGATGGGGTATTAGCAATTTAGAATCGATAATATTGCCTAGGGACGTTATCTAATAGCTTTTAGCTATTGACATCTTCCAATGAAGCAGAAGCTATCTGAATTACGTCAAAAATTAATATCTGATATGAATCGTACTTCCATAGGCGATATAGAAAACAACAAATAGCAATATTTACATCATTTCACAAATATCCACTACCGAAACAAATCACAAAGGGTTCAACCGTCTCACCAATAAGCCGAGGAAATAGCCAAGATTACCACAGAGATTACTGCTTCCAGTATAAAAGGAAAAACAACCGTGACTATACCTCGGAACATTATTTCTATAATATTCCCATCCGTGCGATCAATAGTAATCTGATTGCCATTAGTTATATCGTTCATACTATCATAAGGAAAAACTTGCTTCGAATATTTTTCGTCCGTTTCGGTTGAAACAAGATTTGTTTTCTACTTATTGTTTGGATAGATTGCGAAGTTTTGTTTTGGAATGAAGTGAGGAGGAGGTGATTACAATACATTATCATTCTGTTTGTGTTTCTTTGATTTGTTGATGTCTTATGTTTTACTGGAATCTTACTGGATCTTTGGCCTAATGATGATAACTAGCTTTACTTAATTTTTTTTTAGCATAATGTGGACCAAAGTTTATCGATCATTTTTTGGGATCAGTGACTTTGCTGTCAATCAATGCTTCTAGTCTTACTATTTCACGGCAAAAAAGAATTTTTGTACGGTGTTATCAAAGAAGATTAGAGTCCTTTGTTATACCACAAACAAAGAAAGCTTGATCCGCAACCATATGCACCTGATCCAAAGATTTAAATCCAGCTCAAACCCAAGCACGATCTAATGGGAATACAATTCCATCTTATTCCCATTCGATACGCCTCAAATTTTAAACTCAGCATAACCGGTGAGAATCGTACAACTTAGGAAAAACGTGTGCAAAGAATTTTAAAAATTTCATCTTTCGCGTGTAAAGTTGTGGGGAATAGTTTTTGATTTATCTTGAATTGCGGTAGTTTGGTGTTGATGGTGAGTAGCACCTGCACCATCCATCTTTGGTTTGAAAACATTCAAAGGATCCTGAAGTTATTCCTAAAACTTATTCTAGTTGATTCCACTCTGGTTCTGCGTATATAGTCTGCTTCAACATGCACGAGAAAGACAAAAACCGTTATCAGGACATACGGTATCCACATATCTAAGATATGGTCATGTTAGTGTGCTAACTTCTGATTAAAGCATAAACTCCAAAATTACCATCCAAACTCACTTTACTATAACATAAATATCGGAAGGCCATCAAAATCTATCCCATATGAAAACATGAAAAGTCAAACCACGTATAATCCGGCTAAAATTAATCACACATGACACTACCATTGAGGGTCCCATTAATCCGGGCGTTTCATTTTAATATGTATGTAAAATTTCAAAATCAATTAATATTCAAATAGAAATTTTATCGGTAATCAATACGTTTACGGAGTTGGGTATTTATGTAAATACGTAATAGTGTCGTTCGGTGTGATATTGGGTAGTGGGGATAGGTTGGTTATAAACTTGTGAACTTTAGGTGGGTTATAACCTAGGATAGTGTAGACGATGAATTTGGAATATAGTCACAGAAAAATAAATAAAAAACGGGATAAATCGATACTATAATTAATGTATGATATGGTAAAAAATACTTCACTAATTTTTGTGACGCAATCAAGATAAACCGGTTGGAGCGATTGGCACAGAGATACCTAGGTAGTATCTATCCGAGAGATCATAGTAGTGCGCGGACGCAAGTGAAGCCGCGGTCGGAAACCAATTACATAACATTGTATTAAAAAAACTAAATATACTTATTCTATTAAGAAAGTGTATTAATATATCCTATCTACGTTTAATTTTTGCTGGGTATTCATTCAATTAATATTAAATGATACGTATTGTCCTATTTTTACACTAATTCATTCTCATAGCTCAAACAGCCAATACACAACAAGAGCCAGCCTTGCCGTTCACTCAAAGATCTCATTCGGTCATTCATCCATTCATCTCAGTCGGAAACTGTCCTCTATACTCTATGGGCTTCAACCACAGACTGCGTATCGAACAATCTAGTTCGTTCTTGTGTTATAGCTATATTATGGTATAGTGCCTACTAGCTTACATTCAAATTCTGAAGGCCTAGAAGCCTTCCCTAGATATAAAGTCATTGTTTGCAAAAGTATATTCAAGATTTGAAAATGCTCTATTTTCTGAGTGGAGGAATTTTTTGTTTGTTTAGAAAATAATTTTGCGTCAATTAGATATCTTTTATCAGAAAAATGATGATGATAGGCTTTGCAAACAAATGCCAATCTTAAAAAATAAATAATAAAAAAAACGTGTTTATTTTCTATTTGAATATATAGGCACCAGATATATTATCCAATAGTATTAAAAATCTGTAAATCCCCAAACACGCTGCTAAAAATTAAGCAAAATTAAAAATTTTGAAAAAACCCCCGACGGTAAAAATCTTATTGAAAAATAATAAAATAACTCAAAACCCCCGACTTAACCCAATTATATAGGAATATCCGTCGGGAGCTGCCATTAAACCAGCAAAAGGATTCTAGTGTCGTGAATACAATTATTGAAGAATTGTAGATGTTTAACGATGACATAAAATACACTCAATTAATTGTTGAAATTTCATATAGAAAAGGCAGCCCCCGACGGTTATTCCTATATAATTGGGTTAAGTCGGGGGTTTTGAGTTATTTTATTATTTTTCAATAAGATTTTTACCGTCGGGGGTTTTTTCAAAATTTTTAATTTTGCTTAATTTTATTTCAGACTTTTTAGAGAACATATACGAATTATAGTCTATATAATATGTTATTGCAATATTATTTTGCACCGATATTGTAGCGCCCTCTAGTGAGTTACAGGCGTAATTTTTATTATTTGGGAACATGCATTAAGCACGTACACATTGCTGATGAAAACAGAATTGTAATCGGACGTTTTGATTATATTGTAACATTGTTTGGCACTAATATTGTGGCGCCCCCTAGTGATTAATAGCCATGACACCTATCTAAGAACATGAACTCATCGAACACAAAACCGTTATTGAAAACCGCATCAAAATCGGATCATTAGTTTAGAAGGTAGGTGGGAACATTACTTTGCTCTTTTGCACTAATATTGTGGCGCCCCCTAGTGAGTTACAGCCATGACACCTATCTAAGAACATGAACTCATTGAACACAAAAACGTTATTGAAAACCGCATCAAAATCGGATCATTAGCTTAGAAGGTAGGTGGGAACATTCCT